>CM070079.1:3241883-3938659 GCA_036250285.1 Pyrocoelia pectoralis | reverse complement strand
CTGGAATCGAACTGAAAAATTGTTTCCAGATAACAATCGTGAGAGTAAAATAAAATTTTTGAAGCGAATCCTGGTTATCTTTTGACTAAGATACTTCAGAATGGCAACGTTAATCACAAACATTGTTGATACTGGTTAGATGAAAATCTTCATCGGATATGAGAGTCGCGCACGAAATACCCACAGAAAGTGAAAGTGTGGGCTAATATAGGTAACAACAGCATTCTGGTTCATATCTGTTTGAAGATATATTCACTGACCACATGATCTGCATCTTCGGGAAAATGATTTAGTAACAGTATTAGTTGTTCGAGCTGAAGTTCCTAACGTTGCGATTTGATTACAAGATCGTGAACCGTCCTATGTTATTGCAATAATTGTTGGTCATTTTTTAAATCTAGTGCTCCCCTCTCATTCAATTTATAATAATTAAAGCTTACGTTACAAGAAGACACATGCATTTGGCGTTACGTTTTGTATAGCCATAACGAGAATGAGCTCAAAATCCAAAAAGATTGTAGCTATCACCTTTTTTCTCTACTCACACGTTACTGACGATGCTTCTTCATATTGCCTCCTTCGACCAACTCCTTTTTAGATAAATAAGGATGATAGCCAGATAACTATGCTTTCATTTCCTTTAACAATTCTCCTTTTCACCTCCATTCCACCGACTCCTTTTTGGAGAAAGGGTCACAGTAGAGAACCTTCGGTGGTGTTGATAATGTCATCCGTCACCACTTCCGTCGTCCTTGATGTTCCATATTCATCTTTCAATAATTTCTGCTCCATGTTACCCTGTTTTGATGAATTACTCCCATCCAGCCGATCTTTAATGCCTTGACGAGATTGTCGAGTAAAGTCACCCACAATTTTACACACGGTGCACATTTTTCCAAAAAGGAGGTTAAGATTGGAAGAACTCGAACACCTGGCAATCGTTGTAATGAAGTAGAACAGACAGCGCAAACACCAAAAGCCACAACAATTTCTTATTCGTTAATTACGATAGCTTTACTATTCAAACTTATACAGGGTGTTCTGTCTAAGCTTCATTCCATTTCTTTTCGGTTATTATTATTTCAGAAAAAATATTTCACATTAAAGTTGCAACAATTAAAGTGGCGTTAAGTTCCAAAAATATTTCTAAAGAGATCAGTATTGCTTCACCTGTACGTCGCGTCGCTCGTTCACATTTACCTTAACATTGCACTGTATCAAACACTTAGTTTGCGAGTAATTCCATTGCTTTCAAAAATTATGCTGATAATAAAAAATTTCCAATATTATCGCTATCGAAGAGGATGCAGACTTACAGTTTTCAAGTTATGGTTTATCATCAGGTACAGGCCAAACGGGACACACTGTATAGTTATTTTCAGAATTGCAGCCCCATTTTAATTGACTTTAGTATAAAACATTCTTTTTCTGAAATCAATATTAAAAGCGCTGTAAAAAATGAATCATGGACAGGATATCCCGTATAGTTGAATAAAAAAGCGTTCCACAGTGACGAATTCTACAACCAACTAAAACCATTGTTTTTAAGTGGCATTTAAATTTCCTGTTCTCTGTTTTCCCCGTAATACAATATCAGCCAAGCATATTTAAAGATTTTATTAATTTTTTAGTACCCTTCCTTACCTATTACAAAAATAACAATAAGGCTTTTCTTTCCAATGCACTTTTTTTCTCTGACAGTTCTCTCACATCTTAGCTCATTCTTATTCACATACTATTTTTCCACAACCAATCATATTTTGACCTTACCTTTCGTTACTCATCTATTTTAATACTCGCTGCACACGAAATGATAAATAAATTTATATTCCACGCTGTATCAATATTATAAGAACATATTATTATTTCTCTGAGAGATTGTTCTCTGGAGGTGGCCTATCTCCCTAAAGGAGGCTTTTTCAATATCGCCAAAGAACGCGTGTCTTAAAGTATTGTACGCCATACCATACACTCTCCTCATAACTCTGCTGTGTGGCCCATTTTGTGAAAGTGTCTTTCCATTTGACAGTGTCCCTTTAGTAGACCTGTCAGAAGATATTATATTATATGTTTTCCTTACCGAATTTCAGAAGATTTGCTATTCTACAGGGTGTCCCCAAAAACACCTTACAAGCTTTAGGCTAGACTTTAGACCGATATAACCCAATTTACCTCTATGCAAAAGTGCACCATTTCAGAGTACAACAGCTCTTCAAAGTTGGTGTTTGAAAAACGTTTATTTATCATAAATGATAAACCGTTTAAGATAGAAATTTGAATTTTGGAATAATAATTACCCTTATCAAAAACTATAATTGTACCTACAAATTTTGGGGAAAAAAGACATACAAGAAATAGACCATCCGCATTATCGTTACTGTTAACAGTAGAATAATTTTTTAGTTCTTTACTAAAATGTCAATCACTTTTACTGAACTAACTTTCCAGAACCCTAAGTAGTGGTCTTTCCAAAAACCCCCGAATTTATGAACGATATCTCACGATAGCAAATGATTTGATCCACCCTGTATGTTTGATAATTGCATAGAAAGGCAGAGCATTTAAAGGTTAGGTTATATTAAAATTAGCAAAAACGTCTTGATGAGACGCGGGATGTCAGAGAAAGACTGACATTAATCTTAACCTCGAACAAAAAAAATACGAAGCATAATAATGGTAAATTACAAGATCTAATAAATAATAATGTTGTGTTGCCCGAAAATAATATATAATTAGCAAGAAACTCTCTTTAATTTTTTGTCTAGTACAAATGTTCCTTATATTCTTTTAAAGTTTTAATATTTCCTCTTTTTAGTATCAACAAAAATGGAAATTATTTATTACAGTAGCACGTGAATTTCGTGTTTTTTTTAACAACACGGATATCGTTTTTCTTGGAAGAACACGTCAATTTATTACGGTGAGTTGTAAAATTTAAATAGCTCTACGGTACCGATACATTGTACATACAAACGGATTTAAGTGTGCACGAGAAGGAAGATTTTGGAATTTTCGCCCAAGACCTGCAGTTTATGGCATACCAGAGTATGGAAATTCGAAAAAAATATAATTACACTTAATTGAAGACGGCGAACCTTGTGGAACCACCTTTACCTACACGCAGAGGGCTTATACCGAATATTTACCTATAGCTAACTGATTGATACTGATTGATAATGATTTTTACAAATAGATTATAGAATTGTATAATTTCAAATGGCACAGATATGCATTTGGAAAACTAGGCAACTTATATTTCTTATAATCCCATAATCAAGGATTTGACGACATCCTATATAATTATATAATAATGACAATTTTCACATTCCCCGTTTTCCACAGAATGAATTTCAGGATTACAGACTTCAATTAAGAATATTTATTAGAATCGTACGCCAATAAAACGGACACCAAATGCATTTGTCGATAACAATCATAATAAAAAAAATTAACTTCTACTTGTTGATTAAAATTTTTTTCACAATCTAAAAACAAGCCGTACATACTAATAAACGTTTCTATAACTCTTCAAAATGTACTATATGACAGTACTAAAGGGTCTTGATTTATGTGCAACTTCCTTTCATATTTAAATTCCCAGCAGCCGAGATCATCATCGGCTCGATATTCTTTCACAGGCGCTTTATAAAAGAGCAAAACGTAGCATTATTTCCTTCCGTTTGTATAGACGGACGAAAAAATGCTATTAACCTACTGATGATATAATTATCCATCACGGAGATCTTTACAAACTCAAGGGAGCTAAAGAGCAATTATGATATAACGCCAAGTGGAAATGGTCGAGAACATTTCTCAAATCCCAAACGCTTTTGGGACTGTCAAAACTAAAATATTCAGTAGAAAGCAGATTCTCAATATGAAGGTTATTAAAATTTAAAAGTTGCTTTCGTATTTTACAACTAAAAAATGGCTATTCACTTTACAGGTTAACTTTGCCGGTAGCATACCCTCGGGATACTCTCTGTCCTTTATATTTAGATCAAATTGAATGTATATTAAAGGCATTATTAACGTAAATGTTACAATTTTCAAATTTTGTGTGTAACTGTTACAGTGTACCTGCCAGTTAAATAACTCAAAAATTGTACACATTATCGAGTATAAAAATGATATGTCAATGTCAATTTGGTGAAGTTCCTTGCCAGAAATTTAATGAACGAAAAAAAACATTCTACGCCACTTGTTGATCGATAACTAGAAAATTCCAAAGTATCAATTTCAGACGGTTAATCGTTCTACCAAATTTTAATAAAATCCATATATCCATTCACAAAAAAATTAATGAAAATGTACACCCTGTAACTGGGAACCCAATCTGCAGTTATAAAACCTTTTATCTTATCTCAAAAAGTACTCTGCTCTCTTCGCAGGCAAAGAATTTTGGGCCATCCTGTAGGTGATAATTTAATGGATTAGGAAATAAGTTAGATTATTGAGATAATTGTTACTGCTATTAAAAAACTTTGCATTATTAGCGTTTTTTTTAAAAGAAGAGCTTTAAACAATCAACTGACATTCATGCTACGTATAAGTAAAATAAATAATTGAAACCCCATACCAGTATCTTGTAAAAATATACTTATTTTTATACGATTCTATGAAAACAGAGTAATTTGCAGTTTTTGGCAAAAATTAATAAAAAAGTAATAATAGAATATTCAAATTATAACCTTGTTTAGCTACATTTAATTAGCGAATTTTTTTTAAAGTAGGAAAAACGTGCTACTGTTTGGGTTTTGCCCGACCGTCTGTACATCTTAACTTACGTCTGTGATTTTGAACTACGCTGTGGGAATGTTATCCTAGAGAACTGAAAATTTTTGCAGTGGAAAGCCTATACCTTGAATGAATATTATTCCCTGAAAAGCTATTTGCACAACTGAAACGCGAATAACATGTACACGCATAGATCGATTGGAGTCCAATTTCCTACACCTATGTCTTTATGGTTATACGCAGTCATTCTCCATCGTATTTTGGTTTGAGACTTAGTCCTTCGTATTGGAAAATTTCTTTAGAAAAAGTGCCAAACGTATTACCTCGACCGCCAACTACGAAATTACTGGTTTGTTCTCAGGGATAATTAATTCTTGGGGGCAGTGATCAAAATGTTCGAATTTCTATTAACCTCCCCCCTGCATTATGATGACGAGAAATAAGTAAATTTTATATGGTTTTTACATTTTTCGATATGTTCTCTGCCATATAGGTGTTTTCCAAAAATGGGCTTAATCTGCACAATTTGTACTTGTTTACAGCCTTAATTCTAAATCATAAAACGTTTGGATTAGAATTTTGGATTACTAGCCAATTGGACTATGGATATAGAAAAATTTTGAAAGATTTCGAGAGGTTAAGGCAGGGCCGGATTAACACCTTCAGGTGCCCTAAGCACTTAACAACATTAGTGCCCCACTGCAGATATAAATAAATAAAATTATATTTGTAACAATATTCATTTTTTTGGTTAATTTGTGTTTTTTATTTTAATCGTACAACGTTTCGGGGAACACTTTTTCCCCTTTCTCAAGTAACTAAACAATAATTTAAAAATGACAACGTATAAATGAAATGAAATATGAACTAAGGTAACTATAATTACAATAAATTAAAATTAACTATTTTTAGAAGATCGACTTCTGGTTGTAGGTCCAATGTAAGTAACTGACTGATTTGGATTATTTAAATTCGAAAGAACGGTAGTAATTTATTGTTTTGGCTCGCGATGAATTTGGTTGATCTGTAAGGTATAAATTTGGAAGGGTTCGAATAGGTTCACGTTTTTCTTGAATAACATTCTTCCATATATCTGGAAGTTTTGAAATGTCAATCTGCTTATTTAAGGAATTTGGTCGTTTTTGAATTTCGATAGCTTCTCTAATTAATCTGTGTTGTAAATGTCCTATTGGAGCAAGTAATTTAATTTTGTTAGTATCAATAAAGTGTCCTGTTTCTAAATAATGTTCCGCTAAAGCAGAAGATTTGTTATGTTGTTTAATTGCCAAATTGTGTTCTTGTGCTCTAACGTGTAATTTTCTATTAGTTTGTCCAACATAAGATTTTGAGCATTTAGTACAAGAAATTTCGTATACGCCTATGCTTTCATTTTTAATTTTGCCCTTAGGAATTCGTAATAATTGCCGCAAAGTTAGATGTGGTTTGAACATTGGTCGAAAAAGTGATTTAGGAAATTTTCTAGCGATGACGTCCGTGACTCCTTTTATATATGGAAGTATTACAGGAATTTTGATTTCTATTTGTGAAGCGGTCCTGTTATTTAAGATGTTGGGAATCTTCTTTTTAATTTTATTGACATCTTTAAAGGAGTATCCATTTTGACATAAAATGTTAGTAAGATGTTTCATTTCTTCATTTCTGCAATTTGGATGTGATAAGTAATGTGATCGAAATAATAATGACTTCATAACACTGTGTAGTTGACAAGGATGGTGATGTGACAGAGCGTTAAGATATTAATTTGTTCGTATGTGTTGGTTTCCTGTATAGTGTATACACTATGTAGAAATTTTCTATTAGGAAGTTTTGTTAACAATGTGTTTAAAAATGGTATTGAATTATTATTTTCTACTTCCATTGTGAATTTAATATTGGGGTGAATGTTATTAAGATGGTCCAAAAAATTGATCTGAAGCCTGCTACACAACATTTTCAGGTGCCCCTTTGTCCCTGGTGCCTTAAGCACGTGCTTATTGTGCTTAATGGTTAATCCACCACTGGGTTAAGGAAGCAACAGCGCATTTTGGCGACTGATTTAGCAGCATTTATTGTCTGCTCGTTTTCTGGATTTAAATTGTTTGGTTTTTCCTCTATTACAGTTCGCAGTACTTCGGCAGAAAATGGAGATTCGAAAAATCGGATCATTACTTGATGAATCTAACTTAATTAGAAAGGGTTCGGCAGTTAATGAGGGGGAGATCCTAGCTGGATGCAGACATTTTAATTAATGTAGATTAAAGGAATTTAAATGTCATATTTACATAATCACATATTCTTATTCTTATTAAGTTCAATGTCGAATAATGTTCATCGTTCCGTATCGTCAAATCAAAACTTTCCGAATATTCTCAAAGGATAAAATATTTTGAAAATTACACACTTCTTACCTTACAGTTAGTAAACGTCAAACACGGATTAATGATGTGAAAGAGGTGTTCGGTTTATCCTTAAAGGAAGCATTAATATTCGACACGTATACAGTATACAGCAGATTTGGTCAAAAGAATCTCTTCTTTGGAAAATTGTTTGTAATACACATAGAACCTTCTCAAATTATCAAAAATGTATGCCATCCATGGGTAAGTTCAAATTTTTGATGGAAATACCAACGATATTTATATTAATCTGAGAACAAACGGTCGTTCTGGTTTCATTTTACTACCACACAATGTAGAAGCCGATTTAATAACAATTATTTTAAATGAGAATCTGAATATTATAGTCCAGTCATTTTAAACATGAACATTGCAAAAAATCCTATATTAGGTTTGACCTTATTATGTTGTTAGGTTCAGTCCCAGTAGTAAATACTCAATTTTGCAACTTCGAAAAACTTGTGGAAACTGGAGGGGGCGCCAAAAACCGCGATTTTTTCGGACTTTTTTCAGTTTTAGCCTCGTAGCTCAAAAACTACGAGTTATAGTGCAAAGAATACGATTATCTTTTTTAAACTAGACTAAATTTACTACAATTTGAGCCTAACCGGAAGTCTGTAAGTATAATAGTTTCCGAGATACAGCTCTTCAAAAATAGGCAATTTTTCCCAAAATCTTTTTTCAATGTATCATCCATGTTTCGAGCCAGATATTGCCATAACGACGTGCCCTACGACTCTTGTCACGGAGAAAAAAATTGTAGGACATTTTATCACCTTTTATTTAAGCATAGATGCATTCCTGCGGGCCTAACAGTTCTCGAGAAAAAGACGGAAAACCGGAAAACAGTGAAATCCTCCACATATATGTAATAGCATTAGTATGATTAGAAGACATTTTCTGATTTTTCTTATTTAGCCTAGCGAACGAACCCTCAAAAAGGGCTTGTAGACAGACTTTTTGACCCTAATGATTTTATTTCTAAGATGTGTTTGGAGGTGTTTGGTGATGATTATACGAAAAGTCCCCGGCCCTACCGTATGAGCTAACTCCGTAGCGTAACAAAATTTGCGGATTTGTTAAGTTTTCCCTTTGTATCTCTTGAATAGGCGATCGTAATGGGAAATGGCCAATTATAAAATAAAAGCTGCCTTGAGGAAATACTTTTGTTCTTTTCGTCAAACATTAACCCTATCATAAATGTATTCAGAAAAGACTAGAGACCATTAAACATGGTGGCGCATAAGACTGAAATTCTTTGGCTAAGGATGCAGGTAATCTGTATTTAATACTCACATATCAGATTTAGCTCCAAACCTCCCACAAAATTAGTTGTTCTCTAGTGCCCTCTATTCCATCTTGAACTCAACGTTTTTTTTAAATAACTATAACATCTAATCTATTTGAGATAAAATATTAAACGGTATATGTATTTTATAGGAAATTTTATAGTCTACAACTTTTATTTCAGAAGTTTTTGCTATAAACCCAATACTTTAGGAGCTAGGACACAACATTTGCCGAAAAATGTCGTGTAAAAGCGATTTAAAAAAAATGTCAATTCTTGACAGCGAATATCTCTTCAACGGATAGAGATAGAGAAAAAAACGCATAGAAGCAAACTTGTAGAAAATTTAATCAGATTTTTTTTGTAATTGGCCATTTCCCACTACGATGGCCTGTTCAAGAGATGTAAACGGAAAACCAAACAAATCCGCACATTTTGTTACGCTACTTTTCGTATAATCATCACCAAACACATCCCAGAAATAAAATCTCTAGGATCAAAAAGTCTGTCTACAAGCCCTTTTTGAGCGTTCGTTCGCTAGGCTAAATAAGAATAATCAGAAAATGTCTTCTAATCATATTAATGCTATTACATTTATGTGGAGTCGTAGCGATTTTACTGTTTTCCGGTTTTCCGTCTTTTTCTCGAGAACTGTTAGGCCTACAGGAATGCATCTATGTTTAAATAAAAGATGATAAAATGTCCTACAATTTTTTCCTGCATGACAACGGTCGTAGGGCACGTTGTGGCAATATCTGGCTCGAATCATGGATGATACGTTAAAAACAGATTTAGGGAAAATGCCTATTTTTGAAGAGCTGTATCTCGGAAACTATTATACTTACAGACTTCCGGTTAGGCTCAAATGGTAGAAAATTTAGTCCAGTTTAAAAAAGATAATCATATTCTTCGCAGTACAACTCATAGTTTTTGATCTACGAGGCTAAAACTGAAAAAAGTCCGAAAAAATCGCGGTTTTTGGTGCCCCCCCCAGTTTCCACAAGTTTTTCGAAGTTGCAAAATTGAGTATTTACTACTGGGACCGAACCTAACACCATGAAAAAAGTAAACCTAACATAGGATTTTTTGCAATGTTTGTATATTTTTGTGTTTAAATTGACTGTACTATTATCCTTGTTTATATAGTGTATAAACAAGGATATTATTATAATTAATAGCCTTGATTGCACGGGTAATCTCGTTAAAGAAGATTGCCCATCACCAACTTGCCAAATGCCAACTGCCAAGTCAAAGTTAGATTTGTAAATTGCAAATAAAAGTGGTCCTGTGGTAGTATGTACAAAAGTGGAAAAGCTGTATAACCCATACTCAGTCCTTTTCATAACGCGATCCCACTCCAAAGAAAGATCCCGCCGCTCCCTAGTCTCTGTCATAATTTGACAGTGACTCAAAAAAAGGCTTGGATAGATTGGTCAAAGCGCCACAAGTCATGGATTTATGACTTTTAACCAAACAAATAAACAGCAATCGGCAGTGTGTCTTTCAAAATAAACCAAAACCAACCAGCAGAACTCGTTCGCGCTCAAAGTACCTACTACTTCCTTGGAAAAACTGGACTCTCGAGATTGTTTGGATCTTAATTTTACTCCTATTATGAATAGAGCGAACAGGGTTGCTGTACCCAATGGATTGATCTTGTGAAATTTATTATATTAGATACTTAAAAAAACTGAAACACAAAGGCAACAGAAAATAACAGATCCCGCGATAAAAGTTTTGGCTTCAATTCCTTTTTGCCTTAAGTCGATACTATGCCTCTTATACAGAGTGATTCGGGAGGAAATGGAAATATTTTAAAGACATGTTCAGGAAGCCAAAATAAGCTCATATGTTCAAATCCGATTTTCATTTGTTTCAGAGATAATTAGGTTTCTTTTTAAAAAAAGTTAATCAAGTTAAATTTGACAACGTTGTCCTAAATGCCAATTTGAAACAAAATATTAATTAGATAAATGTAATAAAAAATGACAGTTGTAGTTGTTTTACGAGATTACAAAAATGCCTCATATTTTCAGTCATAGAGAATATTATGCAGATATGGTGTTTGTTTATGGATTTTGTAATGGTAATTCTGTTCGTTCGGTAGAACCTTGTATAGTGACGTTGCGATCAAAGTATTATAAATAGAAATACATTTTTTTAAAAACCATAATGAACTTTTGGAAAACTTTGTTAGCATGGGTGAACGAATGAACAAAAGAACTACAACAAATTCTATTGCACTATACGGGGGATATCATTTGACAGTGTCTAAGTTTATACGTGGTGTAGACCTTATTCATAAACTTTTCCTCGTTAAAGCTTTGGTTTATAAATTACTACAGAGTTTTGTTTTTCAACATTCAATAAAGTTCTACAACTACATAAGTATGTACTTGATATAAAATAAAACGACGCGACCGACGTCCTAAATAATCAAACAGGGTATTTTAAACCGTTAGTAGAGCAAGAAAACGAGTAAAAGTCATAAAGGATCCTAACTGTTCGACGTTAATAACTACCAAACTTTTAAAGTTCATCATTCTATTATAAAAAAAATAATTTCACGCCGTCATCATCGTCCCATCAATCTAATACAAAAGAAACAGCTCAATTTAAAACACATACTTGTTTGACTGAATCTACAATCTTAAGCAAAACAATGATTTCTTAATTTTACATTTTTTCCCTTCAAATGGTAATTAAAACGTAATTAAACGTTAAACTAAAGAGATGTTCCTTAACAACAACACCTCCACGTTTTAACAGTTTCCACTTCTTTAATTATACTTCAACATGCCAAGGCTAAACTGTTAGAAGAAAAAATAGCGAAACTAATTTGATTTGCAATTAGTAATTGAATGTGAATGACGTTATCGTAGAGCGGTGGTCGATGATCGTACCGAACATTTTTCGTTCACGGTAGAAGCTAATTTTAAAAATAATAATTAATAACACGCCTCATGCCTTAATTCTTAATACTTTAGGTGTCTTCGAAGAAACACGTACGAATTATTCACGAATGCTTACAAAGTGAACAAATTTGCATAACTGTCAGTTTTCGTAAATGAGCGGGGTGCCCTATTAATTGTCAGGCGTAAAAGATGTTTTATAAGAGCGCTTCGATTAAATGTAGGGATGATGCACACATCCATAAAAACAATGAAGAATCCCCTTTCAACCAAAGTAATTACGAAAAATGAAGATTTTGTGGTGTTTGTATGAGAGATGTGGAAGTGTACAAATAATAAATATGTAGTATAAATACACGAATTATTGTTTTTTGCCTTAATTAAGCTGATTTTTGACGACAAAACCTAGTCTTCAAATGAAAGATGAAATGAAATTATGGGGCAAAAAATCGTTTTGAAAGAAAGAAGAAATAGGGGTGGTAAAAGTGGTATAATGCCATTTTTTTTACCGTTTTATGTAACTTTCAAGACAATTTTTTATTCCACAACTTTATTTTGTCCCCATCAGCCATTTGTCTTTTATCCCATGCTGACTGTACCTACCACCTTCTGTCAGCGAGTCTAGTTTTTGATATTAAAAATCGCTTTTGTTATATCCTTAAAAACAATGGCCCTTTGTAGTTTTATTTACATCATCCATTCTATAAACAAAATAAATTTTCCAAACTTTGTTAAGTATCTCACAAAACATCAATTTCAATTTTAATTAATTAATAATTAACATTTTATTTTATATAAAATTTCAGAAAAGTTTGATGATGATGATGACACCACGCACGTCGAAACTAATAGCTTTTAATTTTGACTTCAATTTCTTATAGGTATATTGTCGTATGGGGAAGGGTTAGAATACTTATTCTTCGATTAAAAGATTTCTATAAATTAAAATGATGGGATCAGGTTACAATTTTACATTTTGCTTTTACTATCAGTCCCGCATATACGATCGATTAGCCTTTAATGGATTTAATGAGAATTGATACTTTGGGATTTTTTGGTGAATTGATTTTAATTTCTTACGGTCTTTCATAATTAGTATCTAACGGTTTAAGGTTTATATGTACTATTTTTTTCAAGCTCAAAAAACATCCATCCAACCCTTATTTTTTAAATAGTAAAGTACATTAAGTAATTTATATATTATTTGTATTTAAGAGCAAAAAATGTTTATTGCTGAAACTTGATGTGGTTCAAAGAGCTTAGAAACCATAATTTTAAGAAAAAATATGAATTCGTTACAAATCGATTGGGACTCACTGGCGATATCACTTAGGATTATCAGTAAAAATCCCATTAAACAAGAATCGAGGCAATTGATGAATAACGAGGGAAATGGAGCATTTTGCGGAGAAGAAGAGATACAGGAAGAATAGAGGGACGCGGAAGGGTGAGCTGTGGTGGAACTGGAGGTGTGAGAGAGCAAGGAAAGAAGTAAGAAGGGGGAGGAAGAAATGGAGGAAAGGGGAAATAGATATAGGGGTATATAAAGAGTTAAGGGGGAAATATAAGGAAGAGTGCAGAAGGAGGAAGGCGGAGTATAAGCAGGAGATAGAGGAGGAGATAAGGGGGTTAAAAAGTGAAAAAGATATGTGGAAATTTATAAACAGGAGAAGAGGTACAGGCAAAAGAAGAGTGACGGAGTTGGGTGGGGAGGAATGGAGGAAGCAGTGCATGGAGGTGGTGGGAGGAGTGACGGAGAAACCGGGAGTGGGGAAAGAGGGAGGGGCGAGAAAGAGAGAGGGAGGGGAGATAACAAGGGAGGAGGTAGAGGAAGCACTGGGAAAAGTAAAGTTAGGGAAGGCACAAGGGCCAGATGGAATACAAGGAGAGCAGTGGAAGTATACGGGGGGGAAGACAAGAGAGAAGATAAGAGGGATACTAGGGGGTGTGTGGCGAGGGGGAGGGATCCCAGATGAGTGGAAAGAAGCTAGAATAGTGCCAATATATAAAGGGGGGGATAGGAAAGAGGCGAAGAGCTATAGGGGAATAAGCATTATGAGTGCGGGGTACAAGATATATGCGGAGGTGCTGCGAGCAAGATTGGAGAGGGAAGTGATCGACAAAAAGTTGGTACAGGACTGGCAGGCGGGATTCAGAGAGGGAAGGAGGGCGGTGGATAATATTTATGTGCTGAAGCAGTTGGTAAATAAGGCGATGGAGAGAAGAGGGGGAAGATGTATGGGCTGTTTATGGATATAAAAGCAGCCTTTGATAATGTAAACAGGGAGAAAATGTGGGGAATGTTGAGGAGATATGAGATAGGAGAAGAGCTGGTGATGGCGATAGAGGAATTGTACGAGGAAACAAGGTGTGTGACCGGAGAGAGGGGAGAGGAAGGAAGAAGGTTCTGGACGACAAAAGGCCTGAGGCAGGGATGCCCGTTGAGCCCGAGTTTATTCGCGCTATACATAGGGGATTTGGAGGAGGAGTTGCGGAGACACCAAAGAGGAGGGGTAGTGATAGGGAGGGTGAAAGTGTGGGCGCTCGCGTACGCGGATGATGTAGTGGTGGTAGCAGACAGTGAGAACGAAATGAGGGGGGCAATGGGTGTGATGAAGGGGTACTTGGGGAAAAAAGACTTAGGGGTAAACGTGGCCAAGACGAAGATAATGGTATTCCAGAAGAGAAGAGGGAGGGGAGGGAAGTCAAAGTGGTGGTGGGGGGGGGGACGAGATAGAAAGTGTAAAGGAGTGGAAGTATTTGGGATATGTAGTCAGATATGATAATAAGGATGAGGGACACATAAGGGAACTGGCCAAGAGAGGAAATAGGGTAGTGGGGAGTGTGTGGGGGATAGGGGAAAGAGTGTTCGGGAAAGACATGGAAAAGAGGAGATGGTTATTTGATAAGTTGGTGAGGAGCGTGATGGGATACGGTGCGGAGATATGGGGGTGGAAGGAGTGGGAGAGTTTGGAAAAGGTGCAAGAGAAGTATTGGAGATGGACGCTGGGTTTGGACAGGGAGACACCGGGGTACATTGTGGGGGAAGAGGCGAAAGTGGAAAAATTGAGAGTGCAGGCGGGAAGGAGGGCAGTGAAGTACGAGGAGGAGGTCAGGAAGAAGGCAGAAATAAAAATGGTGAATGAATGTATGAAGGAGATGAGGGGGAAGCGGATAAAGTATGGGCAAGAGGACAGGAGACTATATTACGAGGGGGTGGGGTATGCGAGGGAGGAGGTAGAAAGAAGGAGGGAGGAAGGAAGAGAGATGGTGGAGGAGGTGGCCATGAGGGATAGGGATGTGCAAGGGCAGGAAAGGAGAGAGAAGATAGCCGAAGGGAGATATAATGAGGGATATGGAGAGATCATGGTAGAGGGCAAGGCCAAGTACCTGACAGGGGAGATGGGTCTGAAGGAAAAGAGAATTGTAGCGAGGTTTAGGTGTGGAAACGAGGAGAGAGAGAATAGATATTGGCGGGAGGAGGAGGAGAGAGTGTGCAGAATGTGTAGGGAGGGGAGGGAGAACATGGCACATATGTTAAGGGAATGTGAGGAGATGAGAGAAGAGAGAAGGGTAAGAAAGGAGATACTAGGAGCGAAGGGGGAAGGGTTGGGATGGATGAGGGAAGTGTTAGAAAGGAGGGAAAAGGTGGAAAGTAGGGGGAAGGACAGGCGGGAGTAGTTGTAAGAGGGGGAATAGAATCTTGTATTTATTTGATTGTTATGTAAGAAAATACAATAAACCTATTTTGATTTGATTTGATTTGAATAACGAGGGGTCTGTCACTGACCAAACTGTGTACACTACACTTCCCTTTTCGGTCCCAATTCCCTTAAATTCACCCAAACTTCCTCTCAATTCCCTTCAATTCCCCTTACTTCCCTTCAATTCCTTTAAATTCCCTTAATTTCCATACTATTTATTAATGTAAATAATATGTGCCATTTTATAAAAACTAGTGTTTAAACTTATATTTACTATATTTGTATCGCCATCTATGCGGTGTTGCAGTGCTATTTTAATTATGTGCTACCCCTTCTTTTTTAATTAAAGTTTTAATTTAATGAAAGTTTTTAAATGAAACCCAACTGCTAACAACGACGCTAACAACTAGTATTTGAAAAGATACTTTTATACGTATTAGTAAATTCACTCAATCTATTCGATTGTGCTTTCCAAATGTTGTGATTGCTATTTCCTAGTCAAAGGTTAACTCATAGGTAACATAAACGGTTAGGTTAAGTGAATAGCGATGCGTAGTTAATTTTTTATGAAAACATGATAATGGTTACGGAACTTGATAATATGTAATATTGTTTCAAATATTTATTTAAAAAAAATGAACTAAATTGAAAATAAAAATTAAATTTTGATAAACATAAAATATACTAACACCTTCGTAAAAGTATTCTTAGTCTAAATTAAACTTCTTAAAATTTTTGTATCTTTTCTTAATACCTATTGTTTAAATCATATTAGTACGTAACAATGTAATGTTGGGAGCGAGGTTGGGAGTTACCAAACGTGTAAAAGTTTGGCCCCCCCTCCAGGATTGTTATCAATGACCCATTGAACAATATTAGGGGGAGGGGGAGTTGAACGGTCGCCATCTTGTCCGCCATTTTGAAAATGCCCGCGAACCTATTTTTGGGTATATCTTAGCAACCGTATATCCAAATCGAACATACGTATTCCTAAGATAAATTGTTATATAACCGAAGTTGATAATCCTAGGGGATTTAATGTTTTTGGGCTTAAAATCTTAAATAATGGAATATGTAAAAAAAACGCCAAAAAACATATCACTTTTTATTTTATTATTATCAATCTTTTAGATCTCGCTTTTATGAATAAAATGCAAAAACAATCCACGAAATCCGAGCACTGGTTACGGAAACATGCAAGATTTAGGAATAGGTACCGCACCTTTGCTGAGCATACAATAATTGGTAGTTACAGGTTAAATTGAAAATTTCATAAGTTTGTTCTCTACAAAATATGCGAATTACTACTAAATAGTAAATACATACATTTAGTAGTGTAATCAATTTTTGAAGGCTTATGCCCCATTCGCGATTCCCTCGCCCTCATAAGAGTAATGAGATGAATCAGATCGGAAAAACCGTACCGGTGAAGAAATCGAAAATACCCGAATTAATACAAATTTTATAAAGTAAGTAATAATTTTTTATAACTTTTTAAAAAGTTTTATGCGTTTCGCACCTTCTCGTTTTTTTAATTAATTAATTATTATATATTATAGCCAAAAATAAGTTCGTGGGCATTTTCAAGATGGCGGCCGTTCGACTTCCCTCCCTCTAATATTGTTCAATAGGTCATTGATAACAATCCTGGAGGGGGGGGGGGGGGGGGCAAAGTTTTACACGCTTGGTAACTCCCAACATTACATTGTACTACCTACATATAGGTATGTATTTACCATTTCCTAATAATAAGCACTAAAGCAAACTGCACTACACATCATCATGTTTATGCTGAGTAGCGAAGTACTTTAAACATTGCCTTTAAATATTGTATGTATCAACGCATGCTCAGTGATTTCTAAAACTCAATAACTTTCAATTTACGTTCTAATTCCCTTCAATTCACCCTCAATGCCTCATCAGTTCCTTTTAATTCCCCTCAGTTCCCTTCAATTCCTCGTAGTTCCCTTCAATTCCTCGTAGTTCCCTTCAATTCCCTCTAATACCCCTCAGTTCCTTCACAATTCCCAGGAAGTGTACACCATAATTCCCCAGTGACAGGCCCCTCGATGAATAAAGAGTCTGTGAAATGACAATTTTGGACATTTCGGAACAAGATTATGTCCACTAATTTGCAAGTTCACAACGCTTTGTTAGGTACATATGTGATTAGTAAATTAAGTATTAATAGTTAATAATTTGTCATGGGCGATAAAGAAATATAACACTGCGCTTGGGAAACAAGTGTAGCTGGAAACGAAAACTCTCTCATTCGCTCTTTTCTCGGCTCTTTCTTAATATGTTTTCTTTTTTGGTCTCCTCCCTGTTCTCTTTAAGCAGGCAATTAAAACTGTTCAATATTTATCAATATTTGCAATTGCAAATATTTGGGGTGAACGCATTACATTTCGCGAAGAAAAACTTTAAAGGTCGTGAATTGTACTATAAAATAAAGAAAAGAGGATAACGGATTGTTGAAAAAAATAAAAATAACGTAAAAAATTATTGTGTTGTTACCGATTTTAACTACATACTTATTTGTACTTACAATTTATTTATGCAGTGTGTTGATTCATATCTTTTGACGTGATACGAATTTCTTTTTTAGGAAAAAACATCAATATAGACGTCGTCGGCGTCGTAGGCGAAGTTCAAATATGGTACCTAGTAAATTTTAGGTCTCATCCCCATTTGAAATTTCAAATGACGCCCCTTATATTGCGATACATTATTTTAAAGGAAATAAAAATCTCTACATATTGTACAAGCCGATGATCACTAAGGGGTGGATATATAGAGGTGAAATAATTAAATACAATTGAAGGGGAAGGTCGTGTATTTATTTCACCTCTAAAAATCTCTATACATTCTTGAAAAATTATTTAAAAATTAAATCAGTTATGAACAATTATTTTGTTCAATCGTTCAATGATATCCATTTATTACCTATGTACTAAACATTTTCTAGAATGTTTCATAGGTGATTCATGTGTGATATTGTTATATTGTTATATTAATATCGACGGACAAAGTTTTGTAAACTTGTGTCTAACAACTCTAAAAAAAAACCATATTCTTAAGAAATGCTTGATCCACTCAATTTTGAATCCTGTTGTTGGAAATGTGAAGAGACTGCTTTCTCCGTGTTTTCATTTGGTTCTCCAAAAATTCGGTTACTAATGGATCTATCACATTTTCAGACAAGACAAATAAATTTTGTTACCAAAATACCCGCAAGCACATCGGTTTTATTTTCTTCAAGAAAATGTATAAGATCTTCTCTCACCAAGTACATACTTCGATTGAGTTACACGAATTTTTTGTTTACTTTTCCAAATTGTAATTAAAATATAGTACGTGAAAAATGGAAACTAGGCAAAAGTCTTTCATTAATAATGCATTGTAGAACATTTTCATACGTCACGCAAGATAATCCTCATAGTGTACTTATTTAGGTTTTTGAACAGAAAAATAAACAAAACGAGCATTTTTGTTAAAATTTATACAAACGTTTCCACTATTATGTTATTATATCATCAGTTATTATTATTCTTGTTTGTTTGTAGTTTTCGCAATGACTGCAGAAGTCATTAGCGACTTACTTTGTTTTCATTTGGATTATTTAGCAGAAGGTGGGGTACGTTTTATGTTTGCCATTAGGATTATTACCAGAAACACTAAAACTTCTGATAAAACCAAATAAAACAGAACCATAAGCAAAAACACGGGAAATATTGGAAAACATATTGTACGGCTTTTAATTAATAATGAAATTTAATTCCGTATTGTTTTTTAAAAAAAGTTGAGATTGACTCGTAAATTAATCAAGTCTTATTACATGATAGATTTAACATTATTTTTCAGTTAATTTACTTTGTAAAGAGAATATTAATTAAAGGAAAACAAAAGTAATTAAAAACACTTCTAAAAGTATCTCAAGTTATCCAGACAGAAAATGAATTTCAGTCTTAATTATAAGTTTGTATTTATACAAATTCCGTAAAATTTCGCTATGGGAAAAGCCGGAAATTGATTGATTGGGAAGTAATTATATTTCTTACGGTTAACGTTGTAATAAATCCTAATTAATTTTAATTTAACGAGGTTGAGTTCGGTGGGTAGCGAAGTGTATACCTAAACGTTTATTTGCCGTAATTACGGTACGTATTGTTAAATGAGTTATGAAAGATGCGTCGATTATTATTATTTTGAGGTAAATTGGGAAAACACGTTCCGCGGCGAAATAATGGGCGTTTCTTTGGCGTGTATACAACATTTTAAATTATTCCGGAACATCGTAAACAGCACTTCAATCATAAATAAATCTGTATAGGATTAAGTGTTATTCGCAAATTAATTTCTCCGATATTTAAACGTTTGATTGAACGATTCAGCGATCTAAACGCAGTACGTATATTTGTTACTTTCATGATAAAAGGATGAGTGTATGGTTATGTGTAAAATAATTTCTGTCGCATTCTGTAAATTCGATTTTATTGCAGATTCATTGGAAAATACTTATTATTTGAAACATGCACCAATTGTGTGAAATGTGCACCTCTTCCTTTATTAAAAATTAATAACTGACTGACGTTTTACATTGATTTAACCTCGGATTTAACATCTGTCCCAATACGCGAATGTAATTAATTATACTTATGCAATCATTGCTACTGTAAACCCGACCAAGATCGCATTTAAGCTTTATCTTTCAAAGTGTGTTTAGAGCCTACAATACCGGAAGAAATTTTGAATACCGGTTTTCGGTATTCAATCAAGTGAATCCCGCAATCCCGGTATTGACTTTTTTTACTGCTGAAACTATAAAATAAAAATAAAAAGCATAGGTAGCTTAGAAATTCAAAGTTCAAAATTCCAAATTGAAAGTAGGTATTCAAATTATTAAATATAAAATGTAAATTAAATAAATCCACATAAAATTCAAAAATTTCGTATTCAAAATAGATATTTGAAATAAAAAATTGAAACTCAAAATATTAATGCTAATCAATCCTAAATTATAATTTGAAAATTCAAATTTCAAAATTCGCAACGCAAAATATTACTGCTACTTAAAGTTAAAAGGTTTAAATTAAATTCAAAATTGAAATTTGAAATAAGTAATGAACTCGCCATTATAATTTTGTAAATTCATAGTTCAAAAATTAAAACGTAATAAAGAATAATTGGCATTTGAAAAATCAAGTTAAGTACCGTTTATAGAAATTTTGTCCATTGACGTACCTAGTAATTTCTCCAAACAGAAGAAGATTTCGGATTTGACCGTCCGGTTTACGATAGTACATTTCATGTTTTGGTAATATCGCATCGTCACGGCCTTCTAAGCTTGGTGATCCCTGCGATATTCAATTTTTTGATTCTCTTTCGAATGGCGTTGACCGATTTCAGATATCTCAAAAATTGACGAAATTGCCTCTTGCAATATTTTGTAAATTCTGTACTTCCGGTTCCTTCGAGGTACAAACGATTTGAGAAGAGGTACAAACGTGTACAATCGGTTCTCTTTCGAATGGCGTTGGCCGTTTTCAAATACATATCTTAAAGTTGGGCGCTGGCGATTTTTTCACCCATCCATAACTTTTTAACCCTTGAGGTACAAACGAAACAAAATATGGTACAAACGGGTACAAACGAGGTACAAACCTATAGTGTAAACATTTTTTGAAGTTGGGCGCTATCTTCATATACGTCGTGTTGAAAATGTTCAAGACAGCTGAAATTATTTGCAGTAGATAGCTTAACTTTGAATGTGTTTCAAACGATCTTTAAATTTTTGTGTCTGTTTATCCATCTATCCGTCTGCGGTTTTAAACACTTCCTATCATATTTTGGCTGCAAATGTCGCCATATAGGAAATTTGTATTGACAGGTCTATTTCTTTTGAGAAAGAGCCAAATGCCTCGATGGGCTTTTAAGGTTTTACTACGCTAGTCACGCTCGTGTATCAAACTTTAAGTTGAGCTAGAGTTGAAAAAAGCATAAACTTTCTTCTCTAATTGTACAAATAACTATTTTACTATCAGTCTTTATGGCATACTTAACGCGTAATATGTAGCGGGAAAATCAAATTATCTTTGAAATTGGTTGGAAGGAAAAGATTGTATGTCTGTCAAATAAATTATAAAAACTGTAAGATGAGGTAAAGGCCCCCATATTCTTACATTTAACCGATTTAGCATCTTTTACTGTTTCTAAAATACTAAGTGAATATCGAATTTGGGATACACTTTAGTTTTTCGCCAAGCCGGTGAAAAATCTTGCCCGCGTTGGGAACCATTTTGACGTACAGAAGGGCGGTTTGCAGTAAGTAGCGTCGGAAGATTTCATTGAAAAATATCTTATAGTATTCCCGTTCTTGCAATGCAATTAACCCTATTAACAGGATTTACTAAATAACAATGTAACCATTTTTTAAAACAAATTATACATTAAAAAAAGTAATTTGAACCATACAATAAATAATTATCTAATATGTAAATGTATGCTTAAAATCTAGTTAGTTACCATCAATAGCCCGATATTATTGTAGATTAAAAAATAATTTTTGAATGAAAATAATTTAGGAACGGAACAGTAGATACAGAGAAAGTGCGAAGAAAATAATTGAAGAGGCAAAAACCTACCAAAAACCTGAGTTGATGACTGAATCACCAACGGTTGGTCTTATTAGTACGATGCAATTGTTAAATCTGTTCTGCTGAAATTTTAAGCTTATTTTCTTGAGGTTTATTTCTTTAGCTGTACGTTATACAGGGTGATTCGCGAGGAAGTGGCAATATTTTAAGGACATGTCGAGGAAGCCAAAATAAGCAAAATAAACTCATATGTTCAAGACCGATTTTCATTTGTTTCGGAGATATTTTAGATCGCATTCTTAATGCAGCAGCTATCATTAGAGCGAACAATCGTTCATTGAAACTCGCTACTAGTGCAGTTTATAAACGCGCAAATAAGTGTATCGAAGTGGGCGGTGGTGTTTTCGAAAATTTGTCGTAAATTAATGCTATTTTTTTAATTTTTGTAATTCATTTTGTAATAAATTTTTGTTTGCTTTTTAAATTACAATTAATCAAAATATCTCCGAAACAAATGAAAATCGGACTTGAACATATAAGTTTATTTTGCTTATTTTGGCTTCCTCGACATGTCCTTAAAATATTGCCACTTCCTCGCGAATCACCCTGTATATTCAATAATACCATTATATAATTATAATACCCATTGAATATTTAAGCTTATTGCACGTACGCGTTGGTTGCAGTTGCAGAAGAAAAGTTAAAGCGCTCGGTATTTTGGCCATTTTACGCCCGTGTCTTTTGTATGTTAATAATTGGAAGTAACTATGGTGATCGGCCCAGTGTTGTTAAGTATCTAGATACAAGTTCAAAAGAAATAAAAAATAAAGATAAGTCTACAGAATTCATAATTGTCGAAACTTTTATATTATTAGGTAATGAATGCTACACACTGATTTATTTGAAACATGAAGATGAAGAGAAATTATAAAGAGACATTTATCAGTTTTTTAAATGAAAATAAAATATAAACACCTACCTATCGTTTATCTAGATACACTGTAAAAACATGTATCTGTATCTATATATAGATACATTTTTTATTTTTTATTCCTCAGTATCTATATCTGTATCTAGATAGTAGATATACTCAAAAACATGTATCTTTAACAACACTGCGTGATCCCTAAACACGAATTTTGACTTTTTTATAAACGAGAGAAAGTGTGTATGGCACATCTATAATTTAGAGGTACATATACGTAAAATTGTTTACTAATGCTTAAAATGTTATTATAATTAAAAAATGGAAAGTAAGTATATATCCCAAATTCATCCAGCGTAAAACTCATATTTTAACCATATTCATTATCGCGTTCGACGAAGAATAACATTTTGAAATTTATGTGCGTAATTTGTTAAATTTATAAGGTGGAAGTTTCTACACTTTTTCTGATTAAAAAAACGAAAATAGCTTTCTTACGCAGATTATACAACCAGATATGCTCCTTTAAGGTCATTTTGTCTTCCGCTCTATTGGTAGTCCGTAATGAAGAATTTGGCTAACTCTGCATGTTGGATATCATAATGATAATCATAACAATAGACGATGGCCGTCCGTAGTGTAGTGTTTGTATTCGTATACCACTAGTCGACCCCTGAACGTTCTCGGGTTCGAACCCCTGTCGTATGGCATAAATTACGGTTTTTTCCGTCGATCGTTCAAAAATTGTGACATTTCTGACAGAATTTTGAAAGGAAAAGGACAAGATTCTGGTGCATATAGTCGTTGCTAGGCAGCCAACGATTACTGTAAGGAAATATTCATTACTGTAAGGAAATATTCATCTCTGTACTGTAAAGAAATGTACTTCTCCATGGATACCGACGTTCGTTGTATTTTCAAGGCATCGCTTATTCTTTTCTTCAGAAGCGGCGTAAGGCGTGGGCGACCGCCTACGGCCTCGCGGTCCGAAGGGCCTCGCGTCTCGGTGGTTTATGCAGCTTTCTTTCTTTAACCCATGGAAATATTTATCTAAGCGGCACCGCCCGTAAAGATTTTACTCATCATAAAACGATAAATCCCACCGGCTTGTGACTTGGCAAAATGCTCTTACAGCGTTTCCCTAAGTGCGTAATACAATACAAAATATGAAGGGCATTTCAATTTAGATATTGCAAACATAGTAGTTGAATCCCTTCTCACAGTGGCGGAACTACAATGCTGCAGACCGTGCAATGCGCGGGGGGGGGGGGGAAGCTCGATGGGGGTCCGTTTTTGAGAAATTTTGGGTAGCGATTAAAAATAGTTTTGCCTATTTCACCAATTAGAGCCGAACGTGTGCAGGCGCCTTCATTCGGCTCATGTCAACGGCTCCATCTGCCAAAACGCTAAATCGACTTTTATTGATTATTGATCAGTCGCACCAAGTCGCAAGCTCATTCAATGCGTGATTAGATTATGTTTGTCACGCGTGGTCACGTAAGCGAAACCTTCGGTATGACACGCCGCCGCCGCACCGCGCAGGAATCATGTAGCTTAGGCGCCATAGACAAATAGACAAATCTTTGGGTTCCAGACATATGGCCCTGTTTTTAGGGATCCACCCAAATCTTCTTAAAAAAAATGTAAAAGAAGCTTTTCCTTTTATTTTACAAAATGCGTAAATAAATATTAAAAAAGAACCTTTTTTTAGTTGTGGAAATGGGGCCCAAAGATTATCTTGCGGGGGGACGAAATTTTGAAGTTCTGCCACTGCTTTTCATGTAAAATTCCATAACACCAACCATTTACCACGCGTTATAAATAATATGCATCAATCAGAAAATATCTCTGTTTAAAATATTTAAAATCTTTAGAAATTTTATTGTTTTGTATTGTCTAAGCAGGAAATGTATGTTTCTTTAATTATTTACTCATAATTATTGCTTAATAATATTAGTTAAAGTGAAGATGTTTGCATTTTTCTGAATAAAAATTTGACAGTTCCACAAATTTTTTGTCTCTATGTAAAATCCGTCCTCTTGCTCCAGCAGAGGGCCTCGCAAAATATATCCTGCCCACATCAATTTTAGGTCTTGCGCCGCCTCTGCTTTTCTTCATAAAATAATTTTTAGAATTTCCATGTTTTCAGTCTGTTTTTAACAATCGGCGGAAAAATAGTATGTGTACCTCGTAGGAAAAGCAACATTCCCCGACTTTGTGTTGCAATATTCACATCGCCCGGGAATGTTACGCTTTTCCTACTCGATACACAATGTACTATTAATCTACAAAAAAGTTAAATAGCCTTTTTGTCTAAAATAATTAGGGAAGCAAATGATCGAATATTAAGATTTTTACATTGAAATTCCAATGGTGCATCGGTCAATTCTACACCCTGTATAACGAAGGTGGCAAATATGGTCGTAGATGGTAGATGGTCACGGTGCCGAACACTGTCAAAGGAATATCTTTCCGTGATGCTTGATGGTGTCTCTGTAGATTTTTCATGAGATCGCTGAAACCCTATGCCTTCATGTTCCGATAAAGTTTCACATGTTCTCCATCCAGTAAATTATAGAACTCGAAGGTCGGTCACGAAGAAGTCTCATTCATTTGCGACCAAATGTAATAAAAGACTAAGTAATGTATACGATCACGGTCCATATCATTTTTTCCTCTTAGAGCGGGTAAAATTTTACTAGAGGTGAAATAAATACACGACCTTCCCCTTCAATTGTATTTGATTAACATGTAAGATGTAATTTAATCACTAACGTGATTGATTGACATGTGTTGGCGACATGTTTCGAGAAAAAACTTTCTCATTTTCAAGCCCAAAAAACAAACGTGTGCTTAACTTCTAGTAACATGGGTTATCTACAAATTATTAATTAACATTAGAGAATCGTATTAACAACAACAAATAGCTTACCTAAAGGGGTCCAATATTTGTGGTAAAATTTATAGGTTAACAATTTTGAACCACTAACTATTAAATTAAAATATTTGGTCTTAATTAAAAGGGTTCTCACAAAGAGAAAACCCGCAATTGTACTTGAAGAGCCAGGGAAAAGGGGGATGTAAATGGATAAAATTATGGGAGAAGTTTTGCGGTCATTTAACTTCTCCCATAATTTTATCCATTTACATCCCCCTTTTCCCTGGCTCTTCAAGTACAATTGCGGGTTTTCTCTTTGTGAGAACCCTTTTAATTAAGACCAAATATTTTAATTTAATAGTTAGTGGTTCAAAATTGTTAACCTATAAATTTTACCACAAATATTGGACCCCTTTAGGTAAGCTATTTGTTGTTGTTAATACGATTCTCTAATGTTAATTAATAATTTGTAGATAACCCATGTTACTAGAAGTTAAGCACACGTTTGTTTTTTGGGCTTGAAAATGAGAAAGTTTTTTCTCGAAACATGTCGCCAACACATGTCAATCAATCACGTTAGTGATTAAATTACATCTTACATGTTAATCAAATACAATTGAAGGGGAAGGTCGTGTATTTATTTCACCTCTATATATCCACCCCTTAGTGTTCATCGGATTGTACATTATAAAATTTTACTAACTGTATAGGATTTTCAGTAGAAGTAAACACTTTAGGTAACCTTTTGGGAATTTGGTTACGTAGTGTAGTATATTTATATCATTAATTTAAACTGCTTTTTTAAAGTTGAAAGAGTTTAGCAACTGTTACGAGTGCTTGTTAAATCTCTTTACTCCCCCTATGGACGATATTCCTGTTGGTTTCTTCAAAATTTCATCTGTTGGAAGAAACATGATTTCGAAATGAACGACACCGATAATACTAATAAAAACAAAGCAACAGTTAAATGAATACGTAGAAACACGTTGTAGGCAGATAAACATGGGCTCAATACTTCGAAAATGCAGAAATAAACGCGAAAAAGGAAAAGAACTCGCAATATGGCAAATGAAAAATTACAAGCTAAAAAAGTGTCCGGAAAATCCAAAATCACTAAAGAACTCAACTCGCAATACCTAGATCTAACAAAATTATACCCAGATAATAATGGAAAACGAGTGTTTCCTACATTTAAAACAGGAGAAAAGATAACCGGCGAGAAGTTAGCCATAACTTGCAACACTATTTAATATGATACTGTATAAATACCCAAGAGAGTCACAAAAATGATACAAACTAGGACCAAATGACTTCAACGTAACGTCTGGAAATATCTCTAAACAAAATAAGACTTTAGTAATATACAAAGAGCCTTAATAATTGTACCTTTAACTGTTCAGACAGTAATGTAAAAAAATAAAATACCTCCATTAAGGTAAATGTACTAGTAGTTGACACTGCACTAGTAGTTGACACTTTTTCCGTTGACCCCATAAAATAAGCATCCTGTATTGTTTTGTGAAACTTTCAAAGCGCCACAGGATACGTCAGCCATCTGTAGGTTTACTCCAGAAATCAGCGGAATAGTCTTCGCGCCAAATCACCATTAAGTACGTTTGTCGTCGCGAAGCCACCCAAGTCCATGTGCCGCCATTGTTATGTAAATACAAGTGTTAAGAAGGTAGGTTTTAGAAAAATTGTTTTGTTGATTTAAGTATCGAATTGTTGTAACTTCAGAGTTGTAATTGTCTTGTATTGACTTAGTACTAGTGATTCTTAATCATATTAAATTCGTTGCAAGCTTCAAATTGTTTTTACGCATGGTGTCAAACACTAATACAAATAAAGAAAGTTTTCTAGTAAATGACACAAGTGTCAACTACTACCACTTCGCATAGAACTTCAAATATATACCTTATTATTAGAGTGCGGATTTTTAAGCATAAAAAATTTAAAAAAAAGCGCTTAAATAAGCTTTTAAAATGAAGGAAATAAGCATTAAAACAATACAAACACCTTATTCTAAGCATAAAAAGATTGAGTAAAAATGCTGTTTATTACAAAAAAATTCAACAAAAATTGGTTTTTAACTAAATATTTAATTATTTTAAACTCATTTCAGAAATCAAAATATTAATCTACATAGTTACAATTAATAATTAAATGTTTTTCTAAATTCTCAACAGTAAAATTTCTCCTTCTGTCAGTTAATATATTTTTAAAACGCGAAAAGCTTCTTTCAACGTCCACACTAGTGATTGGCGCACATTTAAACTTAGGTTGCAGTGATGCACTAATGTTTAAACTGTCGTCTACTTTCCCTTGAAAACGTTTGATATTTTTTCTAAAACTCGATATCCTTCATTTTTAATAAAGTTTCTTGTAGTTTCGTATTTACTGTTTTTCCTATTTTTCCTTTAACTTTAGATAATTGTGTAGCAAAATTTACAACTAATTCTACAGATTCAGTTAAGCATCTGGAATATTTGTGGACTCCTACTCTTCAAAAAATCATAAAATTGCAATAAATAGGTATTTTCTGTTAACATTTTCTCAGGTATACGATTAAATAGGCAGGTAGAAACGAGGGATTTTATGCTTGGTTGGAGGCAATTGAATGATTCATGAACTTTTAGAATGTTTTGTCAACACTCAAAAGTACCTACCAAGAATTTATTATTGCTTGTGTTCAAAAAAGACACCTAAAATAACAAATCCTTTAAATAAGGACAAAGAAATTCAAAGAAAATTTAAGAATTGAAAAATAAGCAGAAAATATGCATATACATAATTTATAAGCATAAAACATGAAAATAAGCAAAAAAAGCATAATATAATTTAAAAAATACCATTGCTTTTACTAAAATTCGTGCTCATATGTAGATATTTCCCTGTTGCTACCATTTTTTACATATAGCATTATTGCTAGAAATCCGCACTTTACTTATTATAGTATAATATAAGTGGCAATCGTTATGTTTTGCTTATGTTTGAATAACACTGCAATATGTTCACTGGATCTAGTAGATGACACCATGTCAACTACTAGTATTCTTGAGATGTCAAGTACTGAAATCTCAATTTTAATTTTAAGATGCCTCCTATAAAAGGGCACATGTTCAGGTATACTGTAGTGTAGATGATATGGAAAAGGCTATTGAAGAAGTTCTGCAAGGGCGGCCAGTTTCCACAACTGCTAAGAAATATGGCATACCTAGGGTAACATTATTATATAAGTCGAGGGGGAAAACTCCACGACAGCGAAAAATGGGGCCCCAGCCGTACCTTAAGAAGGAAGCAGAAAACATCTTGGTTAAATGGGTTACAGATGTAGCCAAAGCTGGATTTCCGGTGCAGCATTATCAGCTTATGAGTAGTGTTCAGGTACCTACTTGAAACAATAATTCTGAGCAGCTTTTCAACTGTAGATTGTTGTTTCTGATGCTTATGACGAAATGAAACCAAACGAATCCTTTTAAGGATGATAAACCAGGAAGAACATGGCGTACCAGTTTCTTAAAAAGAAACCCTCCGATAAGTACCAGGGTCACACAAAACCTCACTATAACAAGAGCGGCAGTGAAAAAAAAAGCCATCGAAAAATGGTTCCAAGAAGTGCAAGCTATTTGCAAGAAAACAATTCCGAAGAAGTTTTGAAAGACCCAAGTCGGGTTTTCAATGCTGTTGGTGATTTGGCTCCATCAATGGTGGTATTTAAATATGTAAGGATCCCTAAAGAGTGTTCCTGAACAATGGGGTATCGGGAAATCGGGATTTAGCTCACAATAGTTTGTTTCATTTCGGTGTCAATTACTAACACTTCTACATGTCAACTACTACAGTTTTTTATTTTTCAAGTGTCAACTACTGACAAATATTCTGCAATTTTCGTAAATTTTATAAAAAAATTCTTTTGTGTATTTTCACAAAATATTTGATCATTTTATGTTGCTAATGAAGGGAACTATCCGAATGTATATCTTTTTTTGCGAAAACTGTAATAGTAGATTTATATGAGAAGAAGACGTACATTTTTCGTGTTATAGTGTCAACTACTAGTACATTTACCTTAACCAAGAATATTCGCAAGTCGTTGGATGAAATTCAAAAAATGAGACCATTTGATTGCTGTAAATTTTCGAAGAGAAATGGTCAGAAAACATTTTATAAGCTCAGTGGATCATTTGACTTCTCCATTTTTTTAAAACTATGAGATGATAAATTCACAGACGTAACCGCAACTGCTAAAAATGAGTGGAAGAGCAACCAATGAATGAAAAATTTCAACTGGACAACCCTTTTGCCCACAGCCTACCATAATTCTTCAAAAATTGTACAAGTTGTGATTGTGAACTTATTTATCTCTTGGATAACGGCATGTATATTCTACATGGCGTTACAGTTATTCGGCTATGACCTTATTAATAACGAATTCCATCTGTTTTCCAAATTTATGTGATTTCTCGCGTTTTCAAAATGATAAGTTTGAAATATACAAATTTCTAGAAAAATCTTCTTGAAAGGGGTGGTTTAAGGCGATATCTTGGTCGGTAATACCACAACACGTCAGTTTTCATTTAATTTAACAAAGGTAATCTTCAATAACTTTGTAAAGTGAAACGAAACAATTAAACTTTTACCATTTATGTTTATAATCTCCCAAAGTGGGTAACGGTCTAATCTAGTTAGTAAAATGCAAAGAAATTCAACTTAATTGGTTGAACTAAGTACATATCATTATAAATTTTATGATCTGTTACAAAACGGTTAAAACAGTAATCAATTTGATCTCGCTATTGAGAAATACGGCCGGTGAAAAAGTACACAAATTGAGCAATCGTGTCTCAGGGTTAAATTTGATTAGTAGGTTTGAACCACATTTCTTTAAATGAACCGGTAATAGAACCTAAATATGAGTTCTTCCAAATTTGGAAAGGTGCTCAAAATTAACTTACCTTCGTGCGAAACACGAAACTGAACTTCATCAACAATACACACAGTGAAGCAGGCAAGTACACTTTTAGACGCAAGCAATTTAAACGAAGCTGCCAACATGCATTCATAGAATTACACCTTAGAAGATATTTACGAGTGTATAAAAATAATTAATTACACACATTGGTAACCTTTTAAGTTTCAACGGTCGCACATTTTCGAAAATTTCGTCGGCACTTCCACTCACACACACCAACTTAAGTCACACCTACTAAAACGTGTACGAGAAAAATTTACAAATTTACACTTTGAACGATTCGTATTATTGATGTAGTAAAACTAAACTTGTTTAACGAGATTGAATTGTAAATTAATATGATCAACACCATAGTGTAAAGACCAAGAAAAAAAATGTAGGCGGGGTGCATTTCTTTTCGTTTTACGAATAAGTGGGTGACTGTTCTCTTAGTACATTTGCTTTGGGTATTTTGGCACGCAGAATTCCGTAAACCGTAGCGCTTTCTGTTTTTAAACCAGTGGATCTAACGGCCTCAAAATCACTAAGATCAAACAAACGATAAGGCATCATGAATCAACATTTCTATTTAACTCTAATGACGTAATCGTAATTACACCAATCATATTTAAATTAATTTAATTACGTATCACTTTAAACAATGCGTTGAATGTTGAATGTGATAATAAACAAGACTTGTATCTAGTTATACAGGGTGTCCCACTGCTCCGTAATCGGTCGATAACGGTTGAAGATACAGAAAAAAGTTTCAAATAAAGGTTGCTTAAATATCTTTATATCTACAGTATGTTGCATTTCGTCTGGCAGGAAAATGACAATTTTTTAAATGGTCACACCCTGTATTTCTTCCTTTCATGTATCGACCAACCATATTTATATCACGCCTGCAATTTTTTTTGATATTGGGCGAGCGGTTGCCAAATTATTAATTATTTTGTCAAAATTTTGTATAATAGGGAGGTCTCAAAAAATGTAACATACTTATACTTTTCACACATTAAAATCACAACTAAACCTTTAAGAAATCTAGTGATGAAGAAATAATTGTAAATAAACAATAATTGATCTCTAAATAAAACAATTAAGTTTGAATAATGGTGGTGCGACAGAAAACGATTTCTGATTCGCTTGACGTCAGCTACCTGCATTGACGCTCCACCTTCTCCGCCTTGCCGTATAAACAGCATGGTTACCTACTATTCGGACTGTTGTTGCGGTGAATTATATTAATCATCACTTGAATGCACTTAGTGGCGGTTTCAGGGGTAAATTACCCCCCTAAGAATTTTTCGTTCGCTTATTTATTTTTATTCTTAAAAAATTACCAACATTTCAAACAAACAAGTTAAGTTATGGTAAATGTAGTCGACGATCTATGACTGTGAATTTCTCAAAAACTGTTGGAGAGTCCTGCCGGGCCGTGCTTGCCGTAGATCGAGGTCTACGAGAGTTCTACCAGTTAGCAAGTTCAGTCTTTTCTCTTCTAAGTCACTAACTACCGCATACTAAACATCCAATAAACAAGCACTAACAACCCTCCTTACTATCATGGTGATCGCAATATTTGCACCCCCTAATTTTACCCCCTTCCGTTCCCTCTCAAGTTGTCCCGCCAAAACCAATTGATACTCCAATCCCAATCCTCCCTAACGCTAGAACCAGAACCAGACCAGTCCCTTAGCGTGTCTGTTTATTATAACCCTTTCCCTTACCCTGATTACCCTTCTTCCAGACCGACGACAAGAGGTGATGTTAGCTATCTTCCGACACTTCCACGATATCTCGTTGTACTGCCTCAAACCACTTTTATCTCCTTTTTGCATCTCTGGAGACCGTTAGAAACGTCTTATCCGGTGTTGTGTAGGTTGTATTTTTACAATTTGGTACAACGCAACACTTACGTGCAGGAATGTTTAATTAATTTAATCCACTTGCCGTCAAAGCTCTCACAAACTACTAACCGCGCATATGTAGCTTAATATACGCTGAACTATGAGCGAGTAGGTGACGTCACAGACGCTAGTCTCGCCGAAAGGTACGTTTTCTAGCCTCGCTCGCAAAACAAATTTGTATTGCGTATTATAAGGGTTAATTTTGGTTTCTAATTTTTTTAGTGGGTGATACGATAACCGTGGATACATATTGTATCGAAATATCGCCTCAACAAAAATCATGAGACCTCCCTATTATTGACCGGACTACAATATTCATAACTAAGTTATTCTTAAAAAAAGAAAAACATTAGGTACTTATTTGATGAATAATATTACCCGAATTTCATATTACTCTACAAAAAAAAACTAAGTGATTAATTTTATACCGAGTGTTTAAAATGAGAATTCAACATTTGTGAACTTTAAATAGAATTTATACGAATATTTTAAATGGGGCACCCTGTATTTTTATTTACCATCAGATTCTCGACAAAAAAACCTATTCAACGGTGTAGTATTTTCTGGCATTATTTTTTGTCCTTTTGTTAATATTTACGATTTTTAAAATTTCACGTACCTTAAGAAAAATTTGTTAAAAGTAATTTTAGTATAACTATTACAATTTTGGACACCTTTTAGGCATCACAGAGCATTACAATTTACTTTTTATCCATCCAAATAGTAATCGTCAAAATCCAGATTGTTATTTTGCATATACATAATAAAAAAAATATCAATGAAATTTACATTTTTTATTTAATTATGCTGTTTTAGAAAAAAAAATGTGTGTCAAACACGAGAAAAACGTTTTTATACAATACAACTCTTGCTACGCTCGTGCCAAACTCGATCTGAAAATTTACTGAAATTAAACATTATATTGTTTTCCTATTTGCAATAGGTAGGTACTGTTTACTTTCACTTCTAATGAAGAAAATGTAACTTTCTTCACTAATTTTATTAACAAACACCGTTTCTTACAAGAAAATAAAGAGTAGGTATGTTTATTATGTTTTTGAATCCTTAAATTTTTCTTAAGCGCCCTCAAGTGTATTATACGATAGATACAGGATTATTCGTGTTATTCGATACTAAAAATTATGGCTAAACTACTTGACTTTGAAAAGATTTTATTTTGGAGGTAAACAGGAATCGATTAGAGGTACGTATTCAAATTATATTTACAATGACAGGGTGTCCCAAAAAAGAAAAACGTATCGAAGTTTTATTTTCTTAATTGAAAAACCTCGTTTATTATTTCATTTTCCGTTCCTACGAACAAAATAAATGTGGGGTTCATTAAGGTTTACATTCACTTAAACCTGACAGTTGAAATATTCCGTATTTTATGAAAATGCAGTAACAGTAAAAGCTCAACATGTATTTTTTAAACTATATTCACGTGGAACGTGGGAGTGTGTTAATTACTTGAATTTTACGGCCACACTTGTCCAAAAATTAAGATCAAATTATAGTTTTAAAAGGTGACAACTCTGTTTACTTAAATATTAGAATACCTGATATTTTATATCAACTACAAATTAATGTAAAATTTAACGGTTTATTGAATACTATTAACGTTTCTATATCTAACTTATCACTTTTCATGAAAAATCCAAATTTTCGTATTGCAGGTTCAATTTAACAAATTTATTATGCATTAAGTTACACGATGAATTTTGACAAGTCGTGTCTTGAATTTGCGATTATTGTCTCTGTAGTTAAAGCTCCCCATTATTACATGGTCCTTACACATTTACTTAAATAGAATATTTTTAGATTTTTTGATAAATCACTTGTAAATTCTTTTAAAAGACATCCCTTTAGACATAATAAGATTAACAGAGCTTCCCTACATTTTCATCGTGGGGTTTGAGAATGTTTAAATGTTAATTTCCAAAATCAACGGGCAAGATGAAATGGACACAGAGAATTGGCAGGTGAGATCACACGCTTTAACTGAACCGATTTTGTTTTCATGGGGACATGTAAAAGGAGCGCATCAGACAAGCTTTATTGTCTTTTTTTTAAATACTTGTGTCAAAACACCTTTAATTTCTGCTTAATCGCCCCCAAGTATATTTATGTCATATTTTTTATAAACAGATGTGGACTTTTAATTTTGAACTTCAAAAAAAGTAAGCATATACATAGATAACGCAACACCTCGCTTCAATATGATTTGCATTGCTTACTAACTTCATTAAAAATGCAAAGTTATTGCTGGAGTCTTATTGCTAATTTCACGCGAGTGAAATTCAAACATTCTTCAACATATACACGATTGACCTTACAAGCAGACAGATGAACGAACATGTAGATGTGAGAAAATAGTGAGTCCGTGAGATCGCACTCAAAAAAGTACTGGAATCTACTGATCGAAACGATTGTTAGAGAAGAACAAAGTCGACTGTATGAGACTATAAACTAAAACCAAAAACAGTAGTTTATCTTTTTTTTTGGTAAAAACTGGACTTACGACCGTGGCTTTTTTAGAGGATCGTAAATTGGGGGGGGGGGGGGGGGGTCAATATAGGTACAGTCGAAAATTCGCCTGTCCAATTTAGGAACCTAGACGTAGGTATAGTTTGAGCCGAATTATTAAACTCTTGGTTACCCCTAACATAAGGTCACAATATTTCCTCAAGTAGCTTAGACATAATCCTATGGGACTACGAATAAGTAGTAGTTTTATGTTAATCAACGTCCCAATATCGGTACATTTACCTCAATAGGCTGGTAGAAAGTTATCTAGTCGAAAGCTAGGTCGCCGTTTTGGGGTCTCGTATAAAACCGTGAAGAGGATTTTGACCAGAAAAGTACACCGATGCACAACTCGAAAGAATACCTAGACGTTGCAGAGCTCTCAGACGTAGGCATGTTGTGAGCGACATCATGGGTGATGAAAAATAATTTACGCTGTCACATTCAGAAATGGAAGGCAACAATGAATTTTCCACCTGTGATATTGAAAACTGTCCAAATGAAGTAAAATTTAAAGCCAAGGCCAAATTTTCTGGGGTTCTACCTTGGTGCACGATTCGAGAAGCTGGAGTTTCAGCACTCTATGATGGTCGAGTTCGAGGAGAAGTGGTGGCTTATTAACACCTATCATCAGAACGACGATATTATTTTGGCCTGAGCTCGCTTCGTGCCATTAAATATGTTAGGAGCTCGAAGAATTTTGGTAGTTACCCTGTCGACAGATTTATGACAACAACTCAAAATGAACAATTGCGGACGCGGATTTTTAGAAAAATTTTGGAACTTGGTCTGAGCATCGTCCAACGAAAGGTGAGACAAATCAACACCAAATTGCGTGCCATTGAGAACCATAGTCCGCTATTAGTTTTATAGAATAGTTTTCATGTTGTCAAAATATGTACAGGGTTATTCACGTAAGATGACGAGCCTGACCAGGTAAAAATGCAACTCAAAATATGATTTATAAAGCTACCTGGATCCCTATTGTATTAGCATAATGCACATAACATACATAGCTTTTAACGTTAGCCTCATAGATGTCAAAATATGACCTTTCTTAGCAAAATATAATTTAATAACAACAACAAACAATTAACACGTTCGAGATATCGGAAATCGCTTCCGGTACATTTTTTCGGAATTCCCCAAAAATCAGTATCATGTCCGTTCTCTCATCGATTGAAAACAATCAAAAAATGTGATGACTTAATAAGTATTGTACTTACTTTAATACTTACTTGGATTTCTGATACAGGGTGGGCCAACAATGCGGGGATGGAAGATTGTGGGTTTATTAATAAACATTTTTCTAAAGTTTGTTGCTGGGATATGGTCGGATATCCTTAAGGCTACGAACCTAAAATATTTTCACTTCAATCGCAATACATATAGAGGGTGATTTATATCAAAGTTGCATTTTTTTTAATGGAACCCCCTATATATTAATTGCATATTTGGATTCCTTGGTCAATTCTAGTGCGACTTTATGTATCACACATAGTACCTACCTAAAACGAATCGTTTAGCCGCTATTCGTCATTTTTACAAAAAGTACTTAGATGTCTAAAAAAATTGAATATCGTAGGGATCTCAAAACTTAGAAGGCCATGGCTATGTTACTAAGTATGAAATGTACTAGCATAGACCGGACGGGACGGTCAAATCCGAATTCTTCTTGTGTTCGGAGACATTTACAAAATTTCTATCAAAGGTAACTTGATTTTTTCAAATTGCATGGGCAATTTTTCTTTATGGCATCAAATATAAAATTTTATTACCTTTCCAACGATATGAGTTTGTCGGCATCTCGTCGGCATCTATTTCCGGTAGATTTCTTGGAATTTCACATTGTCTGGTTAATTTTCCGTATTTCTCAATTTTCAGTTTCTATTGGTATCTAGTAGGGCGTGAAAGATAAACCAACATCCAAATGCACCAAGAGCTCATGGGGACGGATTTTCAAAATAAAATTAATTTTTGCGATTGAATAGAAGAAGAGTTCAATCAAAATGAAGAATTTTTGGATAAGATCATGTTTACAGACGAGTTTACCTTTCACCGCAATGGATTTGTTAATCACCATCATTTTCATTATTTCTCAGATGTTAACCCTCACTATTTCCAAGTTCATAGTCAAGAGGAATGGTCGATTATTGTTTGGACAAGCATATTCGGCACTTCTGTTGTTGGTCCCTTTTTCTTGAAAGGTATTCTAAATTACTCGAAAATGAAGTAATTGAACTCCTTGAAGAGGTACCGCTTGCTCAAATTAGCGACATGTATTTTCAGCAAGATGGAGCACCTCCACACCGCACACGCGTTGTAAGTGTATGGCCTAGTTTAATACATTTGGTGCAAAGTGGATAGAAAGGGATGGATCAACACGATGGCCAGCAAGATCTCCAGATACTTATTACTCCGCTTGATTCCTTTTTGTGGGAGTACGTCAAGGAGAGAATGTATGCTGACATCGCATAGGCACGGTCTTCTAAGTTTTGAGATCCCTACGATATTCAGACATCTACTTTTTGTAAAAATGACGAATTGCGGCTAAACGATTCGTTTTAGGTACTATGTGTGGTACATAAAGTAGCACTAGAATTGATCACGGAATCCAAATATAAAATAATGTATAAGGCGTTCCATTTAAAAAAATGCAACTTTGATAAAAATCACCCTGTACATGTATTGTGATTCAAGTGAACATATTTTAGGTTTGTAACCTTAAGGGTACCCGACCATATCCCAGCACCAAACTTTAGAAATGTTCGTTAATAAACCCACAATCTTCCAACCCCGCACTGGTGGCCCACCCTGTATAATTTTCCAATACCAAAAAATAATATGTGCTTTAGTTAGTAAAACGTATTTTGGGTTGCATTTTTATTTTACCTGGTCAAGCTCGTCATCCTACGTGAATAACCCTGTATATCACTAGAATAAAAATTTATTAAAATTTCGTTATTTCATTCAATAAGCTTCTAACATTTTTTTCTGAAAACTTATCCCCCCTTCCGTTAGTCCAGGAGAATTAGCATTTTAGATGAAATTAATTGCAGCAGAGCAGAGATGAAGCTTGGTAAGATTATTGGGTACCCTCTCCTCATGAACCCTTTAATATCCCAGCGAAAATGAGAAAATCTTAAACTTTTCCACAGGCATCTATGGATGTAGTACAGGGTGAAGTAACCTCCTGTATCAATTCAAATAGGAGAGTCGGAGTAGAAAGCCATTTTTGTACATCTTTCATTGTAAATTCAACTGCTAATTAGTAATTACATATTACTGTACTGGGTGTTTGAGTAAAAGAACAACAAGATCTCGTTATCGAGACGAAAACGATTTGAAACTCAAAAATATACCAAAGTTAGGTAGGTTCACATTTTCATATTATTTTTGGTACAAACTTCGATAATTAGGTACATTAACGGGAATAGTAATTAACATTTGTTATCTTCCGGTGTGTCCCATATTCTGATTTCAAAATTTCAATTATTACCAAGTTCCGGTAAAAATTTTAACAATCAGATAGGTAGTTAATAGTTACCTACAGCTACACAATATTTATGTGGTTGTGCAACAAACTCGTTCATCACTTACTTTTAATCCGTTATAGTAATAAATTCCATTATGTTTAATATAAAAATTCTTACATAATACGTTAAATGAACGTACAAAAACCCGTAGCAATTCCATATATCACTAAAAACAGGAAATATACCATTTTTAATGGACATTTCCAGTTAAGTGCATATTATTTTATTAACAGTGAAACTTTTTAAGTGTCGTAACACGAAAATGTAATGAAAGTAGAATAATTCTAAATTTATGACCCTTTGAAACGAGTTGCAAATACGCCTCTGGTTTAGAATTCCATAAAACACCCTGTATCGGATTAATTCGCGGGTGGCAATATTCAAAATTATTGTCTCACTCAAAGGGGTACGGGAAACGGGGTTAATTCTAATTACGCATAACGAAATACCTCTGAGTCATTTTTTATAACAAACCAACTTGGCGCCGTTATGATAAAAGCGCAATTTTTTTTCGAAAAAAGTACAAATTATCCTTTGTTATTACAATCTGAATTTAAAACCTACACGCGCTTAATAGCTTTGTTAATTATTCATAAACGTGGGCGGATAATAAAAAATGTTGCCCCTTTGTATTTTAGCGGCTGAAAAAATTTAAGAATCTGCCTCATGAAAAAAAAGTAGGAAAAGAAAACCAAAGTAACTGACCTTAATATTTACGAAGTCTCTCGCTAGTATCACTATTCTATTATCACTTAAAATGACCGAGATCACTATAATTTATTTGTTTATTCACAATTTGTGGTGTCGTTCATTCACTTTTATTCATAAAGTTCAATATTTACTAACAAGCACTGAAACCTCTCACACGTACACTACCATTTTAGATTATGTTTATGTTGCACTTGAAGTTAGCTATTAATTTATTATTGGGGATTTTAAGAGCGGATGGCGACAATGATTTTAGTTCCATTCTCGTGTATAATTTTAAATTCGCGACGTTGCAAGATTGTAATATTTCGGATATAGACGTTTAATGATTTTTCGTACGAGAGTGGGCCGATTTGAATGATACATTAATCATAATCTATATCCGCCATATTTAAACTTACATGTCTCCGTTTTTGGCTTGTTAATGTGATAATTGGGTTGTTTTCGGTCAATTAAAATTTGAAATCTTCTGCTCAAACCCCAGACAAAAATAATGTTATCGTTTCTCCAATTGTTTATCAGTTTAAAAGATTTTCAGTGTGAAATATCTTTCATCAAACTTAAATGATATATAAATTCGATATGTGTGTGTGTGCGCGAGAGTATGCGTGTTGCTTTTTTTGTTTGACTTCAGATTTGGAAAGAGCATCAAAAAGTAAGTTTAAGAATTTTTGTGGTTTCTGTAGCTCACCTTCCAAATGACCGACAGTTTTGATATTTTTTTGAATAAAAAAAATCGGAAATAGTGGGATGGTGAAGAAACTGTCCTCAATGGTAATCTGATTGATTCCCTTTCTAAAGGACCAAGATTTCATGTTTCAAGGCTAATGCTAGTAGCGTAAGAATGGGATTGAATTTTGAATGCTGTATCATATTTTGGAGCAATGCTTTCGAATGAAATTCAAATACTGAAAGAGGTTAAGAGCGCTATTCACGACATACATTGATGGAGGCATTTGGAGAATGCGGTGAAAGAGACATGGAGTTTAATGTTCGTACAGTTGTATATAAAATAAAAGTTTAATGTTTTGGTTTTCCTCTGCCCACCCATGAAGCAGGCGCGTACCGAAGGGGGGAGGGGGTTCTTGGGTTAACCCCCCCCCCCCCCCCCCCCCACAAAATTTTCATTAAAGGTTCAATCCATTGAATAAAGAATAGAGAGGAAGGAGAGTATCGTATCATTGCTGCATAAAAATTAGTTACGGAAGTTCAGCCATTTGTACACCACTGTTGAGTCATCTTTGTTTACATTTTGGTCGTGTTGACAGTTGACCATAACCTGCAAAATTTGAAATATTCATTTGTTGATTGTTACAGTCACTGCGAACTCCAATTAGAGTTATTAATATGGCAGTTGTTTCTGTCAATTTCTATGTAACAGGAAACATGTTAGTAGCCATTTTGCCACCACTTTGATTTCAAGGTCGAGTTCATATACTCCTTCCTCTCTGACTCTATTCTTTATTCAATGGCTCAATCACTGTTTCTAAACACAAAGAATAAGAATAATAATGTTAATTTTGAGATTACAGCTGTCATCCCGAAAAAATAATCAATCGTCTTGCACGTTCATCTAGACGTCTTAACTTTGTTATTTAGATTGTTATTATTTAAAAAAAATGCTCCTTTTTATGTTGTTTTTAACACCCCCCCCCCCCCGAACGAAAATCCTGCGTACGCCCCTGCCATGAAGTGAGAAATACATGGCGAGTGATACAATTTTTTGAAGACAAAAGATAATTAAAAGTTTTACCTCTAATTTGTCCTTCACAAGTTGACTGAAATGGTTGCATCTGTTCTTCTTTTGTAACGGGAACAGCAGTCGAAGGAACACGAAATGGCAACATGGCATAGCGGTACTGGTAAAGTTGGCAGTGCTTGCTTGTCGTTGTCCTCCATTGTTCCCTAAATTACATAACCAAAAATTAGGGTTTAATTTTTTTTGCGAGATGGCTTCTGCAAGGATCACAAAATCGGCAATAAATTGGGCAAGTATCGCCGAAAGAGTTCCGGAATCCCAGAAACATCTCTACCAACAATTCAAGTCAAAATCTGACTCGTACTTGCGAAAGTAAATTTTTGGCTGATTCACTTATGTAATAATGTTGTATGTACAATTACAGAGCTACTTCTTTACCAGAAAACCCTCCGGCTATCGATTGGGCGTCTTACAAGACGCGCGTCCCTGTTAAAGGTATGGTTGAAGATTTTCAACGTCAGTACGAAGCATTGAAAGTTCCGTATCCACCCAACCCTAAGGTTGCAGAGTTGGATGCTTTAGAGAAGGAAACTAAAGCCGATATTGAGAAATTTAAACGGGAATCAACTGCACGTGCCGAGGAGTAAGTGTGTTAATAATGTATTGTACACGTAAATGTTGTTTTGTAGGTATAAAAAACAACTTGCTCATATAGCTTCGTTAATACCGTTTGATCAAATGACAATGGAAGATTATAGGGATTCATATCCCGATACCGCTTTTGATCCTATCAATAAACCTACATTCTGGCCACATGACGCCGAAAGTCAGATAGTTGAAGAGGAAAAACCATCACATTAGTTCATTTTCCTAGTAGATATCCAAAGCTTCTGTTAGAAGATCTAAATTGCAACTTGTTAATGTATTTAATGAATAAATAACGATTTACCTTGTTTTTTTTTCTATATTTCAACCTTTAGGTTGTACCAATACAAATGTAAATCCATCCCATAATCATACTTTTGTATTAATTCACATTTAATTATGATGTGTCGCCTCTTGTGTTTTGTCTATTTCTGTTACATTTATTATTCATCAAAGTGATCATGTGCACCACAAAACCAAATGAAATCCTGTATTTTTTCCTAAAACTAATGAAAAGTATAATCGAAACATAGGTTTAAACATGTTCGATATGGTTACCAAAAGAGGAAATTGCGCCAAATAATCCTATGCACGATATTAAACACTGTTGAAGAAACACTTGCATCCAAGAGATTGCACTGGGTTCTTTTTTAGTTATAGAAAGTGTGGAAATCTAACCAGTAGTGCCTCTAGATAAGTTAGAGAACAGCAACATTTATGCTACTGTCAAGGAAAATACTATGGGGCATGACGATGAGCCATTTGAAACTACTGAATGCGACAGGATACAAGAAGCTCTTAAAGTGATGCCAAGATGTGGCGTGGAAAAGATGGAACTCAACAAAAACCCTCATACCATTTACAATGTAAAGTATTCTATAGGGAAAGACGCAATTTCTCTTTGGAATGCCCATTCCCACAGTGAATGAACCCCAGTAACTTTCACAACACCTTGACCTTCAAAACTCATTTGAAAAAAACAAGTTTTATGGATCAGTTGGCGAATATTCCAGAAAAAGAGGTATCACTAAAGATGATGAAACATGTCATTAACTTGTGCCCTTACTGTGGCGGAAGAGAAGCCACTGTATGTGTTCCACAAACGTCGTATGATGTGTAAAATAGAATTCGCTATTTGTGCTTATTTTTGGGTGAAAATTTTGTGTAAACATGCAAAATTTGTCTGTCCGAGGTCCTTAACCCATTTCGAACATTAAAACAATGGCAGAAAGTATTTTCGCGAAAATTTTCAAAATGACAAGTATCGGAATATACCGACAAGGGATGGGTAAGCAAACAATAGAAGAGGATAAAAACTGATGGGAGTCAGAACGACTATGCCGCAGAAATGGGAATATAATGCAAACTGTCAGCTGTTATGGATTATCATACAACAGTATTCCAGGTAGAAATAGTCACAATCAACAACTGCGAACAATATGATTGGAGAGAAGCTCTCAATAGTAACTGAAATCCAAGCAAAATTAAAGGCTTTGAGAGTACAAGAGGTGAGCTCTAACCTAGTACTGGAGTGCACCCAAAACTTTAGTCACCTTGCAAAACTCAGTAAGGTAAATCTAATATGGATTCCAGTAACCTGACAGGGCGCATTCAATCACAGAACGAAAAATCTGGAAGAAACATTTAAATCTTCTGACAAGTATAAGTATTACTGGGCCACTATCAAACGAAAAAACACACCATGAAGCAACATGAGGATGAGGAAGAAACACCACCACAGAAGCCAATATTCGTAATTTTCGGCCTCGAGTTCGCATAACAACTGAACGGAATGATAACTGTTTTTTCATAGTTAATGATTGAATGCATCGATTTTGATTAAAATCCGATTGTGCATACTGTTCCAGGCACGACCAGTACCACAGTGTCGTCTGCAAAGCCTAATTATTTTGCCAAGACTCCAATTCAAGTATGTTGTTGATATAAAGGTTAAATAGGATTGGTCCTAGCACCGTTCCTTGCAGTACTCCATACTGTACGAGCTCTTCCTGACTTAGGATTGCGTCAATCATAACCACTTGTTTCCTATTATATATATTCGATAAGCTTATAAGCAACACCTCTAAATCCCAGTGAAAACAGAATTTCTAGCAACTGATTGTGACTAACTGTGTCAAAGGCTGTAGCAAGGTCAAGGAACACACTTGGCTGTCTTCATCTAATGCTTTATATATGCCAGACATTAACTCGCACATTGGATCGTCAGTTAATAGCCCTTAACGAAAGCCAAATTGATTTTGTGAAATTATTTTATGTTTCGTCGGGTAGTTTTCAATTCTAGATTTGATCAATTTTTCGAGTATTTTACTAATGTTCGAAGTCAATGAAATGGATCTGAAATTGGAGGGGCCTTCTTGTGCAGTGGATGAATTATTGAAATTTTGAGTTTGTCTGGAAAGACTCCCTCTTCTAGAGCTTTGTTAAATACGTAAGCCAGTGGTTTTGATATTTCAATAACTGTTTCTTTTAGAGTTTTTGATTGATTAAGTCTATTCCCGGAGCTTTATTTACTCTGAGCGACTTTATTAATTGTATTATTTCGTGCTCATCGGTTGGAAAAAAGAATATGGGAGCTGTTCGGCACAGTTCTGGGACCTTTTAAATTTACATTCTAAACATGTGAAGAAGTGAAGTAAAAGGAAGATGTTGTGTGTGTTCCAAAATTAAATGGATAGATCAGTTTGACCATTCAGATGATATAATAAACAATTAAAAGATAATAAAGACAAGGCTAATTGGGTCATAAGATAAGAAAGTTTATTGGTTGTAACTCTTCATGTCAAAAGTATTTGCGACGAGCACGGGAAACTATTTTGATTTGGTGAATGGTAAAATGTTGAAGAAATAATTAGGCGATAAAAAAGGTAAAGAATAAAGTATAGAGGGTACGGAAAATGTACAGGAATGGTCAAATATGTCTGTCGTCCGCAACGTAAATATAGTATAGGTACAGTAAAGGGCAAAGAATTCCTGCTAAGCTGAAATTTGCTGATATCCACCTTCTATTTTTGCATGATGATGATGCTTAATACTTATGTAATGATTGCTACAAGATCAAGGCAGGTGTTAGTGCATCATCCCATCAATCACATGCATTCTCTAATAATTCTAATATGTATCTCAACATTCAACAAATTATAAACAGAAGGCAATATGGGAACTACACAAAATCAATTTAATAGTTCAATGAAAACTTCTTTTGATGCCCAAATGAATAGTAAGCAAAAGGTCCCTGTCTGGATGAGTGGGTTGGCCACATAGTTTCTACTAACAATGTACAAAAGTCATCTCACAACTTTAATCAGTCTACAATTTGTTATCTTCTGCCAATGCAATGTATATTATGCCAGCAGTTCGCTTATCATCCAATACAATCTCAGACTACTTGGTTTTCCTTTCACCATGTAAACAGTTCGTTAAAAAATACTTTAATAATGATGACATGAAAATAGGAATAAGTGAATTAATTTTCTATATTGAATGGTGTATCCTATATTTTTTTAAAATTCTTGCATGTAACGACTATCAGTACATGGTGGAATGGAAACTTCAAATTTCTACAGGTGTATCTGTTAACATGCTTGGTGTGAATGTTCTTTGTAAGTTGCACTTATGAGTGGAAGAGTAGCCAGTGACATGTTTCTTCGCAACAGTCTGTAGATACTTAGGCACTCCATGGAATTAGTCTCACTGCCACAATAAAGGGTCATTGCAAAGTTTTCTCCTACACAAACCAATTCTTTCTTGTTGGGTTTCAAATGATGTCAGAGTAAAGCATATGAGATGCAGTATCCTGCGCACGATGTTGCCATTTGCACAAACAATAGCATGACAAAATGACGATGGTTATCCTCTTTTCTGATTTGCCCATTTCAAACACACTCCAATTTTTTGAAACTGGTCAGATAAGAGTTCCATAAATTGAGCTTTGTTGTTTTTGTGGCTGAAAGCTACATCGACTGAAGTCGGCATCCCTTTCATAGTTCAACGGCGGTTCTCTTGGGTTTTGGCGAAATGTGCCTCTTATCTCTTACTTCATAAATTTGATGTATGGGCGATTTGTCGGTAGATGAATGGGCGCTGCCGAATCACGTCGTGGAGGAACTACACAGTGTTTAACAAAGTTCAGGCATTTTGGCACTTGTGGGAGAGATCTGGGAAACAGCATTTAGACTACTGACCTCGCTGTAGCCCTATGCAGCAAAGCATTGTCAAATCAAGCAATGCAATTCAAGAAAGCTGATGCCTTACCATATGGCTTCTGGGTTTGGGAATATTCCAGCTGAAACTCCTCATCGATAAAAGAATGTGGTATTCTAAAAATCTAAGAGTGTTAAGTTTCTACATCTTGTTTAAATTGCAATGGAGTACAGGTATTCCATAACAGACACTTTTTTAAAAATAAGATATATTAAAAAATGTCAGACACCTTTAGCTTGTTAATTTGACTAGGTACTTATCTAATTGCTCATTATATTAGTCAGTCATTTTAAGGACGCCATTATTGCTAAAGTTGAATTAAAAGTCATATTGTCATTGTAAAGCGCTGAGAAGAAAAACGGCATCATCTAGCCAATAGTAGGATTGGCGAAGATCACCTTCGCATAGATAAGGTACTCGAGTCCAGGTAATTACTTCAAATCCAGCTGGTACGAAAACGTCATTAATTAGGCTGCTCACTTGCTGTTCAAACGTATCACCCGTTACTGGCAGAGTCTCCTTCGGTTTGTGGTCGGATGTTCCTAAAAGAAAAAATAACTGTAAGTCCACATAATATTAAAAGACTTAGTTGTGTACTGTATATAGGAAACTTGAGGGTGACTACGAGAAAGAAGGAGTAAGAGACTAAAATAAATTGTTACTGTACTGTTACTCAGTATAAGACAGATCTTTTGTTCTATTTGAGGGAATTCTGGATTATGATAGGAGGGTGGACAAAGTCCAGGTGTCCATACTCGGGCCTTTTATACTACCTCCCTGACTAGAGTCGTCCGACTCCGCAACCTCACTCAAGTCATCCCACACGCGAGATGAACCTGAGGATGCTGGAAAGGGAAGCGGCTCTAATAGTAGCCAAGTCTGGCCAGGATACCCCCAACATGGATCGCCTCAGTTCGACAAGTGCTGGGCACTGAAAGGGTACAGTGATTCTGCCAAGCCCATGCAGTGCACGTGCGTGTTTAGTTTACAGTGCCCAAAAAGTGTGCCCACAAGTAGCCGCAGGTTCTTTCTTGCTCGCGCTGTGCAAAAACGCGCCAGGCTACGAGATGGTTGTCTGAAGGAGAGCAAGTAACAAGGAGCAACACGCTTGAGCTTGTATTGATTAAAGGGCACGCTGGAACCAAAGCCGATGAGTTAGTCCGACTGCCCTCGAGACAGGTGTTTTATGGTCCAGGGCCGGCTCCTCCCCTTACACTATTAACTGTAAACATGATTATGGAGAGTCTGGTTCTAGGCAACCCAACAATTGCTCCATAACAGAACATAGGTCTAATCACAGAAGTATACAGTCACAGGACAAACCTTGGTGGTGGGCCCCAAAGTCTTCCAATTGCGCGGCGACATTGCCAGAAAGTCCTATTTGCTTCTTCCGCTTTGAGTTGAGTATAAGCATTTATTCCAATTCAGTTTGTTGTCAAGTGTGGTGCCTATAGATACTTTACTAACTCTGGTAATTGTAAGTGTTTTTGGAAGAGCAGAGGAGCTCGAAGACCCCCTACCCTTCTTATTCTTTTTCTTGTGAAGAGAATTTTGAGGAGAAACGCTTATGATTTACAGGACGCGTGCGTAGCTGCCTTCCAGATCTTCCGTTAGCCAAAGGCTTCACTCTCTATTTAAACAAAACCTGTTATATGTTTCCTACTGTTAATCAGGTTTTCCATCAATTTAAAAGAATTGGTCGATAAATGATTTGGCGCTGACGTACATGAGATGACGGATGAATCCCAAAAACAACACAAGGTTTTCGGATTTGAAAATGGAAAACTTGTGCCTGTGCCGTAAAATTTTAGTTCAGTCTTCTACCAAATAGTTGTGAAGCGGTGGCTGGATCAAATAAGGACAACTAAGACAAACTCCTTTGTAAGATTCTGAGGTATTCCATACTATTCGGTCGGGATTCGAACCAATGATCGCATAGGGGTCAAGGGGTGTTTAGTATTATACAAGTACATCAACTACCCCACAAACGGCCATGCTTCCTACAAGACAATAACATTTGATGTGTGAATAAACGATATAAACCAATAAAAATTACGACGAAAAGGTAACTGTGAAAGCTGGATCCAGCTGGGGCTCTGTGAAAGTGGGAAAATGTATAGTTGAAGATAAAGTTTTATAATAGCGGTTCATGGAAACCGTAATTCTGAATAGTGACGGTAGATTTGAAGTAAAATTAGCGAATATTGGTAAGCATCCCCAACATCAAGTACCAGAGAATAAATAAATGGCGGATCGACTTCTGTGGTGTCAAGCAACAACCACCGCCGAACGATTGTTTGAAATGTAGAAGGAACTTATTAAAGGAAATTACAGCGAGAATTTCCAAATTTAGAATGAATCGTGTGGGAGATGTAGCAGACGTCAAAATGGCATTCCGGCAATAAGTGTTGAAATACTTGTGGTAGACTGAAGAATTGAAGATATATCATTAATGTTACATTACCTCCGGATTTAAATTAAAAGTCTTCATTTTTGAAACACCTTTAGCATCTGTAAATAACATGAATAACGCCAAGGGATTTCCAAACTGAAGCATACGAACTTTTCAATAATTTGAGCTTGGTTTAGTTTGGAATATATTTAGCAGCAGTGCATTTAAATTTACAGGAACTTCCTGACTTCACGCATACGATTTGCACCAGTCAGACAAATATGGGAGACCTTTGTTAGAAAGAAACATCACTGTTGAGAATTGACGATTGTGGAAATTTTTGATAAAATGTTGACCGAGAAGAAATGAACCATGATAGGAACTCTACGAAAAAACAAAAGGGAGATTCCCCCTAATTTTCTGAGTGGAAAATAGGAACGCGAATCAAAATTTGCATTTGACCTATTATAATTTTGGATTATAGTACACAAGGAGATACCGACACGTTTCATAAGTTGTGCCATACCTATACAACAGCAAGGTGCAGTAGAAGATGTGATGCTTGATCAATCGGGAATAAATGCAACTTCGAAGAAAGGAAATTCCCAGTACGTTTGCTGATTGATAGAGCCTCATTTGAACTCCAGGATGCAGATTACTACTTTAAGGAAAGGATTGAAGAATGTTATTGGAGACATTCTGGATATCGAAGAACATACTTCTTATTTATCAATTATACAAAAAACTGTGCGCTTACTACATATTTTTAATATTTCTTGCATTATTCAATTTCTATGATAACCAAATAAGTGTTGAGTTAATTTAAGTAATAAGGTAAGTGATTTTTTATTAATCTTTAGAAACCATCATTTGCTTTACGGCGTTTGCGCATCGCGTATCGTACGTAAGAGATATTTTCATATGAAATTCGATTTTAGACGAGACATACCGGCCAAGGGGGAAATAAATGTGAAGACAGTACTCAACAATCATCGTGCAAAGTTTCAATTTTGTACCAATTAATTTCATCAGACGACAATTTTTGGGTTAATTAATTTATTGTTTAAAAAACAAGTCATCGATTGATCTACTAGTGGTACCATCGATCGTAAGCGTTAAGGGGGTCCTATAAGACTAGAAAAATCACTCCTTAAAGTACATATTGAACAAAACCAACCTTCCAGCTTTCAGCTCTTGGAGAACTAGTTCATATAGAGAAATGGTCAAACAAGATCAATGTTAGGCTCGTAAATGGTGTACCCAGCTACCCACGTCTCACAACATAATGGAGACGCAGGCGCCTGAAGATCAAATACCTAACACACTTGATGAACTCCAATTACGCATCATTACCCTCTTTTATTTATTATTTATTTTATTTATTCGTCTCGAATGTATCATACACACATCATGCCCAACGTGACTTGAACACATTTAGTACCCACATATTAAAAATCTTTATCTATTAATCCATAACTAGGTATGGGATAAATCGAGGTAATGGGGATGAAAGTGAAAGTGCCTTGAGAAGGAATCATACCTGTTTCAACGTATGGAGAAAAAGGCAACACCACAGCAATTAAAGCTCTTCCTCCATGTTCTAAAGCTTCCCTTATTTGATGCAAGAGTAACAAAGGTCTATCACAGCGGTCCAATACGTTCAAGCACGATATTACTTCGTACTTGCGTAAAGAGAACCATTTATCAATCTCCAGTAACCTGAAAAAAAGGACAATTTGGTGAAATAATTACAGTTTGCGAACGTGCAATTTTGAGTCGTTATTAAAACTCATTGAGAGAGTGACAGTAAAGAATGAGGCACTTACAATTCACGTATTTATGACGTCTCCAGACGATAAAGTCCAAACGATAATAAACAATGTTATTCGTCGATGAAGAAACATAAAATGTAAAGTAACCACCGTGTTTAAAATGGGATTTAGCGTTGAGTAATCCGAAGCTTGATTTTATCAACATTATATTAGGTAATTAAAGTGATTTTACGTCCGATTGTTAACTGAATTTCTCGACGTAATAACTTAACTCATAAACGTAAGTGCTGTGTCTTAATTAAGTTGGTTTACTTAGTAAAATTGCGTTGAAATCTGAACGAATCTCTAGTGACCAATTAAATTTTATTACCGCCTCGTTCATCAAAATACATTAATCTAAATGATAGAAGAGAAAGAAGAAAAAAATTAAAAAATGCTTACTCATATCCACGCTTTTGTAGTACTGTTTGCATTGTATGAGATACTTCTGTTACAAAAACATTATTGAAAAGAGGTGCGATGCAGGCCGTCACTTCCCCATCGCCGGCCCCTAAATCCAGAAGCGATACACCTCGCCATGCTTCATTACGATTCATTAGTTTCAGGAATTGGGAAAGTGATAAAACAAACATGGATCCTCGTCTCAGCCATCTGTAACGAATTTTTCAATTTATTACTTTCGATTTACCTCACCCTATGAGAGAATTTATACATTTTAAATTAGAAAATGTTTTAACGTATTGCTTACATTAACTTATTTAATTTCTGACAAATTTCTTTCATGGGAAAATTCGTAAATAGCGAATCAGTCTAAAGATGAATAGTATTGAAATTTTATCCATGTTAATCGTTTGTATCGAGTGGGCAGGTTTCAGGAAGTAATACATAAAGGTTTATTACTTACAACAGTGATTAAGAGAAAATGTTGGAAATTATTTTTTAATTCACATGGTGATCGCTAACTTTGTTTGAAAGCAAATAGATCTTGTCAGAACTAACGTACTTTTCAAGTAACTTTATCTCGTTTGAACGTTGTTATATCAATTATCGAGCTTTTTCAAGACAATCTCCCTTATTTCTCTGCGAAGCTTAAAAGTAGCTTTTAATTATCTACAACTTTTGTTGTGTAACAACAAAATGTCGGCAATATAAAAACTTTTTGGGTTATTAGCTTGACCTTCTCCAATACACACATTCGATAACGGTTTGACAAGTCCCTACTGACAACTATTTGTATCACGTCACGACTGTCCTTAATTTCTCTGGTAATAGCGAATAACTCTACCCGGCAGTTCTTTTTCACTTACAATTGGAGTATCGTAATATAAAAAACCTCTGAGAAGAATACAGTTCGAGAAACGTTTTCTTGGATTGTTTCGATTAATTAGCCAACTGCGAACATTAACCCTGAGTTGATAGGGATGCAAATCTTCTACCCAAACCGCCATGTGACGAACTCCAAGAATCCTAGCAGCACATCTCAAATTCAAATTTAACAAGAACGTCTTCTTCAAAATTCGAATTCCACACCGTTCCCCATCCAGAAGTTTCGCTTTATCTCCCGAGTTTAAGTTTCACCTGAGTAGCGCAACAGCCCCCCCCCCCCCCCCCCCCCGAGGTTTGTGATAAAAATACTACAGAAATTGCGACGGGGTAGAGGGATGTGGAATGCTCAGTCATTGATTGTATACTTCGTATATACATAGAATCAATGACTCAGTGTAGATGTTGAATAGAGCTGAAGACGATTGTCACACGTTGGTTCCGCTCCCTACACAAGTTGACCCCACGACACGATAGCACAGTCTAGACGATAGTGTATCAATTTTGGTCATAAAGTTTTCATGTAACTATGTTTCTTATTTTTTTTTAAACATAGGGAAACTTAATATCCGAAGAAGCTTCGTAGGTTAAAAATCCTGTTTGAACTAACCCCTGACGAATGGTTTCAAAGTATGGATGATCAGGTGTTCTTCTATCAGAGTAACGTTTGAAACAATGAAAGTGGTATACTGATTTGTTGCGTTGTTCATGTACACAAGGTGGGCCAACGAAAAGGTAACAGACGCGATTCTGGCTAGAAACAGTAGAAACAAGTTTTTTTTGCGAAATGCAAAAACACGTCATTTTTTATGTCAAGGGGAACAACTTTTGTCATGATTTTCAACCTGAAATGATTTCATCCCTTGGCACTGTGAGAACAATCCCTAAAATTTAAATAGGGATGATGGAGCAAGTGATACGTCATTTGAAAGGTCTTTCTTTTCCGAATTCAATGCATTAATTTTTTTATTTTTAACAAAAAATTGAAGTTTCAAAAATTAAAAATGAGGATTTGAGGCATTTAAAAACTAAAAAGGCGCGGACAGGTCAATTGTTTTTTTTTTAGAGAAGCTAGGTACTTTTACTGCCATTTGACAACACTGTTTCACCCCTTAGGTACAGGATAAACAATCCTTAAATTTTTAAATAAAAACAAGGGTTAATTTTCTCTTGTGCTAATTAATAAAACCAGTTTATGGAAATTCAAACTTAGTTTAATAAATGTTCGAAGTACCTACCCTCAGCTTCCATGCAATAATATGATTTTGATTAAATCGTTCCCGTACATTTTGCAGCATTTCAGGAGTACAGTATCATTGCGATCTCCTGATCTTACCCCATTCGATTTTTTTTATGGGGTCATGTAAAGAGTAAAATATATTCAACTGCGTCGGAATCTTTGGAGGAGTTACATGAATGCCGTCTAATCACTCCTGAAATGTTGGAAAATGTACGGGAACGATTTAATCAAAATCTGTATTATTGCATGGAAGCTGAAAGCAGGCACTTTGAGGGTTGAATTTGCATAAAAGCGTTTTATTAATTAGCACAAGAAAAATTAACTCTTGTTTTTATTTAAAAATTTAAGGGTTGTTTACCGTGTACCTAAGGGTTGAAACAATGTTGTCAAATCGCAGTAAACGTACCTAGCTTCTCTAAAAAACAAACAATTGACTTGTCCGCGCTTTTTTTAGTTTTTAAATGCCTCAAACTCTTTCCTCATTTTCCATTTTTGGAACTTCGCTGTTTTGTTAAAAATAAAAAAACTAGTGCACTGAATTCAGACAAGAAAGACCTTTCAAATGACGTATCACTTGCACCATCATCCCTATTTAAATTTTAGGAGTTGTTCTCACAGCGCTAAGGGATGAAATTATTTCGGGTTGAAAATCATGACAAAAGTTGTCTACCTTGATATAAAAATTGACGTGTTTTTGCATTTCTCAAAAGAAAAAATTGTCTAGCCAGAAACACGTCTGTTACCTTTTCGTTGGCTCACCCTGTACGTATAACGTCATGCGAATAATAGTGGTTCAATTAATACAATAAAAAAAACCTTTTTTAAAATTCATGGAGCCATTTTTGGTTATGTAAGAAAGCGTTTATGTCGCCGTCGTCTTGATATTGCACATTTTGGAAATTTTAACATATTGTTTCGAAATCCGCACATAAATAAAGAAAATATGACATTTTCTTGAAAAACAAAAGGAGTTTGCTCAAACGAGAAAAGGTTAATTGAGTTTCATAACGTAAGCATTGACAAACTTAATCTACATCCCTTATTATTACATCCTGGCATTAAAGTTCGTATACGTTCAAATTATAGCCAATCATATCCGAAACTTCATCGTTTATACTAACTAAATAGTATAAAATGGAAATAGGTATTATTTACTTTTCGAAAACGACAATGTATTTGAAAAAATGACACAAACATTTGAAACTTCGTTAAGCACCAGCCGGTGACCACCATTAATCCTACATTAATAATAATATATAATAATTAATAATAATAATCAATATGTTGTTGAAATCCATGGTGTATTTAAAAAAAACCCACTTTTCATGGAGTGAAAACAACTTACGGTTTTTCTCCAGCTGCGGTTATAGTTTACGTTGCTACCGATACTATTTTCGACTTATCGGTCCATTTTAAATTTTAGAGAAATTCTCGATTTTCCACTTTAGTTTTCATGTTTCTAGCGGTCTAGCGGTCGTCGTATAAATGACAAAATCAATTTACTTTACAGAATGTCTTCCTTTTAATCAGTTAAGAATGCCCATCCAGATTATTAAAATCTATTTTATCCATTTTGCTCCACCCATTCTTCCCAATTAGTTAAAAATTTTACGGGTGCACTACGGAGATCTCATATTCGTGGCCAATGTTTCCTCCGACTTCGATGACGTGATGCCATCAGTGTCCTACAGTAACTCCCCCTTCTGATCTCGTAATCATAGGTATGTACAAATAAATTTTTTAGATTCCTATCGTCCACAATTTCTGATGTGGATGATGGGTCCAAAAACTACGAAATGGTTTTCGTTTTAACCACTCCTAAAATGTCATTCCAAATTACTGTAATTGTCTCAAAGTAACCAAACTTTTTTCTTAACTTTTGAGCTCAAGTGTATTATGGTCAACAGTCACCATTGCTCTCCTTGTCCTTTTCTCTTTGTCTTTCGCTTCGTTGCCTTTTTTGCACATAGTCTTTCAATGCATCGTCATCTTTGTGACCGATTGATCACTTTTAACCAACCGATTTGATTGCACGTTAGATTTGGGTGTGTGGTTTCCTTCATGGTAATGAGGTGTCGCTTGTAATCACGAACCTCATAAATAAAAATGGACTGCTGATAACATATGCCTACTTCATCGCTTTTGGCCCCACCAAGGATCCGCCATGATGAGCGCAAATATTAGTAACATTCTGGTAACATTTGGATATTTGTGTTGGAGATCGGTCATTGTTGGTACCTCTGCTAGCAGCTGATTGGATTATTACTTTTTTGTGTCAAGCCACAGATTACACTGCTATATGTAATCTGTGGTCAATCGTGATATAACCCTTTAGATTTTAACAGTTACGAAGACAATAAAGTTGTTTATAATAATAGCTGTATTCGTTTTATCAAATTCAAGTGAGAATCTCAGCTATGAACTGAGAAAAGTTATTTTTTTACGTGATTCGAATTACATTTCAAATTTTCGCGGTTAAATTTGCGCTCATCATGGTGGACGCTGTAAGGGGTCATTTCGAATACATGTGATTATCAGTCCATTTTTATTTATGAAGTTCGTGCTTGTAATACATTGGATTCTTCTAAAGAAGTTCAAATATTCCTCTGAATAAGTTTTTGCTCCATATTGGCAGACGAATGTTTCCTCATCGTGCACAATATAAACCACCTATTCGTAAGAGATGCCACACACTTTTAATTCGTCGGTATGTCGAAACTATATTTACGTGCCATAATCATGAAATCCGCCACTTAAAAGCTTACAGTGGAAAGTGAAGTATCTAGAAGATTTCCCGAGAAAAGGATCTAATCTATATTTTACTTCCGTTGTAATTTTACTTCATATGATTGCTCAAATTTCAATTGACCATTCTGTTTAACAGATCGTTTTGATGATACAGCCAATTTACACAAGGGGACAAAAATATGTATTTTCTAATGGCGATTTGGAAACCTTTCAATCTATTCATGTAGGTATTTCTAAATTGGTTTACTTACTTTTCTCGACTTCACTACTCTTATTGGGTGGGTAATGCAGAAAAAACCAATTTGCGATGTTAAAAAATGAACTGGTACCTCCCACCTTCATCGCCATAATTCTCCAATAAACCATAAGATTCCCTAATCCATTGTGCGCAACCGAATTTGCTTTACCTCAAAATTCTTTTGAGATAATTATACCAATTAGATACAGAGTTCGTTAAGCAGAATCTTTGCGGCCGAGTAAAATTAGGTTTAAGCGCTGCAGTAGAATACGTAGATTCAATAAAGTGAGTTAAAATGAACAATAATGCTCATTAAGTAATTCAGCCGTTGAGATCGCGTTATTCTTACCACAGTGATCTACTTATTATTAGTGAAACGCTGGGAGGGAAATATGACTGGAAATTTTCGGCGAAAATACAGATATGTTAAGGATAATTGAAAACGTGGATGTGCCACCGAAAGGAAGCCACGCGGTCGATTAATATTTTATAACATTATTTCAAAAGCACGTTGATCATTTTTATAATCTGTTTTTGACGTAAAAAAAAACTGGAACAATACGATGTTAAATATAGTTTTTGACTTTTTCAAGAAGTGAATAATCTATGGCAAGAGCTAATTGTACGGCAGCCATTTTGTAGTCGTGTCGAAATTCGTTCCTTTTTTTTAATCAGTTAGAATAAAAAGGCGTCTGCGTGTCGTCGATTTTATTTTGTATTTTTTATCAGATGTTTAGAGGATTTTGTACATAAAGCGGTCGACCTTAGCTCGTTCGTCATTTTACTATTTTACCACAAAAAAAAGGTTAAAAGGGCGCCTTGATGGCCAACAAAAGGTTTTAATATTCTAGTTTATCGACTCAGAAAATTGCGAATGATTTTGAATGTAAGAAGGAAACTTAATTTTCCGACATTAAGGTTTCGAAATTTGAGTTGTAGGCGGCGTAAGGTGTTCCAGTAATCTACAGGTGCTATTTTTTTACAGGTAAAAAAGTGTAGTACGTATTAGACGTCTGTCCACATAATAACCTTAAGGGGTGCGGGAGGAGGGGGGTAACGGGGAGTCGCGCTCCCGAGATGCGGAATCTTATTAAATTGCCCGGGCGTCATATCAGGCCGAGCCTGCGTTGCCAGGGAAACGGCCGGGACACTTTGAAAGTCTAATGCATACATCTCACACTTCGGGCGGAGAAGGGCGTCATTTTGTTTTCACCCATTCTTCTATTATAGAATTCGCGCCCTGTCTACGTTTTTACTTCCTTTACATTCTCGGATGTCGCATCGCAGTGGAGGCGAACTCTCGTTCCAAGGGTAGCTATCGAACAAGGGTTGCGATGTTGGGACACTGCTAAGGAATGCGTCCAATACAAAAGCCTCTATACGACCTTAACATGTAGTTTCGGTTTTTTCGTAGTCTTACAAAAAGTTTGCTTTTAAAATTTGCATACCAACACGACAGATACAGGATGTGAAAGGCACGTTAGAAAATTTAAGTCGAAAAAATCGAACGACAACTGCTAAATCAAATGGTGTTTAAAGTGACAAGGGTGTATTTATGAGTTTTTTACATCAACGATAGAAATACCTTTAAAGGCCTATCGTTCCCCCTAAAAATTTATGACTTAGTTACATTCAATGACCAGAAGCTCTTTAATTTATATACTAAACATATTCAATTCTTTTAGAAAGAAAAAAAAAGCTTTTCGGCCGGTTAGAGAATCCAACTTTTCGTCGAAGGAACTGCTGTCCAGATTGTATTTACGAAATCCATTGAAGGAAGCTTTGTCAGTCTCTTGACCTTGTTTGTGAGTTAACAAGTTATATAGTGATTCCTTTTGATATGTTTCCTTCTTCGTAGGCACTCATTCTTAAATACCGTTCATTGCCACATCAGACCTATCAATCGAGTCCAACTTTATTGCCGATTAGTTACGCAAATGCATCCTGGATTTGAACGATTACATCGCTCTTCAGCTTCGAGCCAAAAGCTAACTTATAAAAATATAAATAACGAAAAATTGTAAGCGGATCGGTGTTGTTTGTTCAATGGATTATCTTACTCTGCACCTAAAACTAGCATTTCACGATATTCTTTTACGAAATTTTCTGGACGATCAAGATTTCATAAAATACGGGAATTGCTGTAGGCTAAGTCTTTTAAGCTATTCGTTCAAAAGTAAAGTATTTCTAAAACTCTTAACCATCCAATGTAATCGCCCTTTTACTACCTTCGAATTCTTATTGATAAATATGTAACGTTCCCTGTGTTCATTACGAGCTATAGCAAATTTGGAATTGAATTTCCCGTCACCAACTGCATTTACACTATTTATCGAGTTTATGTTACATTTCGCACTTGTCTATAGTATTTTATGTTCATCCATTTATGCTGTTTCTAGTTCGCTGCCAGCTAATCCTTTTTTTCAGTATAGTTCCAATCAAATACAGTGGCCAACGTTTTTCAATACAAATTGTAGTTTGTTTTCTATGCAAGATGTCCGATAAACACGCTACAAAATCAGTTTGTGAAACTTGCACATTCCGTTTTCAATCCGGAATAGGTGAAAAGGTGACATGCACTCAATAAACAACAGAAATATGTGATTATCCCATTCAAAAGTTCTGGGTGTTCATTCAATTTCAGTTCCCAATATCGCTGTTTTCCTCTCCTCAGTTTCTATTATTTGCTTTCCATCATCTGTTGGAGACAACTCCTTTTTTTTTGGCGTCATATTTTTAGTCTTTCTGGCGGATTTTATTTTACTACGTTCTTTAGCCATCTAGCGTCTTGCATTCTCTTAAGCCGGAGAAACCGTAACAGTGATATTTTCCGACGTTCATGATATTCGCTTCTTACTCTTTTTTCTGAAAAGTCTTTTTATGTAGCCCTTCTCTGTCGCAGAGCATTTATCTTTCACGGAGAGATATAAAACAATGCAAGGAATAACCAAAGGTATTTAGACACGCTTGGTTCAAGGAAAGTTCTCGTGGCAAATTATTTGAAACGGCTGTGAAAGTAGGACTGTGTCACAGGCATCATGCTATTGGAAAGTTACATCTAGAACCTAGGTTGATTTTGAAATATTACCACGCAATAATATCATCGACTTGGTATGCGCGAAAGAATAGGTAGAGTAAAAAGCAACGATATAGCCGTTCTGTGCTTCTGAGCCGGCTTGTCCACTTACAGTAAGTACTAACTGTAAGCAACCTAATAACTCAAGGCACCCACACCAGACTGGATGGAACTTGACGTTGATTGATACAATTCTGTACAAGATTCTCAAAGAACAACGCAAACCTGTTTGCGAGAGTCCGTGTCATATATAAACACGATCGCAATTTCACGTAGGTCCGCTCATTCGGATAGATTGTCAGTGGTGTACGGTTTCTTACATTATAGTATGTGTATAACTGTTGTCAAAATATTGTCAAATGTAAGTGACATTGAAAACAGTGAATATAATGATGATTAATTTGTATTTAATTGCATTCGTTTTTAACGTTAACTTTATTTAAAATACATACATATAAATGTAGGTACTGCACTGGCATTTTCTTTAATTATTGTTTCTTCCATTCGAAGAACAAGAATATAAATCTTTAAAACGCCCCCTGGAAGTACCTGTCACCATTGAGGACGTGCCTTGCGGCATTTTCAACTTTCTATTCTATTTCTTTTCGTTAGGTTAGAAGTGCACATAATGTAACCGGCTTTTATAAATGTTGAACCCAACTATTATGATTGGTAGTCGTGTTTTTACATGACACGGAGTCTATTGTACTTTAAGTACAATTTATACTGAATTCTCGGTGTGAAAAGTACAATCGTCAGAATATTTTCTGGCAACTGTGGCGTAAACGATACGGGGGCATCTGGAAAAGTTTAACAGATTCCATTTTAAACAACTATTAAATAAGAATGGAAGGCTGGTATCAAAGGCAAAAACATATGATTGAATAGAGATTTATCAGACCTTTTATGAGGTATGACTAAATAAATTGAAGGATCATCTCCAGTAGGGACGAGGCGAATCTTACGTTTATGTCAAAAAATGCCCCCTAAAGTTAAAAGTTGTGGGTGGGTCCTTTTCAAATAAACTCTTTTTTACAATGCTGTTAAGTTGCTGTTAATTGTTAACCACGCCTTGCAAGCTATACGATAAGTTCATGTAGGTGATAGATCAGGATGAGAGGAATGCCTCGGGTGTACAAACTAAAATTGAGAAGGATGGTGTGGGTGACGAAAATGGAGTGGAATTCCTCGAGACCAACATTAAAAGAAAACAACTCCAATGGTGGGGGCATATGGCAAGGATGCCAGTTGGAAGGATACTACCAAATATGGTGGAAGGGAAAGGGTGGAATAAATAGTTGGCAGAAATGATAGAAAGCGCAGGACGCACTGGAAGAATGCGAAAATTATAGTAAAACCAAAAACTTCCCTTTGGTAAAACATAAGAAAAATTCGAAGGGGTTCGTAGAGAAGAATACAAAGTACAACTCCACACTGAAAGGCAGAAAAGGATACGGATAAGTAATAAAGAAAACGGACGAACGGTGTCTGTTAACACACACCGCTACCTTGCCATATTGCTACCCACCATAATAAGCTTTCAACACAGTTTAGTTGCAGAAAAATATTGCGGCTTAAATTTAAATAGACAAGTCAGGCGTTCTTGAAATTCTTGAAAATGACAAAATTGGACGACACCTAACCACATTTCCTAGTGTTTAACTAATTTTCTTTAAACTTACTTTGTGGAACACCATAATGAATTATAATAATAATAAAACATAGTCTCGAAACGCGTTCGGTTGTATTTAAAAAAATTCGGGTACGGTTCCTTGTTTTTGTTTGGGCTTCAGTAGCAAGGTGCTGCTAAACACCCTGACTGATCATTCATATTCAATTAATCTTGTAAAGGGAAAAAAATAAAATAGGTTATCTTACAGAGATGTAGAAATTGTAATTTTTTTCAATTTTGATCCCACATAGAGAATGAATGGATTGCAATTGACTCAACAATGAACGTATAAGACTAATCCGTATTTATATCTTTCTTCAATATGATCCTCAATCCTGTTGATAAGATTAAGTTAGTCATAGAAATCTAGGATGCACAATTTATGAATTAAAATCAAAAGGTCTTATACATTTTTAATTAAAAACTAATGAGTAATGAGAACATTATAAAAGTCATACTTGGAAACACTTTTGAAATATAGCACATGCTTGTCAAGTTTTTTAGAATTAATATCAGCGGTTAGCGCTTTTTATAAGCGGAAAAATCTCAAAAGTAATAAATTAATCCTCGGTTGGATTAAAAATGTCATCGTCCTTAAAGAAAAATAATCGTCCTACGCAAAGATCATTAGCTAATACTCTAGCGTTGGCGCGACTTTTTTTGTTCGAAAAGACAAAAGGAAGGATCAGATTTTGATTGTATTTTTTTTATTGTTTTCAAGTCACCACCTTCCAAGGTGGAAGTCAACGATCGTTTCTTGTAGTATAGTGTTTCAAGAACAGGTGCCGATAAAATCTCTTTCGTAGTCGGCACTTTACAAGTCACCCCGTATTCTTTTTGATCAAATTCAATTAAATAAACACACTGATTACGATAAGACAAAATACATCGAGTCGCCTTTTCTTTTACATTTAGGACATTACGAATGTGAGTGAGTTTAAAAAAAAAGGGGAGAAGCAGAACGTAAAGCGTTTCGCGTAAACGACCCCCGCGTTTTAAAATTTTATAAGATTGAGTTGTGTTTCTTAAAATTATATTAAAAATCCATCGGTCTACAGTGTCCGGCGAAGTGACAGCATATAGAGGAAACCTTTCCCTATATTCCCCCCCAATAAAACCCCCTCTGCTCGCTAAAAAACTCGATCAATACATAAAAATTTCATATTGAAAATGATTGAGGGCGGTGGCTCTACCTTCCCTCGCTCCTTATATCGCTTCCTTATACGGAGTACATTAAACGATATACGTAGATTTTTATATTCAAATTAGGGGCTGTTCTTAACATCCAAATCGGATATGGTTTCGCGATCGTTGCGGCCTTTTCGCTCTTCTTCTTTGAATTTGTATTCTTGGCAAAACGGAAATGAGAAAGTCTCATTAGTGCGATGTGTTGGCCGGTTTGGTATTAATTAATCTTTAGGTTAAAATACGCGCAAAAGAGTGGACATTTTAAGACAGTGGACGTAATATATCTTACGTCTAGAAGCGCTAGACTGGCTGTCCAGAGACAATAGAGCAGCCATTAGGCAAATGAACGCGTCTGGCCGATAGTAAACCAGCTCGACTAGTGATCGTCCTTAAAGGACGATGCGGTTGCAACTTGTTATGGTCGTCCTGCCTTACCTACATATACCTCCAGTGTAACAAAAGTGAACGATTTTTTATTCATTTTGTTTGTTAAGTGCAGAGCACCTGTGTATCTTGGCTGAAAATTTTAAATCGGTCACGGTTTTTGTTTGTTTGATGTTGGTACGCGGCGCGAGTTTGCGGCCGATAGTAATCAGCGCTGTATAAGGAGGGCCCAAATGGTGGTGTGCGTGTGTTCCAGTATTCATATAACGAGTAATCCGCATGAGAATATGTGTAGTTAGCAAGACTTTAGCAGTTTATATATAACATTCGTAATACGAAACTCTTTGAATACAATGCTGTTACCGGTTAGGCGTTATTAAATTTGTTTTCTTCGCCAAGTTTCATGCACTTACCATGTTCGGCAAGTTTTCATCTCGACTTCAGGCATATTGTAACAATAAAAGCCTATTACACTCGTTAAAATTCCATTTCTAATGTTATTGATATATTTAACCTACAACATTTTTATTCCTGTTCTCGAAAGGGCAAAAGATTGAGTATTCGATCTTGCAATAAGACGCAAGGAGTGCTTGATTCATTGTTTATAATACAACTTAAGAGGAACATTCTGGTTTTCAAGTTTTCTTCCGGAAGTTGGTCGGAAGATACCTCTAAATGATCCTTCTTATACAGGGTGTCCCACTGCTCCGTAATCGGTCGATAACTCAATGTGGGTTGAAGATACAGAAAAAAGTTTCAAATAAAAGTTGCTTTGATTTGAATTGCGTATCTTTTAAAAATATTCTTATATCTACAGTATGTTGCATTTTCACGTGGCAGGAAAATGTCACTTTTTTTTAAATGGCACACCCTGTATTTTTTTCTCTTAATGTATCGGCCAACCATATTTATATCACGCCTGGAATTTTTTTTAATATCGGATGTGCGGTTGCCAAGTTATTAATTATTTTGTCAAAATTTGGTACAATTCAAGGTCGGACTATAATATTCATAACTAAGTTATTTTTCAAAAAAGGAAAAATTTATTTCGTGAATAATATTACCCTAATGTCGTGTTACTCTACAAAAAAAAACTAAGTGATTAATTTTATACCGAGTGTTTAAAATGAGAATTCAAACTTTGTGAACTTTAAATAGAATTTATACGAATATTTTAAATGGAACACCCTGTATTTTTATTTACCATCAAATTCTCGACAAAAAACCCTATTTAGCGGTGTATTATTTCCTGGTATTATTTTTTGTTCTTTTGTTAATATTTACGATTTTTCAAATTTCACGTAAAAAAATTTGTTAAAATTAATTTTTATTTAATTATTATTACCAAATACCGTTTAAATAGTTGTTATCAACGCAAAAGAACAAAACTCAAGTCCTGTGACTATCTTAATTTCTAAATAATTAAAATAAAATTTTTAGTAAACGGTATTTCTCGAATTTTTAATAAACGGTGTTTCTCGAAAATTAAAATAGAAAATAAATACAATATCTCTCATTAAAGTAAATGTTCAAAATGTCTTCCACTTTGATCAATGCACTTTTGAAGCCCAACCCGAAATAATTTCACATTGTTTAAAGTCATAGGAGTAATCGGTTGAAACGCCTCTCGAATTCAAATTTTCATGCCATCTCGTGTTGTGGCAGCTGTTTGAGATTTAACAGTTCCCCAAAGATAGTAATCCATAAAGGTAAGGTCCGGTGGCCTTGGCGGCCAAGGAACAGGGCCTCCTCTACTTTATTAGGGTACAGTAAGTCCAATTCTCGCACGCACCTCTGACTGTTGTTTTGCTTTAATTATTTAGAACAAGATAGACACAGGACTTGAGTTTTGTTCTTTTGCGTTGATAACAACTATTTAAACGGTATTTTGTAATAATAATTAAATAAAAATTAATTTAAACAAATTTTTTTTACGTGAAATTTTAAAAATCGTAAATATTAACAAAAGTACAAAAAATAATACCAGGAAATAATACACCGTTGAATAGGGTTTTTTGTCGAGAATTTGATGGTAAATAAAAATACAGGGTGTTCCATTTAAAATATTCGTATAAATTCTATTTAAAGTTCACAAACTTTGAATTCTCATTTTAAACACTCGGTATAAAATTAATCACTTAGTTTTTTTTTGTAGAGTAACACGACATTAGGGTAATATTATTCACGAAATAAATTTTTAATTTTTTGAAAAATAACTTAGTTATGAATATTATAGTCCGACCTTGAATTGTACCAAATTTTGACAAAATAATTAATAACTTGGCAACCGCACATCCGATATTAAAAAAAATTCCAGGCGTGATATAAATATGGTTGGTCGATATATTAAGAGAAAAAAATACAGGGTGTGCCATTTAAAAAAAAGTGACATTTTCCTGCCACGTGAAAATGCAACATACTGTAGATATAAGAATATTTTTAAAAGATGCGCAATTCAAATCAAAGCAACTTTTATTTGAAACTTTTTTCTGTATCTTCAACCCATATTGAGTTATCCTCCGATTACGGAGCAGTGGGACACCCTGTATACTTAGGTAGAAACTTCTCATTTGAAACCGAATTTCTTCCCTTCTCAAATTAGTAAAAAAAGTTAATATTTAAATGATTTCTTTTGTGTGACCTCAGGTTATTTATGGAGTTGGTTGGTCATTTGTTCTCCTTAACATAGATAACTTAGACAAACAGTTTGGGATTTTTTTGGAAATGGAAAAAACTGAAATGAGCACCTATGTACCAAAAAATTTATAGAGATAACGAAAGTGTTGGGTGGGTCTGTCGCTTCACGTCAAGTAATTCAAAGTTGGTCCCGAGATTTTTCTAATGGAAGACAACCTTCGTCAAAGTGCACCTGGTGCTGCACCGCCAAATTCCAGAAGATACGTGTGCCCGCAGGGTTATTGTTAAATTAGCGAAGACATGTGGTTTTTTAGTAGGTATGGTTAATATAATTTTGGACGATGAATTCGGCCACTGCACGTTGGGAATAAAAGATATTGACGGCCGATCCGATCACAAACGCATCAGGCAAGTTGCCTACGAGACTAATTTAACGGTAGTTAAGAAGGATCTGGATGAATTTTTGAAAAAAAAAATGTTACAATACGTGAAACGATGCACGGTTATCACTTTGAGCGGGAGTTAAAACGAACTGTTCAAGAATCAAGAAATTTGGGTGAATTTAAACCGAATGTTAAAAAATTTGATTTAAATTAATTTAATTAAAATTTTCCCAGCTCGAACAAAATAAAAAAAAATGGTCTCACTTTATTGAAACAAACCATCACATTTCTTCACATAATCATGACTGTGACGAGATGAGGTCCCAAAACACTCCCTAAGTCCATAGAACTTACTACGAAATGATTACTGCAGATAAATGCCGTTTTGCACCAACACCTTCGCCTCGGAAAAGGGAAAACTCATTGAGTTTTTCCTCTGGTAATCAAAAGACAAGCTTACCAAGTTTGAAAATGGAAGAATATTCGACATAGTCAAGTTAAAGTTGGGGCGACATTTTTTTCTGTAAATGGTGATGTAATTTCCTTACTAAACAATGTCCTACTAACTTCAAAAAATAGAATACATAACGTTTCTGCTTGTTATATTCATCGTATAATATACAGTGAGGACCAAAAGTTTGGAATAATGGATTTTTTTCGTTTCCTGTCAGAAATATCAAAAAACTATTGGACACGTCAAATTGATTTTGGTCATGGAAAACATTTTGGGATAATTTTCAATTTTCCAACTCCCACCCCTTCTGTGTAGTGACGTCATCAATTATTTTTTTAAATGAGAACACCCCACTTTCTTAACGACTTTCAATAGATTATAAAACGACGATTTCAGCAAATATACACATTCTACCTTTTAAGTGCAGATTTCAGGAGATACATATTAATTTTTTAAAATAGAAAAACGAGAAAAACATCATATAGTGTTGTCAACAAATAAACAAATTTTATTTGTAAAAATAATGTTAAATTGTTTTTTCTTTTAGTAACAATACATATCCTAAACAATAATTAAAGTAAATTTTCAAATTGAGACGCATTTTCTTCTTGACAGTACGCCAATCGCGCTTGAAACTCTGTGCAAACATTTTGCAAAGTTTCTGGTTGTATTGCAGTCATTTCCTGTCTTATTCTTTCTTTCAAGTCTTCGATATTATTCGATCGATTGAAGTAAACTTTACATTTAATATATCCCCATAAAAAGAAATCCCGTAGAGTCAGATCTGGAGACCGAGTCGGCCATTCAATAAACGTTCTTTTACTTTTTTGATGTTTTTCTATTTTAAAAAATTAATATCTCTTCAAATCAGCACTTAAAAGGTGTAAAGTGTATATTTGCTAAAATCGTCGTTTTATAATCTATTGAAAGCCGTTAAGAAAGTGGAGTGTTCCCATTAAAAAAAATAATTGATGACGTCACTGCACAGAAGGGGTGGGAGTTGGAAAATTGAAAATTATCCCAAAATGTTTTCCATGACCAAAATCAATTTGACGTGTCCAATAGTTTTTTGATATTTCTGACAGGAAACGAAAAAAATCCATTATTCCAAACTTTTGGTCCTCACTATATGTGTAAATCTGACTACGAGAATTTAAAATAATTAAAACTTCGAAAATTATTAGAATTAGAGCACATTGGTTGTCCTATAAATTAGAAATGTTTGTTTAAGCTTATGTTTTAGAAGATAACAAAGCATTTTTAGGGGTGCAAATTATTAGCACAAATTTTTCCTATTTGTAATACCTTTTGTTACAGTGAAGTGACTAAAAGAAACTATGTGGTACATTTTTTAATTATGACACATACTAACGAATCAATAACCATAGATATAAGTTTACATCTAATAACGATATGTTTGCAGACGTGAAGTTTGAACAAACTGAACATTTTTTCGTTATTTAAAAAATTTTTAAACCATTAACGAAAAATCTTGTTTGCCATATTCTTTCGTTATTAACGACGATATTTATAAAATGTTTAAAGCGTTAAGATGCACTAACGAAGCACCTAAAATATAAATTTACTTCATGTTGATTCATTTTTTTTTGCTAGCGTGAAGTTGGTTGGAACATCTTGTTACCTCGTTGTGAATGAAGTTATTTATAAAATGTTAAAAGCACCAAGAAGCACTGACAAAGCACTAAAAATATACATAGTCTTAATTTTATTGAATAAGTCATCGTGCACTTAGCAGTAACATTAAAATTGTGATCTACTGCCTTTTGGTAAATTTCGATGGAAAACCTTTTGAAGCACGGAAAGACACTAACTAAGCTCAAAAGCTCAAAAGTGAACATTAGTGCTTTCAACTGTTTGCCAAACTTACGAACCTACTTTTGCAACCTGCTTTCAGACTAATACCCAGAGTTTACAGTACTGTTGAAATACTGAACAGATTGTTGGATTGGTCCATCAACAGTAGTAGTTTAACAACAACAGATAGCTTTGTCGAAGAAGCAGAAACATACAGAAAAATGTATTTGTTTATTAACATTTAGAATCAATAATAAATTTTCTTCAAAAGACGTAGACACGATAGACAGCTACGAAATTGTGAGGCTGTGAAACAAGGTATTAGAGCTTTGAGTTTCTCCATTGATGGACCGTAACATTTAATTAGTTATTAATTTAATAACAATAATGTTTATTGTTAAAACAGGACAAAGATCCCAACAGAACAACACAAATACATTCATGACATGAGTACGTTAGATCAAAGAGAAAAAGAAAAAGACACGAAATAATTCAACAACTATACAATCATCCATAGTAAGCAAGGGTGGTTTGTTATTGAAGATTCCTCCGAATTAAAACCGTGTTGGTATTACAAAAACTGTAACGTGAACACTGAACAGTATGGAGAAGTTCCATGAAATATGAATATGTACCGGGTACATTACCATTCGTATCATGCATAACACGCTTAGTTAAGAAGGTAAGAGAGGTATAATAAAATTACGAAAAGTTTTGATGGAATCTGCAATCATCATTTTCCAATGTATTAAAATGTCTTATGAGTTTAAAATGTAAAAGTAAGGGAATAGTGTGGTCCTTGCTGACTAGCGCAGGAAAGTTGCTGGAAGTATCTGAATGGCTTAATTTTCTAGCGATAACTGCATCAAAAATGTTTTACAATTGAATTTCAACCCCAATATTGGTAATTTTTTCGGCTACAAATAAAATTTGCATAATAGTTTTTCGGGAAGGATAAATACAACCGCCTGAGTCCAATAAACTTCTCGATGTATTAGATTGCTTAATTGCTGAAATTGAATTGAGGGAATCTTGTAATTTCCGCATCTCTCGACACGCGTGATTTTCCCCATAAACACGAAGTGTTAGGGGAACGTACGACAAGTATAATACATAAACAAAGCCATTCCCGTCATTAAACACCTGTCGATGAACCATAACTATCCTTACAAGCAGGTAGATCATTATCAAATTATACTTAAGCAATCAAATCAAATTAAAAATATGCTGCATCATAAATTATAATATATTCATAGTTTCAGGGGGCAACATGTGTCTAACGAGTAGTCTTCGCCCTTGTATTGTTTAACCGAATCTTCTTTAGATCGATATCTTTATGGTTATTTTTTGTTTTCATTTTTTTTCTTTTTATTATTAATGTTATTAATATTCGTGCACTTTGTAAACTTATAGAGAAAAAGGATATTGATAAATCAAAATGCAGTACAAAATGTAGTGCCCGAAGTGAAAGATTAAATTGAAGTTCACATCGGTGTGCGTTTACAGTAAATCTTCGATTAGTTTGATTAGTGTAATCAACGGGCCCCGCAGCCTCCTTTATGATGCATTCCTTCACGCGTCTTACGCCTTCCTCGCTAAAACAATACCTTCATCGCGCCATTACTGCATTAGCAAAGCGATAATGAGCAAATACGTAAAAAGGAAAAATGTAGAGCGTGTTTTCGCTAATTTTAACCGTAGAAGGGCAAATTGTCTTAGCGCGCGCGAAAACTACATGTATACACAGCGGCGTTCTTTCGCGTCGCCTAAGAAAGAATGGCATAAATCACGGATGTGGACATTAATTAGGCTGGGGACACAACGTAATATGTAGATGCACGCTCAGATTAATGTTACAGAGTTGGATTATTATTTAAGATTTTTTCCTATCGTCGCAACTCTCTTTCTATACAAGGTATAGCCAGTTTTAATATGACGTATGTATTGTACACTTGATACTTATCTATCTCTTAGGCCATTAGAGGACCAGTGAGTTATTGCCGAAGGAAATTAACGTCAATATAATACAATTTACGGTAAATATTTTATTATCATTTTAATACCGATACCTATCGATGCCGCACTGAATTTCAATAGATAAAAATGTAAATCCCCGCAAATATTTCCTATTGATAAGTAGATGAGATTCGTCTCTAAGGTTTTACTTATCGTTGACGGATTAAAGCTGATCGGCGAGTTTGTAAAGATTACAGTCAATATGCTCTTCTTTCGAGATAACCAATTGCGACCTTTGGGTAGCCGATCAAATTTTTTCCTTTTCTTTTCCAACTTTTCATTTATTTTAGTACAACATTTAAAAATTGATATGATTTTCATATAATCAGTATCCAGTAGTTTTCTCACCGATTCCAGATTAATGTTCAACTTGGTGCCGTTACCTTTATTAGTTATACCTTCCCACAAACTAATTACACTTTTCGAAATGAAACTTACACAAAATTAAGTGGAATTACTTGTTATTATATCTTATAACTATTCATAGAGTTCCCCAAAGTAAGCGTTGACGAAATTAACTTAGCCCAGTAATTTTATCCTTTTATTATAATGATCTTTTGGGAGCGCATCAAAATAGCTGTAGGTACTACTGCTACACTAACCTCCTCGTTTGTCTTGGAAGTTCTTTCCACACACAATAATAGTAGGTACGGCTTTTAAAATATCTTATACGGGTCTAAGTGTGTTAGAGGCACTTAATTTTAGTCCAGCTATATCTGGAACACATCAAAGGGGACGGTGTGGCTTATAGAGGCTGAGTTGAGCTCGAAGGGAAATGATACCAAAGTTCTTTTAGCAGGAATTGCACCCGGGTCATCAACGTCATAGCGCTCTAACTATTACTAATATCCTTTAACAATTCTTTTAAATTTGGGAAAAGGTGGAATTATGACCTTCGTCATTCCTTGTCTTGATGATAAAGCAGATCTTTTTGTAATTTGTTTAGAAGGACGAATGGAGTATTAAGTTCTACAAAACCAATATAAAAGAACGATATCCTTCCATTTAAAATTTTAGAGAAAATTTAGAAAAACAACTTTAGTTGGAGATAATCCCCTCTGGAAAATGTATTAAACGATTATTGTCCATTATGATTATAAGCCCAGAATCTGCGTTGAGTTCGCAATCAAATAAGCAAAAATTCATTCAAATCGGATAAAAATTGTAGAAGTTTCAGTGGTTTTTGTTTCGTAAGGTTTGGCTGCGCCCTTTGGCTTTATTACTGGAAATATCAACAAATGTTTTAAACAAAAGTTAAAAAAAAAAGTATTTGAATTGTAGCTTAGTATGGTATTTCCACTGAAAAAATCAATAAATTGTATGGAATATTGTCTCCTTTAATTTGATCACCTTAGTTTGCTCTCCTTAGTACAGGAGCCTTCAAGAGGAGCTATGTGTGGTACAGGTTACTAATCCACTGGTGTTTCGTGAAAGGCCGACGTTTCGTGAAAGAGAGCTTTCGTAGCCGAAACGTCGGCCTTTCACGAAACACCAGTGGATTAGTAACCTGTACCACACATAGCTCCTCTTGAAGGCTCCTGTACTAAGGAGAGCAAACTAAGGCAATAAATTGTATTAATTTAACGTTAAAATACAAAACTCTCATATAGTTTACACGTAGTGCACGAAAAAGCACGGTGCATGGTACCGTAGGAAAGTGAAAAAAAGAGCCACTTCGCGTATTGTTATCAATACGCAAACCTTGTCATTTTTTGAAGTAGAAAAATAACTATTTTCTACAAACGTCAAAAAATCAATTCATACCTCATTTAAAAGGTGTGGTATTATTTGAATCGCAATAATTTTCTCTTTCTGTTGATACTATTGCCTTTTCTCTAAGTTAAATAGGCGAGCAACAATTAACAAAAACGTTCAATACCATGTTAGATTCCTATGTTCGACTTTGAGAACGAACTCCCGGTATAATAGGTATATGTAATGAAATTTAGCGTAAATTTTAAAAATTAATTAAAAAATATTGTACAAGAAACCGCAATCTTTGAACAAATACTACTAAACACATTTTCAAAAAAAGCTGAAATTTTTAATGAAAAGTATCAGCCGCAGAGAATTTGGGGGAATGACATTTACAAATGTCTGCATTAATGGATTAATCTTGTAAAATTATCTATGGCAGCAAAGGATTTAAACTACTTTTTTTTGGGTGACCGGGGCTTTAGCCAAGGCAGTTAGCATAGGACCATCAGAAAAAAATAATCCCTGTTTGAAATTTCATCTGTGTTAATCTTCATTAGACTTTAAGGAAATAAACCTTTTATAGTGCCAAAAGTAAGCCAAAAAGTTTCTTGTGAAATAAAAAATTAATTTTTCCCCTTTTCCTCTGGGCATACCCATTTTTTATACAAACAAAATAAAACAAAATTAAAAAAATTCAAATTAAACCAATTGCATCATTACTTGAACAAATTGGTTTTCTTTTATATGAAAACAGGTGCCTTAAATTTTCTGTAGAAACCATAAACTAAAATAACTGATTCGAATTGGAATTTCATATTTTGGGATTTCGCCCTGCTTTGTCTGAAACTTATTTTTAGTTTACTTCCGATTTTTTAAAGTCAAGTAGGTCAGTTGAGCAAAAACTATTTTAGTTTTAGGAAACTACCTTTTCCGTTCACAGTATGCCAAAGTGTTACTCAGAAAAGTTGCTCAGAATGAAAAGTTATGGCGTTATGCAAATTTTTAGAATGATCGGCTTATTTTAATAACATCTAGTATTGATAAAATCTAGTTTCAGACCAAGCAGGGCGGAATCCCAAAATATGAAATTCCAATTCGAAAATTGTTGGTCAATAATACCTCTTGTAAACTCAATTCGGGGACATACTGTATATTTCCTTGAAAAAGTTATTTTATTTTGAAAGGTTTAAAATACATTGTCAAAATAAGTTCGAATTGTCCGAAATTGAGGGCCCTATGACAGACCAAATCTAAAAACCGCTTCACATAGATTTCAAAAGGATATCCGTAAACTAAACTATGTACCCACAATTTTGAATATTTACGAATATATTGAGATGAAAAAACCCTCGTTAGTAAAGATAAATGGGTTCTTACAAAATTGGGCTTAAAGAACATTTAGCTCATTTCTAATACAACGTATGCTTAAAAATAGACAACAGATTGTCGATTAGACATATTTGTACGCTTTGTTCAACCGCCCTCAAGCTCCGCACCCACTAACTATCGCTACTGCGTCCGCTCTACAGGGTGTTTTTTTTTTGAGCTTTAGTTAGACATTTCTGCCAAATTTATTCCTAAAACCGAGTTACAATCAATAACAACAATAGATGCACATGTCATTGCGAACCAGTGATTACTTGAGTTTAAAACTTAATCATGTTGATTGTTTATTGTTATAAAACTTGTGTTGGTTCTTAATTCAAATTTAACTAGATTTTAAGAATAAATTTACATTGTGTATTTATTGTATGGTTCCATTTTTGTTTCTCGAAAAGATACACAAAACACTAAATTAGAAAAAAAGTTGTTTTTAGTTGCTTTATCAAAAAAAGGTTACAAAATTGCAAAACACTCGGGTTATTAATTTTTTATGCAAAAAAACTAACAGGTTGTCCCGTGAGCGGAATTACTGTATCAACTGTAACAAATCCAAAAGATGCCCTTTGATCAACCTTTGAAAATTTCATTAAAATCAGCAGATGTATTTATTAGATACTTATTAATAAAAAGCAATTATTTTTTACAAGCTTTAACAACCTGTACAACGAAAACGAACCGTTTCCGGACAGTTCCGGGTATATAAAAAAGCACCCTACACACTGTATAGTAGCGGAGAGGTCGCGATGTTAATTTGATGAATGCCCCCCCCCCCCCCCCCCCATATTATATGTAAACGAAAATTAGGCAAGTAATGACGTGGAGTTGTGGATTTAGAAACAAATAACGATAATTTTCAAAATGGAGTCAGATCTGATTTTCTGTTAAAAACTACCCATTTAAAACAAAAAGATGATCGCGGGGAAATGTAAACGTTGGTATTCAATCATTTTAAATCGCTTTGTACGTATTAGCACTTTCCTGTCGCGTGGAATAATACAAATACGTTTAGGATCATATGTAATTCCAGTTATTTTAACGTAGTTAAATGGCAACTCGTAATTCAATACAACTGGTTCAATAATAAATTTCCGCTCGTTAACATCTTTACTTACGTTATATAATTAAACGTTGCTTGTGAGTAAAATTATATGGTGAAAATTTTATGTAAATTATATTTAAGAGATGTCGAGAGATATGATAAGAATCCGCTATGATCGTAAGCGCCGCACGTACGAACTGTCTGTACATGTCACATCGAGCCACTTCTGACAGAAGCACAATTGCAGTTTAAAATTAGCTTTCATATTTAGATATATAAATTGCATTCCATAAATAAAAAGAGTATCGCGGCGAAGCTGTATATTTTCAAAATTGTGATAGAATCTCGTGGAGCGCATCGTCAGACGTTCATATTCGAAACAAGACAAAAAAAAGATATGTTAGAACACGAAATTAGTTTTTTCCTTCTTTACAACTTGTGAACGGAACGAACTTATGCCAAGTTTTCGAAAATGAAGCGCCTTAAATTTAATAAAGTACAGCTTAACGGTCATCAAGTCACATTGTCGTATTTTTCATTTATTGTACCCATTCAGATGGCGAAGTTGGAAGAGATAGAGGGAAGGCGAAAAAAAGAAATTTCGAAGCGCGAAAAACACTGAAAATCTTATTTAAGCGTCGTAATTTTTGAAGAATGGTGTGGTTTATGACGAAAATTATAGGGGAAGCTCACATTCGAATATACTCTACGCATAAATCTATTCGTAAAATGACAGAAATTTGAAATTCTTAACGTAACTATAAACAATTTATTTGTAGAGGCATATTTCTTGAACAACAATATTAATGTTATAATACAAACTAGTGAATTATGTAACTACTCGGTTTACAATTAAACGACTGTTAGAATCGCAGCAAATGAAATGAATAGGAATTCTTCCAGTTTCGTTTATCAAGATCGTTTCCCCAGTTCCAGTGTTAATATTCCTCGAAAAATTAAAAATAACAGCAATTACAAGCAAGAAATATGACAAATTATTTTTAATACATAGCAATTTTTAGGGTAGGTATTAGCATTATTTATGCAATTAGGAAATTAGGGGTTGATGTACCTCTAATCGATTATTCACAAAATAAGTATAATAGTAACTCAATAAGGTCTGAAACGTGGATATTTTGACAAGTTTCAAGTCAGACAATTCGTACAAAATTTAACTGTTGATTTGTTAATCGATGGTTTTTAGTCGACTTGGTGTCGTATTTGAGCCGAATGCTTTACAAATTCTCCGGTTCAGGACCTACTATTACTCTAAAAAAAATTCAGTAGCGCACACTGTGGCTCACGCTCTTTTAGAACTGGTCCTACTATTCGTCGATTTCAAATTTTACATATTTGTAAAACTTTTAACAAACGTCCATTCCTTTTTTGTAGGTTTTGCTGATAATTTTTTTAGTCATATTTCAAAAAACCGACATACACAGGGTGGGCCGATAGTGCGTGGATGGAAGATTGTGGGTTTATTAACGAACATTTCTCAAGTTTGTTGGTGGCATATGGTGGGGTGTACCCTTTAAGGCTACAAATCTAAAATATTTTCACTTGAATCGTTTTATTTTAAAGTTGCACTTTTTTAAATGGAACACCCTACATATTATTGCGTATTTGAATTACTTGGCCTATATGTATCACACATGGTACCTAAACTTAATTCGTCATTTTTACAAAAAGTAGTTGTCAAAATAAAATTGAATATCGCACGGATCATAAAGCTTAGAAGGCCGTGACTACGCGATAGTACGAAAACATGAAATGTACTAGCGTAGACCGGACGGTCAAATCCGAATTTTTCTTGTGTTCGGAGAAATTACTTCGTCGATTTAAAAAAAATCTGAGATATGAGTTTGTCGGCATCTATCTCTGGTCGATTTCTTGTAATTTCATATTTTTTGATTAATTTACTGTATTTTTCAATTTTCAGTTTCTATTAGTATCTAGTAGGTCGTGAAAGATAACGAGAAACGGGCGATGTACTGATAAGTGTTTTGTAGGAGCTCCTAAATAAATATGTTATTAAGTTATATTGCTCTAGTTTAGAATTGAGGAACAAGTTACTGAACAAGCAGATACATTTTTTTGGAAAGACCATATTTCTCCAGGAGGGGAAACCATAATGAAGTTGAACATCTGTCAAACCCACGGATAAAACCATGAACTACACTAGTTGTATTGTTATAATACAAAAACTCTCCAAATGATCAGCTACAGCATGGCCTTAAGGTGAATAAAATTTTACAAAAAAAACGCAAAATAATTTAGAAAAAACTTTTAAAATTCCTTGTTGCAAATTAATCATGAATCGTATTTCGCAAAAGGAACGGAGCTTCACATAAAGTTAGGAAATATTATAGCGAGGTTACGAAAAGGAAATGTAGGGACCCGTCCCTAAAGTGACAACAAATTGCGAATATTGTGAAAATGAGCCACACTTTTGGCTGGACTACTTCGCAAATGATCATAAATAATATAAATTACTCATCGGTTTTGCATTCTCGAATGAAAATCGAGTATAGTATTTGATTTATACTTTTCCTGTGGGAGATCTCGGTCGATTTCCTATTCTAAGAACGATACCTTGGCCTGTAAGGTAAAAGCGATGACATTTTCCTAGCAGAACCCTAGGGACAACCGATGGTCCTTAATGAACTCGAGAACAACAAAAGCTTTAATAAGTACATAAATTCAGTTTATACAGTGTGTTCATTTTAAAACTTACCACCCCTGTAACTTAAAAACCGCAATAACTTTCAACATTCGCGGGGACACGTCGATTTTTATTTTAGGGGGGAACGTTTTTGACAGTCAAGTGGTCTTGATATGTTCATCCCTCTAACCCCTAGCAACCCCAATTTTAAAATCTCAAATGCAACTACCCCACTTGTTATACATCATTTGAAAGCCCCTTTCAATACCAATACAACAGTGTATCCCATTTGAAAATTGGGTGAAATTTGATAAAGTTATGGGTCATATAATGTGATATTCAACCAATCACGTACAGGTCTAGCGTAGTGCGCGGGTGCACCATCTTGTTGAAAGTGTAGTAGGTCTTCTTGCAGTAAAGAATTTCCGTGATGATCCACTTGATTTTCTAAAGATTCAGTGATTAGTCCATCAACTGTGTCCCGAAGCATATCTAAGTACACCTTCCCGGTTAGAGAATCATTTATAAATAAGGGACCTATTATGGTGTTTCCTAAAATCCTGCCCAAACATTTATGTTCTGGGGGTATTGCTTAAATTTTTCAAGTAGGAATTAGAATACTTGAACATTTTTATATTCGAAAAGTGGCTGTGTACTGGTTTTATTGTGAGCTTTTAACATTTTCTAAAATGGATTGACGCAATTTATGAAATATTCCAGGGGTACCCCCCCCCCCCCCCCCTTTAGTAGCGGCACACCTGTGTGTGGTGAAGACCTTGTACAGGACAAACTCGGCGTGTGTGGTGGTATCGTAAGTTTTAACGTACAGAGTGCATAATTAAATGTATGTCATACAGGGTGTAGAATTGGGCGATGCACCATAGGGATTTCAATGTAAAAATCTTAATATTCGGTTATTTGCTTGCCTAATTTATTTTAGACAAAAGGCGATTTAACTTTTTGGTAGATTAAAAAAATCCACAGAAAAATTGGAAATTAAAAGTGATACTGTATAATGTATATCTTCTGGTTTTCCTGTCCCAACTCTGAAAAAGTATACTAAAGGTGTTTATCTACTATTCATAGGTATATTATTAAAGTTCAACACTACGACATTGAATTGAGCCTCGTAAATGACGTATTTTACCGGTTTGACATTATTGGAAAAGCCATCGCTATAAAATTAAAGGCCTTCCAAAAAAGCAAATGCTCATTGCTGAAAAAATAGTGAATGACACTTTGTTTCAAGCCGAAATGAGCCACTTAACCATGACGCATAAGCTTGTTAAGGAGGCCACATCTGTACCAAATCACCCCGTCAATTTGACCGCTACTACCCGACCAGACATTAAACTTCAACCCCAACAAGTATATCCCGGTCAAGAAAGTCCACTGAGTTATTCCAGTTCGCCCAACTAGGACGTGTACAAGATAACCAGAAATCGCAGTTTTATCAATCGTCGGTAGATGTCATTGCTCTACGAGTCAGGAACTGACGTTAAATCTCAGTCCGTGTGTGGGACACCCTCATTTAAAGGAAATCCTCAAGGATTAGACTGCGCAGTTTTGCCTTTAGGAAACCTGTATGTGTGTGGTTACCAAGGTGCATTGATCCAATTCGGTTTGACAGGGTTGATTGTGCTCTTCTGAATGATATCTCAAACACGTCTCGTGAAATATCACACACTCTTCAAAAAAAGTATTAGGTACATTTACAGAATGATCTGTTAAATTAGAAAAAAAGTTTTGTACTTGTATGAAATATTTAAGAATCGTTTTCATTTATTTTTAAATGGCGCTTTTATAAAAGGGCGTCATAGACTCATTGATTCGACGTATCTTGACGATCTCTGAGGAGCATAATCAAGTTAACGTTTTATAGGGGGGCCAAAAAAGTACATCTTGTAATCGCCATCTTAGAAAACGTGAAACGTGTCAATGAGAAAGGTACCATCTAGCGTGAAAGCGATCGAAATAAAGTACACATACTTATATTATAAGTATACCGTGCTATACATTTACATATAATTTGCCTTTCGCTTTATTTCTAAAAATATTTGCGTCCTCTACTCGTTAAATTTTAATTACACAAGTACGTGACCAGCGCACCTGCAATACCAATTAAAACACATTTACATTTACGGATTGTTTTAAAATATGAAATACAACCCACGTCCATTAAGGAACTATACATAAAATGCGTTAGACTAAATCTGGACGTGAGTTCGATTATATGCAACTTTCCCAAAAGGATAAGAATGCAAGGATCTAAATCTGGAATTATCCATAGAATCTTAAAATTTTGTTTTCTCCTTTTACGTTGTTTACGTATTCTACAATTTTTAACAATGGTTTGCGCGAGGACGAAGACAGAATTGGTCGTTGTAATATAATTTTCGGTTCTTCTGGTAAATTATACACTGAATTGAAAAAAATATTCGAAGCGATGATGCGAATTCCTACATTAAAAGGACTAACAGGTGCACAAGTGGTTAAATGTATGCGATCGTCTGGCGGTGGTGTCCATGTCTTATAGTGACGGATGTGATAGTCGTCTGAGTGACACACGTCGTCGAGACCGTTTCATATAAGGACCCAACAAGTCTTTAGATTCATCTAAATGTGGAAATATACGTACGAGCACCCTTGATTAAATTAAACGAAATTCCTCCAGATAAAACGGAAGGCGTTTTAATGTGTGTGTTTGCGCGGGGGTGTCCAATGACGAAGGTCTTGCACTAATGAGGCTGTTAATTAGGGCGGAGGCTGTTGAAGGGTTGGTGGTTGGACCAGTACGCGCAGTTCTATTTAGCGCAGGGCCAATCTAGTTATCCCGATTAATTAAGGGGTGGCTGCGTGCTTTTCGCACTTACCAGTTTTCCGGAAAAACAATTTATTAGATAGATACATCGAAAAAGTTTCCACTTACAACCGGATTATGAAAATTAATATTACCTACAACAAAAAAATTGTTGTTTATCAAACATGGTTTGACAAGAGGGCAAATGTAGTAATGTGCGCCTTATTGTCGTTATAAAGAAATGTCGTAGCAATGAGGTAATTTACACTCGTGCTACAACTTACCGTTGACACAAATCTGATAATTTAATGTCGGATGACCATGGGTGGTTCATCAGAATCGGTTGAATAAATAACGGCCCATATATAAATCTCGATATTTTATTATTAAACGCACGTAAAAAACCGATTTGTAATTACGAACTGTATTTATATCTACATATTTCAAAACAGAATGGATTGTGCCAAAACGAATTCATAATTTATTTTATTTAAGTGAGTTACTTCGCTACGAAGATATAATTAAAATATTTGCACGTTCGTACGCTGAAACTGTTCGGTAATATGTATAAGGCAAAAGGAAAGAACAATTAAAAACACACGATTCGTTGACGTTGAATTATAAAATCCTACACTTAAAATCATAAGGGTGTATTTACAACCCATAAAAATACAGCCCCTATAAGAAACTTAAACTGACCGAATTATAAATGCGAAAAGGAAGAAGACAACAAAAAAATCTCAAAGTAATGAAAGTATTGGAATTATAATTCAACTACATAGGCAGTTAGTGTAAACTTTCAGAAAACATTCAGACACAATAAGCATTAAAGCAAGGGCTTCCCCTTTGCATTTACATTTTTATTCAGAAGATATCATTCAAAAATCCTTATCAGAAAGAATAATGAGAATAAACGTAAACGGAACATCAGTAAACGTCAATATCTAGGTATTAAACCATGTAGTGAATGCGAAAGTAGATTAATCCTAAATATACAGGGTGTTTAGAAAAGATGCGGCAATATTAAAGGGGGTGATTGCCCAGGTCATTTTATACAAAAAAGTTCCTATAAACGCTTTCCGAAAACGCTTCGTTACCAATCTACAGCGTGTTGAAGTTTAATTAAAAAAAAGAGTAAAAATTAGATTTTTACAAAACGGCTTGAGATATCATAATAAAATTTTAGGCGTGTTAATAGCTGTGGGAGACACATACTTTCCAATACAACACGATGTTTCAGTCGTACCAGTTGCGCGCGTATTGCCACGTCACCGGCTATTTTTCAAAAAAAAATAGGACGCCGCTGATTTCTCTAAAAATAAAAATATGTTTTTATTTTTTGTTCAATTGTGAAGAAAAAAGCTCTCTTAACTTTTTATCGTACGACGTACCGTTTTTTAGTCAAAAACACATTTTAGTGCATACCTATCCATTTATCATGCGTACAAAAATATTTTTAAACAGTCCTGTTTTTTTCTTGAAAAATAGCCTGTTGCAAAGTATGTACCTCCTACAGCTATTATCACGCCTAAAATTTTATTATATCTCAATAAGCCGTTTTGGAAAAATCTAATTTTAACTCTTTTTTTTAATTAAACTTCAACACGCTGTAGATCGGTAACGAAGCGTTTTCGGAAAGCGTTTATAGGAACTTTTTTGTATAAAATGACCTGGGCAATCACCCCCTTTAATATTGCCGCACCTTTTTTAAACACCCTGTACCTATACAAAAAACCAAATTCACGACAATAGCTGAAAACAAGAATAAAATCATGAAAATTATTTTCGAATTATCGACAAAAAAGGAGCGAGTGCCAGAATGACATTAAAAATATTTTGTCCTTTGGCGATTTTCAGAGGCATATGATGATAAATAATAATATTATAACTGTATTTTTATATTGTGGGTCGAAATCTGGAATGAGCAGATTTCCACAGCAATTCTATGTCCACTGGCTCTACTGACAGTGCAATGAAGGTTTCGGTCACAAAGTCCGATGCGAATGGCGAGACGACTGAATGCATTACAGGCGTTTGTGGGGTGAAAATTCCCGCAACCACCATGTTTTTGATAGAAAAAAAGAAGAGTTCAGTGCGAACAAGCGAACTGGAAGAAAATGTACTGTATAGAGTAGAGCAAGCATCTTTTAGAAAACTTGCGGATCTTTTGAATGTAAGTTATAGGACTGCAACGCGTATTCCTCCACGAATTACATTTTGTCAATGGCTTATGGAAACAATGGTACAAACATTTCAACTACTGTCGCCGATTTATTCAACCGATGAAGCGAATTTCTTGAGAAAAACACTTGTGAATTTTCACAATAAACATGTGTGAATCGAAGAAAATACACACAATACTAAGATCGTTTTCATTAGGCGTTTGCGAGTGATTTCTTTTGAACTATAATTTCTTGAGTTTATACGATACCATACGCAACGGGAAATGTAATGTATTCTAGTTTAAGGTTATAGTGTCAGTTTGGTGCCTCGTGAGTTTTTAACAGGATCCTCTAATTTTGCTTGCACTCCAGGAAGTAGATTTGAGCAATTAGGCTGTTGAAGTGTTGAGTGTAACTTAATGGGGAACGATTTTGACAGTCAAATAAGAAAAAGATTTGGATTTGTGCTTTTAGCTTCTGCTGCTCATTTTCAATAACTTTTGTACGTTAAAAAGTTTTAAATTTAAGGTAATAAAAGCATTATTTTTGAAACCTTTTATCACTTTGTAGGACAAAATATTTTTAAAATAGGCAACTCAAACAAGTCTTTCTTGATTTTCAGCACACTCTGTATTTTTTACATTGATTAAATAATAACAATTAGACAATTGAAGGAATAATGAAGGCAGTTGTTAATATTTTTAGTTAAAAACGTTAATTCTATCGTTCGTCGACAATTGTTTATTGCATAGCTTATTCGCAACCCAATGGGGAGGTGCGACATCGTGTTAAAAATGGAGAAGTTTTCCTAAATATCTAACCGAATCCTAACTTCACCAAAAATTAATGGTATGACGACGATTCCTTCTGACATTTTTGTAAATGAGCGTTACCATTAAAGTTTCTAAATACAAATAAGCAATGACTCAACAATAGTATCTTTCAAGATTCCTGCCAAATATCTGCTGATTTGTTCATTTCTAAAACCGTTAAACGACAAAATCCATTCACCACTAAATCAAATGCCATGTCATGGTTTTGCAGAACTTAAGTCGTCCATTGGGGTTATTTTCTTGTAATGGCATTTGGCTCTTCTTACAAATGATTGTTGGTAGTTCCATATCAGATCCTCAATGAAATGTTATCGAATTTGACTCCATTCCTTCCCCAATGTACTTTTGATATCCCGTATGTTATCTGAATGTTAAATGATAGTGGACTGGCTCCTCCCCAGTCTATATTGGACAAATTTAATAGAAGTATTATTGCAGTACTTCGGTGAACCATTGTCGTGCATCAGAACAAAATCATTCCAATATTGGAACAATGGGCACCACAATCTCTTCTAATATGTCATTTAGGTATTGTGCCGCTGTCAATAAGACGGTTTCTACGATTTGTAGTTCTAGTCGTGCCTTGTGCAAATACTACCATAACTTCGGCTCCCTTTCAATGTTATTACACTAACAGTATCTTCCTCCGGGTCATTTGCATACTTTTATTCTTTCGCCATCTGGATTAAGGGAAAACCCATACACAAGCGTAAATAGCACACGATTCCGAGCATCATCATTCCAATTTTGGTGTAAGGGAACAAAAATGGAGCAAACTGCTTGATGGATTGTGCAAATAAGGGCCCCTTATATTATACAGCTTTTTTGAGCCTTCTTACGATTTTGGTGCTTATTGTCACTTGTCTGACTTCCTAATGCGATACAGTAAAAAAAATCCCCTGCTAGTTACTGCTTTGAGTGATCGTTCTTTACGTCTCGTACAAAAGAAATATGACAGTTATACTACACAATTTGACAATGCAAAAATCAGATAAACACAAGAGAAATGATAATGAACATGGGTGTACTATAAACAGGTACTAAACGAAAGAAAAGAAAAGTGTGGAGTTAATTCATTCCTATACTACCTCGATTTGCACAAAAAACCACATGAAAGGGGATGTTGCGTGAGTCTAAAGTAAGCTAGTATCCTCTCCTCCTCATAGAACGTTCTTTTCAAGTTACATCTTTTTATCTGTTTCTAACGCAACGTCTTCATTAACCAATTTTTGGCTTTGATTTATAGTTATTACTATCTTTTCATCATGTGGAGTAGTCCAAAGAGGACCGGAAATGTCAGATTATTTATGCTTTCAAGTATGAACTACTGGAAACAAGGTCACTTTTTCCAACCGACTTTCCCAGAACTTTGAGTCTTTGACGTAGGTACTAATGAAAATTATGGACAAAATGCTCTCAGGTTAATCCTAATTTCTTTACTGACCAGTTTAGCAGAGTTTCTACTGAATCGTCCTCATGTTTACAAAATGAAGCCGATAGAACGTTGGAAAATAGTACCACGATTATTTAAAAAAATAAATAAAAACATATTTTTTCATATGGTATATCTACGCGGCGATTAGACATATTTATTACATTATTGATGCACGTAACCTTTCAACCTCTACAATTTCGCGTACAAGATGTGACCTGTAGTTAATTCAGGGGTTAATTATCGATGGCAATATGCAATAACATCACCATCATCTTAAAGGTAGGTCTCCACCTGGATACCCGAGACTATTTATGTAGACTTTTACGAGTTTTCATACATTGCATTGTACTGTACAAGGTTAATTTTATTACAGACGTTATTACATTGAATATTGACAACCCTCAAGAATGAGGAGTTTAAGGATCATTTTAATCTTGAGGTGTAAAGCGGTGCGTGTCGTAACTTACAAGGCTAGTTTGTGATGTGCTCTGGTGTAATTTTATTACGGGGTGTTTAAATGTTGTTGCGGTTTTGACGCTTTTACTACCGAGAATTTTCTCGGAACATTTTGACAGATCCGTATGACTTAAAACCTTTCCTTCTATATTAACAACCTGGTTATAAATGAACGTCTACGGTAAACCAGGCATGTTTAAATTACGCTAACGAGATTCTAATTATCTTAATTGTTATGAGGAAATCGTCTCGCGGCGGCCGAAATCGATTTGCTAATTACTTTAGTTAGTAAAGAGAGTAAAACGATTATTGCGGGTATCCGCAAACTCACTGAAAATTCTATTTGTAATAGTTATATAGCGCTTCTCGGTTTCAGACTTTATTGCAGTACATTTACTTCATACATATTTATCTTAATAAGCATATTCTAACGCCCTCGGCATTTCTATTAAAGGGTCGGTTGATTTTAATGTATTATACCGCTTTAGGGCATACATTTGCCATTTCCTGAACGCTTAATAACTATTCAGGAATTATCGATACAAAATAGAATATCAATATAGCAGTTGCAAATTAAATTGTACTAACGTACGCGTTATAGAACGAGATGCATAGCCATAAACTTCGAATGGGACAACGTTAACATAAAGCGTTTGGCCTTCCTTTATCTTATTAAATTTATGATTTGCAACTTACAAAATAACTTATGTTTTTATTAAATCATAAAATCTAACTGGCCTGTAGATAACAATATTTACCATATAAGGAAACAGTTTAATGCAACGTTTGGTTACACATTGAAGGGATTAAATAAGGATGTTGTACCATACACGAGTGTTTAGGTTTAAGTTTTTGCTACGGAAAATTAGCTCGCGTAATTCTAAAGTACAGGGTTGGTCAAAATCATGTTGATATCTAGTTTTCGGCTGATACCGCGTCGTTATATTTGATCCCCAGCTTGTGCATTGCCTTTTACCTTGTGAGCCTAAACAAGGATTTTGGCGATGAATATCCCTGCTCTTAGCGCCCGATCGTGGTAAGTTGTTAAGTATAGGTTTGCCAGGCCGGACTGCTGATTGTGAAACCAAAAGTTCTGATGTCTCGTAAGACATTACAGCTTGCATCTTCAGAGTGATAAGAGACGATTAGCAAGATTTGCGAGAAAGAACCATATATATTTCGGAACGTAACCCAAGCCTTATTCATTCCTATCACTCTGAAGATGTAAGCTGCAATGTCTTGCGAAACGTCAGGCCTGGTAAACCTAGACTTAAATAGCTCACCGCCATTGGGAGGATAATCATCCCAAAATCCTTGTTTTGGCTCACAAGGTAAAAGGCACAAGGCAGGCCTTTCAACGCAGGGTGGTTTCTCAAAATGTTGAGCTTTTTAATGAAAGTCTGACCATTTTTCTCGAAATCTTTTCCTAAATTAAAATCGCAAAATGATCACTGGATAATTAATAAGTATAGGAAATGGTGTGGAGTGGCTTGACTTGCCATGTTCTAAATTTCCAGCGTGTGGTATCCCTTTGAAACGACCATAGTTTTGAATAACATAAATAAAATTTAATTTTGAGCTTCACGCCTATACCTACAACACCCACCGTCATACACAGCGTTCGCTGACAAATCTGGACCGTATAGCAATTCCTTTATTCTTCGACTTGGGAAAAATTTCATTTTTAAATCACATTAAGCATATCTAAAAACCAAACATGATGCATTTAGATAATGTTTGACAGCTCCAAAATTAACATTTTTAGACGGAATTTTGAAAAATTTCAGAAGAAAAACTTGTTTGTTTTGCACTTTCACATCTATTTACAAAGTTTTAAAGACCCACTGTGATTTTTACGCATTTTCTTTTTAAATATTAGTACTCTGGCTGTTTTTGATTTTCGTTTTTAATCGAAAGACCAAAATAATGATTTCTGTTCATGAAAATCCGTAAAATGAAGTTCAATTCTATTTTATTAGGACACCAAATTCAGCAGACAATTACCTTGGATTCACATAAAACAGTAAAAAGATCTTCAGGGAAGATGAAATTTTTCCTGAATGTTCCAAGCTTGAACTTTTTATAATAACGATTGTTAATCAGAATTTACGTTTTCATATCCAAAAATATGCACCAAATTACTAAATTTTCAAAAGACTGTAGGAAAATTAAACATATTATTCTTTCTTCGAATTTAATAGAACTTAATATAATGTAATAAAGTTTTACAATAAAACTTTTCTGTTATGCTTGTGCATGGGCGAACCAATACCATTTTCCGCTTTTAAGTGGTTTTTTGAAACAGGAAAACAATAGAAAGTTGCAAAATCTCAATGCATTATATAGACGGAGAGCCAGCAACGTATTTTGAGTTGTCATTTCAAAAGTCATGAAAAGTCACTCAGTGAATCTCTAATATCTGCTGAAAAATAAAAGTTACTTCTGCCAACCCACTCCGGTCGGGTTGTACTACCCTAAATTTTCAAAAGGGGTAAGAAATAAGGCTCAATGTAGTTATAGTATCAGTCATGAAATTTCAGGAGGTTATTCTCACTTATATTCTGGATTTATCAGCATGTTGACAGAACATTTCCCCCCTCACCTAATTGCTGACAGAACGCCCTAAAGTCTAAGTATAAGTATATAAAACTACATTTACAAAGAGGGTAGGTAACAAATAAAGGTTCAATATGGTTAAAGTATCAGTCATGAAATTTCAGGAGGTTATTCTCACTTAAATTCTGGATTTATGAGAATGTTGACAGAACATTCCCCCCCCCCCCCCCCCACCTTAATTGCTGACAGAACGCTGTAATCTCTAGGTATACGTATATAAAACTAAAAGTCCTGACTGACATATCAACGCCCAGCCCATACCCCTGGATCTAGATGGCTGAAATTTGACACAGAGGTTGGTTTTATGATGTAGACAAGGGATAAGGCCGGATATTTCAAAATTCAACCCCTAAGGGGTTAAAATAGGGGATGAAAGTTTGTATTTTAAGTTAAATCCATAAAAATTGGTATATGACCTTTCGATTAGAAATTAAGACAGGCGTGATTCAGGAATTTTCGAAATTCAACCCCTAAGGGGGTAAAATAGGGGATGAAAGTTTATATGGAACTTCGTCATTCTTTAAGTTAAATCCATAAAAATTGGTATATGGCCTTTCGGTTAGAAATTGAAAGACGTGTTTCAGGATTTTTTGAAATTCAACACCTAAGGGGGTAAAATGGGGATAAAGCTTTACATGGAAATTCGTCTTTTAATTTCTAACCGAAACGCCATATACTAATTTTTTATAGATTTAACTTAAAGAATGACGAAGTTCCATATAAACTTTCATCCCCTATTTTACCCCCTTAGGGGTTGAATTTCAAAAATTCCTGAATCACGCCTGTCTTAATTTCTAACCGAAAGGTCATATACCAATTTTTATGGATTTAACTTAAAGAATGACGAAGTTCCATATAAACTTTCATCCCCTATTTTACCCCCTTAGGGGTTGAATTTCGAAAATTCCTGAATCACGCCTGTCTTAATTTCTAACCGAAAGGTCATATACCAATTTTTATGGATTTAACTTAAAATACAAACTTTCATCCCCTATTTTAACACCTTAGGGGTTGAATTTTGAAATATCCGGCCTTATCCCTTGTCTACATCATAAAACCAACCTCTGTGTCAAATTTCAGCCATCTAGATCCAGGAGTATGGGCTGGGCGTTGATATGTCAGTCAGGACTTTTAGTTTTATATACGTATACCTAGAGATTACAGCGTTCTGTCAGCAATTAAGAGGGGGGGGGGGGGGAAATGTTCTGTCAACATTCTCATAAATCCAGAATTTAAGTGAGAATAACCTCCTGAAATTTCATGACTGATACTATAACTACATTGAGCCTTATTTCTTACCCCTTTTGAAAATTTAGGGTAGTACAACCCGACCGGAGTGGGTTGGCAGAAGTAACTTTTATTTTTCAGCAGATATTAGAGATTCACTGAGTGACTTTTCATGACTTTTGAAATGACAACTCAAAATACGTTGCTGGCTCTCGGTCTAATAGGAACAGTTTCTTTTCCTTCAAAAATTCAATGTTAGAGATGACTTTTAATTTTATTTGTTAAACCCAACTGAAAATAAATGCGCTGGCAGAATTTAATGTTGTTATACGTATCTTACATTGCAAAATATTATATCCCCATATTAGCGGTTATTATTTAGAAATACCTTATAATTTCTGTCACTTTAACACAAAGGGTCACTGCAACATTACGTACCTCCAGCTCCGAACGTCTAGTTAGCAGAGATGGCTGGAATAAGCTATTAAATGTAAAGGTGTGCAAAATGATTTATTTAACACCCACATTTACTAATATATCGCTAGACTGTGACTTTTCAAGCGCGTACAAATTAAACGTTTCTTTGCACGTTCACATTCTACCAGAAAATAAGTCTGTTGTACTCCATTATACAACAATCATAATGTTACGTGCTTAAATTTAAATTATTATTGCCCAAGGATTCCGATTTAGAGCAGACTTATGTCTCTAAAGAGTCTCTCGTTTCAACGCACGTAAATGGTACAAAAGAAAATTTAAAACGTCCGTCTGAAACACGACTGAAAAACAAACCGTAGATTGACGTTTACGGTTCACTTTTCGTTTTTTATTTAATTTCGTTTATTGTATTTTTAGCAATTTAGAAGAGTACGCGAGTTGAAAAATTCAAGGCGTGACGTTTAGAGGTGCGTTAAAACGGCACTTAAATTATTATTTACTGCTTGTAATTAACTAAGGGTTTAATTATTACGGCTGATTGGCAGTGTAAATTATTCCAAGAATTACTTACTACAAAGAACTGTGACTTGTAAAAATTGACGCCACATTATATACGTGCTCTTTATATGGTAGGTACTATATAAAACCAAAAACAATCCCACCAACATTGCTTAAGAATTTTTATTACGTAATCGATTTCAATTTAATTTTTATAATGGCAACTTTTTGTTTCGCAGTTTCGACCCTTTAGGCTTACGTTAATTTCTTTATTATTTCCTTTTTAAAATTTTTCATGATTTTACTATGTTGTTCAGTCATTGATCCTGATCTTCAATATAATTAACCGATTTTATAAGGTAAATTTTGGCAGATTTCGTGCGCACTTTTGCTCTTTAATCATTCATTACGGTATTTTATTTCATTATGGGGTCACCCCTTGCACGTTCATTTTGATTATGTTTTCTTTCGATACATTATGGAGGGCGAATAAGGGTATATTTTCTATTTGGGAAGGCTTATATAATTACAAACTAGCAAAACGTTTACGTAAACTAACAAGTAAAGCAGATGATCTGCAATAGATGGCGTATGGAGTTCATTGAAACTACAGTGACTGCATTACAAACAGTGACGACAAGCGTGGTATCGATTTTGATTGGGCGTGGTATATTTTGCATCTTAATGGCGGCCTGACTGTGTTTACCTTTGAGCAGCGTGTGATTTTTATTTTGATTTAGCAAGTTGCTAGGATACCACCGTTGAGTTAATATAAACCCGCCCACAATTTTGCCTCTTAATGGCGGATAATCACCGCTTGTCGTCACTGTTTGTAATAAAGTCACTGTAATTGAAACCAGAGTCAGTAGATTAATAGAGTACCGCAAGCCTTTGACGCGACAAATGCCGCCCTGGCGGCCATGTTTAGTCCATATACATAAAATATACTTACGAAGTGCGTAATTTTTAATAAAATGCCGTGTTGTTGTGCCGTTAAGTGTATTTTTTTTATTATATTCCGAAAAATTTAGTCAAAACATCATCTACTTTACTGAGCGTGTAGTGAGTGAAACGGGAGGACTAAAAATGGCGGAGGTTGCGGTACTCTATTAATCTACTCACTCTGATTGAAACAATTATTGAAAATTTTGTTGTTTCTTTCCTCATCATCGTATTGGAGGGAACTGCATGAAAGATCACATCACGACTCAAAGGTAATTACCAAAGAAGTAAGTGCTATTTTTAGTTAAAGTTGATGGCATTGGTCCATTCAAGTGATGTCGCCCATAAAAAAAAACAAAACTTGACGATGATTACTGGAGGTCTAGAAGGTATAGAAAAAAATCTGTCAACACCATTTGATTGACATTAATCAACTATACAATACTGCCAAATTTGAAAACAATTGAATGAAAAATAACGTAGATATTAAATGACTTAAAAAATCTATATTTCTACATTTTCTAGTAGGTTTAAAAGTCTTTCGAATTTTCTAAAGTTGTTGGCATCTAAGGAAAGAGCATAAAATTCCTCATAGACTCCGACATCGCTGGGGGCGAAATTGTTGTAGAAAAAATAAAAATAAAATTGGTGTACGGCAATAGCTTTCAAAAAGTTTATATTTCAGTGAAACCGAGCGCATAGAAATATTGGTGATCAAGGAATAAGACAATAGAACACGAAGTTTTTCGGGCAGCTGCATTAATTGCAATGACGTATAAAATTTAAAGAATTGGGCTTAGTATAGAACCATGTGAAACACCTTGCAATGATAATAGACTAAGCGGCAGCGACAGAAAAAGTGGCGTCATTTACTCCCTTCTGCCAATTTTGGCTTAAATAATTTATAATTTTTAGAACTAATTAAAGCTATTTCCAAGTATTACTCGTGGATACCTCGGGCCGTAATCGGTTTTGAAATTGTAACAGATTTAGCTATCTTTGAATGATTTCTTACCGTCTGCCACCTACATAAAATGAAAATTACAAAAAAAATAGTTTATCGGCAGAGAAATTCCATAGATATCAAGTATGATATACCCCACGATAAAATGTAAATAAAATACCACTCACCGAACAATTTCTTCCCGTCTGCCAGTGCGTCGATATTGTTATTCATGTCTCAGAAGTTGAGAAAAAGCAAGCGGCGGACACTTAGTCCGTGTAGAAGCGTCGAGGCGCTTTATTAAGATTGCATTATATTACATATTTGTTGAACAATTTGTTACTATCTGCCATTGAAGAATTGAATAATTTTATACCAAAAGATTGTAAAATAACAGGTGGCAGATGAATTATCACATTACAACATAGTGGCAGACACGAATGCGCGTTAAAAAAATTGGTATATTTTAACAACTAGTTCCCTTCTGCCAATTTCCAAACGGAAAGTTTACATAACAATAATCTTAAATATGAATTGGCGGATATGAATGTTGTATAGTATGGCGGCAATAGGGTTTCAAAAGTGCACTTATGACGGCTCGACAGTTTTAAAGGAAACGGGTTAGCAAATCAATTACTTCCCTTCTGCCAATTTCCGAAATGGATAGTTTACATAGGTAACAATAATCTTAAATATTAATTGGCGGATATGAATGTTGTATAGTATGGCGGCAATAGGGTTTCAAAAGTGCACTTACGACGGCTCGACCGTTTTAAAGGAAACGGGTTAGCAAATAAATTACTTCCCTTCTGCCAATTTCCGAAATGGATAGTTTACATAGGTAACAATAATCTTAAATATTAATTGGCGGATATGAATGTTGTATAGTATGGCGGCAATAGGGTTTCAAAAGTGCACTTATGACGGCTCGAACATTTTAAAGGAAACGGGTTAGCAAATCAATTACTTCCCTTCTGCCAATTTCCGAAATGGATAGTTTACATAGGTAACAATAATCTTAAATATTAATTGGCGGATATGAATGTTTTATAGTATGGCGGCAATAGGGTTTCAAAAGTGCACTTATGACGGCTCGAGCGTTTTAAAGGAAACGGGTTAGTAAATCAATTACTTCCCGTCCGCCAATTTCCAAATGGAAAGTTTACATAACAATAATCTTAAATATTAATTGGCGGATATGAGTGTTGTATAGTATGGCGGCAATAGGGTTTCAAAAGTGCACTTATGACGGCTCGACCCTTTTAAAGGAAACGGGTTAGCAAATCAATTACTTCCCGTCCGCCAATTTCCAAATGGAAAGTTTACATAACAATAATCTTAAATATTAATTGGCGGATATGAATCTTGTATAGTATGGCGGCAATAGGGTTTCAAAACTGCACTTATGACGGCTCGACCGTTTTAAAGGAAACGGGTTAGCAAATCAATTACTTCCCTTCTGCCAATTTCCGAAATGGATAGTTTACATAGGTAACAATAATCTTAAATATTAATTGGCGGATATGAATGTTTTATAGTATGGCGGCAATAGGGTTTCAAAAGTGCACTTATGACGGCTCGACCATTTTAAAATGAAACGGGTTAGCAAACCAATTCATATAGTAGTATATTATTCAACAATCTTGTAATGATAGCTATTACTTACGAAGATGTAGTTTGCCACATGAGCCGCCAGACGAGTGTGAGTTACATGCGAGTAGAATACTATACTAAACAAATACATTCATCAATCGCTTGAAAATTATTACGTTTGATTGGGGATTTTAGGGTTTCTTATTATATTTAGACACTTTTTAACTTACCTTTTTTGATCAGAACGATATATGAATCGTTTTAAAAATATATTTTTTATAAGAATACGAACAAATTAGATAACTTTAGTGTTTATAATAATATAATGTCACTAGGCATGAGTCATATGATTCATTGAACCCGTGAGTATGGCCCGTGAGTAATGACTTCATTACTCACTTTCTTTGAAGGTCAGCCCTTGGTCTAGCGTTATGCCCAGGTATTTGTCTTGTCCCACTACCTGTACCTTGGTGTCATACATTGGTATGTCCTTTAGCGGCTTTAGGTTTGTCGGTCGTTTTCTTCGCGAGAATTGCCGCCATACTATACAAGATTCATATCTGCCAGTTAATATTTAAGATTATTGTTATGTAAACTATCCATTTGGAAATTGGCAGAAGGGAAGTAATTGATTTGCTAACCCTTTTCATTTTAAAATGGTCGAGCCGAATAAGTGCACTTTTGAAACCAAATTCCCGCCATACTATACAAGATGAATATCTGCCAATTAATATTTAATATTATTGTTATGTGTACTATCCATTTGGAAATTGGCGGACGGGAACTAGTAGTTAAAAAAAAAATTTTTTTTTACACAAGATTTATAGTGTAATTCAGGTACGTACCTGTTTGTTATGTCTGCCAATGAGTAGACATTCGTAATACGTGTTAAAATCTTGAAAAATATTAATTTTTTTGGGTAAAAAATTGTTCAAAAAATATGTAATATAATGCAATCTTAATAAAGCGCCTCGACGCTTCTACACGGACTAAGTGTCCGCCGCTTGTTTTTTCTCAACTTCTGAGACATGAATAACAATATCGACGCACTGGCAGACGGGAAGAAATTGTTCGGTGAGTGGTATTTTATTTACATTATATCGTGGGGTGTATCAAATTTGATATCTATGGAACTTCTCTGCCGATAAACGTCCGCCAACTATTTTTTTGTAATTTTCATTTTATGTAGGTGGCAGACGGTAAGAATTCAAAGATAGCTAAATCTGTTACAATTTCAAAACCGATTACGGCCCGAGGTATCCACGAGTAATACTTGGAAATAGCTTTAATTAGTTCTAAAAATCATAAATTATTTAAGCCAAAATTGGCAGAAGGGAGTAAATGACGCCACTTTTTCTGTCGCTGCCGCTTAGTCTATAACGATAGTTAAAGAAACGTAATGATTTAAGGTTTTCAATAAAAAAAATCACAAAGGGTCACTTTACCAGCTTCAATGTATTCTGTTATTTGTTCGCCGACAAAAAACAATGCTGATTAGTGAATAAAATTTTAGTACTTTGTCTTCAATACCACATTAAAAAAATCTTCGAAAACTAAAAATTATTGTACCTATAATTGGAGGAAAAGTGTTTGTTACATTTTATGTAAGCTCGGGAATTTCTAAAAAAGGTGGTTAATGAAAATTTTGAAGATTCGTCCATATATCTCGAAACTTTCATTAAAACAAAAATTGAAATATCTTTTGTACTTAATTCCTATTTTTGAGCTTCGATTACAATCAATTGAACATGGAAGAAGGGGATTAAATAAAGCCACGCTGCAATAGTTATTTTACAATTGGAAAGCATATTCAATAGTTTTATTATCGTCGTCATCCATAAATCGATTGAACTTTGAAGCATTTCAACCATTTTTTTCATAAATTATGTCGATCGATAAATGATTGGAAATATTATCCAGTTTGGATCATAAGAAGTGAAGAAGAATTTGTATAAACTTGTGACGGAACCAAAATTTAATTAAATATTAAACTTAAAAAACTAATAGTATGATTAATTAGTGGGAAATACACATGCAAAGCATAATTATCGCGACCTTCTAAAATTAGAAAAAATGAACTTTTATAGGTAGTACATTGAATATGTCGGTAAGTTGTTTACGTGCGACGACTTTTTTAAATATTCTAATTAATGCCTTTTCTTTAACATATTGTTTACAGTAAAACCTCATGTAACGTTAAGTCTGGCCGAATCGACAATGAGTTATGGTTTAATAAAACATGGTATAATTATAAGCTAGTTTTTTTTTTGTATGTACCGAATCGGCACATTAATTGATCGAGTCTCGGATAGAGTAATTAACTCAGAATGTGTTGGTCATTAATTAACGCGACCAGGTAGGAACTCAGGTGCCAACCGCACCCTTCTTACCTTTATAACAAAAATATGCATCGTAATACCGAGCCTCTCTCTACAAAACATTTCTTTAACTACTTATAAAAAAAAATTCTGCATCTCATGTATTACTTTTAATTTGTCATAACCGAAATCTAATTTTTGAAACAAAAAAAAAATTGATTGCTTTCATTTTCGTATAACAATGACGTTTGTTCCAGCTCTGATACGATTTGGTTATTTTAATGGGAAAACTTTTGTTCTACCATTGAAAATTGAACAATGGGAAACGTTTTCTCATTTATACTTTTAAGTTAAAATATTCTTCACGTTTAATTTATTAATTGTAATTTGAATGACACATCAATTTCTATTGTTAACATTTTTGCGATGTTAAAAAGAGCGCGCGGGCTCATTATTTTTGACTTAATTGAAAAATTTAATAATTTCATTTGCATCTCTCGATAAAATTCGACAGTAGTTTAGTACTCCAATGAAACCACGAATTTTATAGGTTTAATGAAAGGACGTGTTTCAAACTTTAATTGCTTATGTATAATAAATCGATAAATAAATCAATATACCTATGTATTTGGTTAATAAATTATTCATGGGAGTAAAACTGCCATAAACAATCATGCGCATGGGATGTACGCTATCGAAATGAACAGAATTTTGTAAGTTTTAATGCTCTGAAACACTTAACCAAATTTTAACGAAAGCTAAATCTTATCGTACCTAACTGAAAAAGTACGTAACGTCAAAAAAGAAGAAACTTTAATGCATTGCGAATTTAATGAACTTAATAGAATGTTACGGCAAGAATTGCGAATTGTAACAAAAATTTATCGATAGGTATTGCACCAGTAAGCTCAGTTATATGGGCGATGGGCGTGGATCAGAATTGGTGAGAAAAAGTGAGTTATCAGTAATGTAAGCAAAGTGAGTAGCGAATACTAAATAGAGAAAAGGGCGCCACGCAAGTTCTGTAGGTAATAGCTAAAATTGAGAGTATGAACTGCGAAGATAATCTCAATTCGGAGATAAGTAACGTAGTAACCTGTAAGAAAAAGTATGGTAATGGAACAATAATGTAAATAAAAGCAATTTGACGAGCGTATAATAAGGACTCAGTCAATAATATATATATAAATGATTATAAAGTAAGGTAATTGTTCAAAATAAAATAACTAAATGGTAGTAATTGGATAGTAATCCACAAAAAAAAATAATGTTAATGTTCACTCAAAGGTGATAAGCTAATTAGTGATCCGCTTTACCTTTTGCAAGTAGCGTAGCAAAACTACTAGTAATGAATTTACGTTAACGACAATAAGCAATATTTCAAGTATACGATGCAATCGTAGCGAACAAAAGTAAGTAAGTAATAATAAAAATATGTACCTGTGTGTTCGGTGGAGATCCTTTGCAAAGGCTCTGCCGAAGCGAAGCAATCTAAATAAAGAAAGTTAGTGCACGTTGAACCAACAATGGTCGGTTCCAAATACGAGAATACTTAATTACTCACGATTCCCTTGAAGGATCGGATACTGAGTATATATTTTAGCAAGAGAGTTTGAAGTTATCAATAAGTAAAGTTAAGGTAAAAGGGGATAGCTAATCTAATGTAATGTACAAGTTAATTAACGCAAACAAAATAATATCTACGTTGAAGTAAAATAACAGTAGTAAATGAAGAGCAAATTTAGCTAGAATGAGGTATTCACCAAAATGTGTGACGTCACAAAATATTTAAGTTAAGTAAGTATAAAACAATTTAGTGAAGTAAATAATTTCGGAACGGTAACGTATTTATAAACTCAAATATTTAAAGTTACTGAGTTTAAAGGAAAATAGCGGTAAAATAAGTTATCAGGAAGCGGTGAATGAGTACAGATAAATGAAGTTGTCTTCACAGAAATTGAGAAGATGGCGGCGAGCTGTCAAAGCAGGATCGATGCCAACGGCTCAAGATGATCACGACCATGTGGTAATGCGTAGAACTATTCTTGAACTTGAACTTGAACGCTAGGAAAATTAGGAGAAATTAGAGACGAGAAGTTGAAGGAAAGCATGCGATTTTGACGAGAATAACGAGAATAAGTACATACCCAATGAGTTTAATCACTGACGTTAAGAACACTTTGACGAATTCTTGAGTGCGACACCATTAATTTGTATAATAACCGTAAATATTACGTTCAGCGGCGGTGGAAATAAAGCAGTAGATTTCTCCGCGACCAATGAGTTAAGAAATTCCACTTAAAACCGTTTCGATAACGTATAGGTAAAGATAATTGTGGAAATTTCGAAGCACAAAAGATGGATGGTCTGCACCGTTTAAGAGCTCGAAAAGGAAGTCTTCCCCTACATCAGAAACGAAACCGAAGGTTCTAGAAGTAAAAAGAGATAGTAGAGCGTGAATGACGTTAAAAGGAGAGAGATGAATAGCACGCTAACACAAGTTCGAGGCGAAGCAACAGATTTCAACCAATTGGAAAATTAGTAATTATGTTAAAAAGTGGACACCTTTCGCCACCTAGTGGACAACCAAAGTACGATCGATAATATCGAATATAGATAGTCCCAACCATAGAGTAAATACACATAACAAGAATTACGAAAAAAGTTGATATTACTCTACAAACTCGCAGCCGAGTAAGTGTTGGAATGTTAATATCGTGTTTAACAAAATTAGCCCTTAACGAACCATAATTTTAAACTTCTTATCTAAGTAACTTTCTCTCTGATTGGTGCTGATGGCATTTTTGATTTGTTTTTTGAAGGTTGAATTAAAAATAAATGTTTAGCAATAATAATGACATTTGTTCGTAACTTAATAATTTTTCGTAAATTACACTGTACAAAACCTGTACGAGAGACCACTTTTTACCAGTCAAAATGATGCAGTGTTGCCGTAAAAAATAAAACAGCTGCCAAAGCAATCAAGCAAATTGTTACGTTTTTAAAAGCGATTAATTGCAACCCTGGAAATTAAACAATACAAATACAGAAATATCACTAAAAAGCTAGCATTCATGTCCGGTTCATAAGAGGGGAAGCAATCTATCTTTGGAGTATTCCAAAATTCAGCTAACCCTTCAAAGTACATAATTTAGTGGGTTGTAATGAACTAATGAATAATTAAAAATAACTCCAAAATTATTGGGTTTGGGTATAGGACATTATTAACAAAAATGAAGCGCAATTAACGCGTTATTTCAAAAATGTAATAATATACGGGGTGTTCCATTTGAAAAAATTCAGTAAACGCTCTTTGAAGATCGCCGAATTGACTGCATCGTATCAAACACCATGTATAATAAAATTAATGTTTGATTATTTTGTAGGTTCAACACATCCCTTGGCTATATGGTTACCAAATAATTTTATCTTAGCTAATCGTAATACTGTGGCATGGAATTAATATGGTAAACATACCATTTTTTTTAAATTTCCGTTAATACCTCAATAATTCGTCATCCGAAACCAAAAACCCAGGAATCGTTTATTAAGTGCTTATTATTTGTTTATTTTTAAGTTTAGGGTTCTAACAATTTTTTGATCAAAATTAAATTTTTTTTCGAAATGTGTAAAAATATATGTCGTTCCATTTAAAAAAATATTTTTGTGAATACATATCTCGAAAATGAAACGTTCAATTGTTCTTCAGTTGTCACCATTGTAACCAGCGGAATAATGACATCAATTTGGCCATTTAATCGATCTTGCAGCTCCAATAATAACCGAGATAGCAATGGTGAACGTTTAACTTTGAACACGGTGTAGAGGATAAAGAATGGACAGTGTGTTTCATAAATATACTGACAAACTTTTAGGGGTGATAGATTTTAAAAATAAATTTACATATTAGATAATTATTTATTGTATCGTTCAAATTTTGTATTATCGAATACGAAGCAAGATACGCAAAACACTCAAGTGAAAAAAAGTTGTGCTTTTAGTTGCTTTATCTAAAAAAAGTTACAAAATTACAAAAAACACTGGGGTTATTAATAAAAAAAAAAACTAACACATTGCCTCGTGGACACGCCCCTGGAATTACCGAATCAACTGTAATAAATTCAAAAGATGCCTCATAAATTTACGATCAACCTTTGAAAATTTCATTCAAATCGGCAGAAGCGTTTTTAGAAAAAAACAATTTCTTTTACAAACTTTAACAACCAGTACCACGAAAACGAACCGTGTCCGGACATACGTTTATAAAGCAAAAGTGTTGATGCTACCACCCCTAAAAGTTGATCGTCATTTTTCCATAACCTTTCAAATAAGTAAGGAAAAAAATACGTTTAAAAGTTTCTATTATATTGAACACCGTGTATATGAATCATATTTAAATACTATTTCAGAACTTTTCCTACACAGACTTTCAATTTCTAAAAAGAAAAATATTGATGGATGAATGACGCAACAAATGAATGATAAGATATAATGAAGATACTGAAAAATATTTTATCGAAATTGCAGGATCTACCAAAAATTCTGAAATTTGTCTTTTTTCAGAGATGATTTTCAGGTTTTTGAAAAAAATCCAACGAAAAGAAATCTACTACAAAAGATGTTTTAATGATTCACTAAGATACTGGAATAAATTTCATTTGCTAAAACATCCCACAAAGCGATAATGAGGAAAATTCAGTTGTAGAGTGCGAAAACAACAAGGAGAGCCACTTCAATTGCTTCATGACATACGAACTAGCAGAGAACGCATATATTAGATAAAATTCTACGTTGGAAGAAAGACGGTAAAAATCTATACGATCACTATACAACACGATCAACAAATAACAATAAGTCAAATTTTTGGTAATTTTAAATCTAGACCGTAAAAAGTGTAACGTGCGATTCGGTTAATTTCTGAACGAATGTTAATGGTGGAATTTTTTACGGCCACATACTTTTTGTCTTTCAATAATTTTTAATTTGTTCTTTGTCACCCGATCCGTATTGGTTCTGGTCTTTTTTTTTCTCTTTTTCCGGACGTGTTCAACATAACGATTAGTCCTACGGACGGAAAGCTGCGACCGGCATAATGTCACACTTTAATTATTTAGTGGTCGAATCGTTATGCCAAACAGGTTACGGTAGCGTACGCGAAATTATGAAAATTAAAACTGATTTTTATTATATTTAGTCTATGAATTTGAATACTTACATAAATGGTGGGTCAAAGTACTTTTAGTTCTTTAATACGATGCTAATAACATTGAACATACTGTGTTTCATTTTTACTTGTCTGGTAAATAGACCAGTGCAGTTAGGTTCAAAAACAGCCAAGAAAGAAAAAAATTAATAACAGCACGGCGCTAGTTGGAAATGGTAGTAAAAAGTATGTAGAATTCGGGAATAAAAAATGCAACACGATCAGAGGGGGGCGGGAGAAATGGGAGGGGGTTTTAGGAGGTACACACGGTTTTTAATTATTTACAGCGAAACTAAGTCTCGTATCGAAAAACTTTAAATGGAAAAGTTGTAGGTATTAAAAAGTTCTACAACTTTTGTATACAACATTTTTTACATAACTTCAAAATTTCCTGGAAAATAGAAAAAAACCGCGTTTTTCGTTTTGAATTTTTTTCTCCGGTGAAAATTAATATTTTTTCACCATGTTTGGTGGAAACATACCTTTTTATGTCCCAAATAAGCTGGAATTTTTTCAAATAAAAATATTAATTTTTACGTCTTACATTGCTCGAAAACTGAAAAAAGTACCTCAACTTCAGTCAAAAAGTCTGGTGTCAAAACTCAATTTTTTTGGCAATTTCCGTGTCGTTTTTTATTCGTTGAAATGTGTACTTTTAGATGGTTTAATGAAAAATTGGCATCACTATAGAAAAATTTGCCAAAAAATGCAAAAAACTGAAAAAACGTGATTTTCAAACAGCATTTTTGTAATTTTCCGTTAATACATATATTACAGCAAAAATCCTTGAAAATTATAACATTTATTGTTATATCAATAAATAAAGCAATTGCAAACCCTTAAAGTATGGAAAGTTGCAAAAAAACATGAAAATATAATTATTTATCCGACTATTATTGTAAGGTTTTACGTGGTTTCACAAAGAAGGAATGGTTACTGCAATATTTTTCCATCTAAAAAAGTAGATTTATTAAAACATTGTTTTATAAAAATTTACATCGAAAATCTCCAGCTTGGTTGAAGCAGACTTACTCCCCCTTCCCCTTACAGGATTAGGGGTTCAGCCTCGTCAGTACATCGTTGTGGGTCAGTTTTGGCCTTTTTGATGGTAGTTCTTCATCGCCGGATTCATAAAAACTGTCAAAATCTGTGAAACTGGATGCAACAATAAAAAATGTGGCTGTAAGAAGCACGGCTTGAAATGTACACGTATATGCACTAACTGTGACATTAACGACGGTGGACCAAATCGCACCAAACATTTTTGAAGATGATGATGACCATGACGAAGATCCAACAGATTCTGACAGTTTTTATGACTCCGGCGATGAAGAACTACCATCAAAGAGGCCAAAACTGACCCACAACGATGTACTGACGAGGCTGAGCCACTAATCCCGCAAGGGGAAGGGGGAGTAAGTCTGCTTCAACCAAGCTGGAGATTTTCAATGTAAATTTTTATAAAACTTTGTTTTAATAAATCTACTTTTTTAGATTGAAAAATATTGCAGTAACCATTCTTTCACGTAAAACCTTACAATAATAGTCGGATAAATAATTATATTTTCATCTTTTTTTTGCAACTTTCCATATTTTAAGGGTTTGCAATTGCTTTATTTATTGATATAACAATAAATGTTATAATTTTCAAGGATTTTTGCTTGTAATATATGTATTAACGGAAAATTACAAAAATGCTGTTTGAAAATCACGTTTTTTCAGTTTTTCGCATTTTTTGGCAAATTTTTCTATAGTGATGCCAATTTTTCATTAAACCATCTAAAAGTACACATTTCAACGAATAAAAAACGACACGGAAATTGCCAAAAAAATTGAGTTTTGACACCAGACTTTTTGACTGAAGTTGAGGTACTTTTTTCAGTTTTCGAGCAATGTAAGACGTAAAAATTAATATTTTTATTTGAAAAAATTCCAGCTTATTTGGGACATAAAAAGGTATGTTTCCACCAAACATGGTGAAAAAATATTAATTTTCACCGGAGAAAAAAATTCAAAACGAAAAACGTGGTTTTTCTATTTTCCAGGAAATTTTGAGGTTATGTAAAAAAATGTTGTATACAAAAGTTGCAGAACTTTTTAATGCCTACAACTTTTCTATTTAAAGTTTTTCGATACGAGGCTTAGCTTCGCTGTAAATAATTAAAAACCGTGTGTACCTCCTAAAACCCCCTTCCATTTCTCCCGCCCCCCTCTGATCGTGTTGCATTTTTTATTCCCGAATTCTACATACTTTTTACTACCATTTCCAACCAGCGCCGTGCTGTTATTAATTTTTTCCTCTAAAAATATTATCTGCACTGGTCTAAAACGGTTATGGACATTTTATTGTCTATCTGTATAAGTACATCAGAATACATACGATGCAAGGGTGCGGTAAAGTAAGAAATGGTAATGTGCTAATGAAGGCACGAGTTTCTACTACCTTATAACTGTAAACACTTGTTACGTTTGATTTTATTTATTATTTTAGTCCACCGATTACTTAAAGCCCGTATTTCACTGAGGCTGGTCCCGCACAGGCTGGTGGCTGGGAGAAGCATATTGGGCTGGTTTATTGCAAGTATTGTTACCAGATACACTCTGAAGAATAATTTAGTGCTCACCGATCAAATGGACACTTTTTTTCAGTACTAAAGTAATCATGCAGAGTAGCAGCAACAGTGAAGATGATGTGCTGCTGCTTACCTTATTCTGAAACTGAGAACAAAGTGGAAAGCTAAACGATATTGGGTGCACGATATTTTAAAGAAACTGATTTGAGACTGTACAGCAATGAATGCAGACTGCAGGTTTCACATGATTACGTGGTTAAAAAAATAGCAATATATTGGTTGATGCGATTACCAACCGGGCTAGACCAGCCTCAGTGAAATACGGGCTTAACGAAACTATGTCCAGACGATATTTCCTAAACTAATAACATTAGGAAAAAACATTTAAATTGAAAGTTATTGAGTATTACGTATTAATAGGGCAAAAAAATGGTTGAGCCATTTTTGGTTTTTTTAAATAGCGACAACAATTTTTTTAATAATTTCAAAGAGAAAGTTTTTCTGAATTCAGCAATGTATAAATTGAAATCTTTATATGGAATTTATTTAAATAAACAATAATTTAATGTCTTAATAGCAATGGAAGAAATGTTTGATTTCATTAACATAGGATGCTATGAAAACAAAACCGCACATCATCTGTCAACAAATTTTTCATGTTTTAAGTAATAACAAAAACATAATGAGTTGATTTATTTTGTCATTATTCGATCACCATACTGATCGAATTTCACAAATAACGAAAAGGCTGATATGTTATTAAAACATTAAACTATTGCTTATTTAAATAAATTCATGTAAAAATTTGAAATTTATACATCGATGAATTCAGAAAAATGTTCTCTTTTTTAAAGTATAAAAAAATTGATGTTACTATTTAAAAAATAAAAAATGTTTTGTTCAACAAAAATGGCTCAACAAAAAAATGTTTCTTTGCCCTATAATATAGAATACACAATAGTCAATAACTTTTGATTGAAATTTTGTTTTCTAAAGTTATTAGTTTACGAAATATCGTCTGGACAGTGCAAACCAAACCACTCTGTATAATGTATGATATAGAAAATCGTTCCTATAGGAAAATTCCCTGAAGGTTGTATCAAAACCACAGAAATGAGTCCATAGGATGTAAATGTCGCTAAGAGCTAATCACAAACAACAGCTCAATCGTATCCATAAATATTATAAGCTGCAGTGTTTTTGTATAAAATCAAATAGTGTCTCGATAAATACCCAAACGGCGGAACAGTCTACAAAAAGTAGTATATTGTAATTAAATATCGTTAAAAATAAAAAAAAGACTCAAGATTGAATCTAGTGTGACACCGGAACAAAACAAACTATTTGACAGTGCTTTTAGTATTTTTTTCAGGTAGTAAATGTATGTCAAACTACTTGATTTTGTTCTTCACAGCACATTTCATAATTTACATAGTTATTGTCTTACCTAAAGAATAATTAAGGTTGTTGTGAGGGAAATACGAACATGTGCGACACCATCGTAAAGAAAATTTTACAATTATTACATAGTGGGGATTTCAAACAAAATACAGTGTGTTTCCTAAACCTACGGCATAAATTTAGGGGGATATTCCATACGTCAAAATAAGAAAAAAGTTGACATAAACATGTCCGGAATCGTTTTAAAGTTTAAAGAAGAAATCGATTTTTTTAGGTATTGTTTATAGTTGCTTTATTTATAACAGAAAACTGCAAAAATTTACAGGACGTTCTTATTTTTGTGTAAAATTCCAAACGACCTGACCTGTGAGCACGTCCCTAGAATATTTGGATAAAAGGCAACCCATAAAATGTAAACATTTTAATGAAATTGGCATAAGCATCGACCAGTTAGTAATAATAATTAGCGTGATTGAGTTACCAAATAGTTATACCTACATATTATAAACATTTCATAAGATAATTAAAATGCTAAATTGTACAATGATGTTATTACTAGCTTGTTGGAGGATGTAGTAAAACACAACTTGGATACATCATTTTATAAAAAGTACATTTTTATGGGAAGGGAAAGTCTTATTGTTGCGTTCAATTGCTTACTGGAAGATGATCGCAAAGTATTAAATTGAAGCAATTTTCCATTCTAGGTTTCTTTTTCTGGATGTGATCCATTCAAAAATGTGTACTGCATTTAAATAAAAAAAGTGAAGTTAAATGGCACTAAATAAGTAGCATATGTACATACATCTTATTACAAATTTATTATTTATTGGAAAGTCTTTTTATAACATATTATTATCTATAACTCGACGTTCAGTTTCGTCTTTCTAGACACTTCTCGTTTACTAATAACAGTCTTGCTTAAACCATGATATGTTTTTGAAGCATTTGTCAGCCTTTGTATGTCTTGGTCACAGTTTTCTCTAATAAAGTAATAACAATAATAATAATAATAATATTTGCACTGGTTGATTTGGTCTATTTGTTCTTCTTCAATTCTTGGGGTTCATTTGTGATGGGGTCAATGGTGGGATCCCACAGAGATCTTTTCTGGGACCGATTCTATTGAATCTGGTATACGAGAAAAAAATTTACTACTTCGCAATAACGTCAGATAAGAAGGTATAGAATTAAGAATCCTTCCACAATGTAAATCAGTCATAAAAAATCTTTGTAACAATATTGACTTCTCGCAGTCAAATGTCACTCCAAGGTCTTTAATACAGCTAATGCATAATGTATAAGACTGCAATGTATACCCAGTTTTGTGTGTAAAAGAGATAATTCAAAGGTAAGTGATTCTATAGACACCATTGTTTCAATAAGCTAACAGAGTTTTTCGGATTCGATGGTGGAGAAGATCTTCAAGTTATCAGCGTAAAGAAGAGTTCACGATGGCATAGGTTAGAGCCCTGTCACTGTCATACACCAGATGACCGCACATAGTAATTAAATGTGAAACCATTTTAAACTATCTACATGTTGAATTTTGAGTTCGCAGAATGACTGTAAAAAGTTTGGTAAGGAACTACTAAACCCAAATTGATCAAATTTATGAATCAACAATGAATTATTAATCTTATCGAAGGCTTTCAACAAATCTATATACAGCACGTCTACTTGAATATTATTATCCAATGATTGCAACAAATTAAGTTGGTAACCGTAGATCTTTTTGGAATAAAACCGTGTTGCATAATAGAAATACATTTAGAAAGGTAAATAACAGTTGAGGTACCATTGCGAAAGTTAAAATTCCAACTCGACTTTTTTACTTGGAGGGGAGATCGTTGGAGCAACGACAACGGCGACGGTTACTACGTGGAACCTTTTATGACTTAACGAGTTATACCTTCCAAGGCTTTGGATCCGTAAAATCACATTGACAGTGTAATTTGTCAGAAAGCCCATGCGACACGTCAAAAAATGGACAATGGACTCATTTCCAACAAAAGGTATTTGAAAGTCCGGAACTGCTGTACTCACGTTTCACTTTACACATACAAGGAGTTGTTAAGGCAAAATTTTAGTTCAAGTGGAGAATAGCAAGAGCCTTAATATTTCATTTTCTGTTGACGACCTGTTGCTCTCTCACTCTCTCTCTCTTCCTCTTTCACTCTCGGTTCTTTTGAGATGAGACGCATTGAAATTTGTAACTTAAACTTCGCTCCTTGAGACAGTAACTTTTGTAAAGCAACTTGACAACGAACTTTTGGCGAAACAGTTTATTTGTGTGAAAGAAATTGTGAAATACAATGAAAATAGTTCACGATCGAAGATGAAGATATTAACAAGAGTAGGTAATAATTAAAATAAATACATTATCGATTGTCTGCGCGTGTATTAGTATAAGTAGAGCAAACAACGTCCCTGGCAGCGCTAAAAAATAATAAATGAATATACAGATCCATTTTTTATCCTTTGTAAATCGAGCACCATCAATAACGGTCATTAATTTCAAGAAGAGAAATGACATCATACATTTATCATATCTTAATTTGGCCTACACCTATTCATTATTCATTACCGAATTCCTAATCGTGAAATTTACATATTCCATCGCACTTTAATTAAAGTGACTAATGTTTATTTAACATAACAAAACATATAATCATAAAAATCAATGTGAGGATACGAGGCGTGTGGCCCACACCTGCGCTTCTTTCTATCCTAGTGCGGACAGGAGGCGGGAATCCCAACACTTTTCTGTTCTCATCGTCCTGCCCAGAAATCTCTGGGACCTACTTTTACTTTTGCTTTTGATATGGGTCCTAATAATCCGTCACTTTCAATTTTAATCAAATTCGTATCCCTTTTACGTATTCGCTATTGAAATCAAATTTACAAAATCATCCTCATGTTAAAAAATCATATTACACGGACGCGCCGGCGAAAAACGTACGCTAAGGAATGCGCTACTGAAACACGTACAAACGACTTTTTTTACTACTTTTAAATAATGAAAGGAGAAAATTATCGGCCTGTAATTTTCGATATTAATATTTAACATTATTACCGATTCAATGTGGTCAAAGGCGGAATCGAGATTTATCTCACGTTTTCATTAGGTGTCGTTCACACCGTTAAAAATTTGCGCGTTTCTCTAATTGAAATTTCCGGGACATTTCCGCAGATCGTCCAAAGGTTACAATTAGGAATAATTATTGCTCTTCTCACGTGAAAAATAAGGACTCCTTGTCCGTACACATCGGTTTATTTAAGATACATCCAGGATGAAAGGTCACTTAACTGTAGATCACTGAGTTGTAAAGGTTATGTACGATACCAAATAATGTAATCGCTTAAAATAGTTGAAAATTTTATGAAAATTTAATGGAGAAAAATAAGAGAAGATGGCAAGAGCTGCCAATATAAAGGTTCGGAAAAGAAAGAAATGCGAACATACTCCTCCAAAACCATTGCCAGTTAAAATGACAAGTTTCCAACTAAAAACAAAAGTTTAACTAGTAGGTTCTACACGAAATACCAAAACTACGAGTGGGGAATTACATAAGGAATATTGTCTTCAGAAAAAAACATTTTCAAAAATTATTTTTGTAGATTTTAAATTCACACCCTTGAACCTCCAGACATTTTTCCCACCTGAGCAGCAATTCCTCGTGGATAGGTTCTTATTGAACTCAAATCTGCAAATGCTTTTCTTCTGTGGTGGTTACTCCGGCATTGTAGACTTTGTTTTTGACTGGCCCCAAATTAAAAAAATCTAGTACCGAGGAAGGAAAACACATTTGTTCTTCGTGATTGTTTTCTATCATGGCGGACATCTAACAGACTTTAAACTGAGAATAGCATTCCTGCATTAGAAACATGTTAAATTGCCAAATTTTTTGAAAACTACCGGATAGATAACCTTATACGTTTTTCTGTCTTAAATTTTTAACGGAACAAACTATTTTAACTATACATATACAAAGTGATTTTTAAAACAAAGTTTTGAAAACAAAAAATTGTAATTTTATGAACTACGTCGTGGAAGCGGGTACATATTTTACACATTATATAGGTGTCAAAAGGATTTCCAGCACTTCAAAACCAACAAATTTACTTTAAACTTTACTTTTACTTTAAACGAACAAGTTAAAAAAAACTAAAGTGTGCTGGATAAGGATTCAAAAAGCGAATCTTGGAACAAGTTTGAAGAAACTTTCAACGAGCTGAAAACAGAAAGAATTTCGTATTTAAAAGGGTATCAGGGAGTTTACACTTCATCGGTTAGAGTCACAAACTATTATGCCCGACGAAAAAAATCAAATCGCAGGAAAATGGTACAATATACCTAAGAGGCCAAACATCGTGAATTTTTTGAGAAATTTTTAGATTAAGTAATGATTTGTAACTATCTAGTTATAATATGAGTAGAATACGAATTCGAGTTACTAATATTAACATGTTCCTTATGTTTTGATCTAATGTGATCATTAAAGCTTTTATTTCTGCTTTTTTTTTAAATCTGAGTAATTAAGCCTATTTAACTTCAGTAAATTGGCGTTTAGAGCATTTCAAAAAAACTTTGTGTGAAAATTTTTTAAAACCAGTATTACTACAAATTACGAATCATTACAATACATCAATTTCGAACCAAACTTTCAAATATACAGTGTGTTTCATAAATATAACGACAAACTTTTAGGGGTGATAGGGGACATCAAAACAAATTTTTACAACAATTTTTTTTACAAACTAACAACCTGTACCACGAAAACGAAATTTCGGATATACGTTTATAAAGCAAAAAATGTTTGTTTTGATGTTCCCTACCACCCCGAAAAGTTTGTCGGTATATTTATGAAACATTGCTGTATACAAATTATTTTACAATATTTTACTTTATTTATTTGTATGGTTATGATTGTTATGAAGCAAAGTTGAATTTTTTTAAATGGAAACAATAGTTGGCTATGACGAATTTTAATAGTGCATTTTTTTCTGATTGTTATGATATAAGGGTTGTATCACTTATTTTGATAAATAAAGGTACAATACACGTTTTCCTATTATTAGGTCTACCAAAAATCACATCCTGCCATGGAAAACAAAAGAAATTTACAGTAAGTGTTCGAAATGTACACAATTATTATCGACACACTTTTAGACTTTTTTGTATTTGGAGGAATAAAAGATGCAGGAGCTGCAGGAAGTTGTTATTAATGCGTTTAGCGGATTAGATGTAAATGGGCGTAAAATTGGGAAAGCTGTTAACTCCATGTTGAAAAGGTGTCACAATGTGTATCGATAATAATTTCTTTTGTTTTCCATGGTAGGATATGATTTTTTGTAAACCTAATAATAGGAAAACGTGCATTGTGCCTTTATTTATCAAAATAAGTGATACAACACTTACATCATTACAATCAGAAAAAAATGCACTATTAAAATACGCCATAGCCAACTATTGTTTCCATTTAAAAAAATTCAACTTTGCTTCATAACCTCAAAATGCTAAGCAAAATTAAAAAACTAGTACGGTGACGTTATTCGGCACAAAATTATCTACAAATTGTATTTGAACAATTTTTGTCTATCTTTAGAAATAAACGAATTAAGGGCTGAAACGATTTTGGAGAATTTTACTTTTTTACAAATATCTAGTAAGTCATGCATTTTCTTAAATCAACAAAAGCGTATCTGGATTAGTCTTCCAAAGAAGCAAATCTTTCCCCATTTAAGTAAATGTGTAACTCTTATGGTTTCCGAGATCCCCATACAAATAATGAAAAAAACTCACCCTGTATAAGTACATAATTAATGTTTTAACAAACGATTTTACAATATACCACATTTGAATTTGTTTTTCTGTTACTAAACTTTCTGGTACTAAGAACCTAAGAACCCACCCAACAATGTATTTTTCAGGCGAATTTGATGTAATTTGAAACATTTCAAGAAATGGTACTAATATTGGTGAACAAAATTACCTTAATCGAGTTTTTATTCATAAAATTTTCTCATCACACCGGTTTTTAATGACAGCCCCTTAATCAGAACGAAAGAGTCACATTTGAAAATTTTGGAAGTGGTAAATAATGACTTCGTTGGTTAAGTAACCTTTCAGGAGGTTTTTTAGCTGGAGCAATAAAACGAAATCACGGAGACTGAAATAAGAAAATATGTTTTTGTGCCAAAAATACTTTGAAAAACTGCCGTTTATACGTTTGTCCAAATTAAACATATATTCTTGATCATTCGGAATAAAGAAAAATTGAAGAAAGTCAAAGAAGCAGTAAAAAGGAAGGTAATAAAAGTCATGCTCATGATATTAGGTCATTAGGAGAAAGATGTGATTCAGAAAGCTAAACGTAAAGAAAATTAAAAAAATTCGAGAGAAATGAATTATAGAAGAGACAGAAAAAATAATAAATGCGATGCAAGCTGAAATTCAAATGAAGAAGTACGAAGATTACACATTTTCGTCTAACTCACTTCTTAGGGCAGTTAAAAATAAAGGACAATAAATAATTCAATTTGCATTGGCAAACGAAGCGATTATGATAATTGATAAATAAGAATAAGAAGTGGCAAATTTGACCAAAAAAGACACAAGCTCAAACGAAGATAAGTAGATAAATTGTGAAAATCAAGCGAGTTGTTGGTAAATATTCGATTATGAAACATTTGATCAGTGCATAATAAAACTAGTTTCGGAAAAAAACGCCCTCTTCTCGTATTTAGTCATTAAGCTTGTAAAAAAGTATATTTTTGCAAGGACATTTTACCGTTTCACTCTTTACGTGACATGCCCGTTCTCTTGCTAATAAATAATCATGTATTAATTGGTTTGATATATTGCTGACAATATTGGCTTTTTTTCCTTTACAATACCCTCCTTTGTATTAAAACCGACGAAGTTTTTCATATAAAATGCATTGGAATGTACAGAACCTGACTGATATTCTCGTAAATAATTTTTCAGGAAAATTTATTTAAAACGCACCTTTTTTATAAAACGAATGAGTAATGAGCGTTCGTACACGAAATAAAATAGAAAAAAAGGCTTCGGTAAAGAATAATTAAATGCCTTGTACATATACATATGTATATGATCCATAGGTTGTTGTTACCTTACCTTAGCTACTTCAACTGAATGTAAACGACAACAGCCAGAATAAATAGATGGTTAATTATTGTGCTCATATTCCTTAAACGTATCTACTTTTACATAGTATAGGAAGGCGTAAAATCTTATGTTTCATGTTTATTAATAAAACAACGGAATTTCTGCTTGGAAAATAGGACCTTGACATCCTGCTTGTAAATATTTCAACGATTTTCAGAACAGTACAAGGCATTTGCAAATACATACTAACAAGCCAATTAGGAACAGAAATCGTAAACTGATCCTAGCCATAGATAAACCTCATATTATTATATTAATGGAAATTATAACAAGGCAAAAGTAAAAATAAACGTAAATTTCTGAATAAGTAAATTGTTAACCCGTAACACAGGACAAAAACACAACGCAAATAAAAACATTAACGACAATAAAATAAAATATATAAAAGCTCTTACCAAATGCACCAACGGGAACAACACACACTACTACACAGAACTGAACACGCTGGGACATTATGTCTTTCTATTTTTATTTGTGCAGGATAATGAATGCTCAAGAGTTATGGCTCAAGTTAAAAAATCATAATTTCCAAAATTTTGAAAACCCCCCAATTCCTTGAAAACAAAAGGAAAAGAAAGAAGAAGAAAAATTTTCGTTGAGTTGCCTCAAAAGATAAAATCGAGAAACCTAAGCTTATTTTGTTGTAACTATAGGCATTTCCACAATCCAAAACCACTCGATTGTTTTTTAAACCGAAAAGGTCATCACTTTTTAAAAAATTTATAAATTCATGTAGTATAAATCAAACACTACTTTTCGAAAAAGTGGCCTTTCTTCTCAATGCGAACCGAGGGAAGTGCATCCTGGGCCCATCGCTTGCCGGTATTCTTGAGCTTATCGTCGATTAAAAATATTCTCCACTCATTATCGACTTTAAAGAGATGAGAAAATGAAAATCCGAATGTGTCGGTCTAGGGCTGTGAGCGAGGTGCTTTAAGGATGTTCCAAGAGTTGTTTTGTAGAATTGGTTGGCAAAGAAGAGAATTCCTTTATTGTCACAAAAGACAGAGGCCACGACTTTTCCCGCCGAAACAACGGTTATGAATTTTTCCGCAGGATGAGGATGAATGTCTTAGGAGTGTAATGGGTTATCCACGTTTCGTCACTGGTCACAATAGAGTTCAACAATTGTTCATCATCCCGTTCGAAGCGCTCGAGAAATTCGGTAGACCTTGTGAGCTATTTTGGAACCCATTTCGCACAGATTTGGAAACGCAATGATTTCATGGGTAAAAAAGATTTCAAAATTTCTGAAAACACTGCGCTTCCCTCGTCTTAAATCAATCGGCGATCTTCACAAGTCTTATCTTCAATCTTGGGCACCATCTCATTAGTTACGATTGATGGACGTCCACTACCTTGTTCATCATGAACATTTCATCTGTCGGCTTTAAACTAACGACACCAGTTAGTACGATTATGACACCATCTCCATAAACAAACAGTTTCTGTTTCCTTACAAATATGGAAACGAGCGGGAAGGATTCTATAGTTGCGAAATGATCCAGCGTTAATATATGACAGTGGTTACCAACTGCCAATGAGTAGAAGAAGAAGAGTAATAAAATTGCATTCAGATGTTAAGTGTTTGTTAATTCTTTAGGAATTTAATTTAATGCTATTGGCCAAGAAATGTTTACTTGTCCGCTAAAAAACGGTTTGAAACGAATGAGGATGCATAAATGGCTAGACGAACAGATACAAAAAGTATACAGACAATAATATTATAATTAGAAATGGTACTAGTATCTGAATGCACCTCGTAGAATAGAGATGTTCAGCAAATGAATGTCATAAACAGTGGAAAGTATGAAGCTAGTATTTTATTTTTATACAGAATTTAGTTTTGCACTTAACTTTACAAACTTCACGATAGTATTTTTTGTAAGGGCGCAAATTTGTGAGTGGAATTCGTAAACAATGATCTCAAATTTGGTTGATTAACAAATTATGCCCTTTATTTATTTATCAAAACATGGCGTGACGTAAACCGTCTCTAAGGTATGTTAAATAATAATCATGCAAAATCATCTCATTTTCATACAGCTTCTTATTATTCAAATGGTGTTTTGGTTCGCGTAGTGACTACACCAGTCCGTGATATCATCAATATCATAATTCTTTGCGTAAGATAGTAGCTCCGCCGCATAATAAAACGCCGAAGACTCTCTCTCCGATGTTAAATCTCTTCTTTGAGAAGAGAAAAAAATACAGCCTAAACTTTTATGGCTCCCACTACAAGGATTAGGTTATTAACTCGTGTACGTGATATTAAAAAATTATTGTGCCCGCTTCAACGGCGACCAATACCATTCCTAATCCATTATTTTGATTGAAATTAATACAATAAAGTTTCCGATAGACGGTAATAGAATGTAATTATCGCCGTACGGTTAGTTTTTTAATGTTAGAACGAAGAGAGCAGGGGAACAAAGAACAGGATGTTATAAAGATTGTGTACGTGGACCCTTAAAAGGATATGACCGTACAACTTTAATTAGTACATAATTAGTGGTTAAGTTAATGTATTTAGCTTAAATTCGGTGCAGCACTTACAATAATAGCAATAAGCTTACTAAAGGAAAATTCGCTTCAAAGAGAGAGATTAAACAAAGTTATTCCAATTAAAAGTTAATAATTGATAAATTATAAAATGATCACAAGCACTAAATTAAAACATGACAAAGCTTACGCAGGTTACTTTCTTTCTGTTGAGATACTGTCAAATGAAGATCACACCTTGAAACAGAACAACTAAGTCCGTTTATTCGGTACGAGGGATGTCTTTTATATTGTTACAAATGACCACTGGATGGCGCTATTGAAAAGTACTTCTTCATTGTCACTTTTTAAATTCTATTAGATGGCGTTTTCAAATTTTTTATTCGACGTTTTGTCTCCGAGAAACCATCATCAACTTTATTTTTTTATATCGCCGCACCCAACGAAACACCCCGTATTCGATAGTATTTTTTATTACGAGTTTAACCTTAAGGAGTTGTTGAAGCCATTGAAAACTATGTTTTTAAGGTACCAACTTCAGAATGGAAAAATGCTTCGCAAATTCGTTTGCCCACATGTATGTGTAAGTCCACTGAATTATGTAGTATAATTCAGTGGTGTAAGTATGTATATTAAACTTAAACGTGAATATTTTGAAAAACAGTTTGTGCCACAACAAAATTCATTCTTTTCCCAGTTTTTCTAACTACTTAAAAGGTACCTAACCGTCTTATTTATGTTAAGAAGAGCAGTGCACGAGACTACTAACTTTTGGAAATAAAGATGAGGAGTCATTATGATGGATTTAAATGGAGAAGGTTGTATGCCGTTGAACTGACAGACCAATTAAAAATCAGAGTTCCAAAAGAAACGTCAGGAAAACTGCGAGTGCGTTAAACAGCGCTGGTCACTGGATTATAAAATCACAACAGGGTAGGAAATATCAGCGACGATGACTAAACAGCGAGAACACAAAAAAAATACGATATGAAACACGTTGGGACAGCAATGAATATAGCGAGGGAATTTGGATTATCCGAATGTCGCTGGATTCAGTCATTCATTCATGTGTATTTAAGTAAGTATGCATTTTTGTCCTGAAAACAATCATAGTGTTTGTCAAGGAATCTTTTCACCGTTTGGAATAAATGAAAAATCGAAGGGGTAAAATTAGGTATATACGCAAATCTTGAAATTTCCAATTAAGCCAATGCGTACTGGGCGATGGTAGTAGAATGTGTGTAGTATTGGCCGGTCTCGTTCATATTTACAAGTTGCCCGCTAAAATTCGTTGGATTCTTCTTAAACACTCCGCTAAAACTAGGGCTGAAATGTGTTATTGCTCTGTATTGAGCAAATCCTATCTAAACACTAAATATAAAAAGTAAAAGGGGTGAATCTCTCAGAACAGCGCCGAACCTAGATTTCATATCTATCATAGTGTTAGTGTTAAACAGCTAACCGATGGTATTAATACAAACAAAAATGTAGTTAAAAAAACAGCGATACTGTTACCACTCAACACTGTCAACATTAAACTTACATTGTTGAAGCATAATAATAAAAATTTAAGTGCAATTACTTGTTATTATCGTAATACATTTTTTTGGCTAAGAACTCAAGGTTAACCAGTTACGTGCGTGTTCAAAAATGGATAAGTTTAAATTCCAGTTCACTCATCCGAATGTAACGGATATGAAATCTATGTTCGGCGCTGTTCTGAGAGATTCAGCCCTTTTACTTTTTATATTGAGTGTTTAGGTAGCGACATTTGCTCAATACAGAGCAATACCACATTTCATTTTCAGCCCTAGTTTCAGCGGAGTGTTGAGAATCCAACGAATTTTACCCGGCAATTTGTAAATATGAACGTGAACTCACCACTACTGGCCAATACTACACACATTTTACTACCATCGCCCAGTACGCATTGGTTTAATTGGAAATTTCAAGCCCCGCGTATACATTACCCCTTCGACTTTCATTTATTCCAAACGCTGAAAAGTTTCCTTGTTAAGCAAAGATATTGTCGGTCGAAAGATGAAGTGGTAGCGGCAGACAATACCAATTTAGTTAGTTATAGAAGGTAATTTGACACTTCTTGTTGATTTATTATTGTAATAGCAAAAAATGGATGATTTTCATTTCGCATTTAGTAAGATTATGAAACTAATTCATGCACAATACGAACAAAACGGAACCAGAACAGAACCTTCCGGTGATCCAATGAGTGGAAACGATTCAAAAACGGTTTTCAAAAAATAACGTAATCCTTTTTAATTGTTTACGTAATACGTATGTAAATCAAAGAGGTCTACTTACAACTTTGGATCACTTTCTCTATTATCAAATGCATTAGTCAAATATTCAGTTAAAAACCTGGTTTTCACTGAATGTGTAATTTTTATTCAAAAATCTTACTCGACTTTTGTTATTTGTTCAAGGGGTGGTCCAGATTGGTTCTCGCATTGCGACCTTTTGATCTATTGTGCTCCCCGCTATTGTCTACCTTTCGAGAATACCTGTATCTTTAACAAAGTCCAGGATTTCAGTAGGACGAATCTTCGTTACTTCCTCTTGTGTAATCTTTTCATTTCCAAGTAGGCGTTCCCTTGCCTTTGTGTATGCCTCACATTCGCAGATGACGTGGTATGGCATTTCTTCTTCCTCGCCACAACCCCTGTACAGCGGGCTGTCAGTCAGTCCCATGTTTTGCAGGTCTTTGTTCAGACGACAGTGGCCGGTGACCATCTCTGTCGCAAGTTTTAACTTCGTCCTACTTAAGTTTAAGATGGGCGCTGCTAAGTCCCCGTTTGGGGTTTGCAGAAATATCTTGAAATGACTCTGTCCTGGAATTATCGACCAGTGTCTGCAGTGCTCTTTCGTGAGTATTACCTGAATCTCCTTTTTGGCTGTGGTATATGTAATCCAACAGGTCGGTTACCTGCCCAGGTGTGACTGTGTTACACTTGCCTAGTGCGTTAAGCATATGTGTGCATTCAAGGACTAACCCTGAATTTACCACATATGAGTCTACTGCTGCAATCGCTGCTTTGCTGTCTAAAGATTTTCCTTTTCGTAAGGTTCCCTTGTAATAACTGAGCAGCTGCTGTCAGGATTGCATTACTACTTGACTAACTTTTACTAATCATTTTGATCAACTACGTGATTTCATTCTCTTTCCTTATTTTGTGTGGAAGCATAGTTAGGTAAGAAAAGCAAAGGAGATGTAGAAAGTTTGGAATTAAAGCAACGTAAATTTAACAGGTTATTCGCTGTCCCATTACCTCAGAGTTTTATTATGACTTTTCTAGTCAAAATGGCGATCTTCAACCAAGGTTAGTTACTAATAGAAGCAAATACAGTATGCATAGTTAATTAAAAATGAACTAGAATTGTTGTTTTTGATGTGCTACATGTTGCAGTTTTGTGCTAGAACAAAGTATTGAATGAAATAATGTTAGGCTTTCTAGTAATTCCCAAAGCAGAAAAAAATGTCCGGAATAACATAAGCAAGTAAAATTTAAATTTCAAACAATTTTAATTGTTTTCTTTTGACGTTTAGTAATTTGTGAACCGATATTTAACAACTTCGTAAAGTAGGAATTATTTACTTAAGATCTAAGCGTACACAATAGCGTAATAATGTAATTATATAGCTTAAGTCGTTACCTCTCCCATAAACTTCAATTGCAATATCTTTTTTTGTACACAAAATGCATTGGCAAACGCGCAGGTGCATTTTCTCAATGGCTTCGATGTAGGTATAATACACACGAGTTGGACCAAAAATAATTTAAACATACGAAATTAAATGAATCGTAAGGTCACACACACGTTCGAGAACAGAAGTCATTATAAAATTATTAAAGAATGACAATTTAAAAACAGGAAGACGTATTTTTGTACGGTTTTTAACGTGCAATCATAAGCGCATTACCTGTGGCATGAGTTGTAATTATAAGCATATGTCCGATGACCGAGAGCGGCCGTTTCTGTCATTAGGTATGGGAAATCGACAATTAGAAAAATTAACAACCACCGAGTTTATTGTACCCTAAAATTAATACGGCAACAATAACGGCAACAAAAAAAAAAGCCTTTTTTGGTATGAGTCGTGCTTTTTCTTTACTTCGTCGAACGCTATTAATGATTTCACCTTGCCGCTCTTCAACATTATAATTAATTAAGCATTCACACAGTCGTATAGCAAAAAAAAACGTGTTTAATTACGAGAAACAGTTTTACTAACAAAAGATTATACGAATAAATAGGCAGTCGTGTAAAGAAAAATAGAAGGAATCGTTGGATGTAATGGTAATTTAATTCCTGGAGAGCAAAGATTAATATGTGTAAGAGGCATAATCGTTTGCAATTATTTTATGCGGTCTGTGATTTATGACCTTTTCATGAGGAAATATAATATTGAATTTTTTAAGTGTACCAAGGTCAAGGAAGAATCATCGATCTTCCACAATTTAATTCAGTAATGGGAATAAAGACACAATGACGATAGTAGATACCATGTTAATTGGTCAAATGGTCATTTCTGCCGCTACTCCTTTATTATTGTTTCGGTGGGAGAGGTCAAAGCCAGCATTCCAATACTACACTTATAACATCAAATAGTGAATTGGATTGTAGATTCTGGCGCCATATCGAATAATTGTAGTAGATTCTTGTGAATGGAATAGATGATTTTCACCGAAAGGATAGTGATGGCGTAATCAATAAATATTTTGAAGTGAAGAATTAAGAGGATGAGATGGTATTAGAATAACGAGGGATACTAAACAAATTAAAAATTTGTAGAAAGCAGTGTGACCCAAACAAAGGTTAGTTGCTTAGGATATCATTCTGCATTCAGGAATCACTGCGTTCAGAACACTTTTTATTCTTCATTTCAAAATCAAAACTTTTAAAGTATCTTTATCAGAAGAAGCAATATCACCAAAATTTCTACAAGCATTCGCTGAGTCTTCTGTTTGAAGTAAAACATTAATCCATACGCTTAATTGGCTCAAACTTTGATATTTTCGATGTACTTAGTAAAAAACAGTAGTGAATTATTTTGACAGATGGTAAAATAAAAAAGGAATAAGAGAGGTTTAAACATTAGAGTTAACTATAGCTATTCAGTCCTCCTCTTTCACGTGCATTCCCGTCTTTTTTTCTGTCATGTCCGTTATTCAAATATTAAAAAACAATCATTTAAAGAAAACTGAATAACTCAAAAGAAGGTGTAGCAAATCAACAAATACGTGTGAGGAAAACAGATTAAAATCTAATCATCACCATACTCATCTAAAGATGGCTTAGAAATAAATCTAGACAACACTGAAGAGAAAAAAAATCAAACTTGTCACATGACCCAACAATAAATAAGAAAATTGATCTAACTGCAATTTATTCTGTTCTGGATATCTCCAGCAGCAAAGAAAACCCCTACGAATAAGTGTGGCGCTAAAACCAAAGCAGGAAGGCCTTTCTGTGCAACTAATGGAACTGCATAAAAAGGATAAATCCTTGCTCCTTGCGAAGAATACAAAGGAAAAATTAGATCAAAAATGTGTAAATTGCAAATTTTTCGCACAAAAAAAAAAGATTGTGATATAAGAATTGTGACAATTTCATCAGACGGTTATTGTTATTAGTAAGATTAATAATAAACGATAGAATTCTGAGAGCGAAGATTACTTATGCGCTCGTTAGAACTGATAGCAAGAAAAAACACAATGTAAAAAATTTAAGAGAACCTTATTTGCATTTCGAAAGGTTAAAATGTGATGTGAAAGACGGGCTGTTACCGTCGCATGTTTATACCATGAAAACATAAATTAATGCTTGATGGAGTTTTATCGAGATTGCTCGATTACAAGACATGAAAGAGGATCCTTTGTAACTAGAATGGACAGGTCAAACTTGATTGCAAATTCCATTGAAACCATTTTTGACTCAGAAAGTACATTACACGGTTTTTTGTCCAAAAGAATAACAGGAAGATTTCTAAGGAATGTGTTTACAGACTTAGCTAAACGTTACCCTTTCGTAGTCCAATAAATCAAATTAGTAATACTGAAAAAAATATTATTACTTCAGCCACTGCGCCTCAAACCAATATAAAAACACTTAAAAAGAGATACAATGAACCTTAGTTTGCAAACGGCAGCAGCAGTTTTTTCAGCTTTATGACAAAAATCGTTGTAAAGGTACGTTTTCGTAAGGACACAACATGTCGGCCGACTTGTGGGCCGACTTGTCTGTATTAACGTAAACGAAATACATTTGATGTCGGGGTAGTTGAACGACATGTCGAAGTCGGCTGGAAAAGTTATCCCAACACGCCCAGTTGGATGTCATTTGTTGCTACGTAAACAGCCGACTCGTTGATTTGGGGCCTGGACACAACGGCCACTGGGCACAACGGCTACACAGTATTTAGTACGCCCATATCGGCCACACTGGACACATCGGCCAAACGTGATGTGTGGACACAACGGCCACCTTGGACGTAACGGCCACAGCTCTAGCTGGACACAACGGCCACCTTGGACACTATGGCCACATATCAGATACGTAGATTGACACTAAAGCGCCTAGGTTATTTGCAGATTTAGTATTTTTTTTCAATTGATACAAAACATAATGCTAAACTTAAACGTAGATTGACACTTAAACGCCTAGGTTATTTGCAGATTTAGTATTTTTTTTCCTATAAATAGAAAACTCCTATTATTTGTGAAATCTTTATCGCAAACATTACCTTACAATTCTGTGTGGCCGTAGTGTCCAAGGTGGCCGTTGTGTCCAGCTAGAGCTGTGGCCGCGTTACGTCCAAGGTAGCCGTTGTGTCCACACATCACGTTTGGCCGATGTGTCCAGTGTGGCCGATATGGGCATACTAAATTCTGTGTGGCCGTTGTGTCCTAGACCCGTTGATTTTTTGCATTTTCCGAAATTGCCCAGTCTGAACAAAGTAGTGTCATATTGTAAATAATTCAACATGTCTGTTGCAAACAAATGGCAACATAAACACCAGTCAATTTTTCGTCATGTCGGTCGGCAGACATGTCGGCCCAACAAGTCGCAGAGACGTGTCCTTACGAAAACATACCTTAAGTATGTACTGAAAAAAGCACTCTAAACCTAAGAAAATTTACTATTAACGTTTCAAAGGTCAAATTTCGACCTACATGGACATCATCAGGGTTAAAATGAATTGTGCAATATCTTGGAATCACGCTGAACTATAAGAATTCTTAAATAAAATTAATGAAATTTGGAAATAACTATCGGAAACAAGCGTAAACAACTACACATTGTGCATTGGATTTTGTATCAGTTTTAAAAAATTTCTCTAAAAGTTAAGCACAAAATATGATTTTTAAAACAATACAGTATTCTTAAATAAAATTAATGAAATTTGGAAATAACTATCGGAAACAAGCGTAAACAACTACACATTGTGCATTGGATTTTGTATCAGTTTTAAAAAATTTCTCTAAAAGTTAAGCACAAAATATGATTTTTAAAACAATACAGTTTTGGAATCAAAATTTATTAACCAAGTTAGGAGACAAATTTAGTTATTTTTCATCGCAACAATGCTGTTTTACTATACTAATTAGTGATTTGGACATCCCTGAGAGCAAACCATGGTTAACGTAGCAAAACTTTAAAAGTTCGTTCGTGGTCATCGAAGCGATACGTTTGGCACTTCATTTTTGAAGAAATAGATCAATAAACACAAATTTCTAGTATGGCAGTCTCAAGCTAAAATATATACGTTAAACCCTTATTAACGTTTCAGTTCCCACAATACATCTTCAGAGAATAATTTATGAGAAGCCCCCCTCCTTTTTGAAACTAATATTTGAAAGCCTTGTGGCTTCAAATAAGTTATTTACAGTAAAAAGTCTCGGCTGTCTAGCATAATATTTCGCTGCAAAGTAGTTTTTTTGTAGTGATTTTTAATTTATTATTCAATTTTAATACAAGCTTGTTTTTGTGTAATTTAGCCATCTATTTTTGGTAAACAGTTTGAAAATGTTTAATAAAAGTTTAAAAGTTGGAGTTAGTGAAATACAAAGAAATGGAATCCAGACTACTTTACTTAGCACATAATTTGAACCGCGATAATAATTTGGCTGATCCTGATTGGGTTCAAGCTTTTCTATTGAGGTTTCCCTTTTTTCGATAGTAAAGTTATCATTTTGTACTTCAGAAACGACATGAACAGTACGATAAATGGTTGTAAACAAATTTTGGGAAATGCTAGATTCTATTATTGACTTACCCTCAAGAATATACAATATGTAATAAAAGAGTCAAGACCACAATCATAATGTATTATACCGTACGCGTTTTGGACAACAAAGTTGTCATCACCGGCGAACACTTTTTTCTCCAAAATAAACCTAAATAAATTTTGCCTCGAAACTAAATAATGACGACATTAAAGTATTGTATTGTAATCCCTATGGTTGTCATCATCTGAAATTCACATAACTAAAAGGTCATCTTTATTCAAAAATTGCAGTTGAAGCTTAACAACACGGGAGGAAAAGCAAAGATAACAAGAAAGACTTTTAGTCAATGAGAGCCATTATAGGTACTGCATCTTTAATTGCATTTGCTGGACGCATTTTAATTACGAAAAAAATAAAATTAGAATTCCATCAAGTGCTTCGAATGTTTTTGTGGTATTGAAAATTAGTAAAATATGCCATCTTATTAACGCTTAATCGCAATTTAACTGCGCTTATCGATGCGAGTAATTGAAAACGAGACGAAGAGATAAAAAAATTTCTTATTGATACATCGTTTTTTGCTGTCTTGTTTGGCACACCTAATTTTGTAATTACACCCTTTTTTATAGTTCATCACACTCCATTCGTGTGGTATCTAATCTAGGAGTAAAAAATGGTTGTATGATTAAGGTGAAACAGTGATGATGCGACGTATTTGCCCTTGCCAGGTAAAGTAAATTAGTGACATAGAAAATCTGTGTAATTATAGATACAGGAATCTTAAATTTTTAACATTTAAAAATGTTTAGTTGCACAAAAAAAGGCAATCTAGATTGTAGGTTATTCGGTTTGAGGTTTATCCAAACTAATGACGGTGCAACGATTTTTTGTTCTGTAGTAATGTTAATTCTGAAGGTAATTGCGTGCAGACTGAATTAATTCGCACAATAAACATTTTATCATTAAGAGGGGTATATGAATTTTAGTGTTAGTTAGGCAAGTTCATATCTACGGTGAGGGTTAATTACATCCCAAAAATGTTGAATAGAAAGAAATGTTAAACGTTGCACAGTTCCAAATTCCTTCCACTTCTCTTTTTAGCAGTTTTTCTTATTTCCCAAATCGGTTCATTCTACTCTAGAGAAAACTAGGGAAAAGTTGTTTGTAATAACTAATAAGTAACCACTTTGTGTGTGTGTGTGGTGAAATGAACACGAAATGGTGTACTCCGAGGGGGAATTTTACATGGCATTTTAGTGTACAGGCAATGGCATTCAATGGAATTACGCGGCATTAGGAGGCATTATTATGGAATTTAGTGGCATTATATTGGCATTTAGTGGAGTGTACGTACTACTAACGACTAATCGTCATGCTGACGGAGCGAGATAGGTAGAGAAGTAGAAACATACAGGAAAAATATACACTGCGACCAGGACTCGAACCTGGGACCTTTGCCTTTCTAGGGCAATGCTCAACCACTGAGCTATCACAGCCTCTAATACCAGTCACAGTGTAACCTCCATATGTAGATAGGAAAGGACTAATTATTCTAACCACGAACGCTTCCTATGGTTGGGAAGTTCAGATCATGGAGAGATCTGAACTTCCCAACCATAGGAAGCGTTCGTGGTTAGAATAATTAGTCCTTTCCTATCTACATATGGAGGTTACACTGTGACTGGTATTAGAGGCTGTGATAGCTCAGTGGTTGAGCATTGCCCTAGAAAGGCAAAGGTCCCAGGTTCGAGTCCTGGTCGCAGTGTATATTTTTCCTGTATGTTTCTACTTCTCTACCTATCTCGCTCCGTCAGCATGACGATTAGTCATTATTTCCTTTATCTATGCGGTATGAAACGCAAACTTTACCGTACTACTAACGTAATGCACATGAGTCTTTAAATTGGGAGCATGAGTTAATGGGAGCTAAATCGGTAGTTACTAAAGCGTCATGGGGACCTATTGGATTGTGAAGATCGTCCTAAAACGAAAAAAAGTTTATGTTACGTTTGCCATATTGTCACATATTGGAAATTGATTATTCATCTTTAATACGAAATTAAATTCGCACAAAGATAAGTCATTTAAATAATTAGAACAATGTCTTAGATTAGACTACCGGGAAACGATGATTCCTTATCAGCTTCCTTCCAAGTCTTAATTACATGAGAATTAGCACAAGACGCTCGTGGGAAATCAAGGTTCAACTTGGTTTACCACAAGGAGTAGGCACAGGAATTGACGTAAAGAATAGGAGCATATAAATATGAAATGCGAGTGCAGATTGAGGAGAATAATAACAGATTCATTCGTGAATTGAGTTGTTAGACAGTATCCAGAACTCATCACTAGTGTTATTTGTATTATTATGGTGTCAAGCATGAACAGTGTCCAGAATATTATCTTTAGGTAAGTTTATTTATCCCTTATAATAATATTTCTATTGTCGCCTGAAGCTATTGCTTATTGTTATATAATGTTGTAATCTTAAGTATGTTATTAAACAACCCCTTATGCTACATGACTTCTTGTTATATTGTGCCCCAAACGATTCTGGTTGAAAGTCGCGCCCCTCTCGCCAAGCCAAGAAATTCGCTTTTATAATTTAAACCCCGAGCTACGCTTAATAAACCCCCAAGAGCGTGACAAATGGTGGAGGCGCCGTTCTTATTTTTTTTGCTTGTTATATTTTATAGGGAGTAACCCACCACTAAATGGTGGAGGCGCCGCCCTTAATTTTTTGTGCCTGTTCACATTTTGAGTAAACCACCTCTAAATGGTAGAGGCACCGTTTTTTATTTTTTTGCTTTTAATCTTATGGTTAACATTTTTATTTACTAAACCATTACAAATGGTTGGTCGAGTTTTATTTTTACCATATTCAAGTAATTAACTAGAGTAACCCACCATAATTTTCAATCCTTCAAGTTCTTTTGTCATTATCTTCATATAATGTTCACAATCTCCAATGCATGTGCAGTAATATCCTTGCTGTCAATTTTTATCTGTTTAAATATAACAATTATTATATTCCTTCTCATTAAATATAATGTCGTGTAAAATTTTGTAAAATGTCTATAAATTTCAATTTTTTAAATGTCACATTCAAGTACCCCAACGCACAATTATAAAACAAGAAGTACGGCATTTAAGCCACAACAAAGTGCGATACAAGCCGAACAACCTTTAAACCCTAAGTTGAATGAAACAACCATTTTTACTTCAACCAAAAAACTAACAAGAACACCTCCGTCTACCCCTATTCCAGAGAATACCGAAGAATTAAAACAAAAAATCAATTTTTTCGAATCTTTAACACCGCCAAATAATTTATCTGAAACATCCAAACCACAAGAAACGATAACCTCGTTACAATTTAAAGACGACCCAGTTTTAAAACCGCACGATAATCTAACCACAGCGATAATGGCAACTTCTAATGTCACAATTCAGCAAGTAAACGAAGCGGCGTCAACGCCCATCTTTCCAAAATTTGTAACGCCGGATAATTTCACACCGGGTGAAAATAATTGTATAACGTTCCTCCAACAATACAATCGATGTGCTACTTCTAACCATTGGGGAGAAGATAACAAGATTGCACACCTGGGCAACTTCCTTAGAGGAAATGCCTACACCTGGTATTTCGATTTCTTAAATACCCCCGCAAATGCTAACAAAACGTGGTCGGATATTAGTAAAGAATTCCAAAAACATTTTGGAGGCACAACGGCATCATTGGCCGCGAAACAACAACTACGAAACCGGAAGCAGCAAGTAGACGAAACAGTGTTAAAGTATTATTATGAACTTCTTGAGCTTGCCAACCAAGTAAATTCCACAAATCCCGTGGCGGAGGTTGCAGACTTTTTTCTTGACGGATTACAACCGGGTCTTAAGTCAGATTTCATGTTGCTTTGCCCTAGCCCGGACGAACTAACTTCTGAAAATTTTAGAACCGCTGTTTTTAAATTATCAAACATTCAGGAAATGCGCATAAAAAATGAAATGCAGCAACGAACGTCCTCATTGCATTCCTTAGCAACCCAAGCTGTTAATTCAGCTACGACCGATTTTAATAATATGCGAATTTCGCAGCCCTCTACGAGCGCCCAGAGAAATAGTCCAAACTATTCTCAAACATTCCCCAGAACCAGGGATGCCAGACCGGTTTGTTTTAACTGCAAAAAGCCGGGTCATTTTGCAGCTTCATGTAATATTCCAATTTACAACCGCCGCGTTAGCAGTAACGATGGTAACAATTACAATCGATTTTACAATGGCCGGTTTACGGATCGTCCAAACACTCGTAATTTCGGGATGCCGAACCACCTACGATCAAATAATGACAGAGGTAGAGGAAACTTTAGAGGTAACTCGAATCGTCGAGGAGTTACATTTGCGGATTACAGAAATAGATCCCCAAATAGACCCTTTGCAAACACTCAAAGAACCCCACCGCAAAGCCCAAAAAACGAACGCAGGGGCATCGATCACGAAAACTAAGACGGGTCGATGCTACGTTCGCGCTAGATGACAACTTGTTAAATGTCGACGGTGTTATAAATAATAATTGTTACACAACCCTTTTAGTAGACACTGGTAGCTATTATAATGTAATAAGCAGTCACTTAGCCAATAACATTAAACCCTTAACGAAGCCAATTCTTTTGCATGCCGCTGGTAATCTGAAGATTCCAGTACTGGGAAAAACTACGCTATTTGTTAGAATAGGGACCTTTGAAACCAAAATTAGTGCATTAGTTATAAGACATTTACCAGTTAATTTAATTTTAGGTAACACATTTTTAATACATAATAAAGTTTTAATAGATTTTAGTCAGTCACGGTTAATCTTAACACAAAATTATAGGAAGTACAGCGTACCTTTTGCGAAAAATAAAAATAGCGATATCAATGACCTTTTTGTAGATAAAGTCATAAACGATAAAGAGAAAAAATATAAAATACTAATTAGAAACGACATAATTTTAGATAGGAATAAGCCTGTAAATATACCAGTTGTAATTACTACCCCACCCACTTTTAAGAACCATACAAGTTATCGGTTCGAGTTAGAACCTACCCTGTTTCATAAAAAATCGATTACATTAACGCGTTACCCGTACCCCTATCGAGGTACACATTACGTCACTTTAGAAGTGCTAGCGCGTCACAAAGTGAAATTATTCGCGGGAACCACAATTGGATATCTTGTATACGATGATCGGAGTAACCGCATAAACTATATCAAGGAAACCACAATAGGAAATCACCATGTTCATAAGATATCTTCTTCATTATCACCCAAGGAGAAAGGTCAATTAAATACACTGCTAGACGAATTTAAAGACATCTTTGCAGAAGACGCTGCATCGATGGGATTCACGGATCAGGTAACCCATACTATAGATACCGGACAAGAAGCACCTGTGAAGAGCAGGCCATACCGAGTTTCGCAGAAAGAGAGAGAAATAATCGAAAAACAAATAAAAGAAATGTTACAAAATGGAATAATAGTACCGTCACAATCGAACTACAGTTCACCAATCATTTTAGTAAAGAAAAAAGGAGGAGATTTCCGATTCTGTGTCGATTACAGGAAGTTAAATTCTTCGACAAAGAAGAACAATTACCCCTTACCCCTTATTGATGATATTTTTCAATATTTACACAAAGCCAAATATTTCACGTGTCTGGATTTATTCTCGGGATACTGGCAATGCGCCATGGATCCCCACAGTCAGGAAAAGACAGCTTTCATATCACCCGACGGACTTTATGAATTCACAAAGATGCCGTTCGGACTGTGCAACGCTCCTGCGACGTTCATGAAATTGATGGACAATGTGTTCGAAGGGTTGAAGTGGAAGGAACTTATTGTTTATCTGGACGACATATTAATATTCTCAAGTACATTTGACGAACATCTCGCGCGACTCCGCAATGCTTTCACTCGTCTTCGACAAGCTGGTTTAACGCTTAAACCCTCGAAATGTACATACGCACAACAGGAAGTAAAGTTATTAGGACATGTTGTTTCCGAAGCAGGAATTTCCCCGGACAAAAGTAAACTTAAAGCCATTTCAGATTTTCCAACCCCTCACAATATCAAAACGACCCAGAGTTTCTTAGGTTTAGCAAATTACTATAAATTTATACAAAACTTTTCGCAAATAGCTAGACCTTTGTATGAAATTACAAAAAAGGATATAAAATTTATTTTCGGTCCGAATCAACGTACAGCTTTCGAGGATCTGAAATCCAAATTAATAAACGCACCCGTATTGGCATACTTTAACCCGGAAGCACCGAAGGAACTCCATGTCGACGCCTCGGGCATCGGCATCGGAGGGGTGTTACTCCAGGAATTCGAGGGAGCAATGCACCCTATCGCATATATATCACGAAGCCTAACAAAAGCCGAAAAAAATTACTCCATCTCCGACTTGGAATGTTTAGCCGTAGTATGGGGACTGACCCAACTCAGACACCTCATCCACGGAAGACCTATTACAGTTATCACCGACCATCATGCAATATGTTTCTTGAAAACATTGAAGAACCCCACGGGGAGGTTAGCCAGATGGAGCATCAAACTATCAGAGTTCGATTTCACCATAGTTCACAAACCAGGAACGGCACATAGAGACGCAGATTGTTTATCACGTAACCCAGTCGAAGACCCCAACGAAGAGGACGAAGATGTCATAAATATTCCAACGTATCTACTCCAAACATCTGATATTAAAAAATTCCAACGGGAGGATCCAAAATTAACGGAGTTGTTAGATGCTATGAGTCATCCTGAGGAAGCTAGCATCGCAGTACGACGTAGAGCCAAAAATTACACTCTTAAGGACGACGTACTATATAAGAAAAACGCATCCACCGAAGGAGCCTCTAATCTATTAGTTATACCGAATCATTTGAGGGAAGAAATCCTCTATTCCCATCATAGTGAACCGCACGCGGGACACTTAGGTATCACTAAGACACACCACAAGATTAAAAACCGTTATTATTGGGATACATTATTAAAAGATGTTGAACGATACGTCAAAGGTTGTCCCGACTGTCAAGCCAGAAAAGGACAAACTCATTTTAAACCCGCGGGACTTCTACAACCGATACCGGTGTCGCTACCCTTCGACAAGGTAGGTATAGACTTATTAGGACCATTCCGTCGAAGCAAAAACGGCAATACGATGATTATCGTCGCCTCAGACTACGCCACTAGATGGGTAGAAACCAAGGCATTACCAAATGGAAAAGCGGGACCAGTAGCGAAATTTATCCTAGAAAATATATTAATGAGACACGGATCGCCAAGATTTCTTTTGAGTGATCGAGGAAAAACTTTTCAATCGGAAGTTGTTACTGAATTACTCAAAATTATGGGAGTAAAAAGCTACTTCAGTACATCCTATCATCCGCAATTCAACGGTTTAACGGAAAGATTTAATAAAACCTTAGCGGATATGCTGTCATTATATACCAATACTCAACAGACAGATTGGGACCAATATTTGTCTATGGTAACTTTTGCGTTTAACACCTCACGGCAAGAGACTACAAAGGTTTCTCCATTTTCACTGGTATATGCACGAGAACCCGTTTTACCCACGGAAGCCATGTTAAAACAGGATACGATAACCGAAGACATCAGAGAAATCAGAGAACGTGCCTTATACATAAGGAACCTAGCAGTACAGAACATACAAAGACAACAGGGGAAAGACAAAACTCGTTACGACGGAAAACACCGTATAGTGGAATTTAATATAGGTGATATAGTGAAAGTTTTTACACCAATTAGAAAGGTAGGTAAAAGCGAAAAATTACTCTTACGATGGTTCGGTCCATACACCATCATTGACAAAATTGGAGAGGTCGATTATGTTATAAAAATGGGAGCAGCACCCAATTCGCGAATAGATACGGTACATGTTTCTAGAATATTACCTTATAATGATCCCTGGACTCCAGACGTTATGGACGGAAACGAACAGGACCAGTATGACAACCAGTAGACGGAACGCTAAGACGATGGACAAGGGAGAAGATGTACCCACTACACGGGCTACGCAAGAGAAAATTACGCGTCACCAGTGGGCGGGTGCATCAGCGCCCCATCCTTTGACTGGAACAACCGATGATAAATGAATACCATCTCGCAACACCTAGCCAGTAACGTTAATTATTGTAAAGTTAGTAAGAAATTAGTGTTAAGTTAGTAGCTACAGGATTAGAGAGCTATGTACAAATTCCAAGCGAAGCAAAATAAACCTCAGAAAACTTATACAGGACATCTCTGCAGGTTTTGAAAAGACGCTAAGGAAAGGCGATCACAGTATCGACTTGCCGTGGAAGATAATTACCCGCGACAAGATGCGGCACTGCCAGTCGCCATCCCTCACAACAGATAGAAAAAAAAAAATAGAAGGTATTCCTTCAGCCCTACGGTGAGACGGCTAACCCAGCCACTGCGTATCATAACCGCGGTTGACTGGAGCAGACGCCTTCCCGTGCGAGCAGAAATGAAGTACGTTCATTATACACTGCTGTTAGAGAAAAAAGAGTATAAGTGCCAGTGAATAGTCAGTACATGATGAAAGGGTGTAGCGGGACATGCGATCATGGGTGAGAGATTCGAAACATACCGAATTCTTCACTTATGATCTCAACTCCCGGGACACTACAAAAGAAACGACCGCGCCCACATGTCTAGAAAATTTTTTTTTTTTTTACATATAAATAAATTGTTAAAATTAGTAGCGAAGCTTAAGCATCCTATGCGCTTAGCTGACCCAAGCAATCCTACAATATAGCATCCTATCCAAGCGTGCTAAACAAGCTACTAGACTGATCAGGTACATTTTCTTTAGTGCCGCCGCAGCCATCCCCACCTTCGCATGTGACATGCAAGGTTTCGTGGGCTGGTATGATGAATTCGTACCAAAAGAAGTAGCCATATGTGACCTCCGCACTGGAATAATGGAGCACTTCCTAGTGCAACCCCCATGCGGTTGGAACTATCTCGCCATTAAACATCACGTAACAAACAATTGGCTCACTGACCATTTTCACGGGCTACAATGGGAAATGGGTACAGTCCCTTATTACACCCTTCCTAAAGAACTCGCCAACATATTCCGCGATGAAACAGTAGTATGTGTGGGAGACCAAAAAGTATCTTTCTTGAGAGCTTGCTTTCCCTTCACCAAAGTTCTAAACATGGAAATGACCATCCCTAAAATCCAACACTACGTGTGTAACTGGCATACCACTTCTGAACAAAGATGTGCCTTGCAAAATTGCATCTACCTTAGCACAGTTTGCTACAAATATATCCGCCCCGACAAATTGAAGAGAAATATGATTCCCGCCGGAGAGGAATCCGACACTGATGACGAATGGGACTGAAAGAAAAAACCAGACGAGATTTAATTTAAATTACAAGTTCAAATAACATAAAATAAGAGATTAGAATAGTTTAGGGACATAAAATAAAATAAGTTAGACGATAAATTACAATAAGTTATACATACCTTTGTAGATAGTATATGTAGATAGGACACGTATTCCTGCCAGGAATATCTTGGTCATATAACATTAAACTTGCATAGTTCACAAGGTAAAACTCGTTGATTACCCATATTTTTACCTCGCGTTGTAGATTATTCCTCATGGGATTCCATCAAGCGATTACCGTTCCTGTACAAATTACAACAGGAGCCTATTGGAAACCGTTGCCGGACGTAGCCGTATATAGTGCCACCATACCATTAATCTATAAAGTCAAATGGGAAACATTACATTCCACAAAAAATGGAAGAGATTTGGAGCATTTAAATCTAACAACACGATCCAAAATTGAAGGACATGTTGATGACGTAAATCGAGTAACACAAAAAGAATTGAAAAGGCTATCCACAGCTTTTCGACCCGAATTGTGGACAGAAATTGAGAACGACAATACACAAGAGGAAGACTCTAAACAAAAACGAGCATTGGATTTCATAGGAGATTTCTTTTCCTTCTGTTGTGGTATTGCGACAGAACGGAAGATGAACGACCTCACAACCCAAACCAGCAAAATCAAAGAATTCATGCGTAAAATGGATGACGGATTGCAAAGAAACCTAAGGATAATCGGCAATAATTCTCAAATGTTTAAAACGTATCATGATGAAGTTTCAGAAAACCTCAACGAGATACGAACAAAGATAACCGTATTAAATGATTTCGGAACACAGCTACGAAACAAAATCATTCAAGATCAATCTACAGTCGAGAATCACCTTCAAACTACACAATATCATCTATATCAGACAACTTTAAACGCGTTTCAAGCAACTCAACTACTGAACGACCTAGATGTAATGACTGCATGCAAATCGCACCAAATACCGCCAACCGTGGTACATCCAGATGTATTGGCAGATGATCTTCTAACTTTACATAAGGAGATAACCTCAAATAATTACACCTTAGCCTTACGTTTGCAACAAATTTCACGTTACTATAAGTTAGCAATTTGTGATTGTACCATCGTTGACAATCATTTATTGGTACACATTAAGATTCCTATCGTATCACGTAGCCAACAATGGAAACTATATGAGTTAATAACAACACCTTTTGCGTGGAAAAATCACACGTGCCTACTAATGCATGAAACCCTTTACCTTGCCGTATCGGATACCGATTCAAAACGTACCTTGAAAACTATTTCGGGAGTCGGATTGCAACATTGCAAACCATACGCTGATAAACTATGTTATTTACCGCGTCATAATTCAGATACCCTTTACGGACCGCAATGTGCGTATAAGATGTTTTTGGGTTCAACCGTTCAGGACTTAGAGGAACACTGTTCTTTCAGATGTCATGCTTCCACAAGCATGGTAGTATCGGAGATTAAGGATGATCTTTTTATGATCACTCACCCTGTTCAGCACACAGTAATCAAATGCCCTAAAAGTGAAACCAGTTTACCGAATAGCTCATATGGACAACCAGGAGCACTCCAAGTTTCACTACCCTGCCATTGCTCATTACTAGTAAACGGTGATGAAATCATCTCATCACGTTATCCCTGCCAACAACAACGAATTCGTAAACCTAAGACGATACACGTCTTACCCGCTGTATGGTCGAATTTAAAATCCTATGAGATTAAAACTAACGAACACAATACAGTGTTCCACAATATTAGTGAATGTCTAGATAATAACTGGACCACTACAGTTCCTCATTTAAACCTGTCTACATCATCAGTATTGTCAGAAATTATAGGGAATTTGGAACAAACTATTCAGGAAACGAGTAACGACTTGTACACATACCAAGGAGATACGATGTATCTTATTTGGAACATAATTTTAACCACCCTAATTTTAGTGTTATTCTATAAAATTTTTAGTATTAATTTATCGCCATTGACCATACTTAGTCACGTTTTAGCATTAAACACAGAAGAACGAGACATCATCGAACAAGGACTCACCTTTTCGCAATGGACATGTCTAATATTATTCTTTACATTCATAGTAATAATAGCTTTATACTTCCGCTGTAAGAAGAGCAATATCCACATCTCACCTAAAGTATATACTTAAACCTCACAAAAAACGTTGGTTGTCAGTGATTCCGGAAGAATCCAGCCGCGTTGATAACCTGGAAGGGACCATAGCAGAGAACCTTTCCAAGAGTGGTGAAAGTCTCAGTTCACGTAAAGGAACAGAGCATATATTTATAATAGACAAACAAATGGAATAGCCGCTGGACCCAAGTTCCAGTTGTTCTCCAAGAAGTTTCGACTCAAAGGGGAATAGTAGAGTAAGTAACTACTACTACTAACCATATGTTTAAGTAATTTCAGAATACCACAGAGAAAAAAAAAATTTTGTAAAATAATAGTAAGTAATCCGGAGAAAATTTATAGGAAGAAAGGTAATAAAATATAATCAAGTAAGTAAAAGTAAAATAGAGTAAAGCTAAAAGTCGCGAACCGCTCGCGCTGTACTCAAGATAGTTTCTTTTACTTCGAATCAATAAACGTAAGTCGATGGATGATAACGGACCAGTAACCGAGAGGTAGACCTACAAATATTTTGGAAATTCAATTCTCTCTACGCGCAATTTTTGAGAGACTAAATTAAATCAGACATTAACATAACCATTCTGTCACTCGACATTGGATCGTAATTCGTTGATCACTCACAAAAAAATGAATGATGTAAAGAACTAACTTTCGAGTAAACCAAATTTATGCTGAAAAAATTATAAGTCAAAGTAAAATTAGAAGTTGAGATAATAAGGAATAGAGAAATAGAGTGAGAATTAACTTTATTAGTGGATAATTAATAGAAAAAATTATGGAACCGGCGAATATTTCAAGTATATTATGGTTCTTTTCTGTAGTCACGAACGAAATTGTTATAGCAAATGTGAAAGTTACATCAGGCATATATTTAGAGTCATTGCCAAACATTAGTTTCTATCAATCGACTCGACAAATTGTTTTTAGAGTAAGCCGAAATCAAGGAATAATAGATAGATTAAAGTGTCGAGAAATATTTTGTGAAAAATATCCATATACGTGTGAGCCGTTGTCACAAAAATTGGATTATTTTAAGAATTTGAACAACAACCCATCCGCTGTTGAAGATGATATCCTCTTGAACGACGGAGAGTTGTTTGATTTTCAACTAGCCACGCGTAATCATCTAAAAAAGATATTTGCAAGCGATTATGAAATAAGTAGATTAGTAGCTAGATTTCGAAAAAGAGATCACGTAACAATAAGAGACCTCACCTTTCCAAATTTAGTAACGACGGACGATAACATCTCTTGTACAGATATCAACTTACCAAATATAGTTCGCCAAGAACTAGAGTGGCAATACGAGCATAGCAGAATACTCGTGAGTATGTGTCAACTGAAGCGATTAGCTGTAGACTTTTTACCAGTAGAAAAATTAGGACATATTTTAACAGAACTAAGTATAGAATCAATGAAAAATGACTATGTTTTAGCTTTAGGATCCATGACTCAATTGTATACAATGCCCTTGGTAGAGTGCATTATGTCACCAAATACCATTCTGGTAGGAATCCACATACCACTACTAAAGAAGGAAATACAAGGGTTACACATGATGAAAGTTCTCACACCCGCATACGCTTGGGAAAATTATACTTGTTCAGTGAACGTACCCGTAGGAAACGTCGCGTTACTGAAAAACAATTCTGTATGGAAAATATTTGTTCCTAAGTGTGACCCGATACGGGAAGAACTGTGTTATATTAGTGATTACGAAAATGAAGAGAATCTTGGTATTTCATGTGTCCAACAAACCCTACGAGGAGGTTCATTCAAACAATTCGCTACCAATTGTCCTATATCCTGCCGCGAAACTGGTAATGATACACAATTCATGACACCACTAAGTAGTCATCGAATTATCATTACGCATCCTACGGCAACCCTTAGAGTCAAGTGCCGTAATCACACATACACTTTACCTCACGATGAAACGATTGGTGCTCTCAGCATTGATGTTCCCTGTCATTGCCAACTGGAAGACGACGAACACCTAATCTACCCTACGTATTCATGCGTAGATAAATCGGTAAAATTTGGGCAACACCAGCAAATACCGGCTGCCTGGACACGTTATGGAGGCTTATCCCTACCTAAATGGGGAGACCCACCCTTATATTTCGACAAGTTGAGTGACTGTTGGGACAAACAATGGATAACGTCACAATTTCCAGATGATCAGATACCCTTAACGACATATTTCCTTATCCTACTATTTATATTAGTCCTACTTTCAATAGCTCTTTCCTCATATCTAATTTACACATCTCGAAATTCCTTCGAAAGCCGAATCCAACGTACATCTCAACGAACCTTTATACGGGAGCAAAGGCCTGCCATGGACCCCCGTCGGAGACCATTACCTACTCCGAGGGAAGAACCGCAGGAGGAAGAAACCGAAACCGATTATTTACAACCATCAGAAGTACACCTTCGGAGTCAAAGCCCATTAGCGACCGTGCATACCTATATGCCACCACCACTTGCACCAATTGCAGAAGCTAGCACGTCGGGAACACAAGGAGAGACTAGCCACGTGAGGATGGATCGTTGGAGAGCAATGTTTCATACAAGAAATCCAACATCGTGATAGTGTACAAATTAATTAAAAGTGATTAAAATAAAACACTTACCCCAATAACTATATACATGTTAGAAACAAGTAGAACACTTAGTGCAACTGTTCGTGAACAATCTTCTTTTGGAACTGACCAAAAAACTTGGTAGTGTAGGAGTTTTAGTAAATAAGACAATCAATTTTAACGGACTATTTGTGGTATGTGATTTCCGGACCAGCCTAATTAAACCCCTAATATTATCATAGATTCTAGGAAATTTTTTTTGTTAGGACATTAGCTTATATCTTATCACTTCATGCTCGCGACATTTACCGCTTAACTAGGATAAGACCGATTGTAAAGGAGACGAATGACGGGAAGCGATGCAGCTACGTCATTCCTCTTCTATCTTCTAAACTTTAGGACTAGCCTAGCATTTCATACGAAAAACTTCTATTCTTTTCGAGGCACTTTCTCATACTCAAAGTTTGATTCCTTGAGGTCAAGGAATTCTCCAGTGGGAGGCAAATGTCACATATTGGAAATTGATTATTCATCTTTAATACGAAATTAAATTCGCACAAAGATAAGTCATTTAAATAATTAGAACAATGTCTTAGATTAGACTACCGGGAAACGATGATTCCTTATCAGCTTCCTTCCAAGTCTTAATTACATGAGAATTAGCACAAGACGCTCGTGGGAAATCAAGGTTCAACTTGGTTTACCACAAGGAGTAGGCACAGGAATTGACGTAAAGAATAGGAGCATATAAATATGAAATGCGAGTGCAGATTGAGGAGAATAATAACAGATTCATTCGTGAATTGAGTTGTTAGACAGTATCCAGAACTCATCACTAGTGTTATTTGTATTATTATGGTGTCAAGCATGAACAGTGTCCAGAATATTATCTTTAGGTAAGTTTATTTATCCCTTATAATAATATTTCTATTGTCGCCTGAAGCTATTGCTTATTGTTATATAATGTTGTAATCTTAAGTATGTTATTAAACAACCCCTTATGCTACATGACTTCTTGTTATATTGTGCCCCAAACGATTCTGGTTGAAAGTCGCGCCCCTCTCGCCAAGCCAAAAAATTCGCTTTTATAATTTAAACCCCGAGCTACGCTTAATAAACCCCCAAGAGCGTGACAATATTGTGGGGGGGGGAGCGCGTACAAATTTTTGAAAATGTAAAAAAAACAGTCACATGGAACTGCTTTAATAGAAATTTGGGTGTTTTAATAGAACTGGTATAATTTAATTTTACTAAGTTGGTATTACCGAGTTAATTCATAGCAAATACTCTAGTTAACGTTAAATAAATTTTGAATTGACAATTTGAAAAAGTAGTACGTCCTAATTTCTAAAAAATTCCCTAGATTATTATAATGTCAAATATTTATTTAAAATTGTTTGCAAAAGGCGCAAATTTAAAAAAAATAGTATAAAAAACTCATTCATGAGGCTTTTATGGCACTCATCCTTAAGAAAACTCGTGGATGCGCCACTCGTTTTCAAAATTTTGATTCGTGCCATAAAACCTACCTTAGGGAATTTGTTTTTTAATATATGTACTATAATCTGACAATTTGAATTTTTTTTTGTTTTTTTCTGTTTTCTTTGCTTTCCATTATATTTATTCCGCAGGTAACCCTTAAAGGATTTCCGTAATCCTTAAAGGATTTCCTTAAAAATAAAAAAAAATTCAATCGCGCTCGAATATTTCGAGGTGACTCGCCCATTTTATTATGTCAGATTCAATTGTTCAAATCGTCAAATTATTGACATATACACTGTTCTGCATGTACTTAACTTAACGTTATCTTGTTTTAATCTGACGCACTCGAGCTTTTCTGAGTGCAAATTATTATAGTCCCTTATTCGGGTAGGAGTGTAATAAGAGGTACAACACTTGTAAAATCCTTAGACTTAACTGGCCTGTCACAATGATGTTAATGTTAATGGTAATGGTAACGTAGGTTAAAATGTTAAAGTTCAGAAAATGCTGTCTGTTATGCAACTGTTCACAATGATGTTAATGGTAATGGTGATGTTAGATGGAGATGTTAACAATACAGAATATTTCTGGATTTCTTAACATCACCACTAACATCTACCAATGGAAATGCGATCTCTCGCGCATGTGATCTGTGTGACTTAAATTTTCCTCTTTATTAGGAGCAGAATTTTGAACTTTTCCAAATGAAACGATTCCATTACTATAAAATTATTAATGTAAATTCTTCACTTCAACAAAAATTATAGGTTAAAAGTAATTTATTTTTGTTTTGTAGAGGAATGTAGCTCCTCCCATATTACACAGCGAAGTTTAAATTTGCAAGACAGTTAAGAATTTGGTTACCATGATTGTGACCAGTATTAACACTACCATTACCATTAACATCTTAACACTACCATTAACATTAACATCATTGTGACAGACGCTTAACGGTGAAAAATGAAGACATTCTCTAAAACAGTGGGCAATAAGGCACACAAAGTGGATAGTGAACTGTTGAAGTCGCAGCCATAATATAAAAATTAAACAATTTTCACAACAAAATTCTAAAATGGCGAATTAATAAGGTGAACTTCTTCAGTCATTAAGGGTACTCTGCACAAAAGATGTAATTTGAATGTTATATCGCAAAATTTTAAAAATTTGATATTACGTGACGTTATTAATTAGATATTACTTCACATTCTTGATCATAACAAAAATTCTTAACCTTTAAGGTTCTTTGGTGTGGTATACCTAAGTTTTTAGCTGTTTTCCCTAGGTCATGTAGTATAAATACTTTACCACGTGCAACATCTTTTACAGCACTGCACTGATATACGCACAATTTATTTTTATTAATCTTGCTAGTCGAACTTATTTTATGCTTTCGCGAAAAGAGGGTTGACTGGATGTTGTTCTTTTTTGAATTTTTAACGAGAATAAAATAATATACTATGCTATATACAGGGTGTAGAATGTGCCGTTGCACCATAGGGATTTCAATGTAAAAATCTTAGTATTCCATTATTTGATTTCCTAATTATTTTAGACAAAATGCTATTCAACTATTTTTTAGAGACACAAATTTTGAATCGACTTTTTGTATTAGAGGATAATAGAACATTGTTGCCAAAAAGATATTTTCGATTGCCGCCAGCGTGAAGTTGGTACAAAAATCGAAATTATGATTGCTAAACTAAGTAGTTTAGAAAAATAAATGACAGAGTGCAAATGGACGCTAAATGTTTAATTTCAAGATTTGTTGATTATTGAATTTTGATACTTATTTCGTCAATTCAAATTTTAAAAGCACTCACCGTACATATTTGCCCAAAAATTGTTATTTTAACTACTCACCTGAAACAAAAAATACCTTAGTTAATTTTATGAAGAATAACGATTAATAACTATACAGAAAGTTTGGAAGACTCAGTACAATTGCAAACAGAAATTCGGAAATTACCTGGAATTTCATCGGTTTCAGAAATTCAATACGAAAATTTAAAAGAACTGCACTACACTAAAAATACGCGTTAACTGAATCAAGAAGTTACTTTGGAATTGAAAATCCGGTTATCAATCGTATGATTCGACGTCATCTGCAAACTTTTATCGAATTATATTTGCACTATTTGAAGGAATAAAATTTACATTTAACCGGTAGATTAAATGGGAAAATTTTGAACTTCTTTGATCTTATTAATTTAAATAACAATGAATTTACACAACATATTAATTTTATAAGTTCCCAAAAAAGGGAAATTTGTAAAATTTTGGAATTTATTTTGGATATCAAAACAAAAGACTCATCTCACTTTTTATTACAAGTGATGCCTTTAATTAATTTACAATAAAAATTTTACGAATAAATGATTACCATTTCTTTGGAGGCAGCCCAATCCACCACTTTTGCTTTGATCTCTGTTAGTAGCAATGCAAAAGAGAGGAGCATCGAGTTTTAGAAGAAGTTACTTGGGATTTTTTTAATTGCAAAACGAAAAGAAATTTCATGTAAATATTATACTATTGAGTATAATCAATCAAATGACAAGATACATCAAAAAGCTATAAGTTCAAGGAGTGTTCTTAATTCATCATCTGTACGAGAAAATATCTACACCACAAGCCCTAACAGTTGAGAACTGAATAAATCTGCCTTAGAAAAAGACCTACATCGAGATTGAGGAAAAAGTCCACCGTCATCCTCTAGTTAGAATCTTCATTAGCGAGTCTTAGTTTGTCAAGCCTTTTTTAGACCAAAAGGATCATGGATATATTTTGTTGCAAGAAATGTAAATCAAAGCTTAGTCACAATGGAGGTTTTGTCTGTGGATTTCCTTGATCTATAGTGGAGACACTCTGTCAGGAGTTTCTTTGCTAATGTTACTGATATTGTTAAAAAGATTAAAAAATCCATACTTTGCAAGAAGGATTTGATAAACTGTCAGCCCACAAATCTTACAGGGTAGTTTATTGGATCCCCTCCAATTACTATATGAAATCAGCATCAATTGTGAGTGTGTGAGACGTATATAGTTGATTTAACGATAACTCCCATCCGCTATAAAAATTTACCCCCGGGGAAACGTGCCACAGGAACCCATCAGCTTCCCGTTTATGTTTGTCGAATGTTGGGGTTTAATGATGGCCCCAGAGAAGGATACAATTCTGTCTGGGTCTGGGTTATTTCAGCTGTTCTCAGAAATATACATGACCTGCTTAAGCTTTAAGCTTAATATACCGTGTGACAAGTTTGAAAGCGGGACATAGCCGAATAGCATGGGAAATCACATATTTGCAGTTTGCTGCTCACCAATTATATCTACAAGAATGGTAATGATGTCTATCGAAAGAGCATTATTTTCTGAGCCTGTTTATACCAAATATTTTACCTATTTACTAATTCACTGCTTTTTAATTAGGAAAATATAATTTTCAAAAGTTAAAAATATGAGTAGCCATGACATGTCAAATTCGAATAATTTTGAATATTATCAATTCAAACATTTTCAATTATGTAATATGGCATTTTCCTGAAAAATTTCACCATGAATAATGATAGTTATTATAACAAGGAACGACTGTCTAAATAGGCAACAGGTCTAAAAATTAATATTAAACGCATTATTTGAATTTGACATGTCATGGCTGCTCATACTTTTTAACTTTTGAAAATTATTTTTTAATTAAAAAAGCAGTGAATTAGTAAGTATACCAAACAATTTGGTGTAAACAGGCTCAGAAAATAATGCTCTTTCGGTAGACATTATTACCGTTCTTGTAGATATAATTGGTGAGCAGCAAACTGCAAATATGTGATTTCCCATGCTATTCGGCTATGTCCCGCTTTGAAACTTGTCACACGGTAGAAAATGTGTCTTCAGTAAGAAATGGTTGTAAAGGATTATTTAAGATTTATAATTTCCTCAGTTTGGTAACATCGAATGTTCAATGTTATCGTTATAATTAAGCGAACTATTGAAAATAAAATAAGCCCCTCCCTTTCTTCTGTGTTCGCTCAAGAGGGTTCCGAATTTGTTTGATATTTTTCGACTTTTTGGGAGTCCCATGCTAGTACATTTTGCCTCTGATCTATGAAATGGTGATTGCTTAGACCTGTATACGATTCCTTTCTGGCCCCAGTAAACGCAGAGCATTGTCTCCCTTTCGAAGTAATTTGGTTGAAAGGTAAAAAAAGCTACGAAATAATCACTTCTGAAGCGTTAAACCAATCTTCACAGGTAGTTTTTAATGGTACATGTCCGCCGTGGGCTCCCTCAAGCAAACAACGTGCTTGAGCTGCATTTCTTTTCAAGTTAAAGGAGAAAAGCTTTCCGCATATTTGACACAAAACATCTTCGTAATTAGAAAAAATATTTTTGCGTTGCGATATGTGTTGATATTATGACAAAACACAATTTTAAGACTTGTACGTTCGACTACATGCGCATTAGCGCCATCCATGCGCGAAACCCGGAAACTTATTGTTAGTTGAACAAAGGACTTTCTTGTATAAGTACATAAAGTTTACAAACACAAATAGTTTATACATATAGAAAAATTTAGCTTGTGACGGATTCAAACCCCCGACCTCCACCTACTAACTTCCTAAACAGCTGAGTTGGTTAGAGTAAGGTAGAGGCCATGAGTTCGAATCCCTGCCAAAAGCTAAATTTTGATATTTCTGTCCATTTCTTGAAAATGTAACATTAATAATGTCTACTGAAAAACAATTTTTGATCCTTTCGGACTAATCCGGCTTAATACATCTACGTTATTATTACCAAACTAATATTAAGAACAGTAATAATTTTCGTAATTGCTTTAAATTATTGAGGCCATTGATTTGAGCTAGTTAGTATACCGGCCTTTAATTTTTGCAACGTCCTATTACAACTACTTATACCTATGTTAACCATGTGAGTAGACAGATGCAAAAAATCTTCTTAATTATATTTTTTTTACATTGATGAAATCGCTTAATTAGCACCAAAAAAAATCAATCGCCTATCTGATTAACCAGCTTTTAATAAAGAAGTGAGAAAAATGTTAAAACGGATCGTAGACATTCTTTATTGGAGAAATTTTAAGTTAATCAGTATAATTAGATTTGTAAGTGTGATACAATTTATATCAGTCAGTGGAATTTTAACTATATTTAACGATATATGAGATATGAAGCATGTCGAATAAACTTCTTACACGATCTTAATGAGTGTGGCCGGCTGATACATTCCTTTAATTATAGAATAGTTTCAGCCAATTAATGCATGTATTTATTATTTCAACAGCATAGTTCGATAATCGTGCTATAAGATCGAGAAGGTAAGAAAAAAAGATTATCCGTGTTACTGAAAGATTGCATTAAAATATACAACTCTCGCCATTATTAACATATTTTCTTTGTCTCTAATTAATTGTTTAATAAGTAATTGTGATTTGATTTATCCAAGAAATATTATTGCTTCTATGTTAAGTTCACTTCATTTGCATTTGTTGTGTATAATTAACAGGATTTAAACTACCCATTTAACAGAAAATAACTCTAAATTAGTTCTTAATTATTCATTAATGCAACACAAACATCTTTAATTAAAAGTGTTCAGCCCTTGATACGTAAATTTGTAGAATTAATTACTGTGTGTTGGTCAAGTGAACTGTTACCAATTACCATGTAATCTAGTGTAGTCTATCTAAAAAGGTGTAGACTGTAGAGTAATAAATCATTCTACTACTGATTTAATAATCCTACTTATTAATAATCAAAACTATATACAAAAAGTCAAAGTAATTTAACAAAATTTAATTCAATTTTTGGAGGAGTTGAATTTTATATGGACGTCATTTCTTATGTTTCAGAATTCAGAATTTCAGTAGTGCACGAAACTTATTTTACGTCAGGCATTTTTATAGTATTTAATAACAACTTAAATCAAAAAAAGCCGCTTCTACTAGATTTTTGAATTTGCCAATAATATTATGTAGCAGAACGTAAAGGATGTTATGAAGTGTCTACTTAGTGAATGGTTTTTTCACACAAAACTGTTGATTGTTAAAAGATACAGTAAAATGCTTAAAACTAAAATCCTTCTGTAACACAAAGAATTAAATATCTATCACAACACATCTCTTACCATTTGAAAAAAAGGATAGAAGCCATCGCCTTTAGGGGGCAAATATGTTAACCTAAAAACCAAAGTATCCTGATTCAAGGATTTTTGAAATTTTCACATATGAATGCTTTTCGTTGGGCCACTCTGTATACAAACTTTCAACAGAACCCAGAATATTCCTTTAAAGATGGTTCACAATATTATAAGTTTTTCACAACAACACGTTATTTTTGGTGTAAATATATCATCTTTTCAGTAATATTAAAAAGATTGACCAATTTAAAACATAACAATGTGTCAATTACTTTGCACATTTTAAAATATACAAACTCGCTTACCCATTAATCGAAGTTTGCGTCATAAACCAACCCAAAAAAGCCTTCACCAGCGAATGCCAAATTTGAGTAAGTATCCAATCCGATTTATCCTCGGCCTTTTGTAGAAAGTGAAGGGTATCGTTATCGGCATGCATTTGTACGAAGCAATCGGCGAGATCTTGAGGAAGCTGACGAAGATCACATTGGTACCACTGCAACAAAGTAGGAAAAAAATGAGTGTTAAAATATTTATTTCTTTTATTTATACTTGTAACGTGCATGAATAATAATGAATCTCACCGATGCGATGGCGCGAATTATTATGCACATACTTGCACCTAATATAAATATTCATAAGACTTGCATTTTCTTTTTTGATGAACACCTGAAGTAATTACTTTAAACTGACAGGTAGAAAAAAAAGGACGAACATTAATTACAAATATAAATGAAACATACTTTTTCATTCTATACGTAATACGGTAATCAAAATAAGATTTCTCATGTATCAAACAATGGATAAATCAGCGTTACCTTTTAATTAATCTTCGAGTGATGAAGCAAGTTTACTAATTACACTTTTTTTTCCAATTTCGGGTCAAAGTACATGACGAGATCCTTGATACACTAAATAATAACACGGAACTACCTAAATAAGTACTCATATAGCCAACGGTTACAGTATTATGAACAATAAATTTGTCTTCTAAAAGACACTATGCTTATAATCGATTTTCACCATTGCCTATTTTGATGATACAAGGAATACCGCTGAGTCTTAAGCGAACCAAAGATTATTTTCACAACGTTTTATGGTTAATCCACAAAAATGCAATGAAAGTAGTTCCATTGAACTACAATAGATAAAAGAGGTTTTCTAACGTAAAGAGTTTCTGATTTGGCCTTCTGTCACGTTTAAACTAAAAATTTCGCATTTTCAAGTAAACTAAGAAAAAGTTACAACTCAAATGAAAAATACTGAGTTACATAGAAATTGTAACACTAAGAAGGGATTGGAATTTTATATTGAAACTTGGGCTGACATTAAGTAATATAATTGAGTAACTTTTGATATGGGAAAATTGGCGATCAAAGGCTGGGCGAGGAAGATCCCATGTAACCTTTAAAACAGTTTATCGCCGAATTCGAAGTTTTGGGTTAACATCATATCGCCCACAACTTGTGATTTTCCTATGATTGTGGAACATTATCAGCAACGGTTACAATGGCGCAATGAAAATCTGATTGGCATCTTGAATGGCATCGTGTTGTCTTTAGTGACAAATCTAGATTTTGTTTAGGCATGCACGACGTTCGTATGAGAGTCCGAAGAAGACGGAGTGAACGACGGAAGCTTCAATTTACAGTTAACAGACACGTACACCGTACTGTGGGTGTTATGGTTTGGGGTGCGATTACTTATGGCAGCAGGTCTCTCTTGGTGATCATTCGAGACAATATGACAGCACAACAGTACATTGCGGAGGTGGTTGGAACACATCTTCTGCCACACTTGCAAGAGGTCGAAGATCCATTATTCCAGCAAGATAATGCACGTGCTCATGTAGTGAAGTTTTCCTTGAACTTCTTTCAACAGATCCAGATTCATCTTTTGCTCTGGGCTCCAAGATCTCCAGCTCCCCCATTGAACATGTATAGGACAAAATTGGTAGAAGGGTTGCGAAACTAACTTGCAGCGTCCTCCTTTGACTTTGGAGGTTTTTGCGGTGTTATATTGACTACTGTTTAATTAAAATAGACGGATCGTAATTTGTGCTCTTCTTGATAGACCACAATGAAGTAATATTTGGGTCGAGAAGTGACTGTAATAATGAAGGGAAGGAGAAAGCGGCACGATCATCCAAGGCCTCTGTTTAAGGTGGCCTTGGATCATCTCGATTTTTTTTTGCCATGGACCATCCTCATACTTCTTGAGAATTACAGACTAAAAGGAAGATAACAGCAGGAAGGAACAAGGTTATATGAAGATAATAAGTAAATTAAGGGGGAGGTTTTGCAAATTATCAATTACCTACATATTCCCTACAACCCCCTTTTCGAGTAACCAAAATCATTCAATGGATTCAACTAAGGAACCAGGTTATTCAAAGGATTACTCAACCGCATGTTGTTTGCAACAATTGCAAAATTATGCTATCTATTATAGAATACATTAGTTCGGACGCCCCCTGTCGGAAATTATTGGAAAAGTAGTGGTAAAAATATGAGCCACAGGTGGTTCTTTGAAGCTAGTGTTAATATTAGTTATTTTGTGTTAACTTTTTGGATATGCTGTGGAATGGTTTAAATTACTTCTGAAGGGGGATGTCACTCCATTTATAAGAATAATTATTAGCAAACTTTCCCGTTTTAATACATGCAAATGTTTGTCGAATGGCGGCAATGGACCGTTAACTTGTTTGAATACAGGGGTATTTAATTACGGGAAAGTAAATTTACCCTTAGTGTAAATTCCTTTAAACTGAAATGACTTAGGGTTACTGCATGCAATTTAGATCTAGGAACGATGCGTTGAATTATGAAAGCGGATGATAACTTAATTTCATTTAGATTACATATAAATAATTTCTATGAAGCCCGTTTTTCGGGGTGTGAAACATGAATATGTATGAATTACCGAAATTAAATGGTTTACGTACGAGGGTTGGAATGCGTAATGTTATTTTGAGTGGATCAATTCAGAACCGGTGAATGTAATTATTAATGAATAAAATGATTCTGTGACGGGTGAATCTTCCACAAACACCGGTGTTATTAACCCAATCTAACCTTTTAAGCAAGATAAGTATAACGGTGTCGTCTTTTATTCCTCCGATATCCCTGATGACAGGAGGGCTGCTGAGACTGTTTAGAGCCTCTTTAACCAGAGAACGAGAATGCGAGGATTGGTAAACGTGGATTGGTTCGGAAAGAACGAACTTACGGCGTTAAGGAGGACGACATTCACCTTGGAGACTTCATAGAATTATGTACCCCCCCCCCCCCCACAGTCGCCCATTGTGCGAATCGACCTCCTCCCCAATCAGAGATGAAAGGAGTAGATCATTTGTCGGAGCCCAATAGGAGTGACCCATTGGGTTTTAAATTATATGGCTTGAGTAAGAGGTTAGTGTAAGGATACGCATGCTAGCGCCCGCGCCCGTGGGATTCTAGGTCAATTAACACCACCGCCTTTCCATGCGTTCTTAAATAAGCTTGGAAGACATTTTCCACATAACATAACATAAACATTGGTTTTCTTACGAGTCAATTGATATACAACTGCGCGAAAGTTCAATTCCACTTCTTGCATTAAATGCAAAAAACATTAATCATCTTCCGACAGGCTAAACACGACATATGAATTATACTAAGAGTTGTTGCTATAAATTAAAGCGACAAACATTGGGAAAAACTTTATTTTGCACCTAAACAATATACTATTTCATCAGCAAAAAACAGACCAGAAACCATACCATGTCAAAGCTGCAGTGGATGTCCACCTTGGCATCTAAATGATGGAGGATATCAAAATGACAGGAGTTGATGTTCAAGATTTGTGCTTAATTTTCCTGTTAAGGCACTTTCTCTGTATTTTCTGATGTGTACCAATGCATTTTGCTTATTAGATTAGTTTCAATTTAGAGTAAATGCAATTAAACTGGAGTTTACGCCCAACTTGACCAGTTCACACTGCTGACCGACTTATAATAAGCGAGCGTGGAGCTCCATAGACACTTTATTTCATTTCTCAAGAAACCAACCACAGTAGCACAGACTGTGGCATTTCCCTGCTTGGTCAAGCTCGTATCTGGACTGCACCTTCGATATTCAAACCTGAACATACAATTATTCCCTATAAGAAAACTCCTACACGTTTAATGGCTTCCATTAGCTGTTGGGTTGATGTATTCCACCGCGAATTCTTACCGACCAGGCGACCACTAAATTTACCGTTGTCGTATTCCAGCTCGGGAATTCAACAATTTTTAATTATAAATAGGTTGATATGTAAGATCTACTTTACTACCCTTGGTTAGCGCTCAGATGCCTTATTCTCGAGAGTTTGAAATCCACAGTTAAAGGAAAAGTGCTAGATCCGTCAGAAAAACTTTGACACATTTCCTCCTCGAGGTCAACTCGGCGTCATGAGTACCACGCGATTTTTTTCTAAGGTGATAACTACCTCGCTGGATATATTCCAGATGCAAACGAGCTAAAATAGTGATCGTGTAAATAACGAGCTGTGGTTTTAGATATATTTTTTTAATAGAAGGAAGAGTCTTCTTTTGGTCAAATACTTTCATATTCCTTCATGTATTCTAATAGTCGAAAAATACGGCTCATGGAAGCTGAACGATGACTGAACCACAGTTACAAAGTACTGCTTTGTATTTGGCTTACTTATTAAAAAATAACCTTGCTAAAAAGAACATCTTTACAGCGAAATAGCAGTAATTGTTATGTGATAAATCCTTTAACGCGCACAATAATTAAATGCACTAGACTCATGTTAAGTTCACATTAGTGTAGGCACCTGGGCATTCGGGAATCGAACTGGTATGAGCGAAAAACCACTTATGAGACCGGATCTGGCCTGTGGGATTACATACCATATAGGAAAATAGGAGATTCGGACAATACTATAAAGAGTATTGTAGACATTGGTCGAAAATCTCAATCTTTTATGAAGAACTCAAACGGTGATTTTGCAGCGTCCATCATAAAATTAAACTGGTCGAACCACTTTTATAACATGGGATTGTCAACAGACCGATATGCAGGGGTTGTGGTGAGGACTATGAAACGCCATATCACTTGTTCTGCCGATGAGAGGCAAGGAGGCACCTACTTGGAAATGAAAATAGTAAACAATAGGAAGTCACGAAGATACTCTCCATTTGGATTTTATTAAATATACAGAAATGCTGGACTATAGGGGAGGGTATAATAGAGCAATAGGTCGCATATAAGAATCGTTCGGAACCATCTCTAGATCGATAATGATAGTACATAATAATAATAAAGAAAATAAGTATTGTATAAGTATGTAGAATAAAACTACAAATTAACATCATGATGCCTGTAAACTGTATTTTTTGTTATTGAAATACGTTTAAATAAAGATTTTGAAATTGTGTTACCTATACATACGACCATCTTAAGAGGATCGCCATCATTACTATACAGGGTATACCACGGAACCGGTTCATTAGATGTTTCTGGGGTCCCTTATTAGTTATGAATTTGAAACTTTCAGGTTAAGGATAACCCATAGCCTTCTTTTGTTCTAAAATATTGTCGATGTTGTACAACTTCCGGAAGGACCGGAAGTCGCCATTCATCTTCTTATTTTAAATGGAACCCCCTGTATATTATTGCATTTTTGGATTATACAATCGATTCTGCGTTACATTGTATTAGATTATCCTATACCTATCTTCAACTGTTTTTGAGATATTATGATTTTTTTGAAATATTTGCGCTTTGCGGAGGGATGTTTAATAGCCCACCTTTTGGTCTTCTTTGAACGCAAAACATTCATACTTTACAAACACGAAGTAAAACCATAAGGGTTCACAAAATGCATTTGCAAACCTATCACAGATTATACAGGGCGTTCAAAATTAGTGGCAAAGTTAAAAAACTTCAAACACCAAAAAGTCATTTTTTTCAAATGGAACACCCCGTATATTTTTACATATTTGGAAAGCGATTTAATTTACGCATCGATAAACTATAGGTATCCCTATACCTATCTTTAGCGGTTTTGTAGTTATTAACACTTTTTATCTAATATTGATTAAAACTGCACTCAAAACCTATGCACATTTGAAAGTAGGATGTGAGTATGCGAAAATAAAATACGGTAATGAACGTCTAACAGGGTTGAGTGCAAGAACAGGTCTCTACTTTTTTTGTAGACACCTGAACTCCCTTCTTTTGAGAACAAGTGTGCAGTTTTAACGTATTTTGAAGAATCTTATGTAATTTAATAGTTTGCTCTCAATAAAAGGTATTATTACTATTATACTTCGGTTTTTATCGATACTTAGGCCAAGCCTGGTTAACTAACCGCACGGATCGAAATCAAGTAAGTATTATTATTATTATTATTATTAGTATGATTAGACAAACGAATGTTTATCTGGGTGTCATGCTCATTAAAGCAAACAGGTGGTAAACAGTAAACAATTTTATAAAATGGAAGCAGTTAACGCATATTCCAATACTGATATTTTGAATTTATTTTATATCCATTAAAGTCATTTTTATTTGTTTGTTGTATAAATAAGATCATTAAATTCGTTTTGTAAAAGTAATTGTTTTTCCTGTTGTCATACTCACAGCCTGCTTTCAAATGTGCATAGGTTTTAAGTGCAGTTTTAATCGATATTAGATAAAAAGTGTTAATAACTACAAAACCGCTAAAGATAGGTATAGGGATACCTATAGTTTATCGATGCGTAAATTAAATAGCTTTCCAAATATGTAAAAATATACGGGGTGTTCCATTTGAAAAAAATGACTTTTTGGTGTTTGAAGTTTTTAACTTTGCCACTAATTTTGAACGCCCTGTATAATCTGTGATAGGTTTGCAAATGCATTTTGTGAACCCTTATGGTTTTACTTCGTGTTTGTAAAGTATGAATGTTTTGCGTTCAAAGAAGACCAAAAGGTGGGCTATTAAACATCCCTCCGCAAAGCGCAAATTTTTCAAAAAAATCATAATATCTCAAAAACAGTTGAAGATAGGTATAGGATAATCTAATACAATGTTACGCAGAATCGATTGTATAATCCAAAAATGCAATAATATACAGGGGGTTCCATTTAAAATAAGAAGATGAATGGCGACTTCCGGTCCTTCCGGAAGTTGTACAACATCGACAATATTTTAGAACAAAAGAAGGCTATGGGTTATCCTTAACCTGAAAGTTTCAAATTCATAACTAATAAGGGACCCCAGAAACTTCTAATGAACCAGTTCCGTGGTATACCCTGTATAAAGTGGCAGTTTGCCTGTGTCTCTTACAAAATTTGATTAACTCTTACAACCGTTTAATATTTTTGAAGCATTTAGCTATTTATAATTTCTTGCGTAGTTGATACATTTTCCTATGGAATTTGTAGATGTTGTACAGGTGGTCCCGTTACATTCCTTTTTTTTAAACCACTAAGAAGAGACGTTTCATGACAATTTAGATCCCTAAAAACTGTTTCCAACCATCCAACACCGCCAATTTCGTTAATTGTAGATCCTTTTTGCTTGATGATTTAATAATCATAGACTCCCAAATTTCGCAACCTTTGGTCGCAAGTTCTTATTAGTGTTTGAAGTAAAAGTGCACTAAGAAAGTAAATGAAATACACTCACTAAATCATAATAATTCTTGTATTTTAATTTAGAGAATTGTATTGATGCGACAGTATAACGTCATACTGTCAATATTTTTCATTATAATAATCTAGCCAATTATCCTCACGAACCTCTATTTACTTACATCCACCATAAATACACTGCTCCAAGAAATTAACGCACCACCTTGTCATATAAAAAACTCTCGTTGATATCTTTTTAAATTCTTCAAATTTTGGTTATATTTGGACAAGCCCTTTATGCAATACTTATGTACCAAATATTATTTGCAGATACCGTTATTCTTTGCTAATTCAAAACAAAAAACTGAAAAATTATGCGTTTCGTTAAATTTATTAAAAGACATTCGAAAACAATTTACCATTGCAAATTAATATTGAGCGTTGTGATTTTGTTTTTTCTTTCTAAGTGTCACTTTTTATAATCATGCAACGTCAATCAAGAAATTTAAGTAGCGAAGAATGTGCTCAAGCTGTGGTATTACAGGAAGAGGGTTGGAGTTACCGCGCAATAGGACGACGATTTGGTGTATCCCATACATCGGTCTCCCGAATGTTGCAAAGACATAGGGAGACTGGTAATCACAACAGAAGGCGTGGACAAGGCAGACATCGTGCCACAACTCCGATTCAAGACCGTTTTATGCGACTTTCTGCCTTGAGAGAACGGTTCATAACCACCAGAAGATTGCAGTCACAACTTCGTGAAGTACATGGCGTTCAAATTAGCATTGAAACTGTCCGCCAACGTCTTAGGCAAGCTAATTTAGTGCCCCGTGTTCCTGCCCGAGGTCCAGCATTGACCGTAGACCATCGCAGAAATCGATTAAATTTTGCAAGAAATCACGTCAATTGGTTACCAGCTGATTGGGGCCGAGTACTTTTTACTGATGAATCCAGGTTTTGTCTTTTTAGACGTCCAAATGAGCGGTACGCACAGTGTAACATAAGAAATACCACATTGTTTGGTGGGGGGTCAGTTATGGTTTGGGGTGGTATTTCTTTGGAAGCTCGCACGGACTTAGTGGTGTTAGATAATGGAAATCTAAATGCTGATCGGTACATCTTGCAAGTTCTGGAAGAGCATGTTGTACCATTTGCGCCATATATTGGTCAACATTTCTTGTTAATGCAAGATAATGCACGACCTCATAGTGCTCAAGTCGTGCAAAATTACCTTGAGAACGTTGGCATTAATACCATGGAATGGCCAGCGCGGAGTCCCGATCTCAATCCAATTGAGCATGTCTGGGACATGCTCGGAAGAGCCCTGCGGAACCATCCAAATCCAGCCAACAACATACAGGAAGTTAAACAACAGCTAGTGGACATATGGAATGGATTGGATCAAAGCGACATAAGGTCGTTAATTTTAAGTATGGAACGTCGATGTGAGGCCGTAATTCAAAATAGAGGCGGAAATACCCGTTATTAACTTATTTTTCACATTTTTTAAAGATACGAAATTTTACTATTTTTTGTTTTTTGTTACGCCCCTGAATTATGATTCTGTATGTTTACTTTTTTTGATATAATAACACGTTAAATTATTCATTATTTAGTATAGATTAATAAAAAATTAAAAAATATGTGTTACGTTTCCAATGTTGTCAAATTTCATGATGGTGCGTTAATTTCTTGGAGCAGTGTATATGAAAACCTCATTACGGTCTACGCATAATGCATTCTCCTACCTAATAATATCGTGTTATAGAGATGGGAAATTGAATAGTCATTTTAATAGATATTTTAAACATTATTAAATGCCAATTTGCAGTACTCGTAAAACCCACCATTAATTTATATTTTGTTTGTATAAATAAGTGGCGTAAAATGATATTAGAAAAAAATAAAACTTTTTAGTGGTGAATTGTGTAGTAGACGGTAAGTAAACGCCCTTTTTTCTTCTATAAACCGAGCCCGTCGCCGTATAACGTTTATAAGTACCAGTGTGTTATCAAATATTAATAAGGCAAATACTGATTTATTATTAAATAATTGTTAATGATAGAAGTAAGGTTTTGATAACTTGGACTGAAACGGAAAAAATTTACTGTAGGTAATTGAGTTTGAGCAGAAATTATATTAGGGTCGGCCATTCGTTGTTTACTAATGAATACAATTTATCAGTCGATTTTCTATTTGTTATTCTTACATCACATATTTTTCTTTTATTTATATTTCATTTCCGAAATTGATTTCAACGTTTCAACGAGACAAGTAATAATGAAATTATAAATGAATATAACCTTTCATATTTATGCGAAATTGTGAGAATTGCAATATTAATATTTTGCGAATGCGAATAAACTTTTGGCAATAAGTACCTACTTGCAGTATTCGTCATAAAAGTAACCATTTTCTACTGCACAATTTGCAATATTTGTGTCGTGAGGGGTTTATTAAATTTATGGAAATTACACGTCAAAATACGAGAGGGAGTGCAATACAATGAAACATGTAGAGAATTAAGAGGTGGATTGTCAATTTGTAATTAAGTTGAATACCGACATGTTCCCAAGATTACCTGACGAGCGGAAACTGGCGATTTTTAACCTCATACCTCGTAGAGGTAATTTTGCAAATAGAATTAAGGAAAACTACGAATATGCATTTCCCAAGAAATATTTGGAGAAATTCGATAAGGTGTTTGGAAAAGATTTGCTTTACGCATTCGCCTATGTATACAAAGAGTAGTAGAGAGTAGAAGGATACCTGGCGATTAAGACCGTCAAGGCACGGCGAGATACTCGGGATTCTTGGTTTCAGGTGGAAAGTGTATGAGTGTTCGTTAAGTGGAAGATTTGGGGGACGAGGGGGTTTCAGATTTTTGCTTCCAAACTTCTCTGTCGAAACTTGGAGATAAAGAGGTAATTTGGAAGTTGATCCGGAAAATGCACTTATCCACGCCAAAATCGCTAAATAAACTGGGTATTTGATCAGTGTCAGTTTGGAAAATCTATTGATGACCAAGGTTTACGCCAAACCTTTAACCCGTAATGAAAATTCAAGTGGGCTTTTAGTCCATTACCATAAGAAGAAAGAGGAATTTGAAGAAACTGTTGTGAGAAGAGAAGCGATATGAATCCATTGTTATGATCCATAAACAAAAAAGGCGATTCACCGCCTACAAAGAAGGCAGACCCACAAAGGAACAGTCTTTTAAAGGAATAATAATTGTTATTATACAATAAATGAAGAGAAAACGTCAAGGAATGTGGAAAAAAGGCGACACTTTTGCAAAACAATGCTTGAGTTCTCATTGTCAAAACCTTCGTGGGAAAAGCTAAAGAATTACAGTTTTAAATTCTTGAACACTCTGACTACTCGAAAAACTTTAAGGAACAATTAAATGCCCTAATACAGTGAGAGCTGGATGTAAAAAAACTGGCCTATCGAGTAACAGCATGAAATGATTTTTAAAACCTAGTACAAGGTGACCACGGGATGTATTTACATTTAAAAATAAGCAAAACTGTGTTAGTTTTTCAAAAAACAAATTTATTTACTTTTCTAACATGTTGGTTGGGATATGCCACATAACTTAAGTAGCAAAAATCAGGTCAGGAAGGTGACGGCCATCTTCCCTGATACAATTTTCAATTCTGTTTAGGAAGCTCTGCCATACTCGCTGTAGTGTCTCCTCGGTGATTAGTGCCACCTCTTCACGAATTGCTTCCTTCAGATCATCCAAATTAAGAGGTTTGCGTTGAAAAACTTTCTCTTTCAAATGTCCCCACAAAAAAAAATCGCACACGTTGATGTCGGGAGAACGAGGGGGCCAGGGTACATCTCCAAATCTTGAAATGACATGACCGGGAAACAAGTTTTGCAGCAAGGTCATCGTAATTCTTGCTGTGTGAGCAGTAGCTCCGTCTTGCTGGAACCATATGTCCTGTTGCAAGTTGAGCCTTTGCAGTTGTGGGAGGAAAAATGTATTCATCATATGCACGTACCGATTCGCGGTTACTGTCACCGTAACTCCATCTTCTTCAAAAAAGAAGGGACCAATAACATGTTGTCTTGAAATCCCACACCATACTTACAGTCACACGAGGCGAATGGAGCGGTTTCTCATGAAACTGTCTTGGGTTTTCCCCTGCCCAATATCTGCAATTCTGTTGGTTGACTGTCCCATTTAAGTAAAAATGAGCTTCATCGCTCATGAAAATTACAGCATCAGGCTCATCGTGGAGAAGAACTTGCATTTGAGTAGCAAAATCCAACCTTTGGGGGTAATCAGTTTCTTTTAACTCCTGTACACACACAATCTTGTAAGGGTGAAACTTCAGATCCAGTTTCAAAATTTTTCGGACTGACTCACGTCTCATACCCAATGTCAGTGCGTGGCGTCGAGCTGAACGACCGGGACTCCTAGTCATTGCTGTTCTGACTCTCTCAATGTTCTCCGGAGTCCGCACCGTTCGTGTAGCACCTGCTGGTTTTTTATTCATAATGTTGCCCGTGGTTCGAAAACTTCTAGCCCATTTCATAATCGTTGGTCGGGTCGGTACGGCTCCATGCCGGTCAACGTTGAAACGAATGCGAAAATCACGCTGAGCGGCTACCACTGAATCATTGTTTCTTACATACGAGTCGTAGGTAAACACGCGATGTTCAACCGTCCACGGCTCCATTGCGACTGAGATACGTAAATGGCCATGCCATGAAAGGTGAATGACCGCCCTACCATCACCTGATCACTCGCCTGGGCTGAGTACAGTCCCAACAAAAATGTTAATACTTCCCGTGGTCACCTTGTACTTATACAGACCATCCATAACATCTTTTGGTGCCTGGGAGGAACTTGTGCAGAAATTCGCCATGTCCTCTCTCCCGAATATTTTTTGGATACGAACTATACCCATCGAGTAACAGCTTCAAATTACTCTTAAAATGTAGCTTTTATATAGTTAAAATTTTCTGCCTCGTTAAATCTTGTGCTAATGCCTTGGCAGAAAACTTTCTCTTTCTCAAAATTTTATGATACCACTAATACAACTATCATAGAACAAGGGCGCCGCCAGAAAATTTCCCCAGGGGGAGCAAGCACTATTGGGGGTTCGTGGCTCTGGCGTTTTTTCAAGATTCGTACAAAATTTATTTTTATTTTTAATAACTATTGCCTTTTTTCTTTTTCCCCCCTTGGCGGCGCTTTTGTCATTGAAGTATTTAAGGATAAACAAAGAATCGTCCAATGAACAATTATAATGACTAAATAATTTTATAATATAAATATATTTAGTAAGTATACAGGGTTTTTTTTAGGAGCTTTAGTTAGACATTTTTGGGAAAGTATTATAGATAGGTTCTTGAAAATATGAACTTATACTCTGAAAACCGAATCGATGTAAAATGTTTTCAAAATGGCGGCGTTTCCGGAAATGCCGGAAGTGGCTAGTAACTTCGTTATTTTAAATGGGAACTCCTATTTTTTATTGCATTTTTGGGTTCTACTTGAAATTTCAGTTCTATTAATACCCACACGTCAATATCTACAAGTTAGTTCACTTATTTAAAAAAACAATGGCGGATGCAGACGGTAATTTAGGAATTCATTACTTGAAAACCGTTGTAGATATGGCAATCGAGTTTTCTCCAGCGCATAGAGGAAAAATAGGGCTTTCTTTTGGTGTACTTAAAGAAAGTTAAGTTGCGTACGACCTCGCATCTATGGGGCTTCAAATTTAGGAAAATTCAAAAACTCAGATTTTTTAAATTGCATTTGATAGAGAATCAAAATGGGCATATTTTGTTATTACATGTTCCTATCCCTAACTTTAATAGTTTCTGACTTATTCCCATTTCATGGCATTGACATCATTTTTTCGGATTTTTTTAGTAGTTGACCGTAACATGGACCATGGCAATCGAATGACTCGATAGGCCACCTTTTTTGTAGCCAGCTCTTGGACTATAATCGACGCCTGTGGTGGGGCAACGGAAACGTCGCCGATGGGGCAACGGAAACGTATTTCAATGAGCAATACTACCTACTAAATGAACAGTAGATAATGTATTGAACAAAAGAAATAATTATTCAGTTAATGTGAACATTCCATGACAATTAGATGTATTCGCGCGAATTGAAAACAATTATCGATTGACTAATTATAATGAAATTTCCCTTTTGAAGTATGATGACACACTGTCTTAAATCGGAATTTTGTGAAACAAACCGATTCCGGGAAAAGTGACGAGTAAATATACTACATTATACAGCATGTAATTTGTACGAATGTACTCGTAAAGAGGTAATGAGCTACTTGTAATTCCTGTACATAATTAACAAAACGGAATAAGTGTTAAATGCAGGTGTTACATGAAAACTAAACAATTACTGTTGCGCTTATAATATATAAGCGTAAAATATGAATTTAATTAAATTCTCATTATTTATGTTGATTATATATGAAGATAATTGCGACGTAGCGGTTGCAGTCGGCGCATACGGTAGCGTAACAAACGGAGAAGAATGTGACGAAGGCTCCATCGACTGACAGTCTATATAAAAAGAATGCACTAATCACCTTTGGTAATTAAAACAGTTGGAATCCAGTCGGAATCAGATAGACAATGTTCGCCCGTTCTTTTCCCTCTCTGCATATTTTATAACAAAAAAAGCTCAATCATCTTAGAACCATCTCAGTCAACTCACTAATTACTCGGAATGGCCTCAAAATTGCATCAGCCTAATTAAAAAATTTGCAACGAAATTAAATATACTGTCTGAATAAATTAAACCGGAACTGACAGTGTATGTCAGCAGCAGAAAAAAAAACTAGTGAACCCCCGATGCTATTTTTATGGCGTTTTACTCACCGAAATCAAGGCGGCTGAGACCATTCTCTGCATGCTTGTAAATGCTCGGTTACATCCAAAAAACTGCCGCTTTACTAACCTTATATTGATTTGATTGTTTTGTCTTCTCTACTTTAGTGCTAAGCACTGACATATCGCGTTAAGTTTAACGTGACGCTTTTTTATTTCTTTGTTAAGTCATCAAGTGCAAGACGAGAACGAGTAGCGTTTATGAGAATTTGTTCCACTACTCGAAGCTGGAGAATTGGACGACTTTATTTAATGGGTAAGTTGCTTTCATAGAAATTAACATTTACATTTTCCGATAGGCTTTCAGTCAATGAAGAGCTTTGTTATTCGGCATTCATAAATTTTGTGAGTACCTTTTTTTGGAAAGGATTATATAGGCGAGTCAATTTCGTAACGGAATGGTCCACTGGAGCTTCCATTTCAATTCAAGCATTCAGTTACTACATAGACCATCAAAAATAAGCTATCTCACTAATTAAATACGTTCCTTTGTGATTAGACTGGGACAGTTGTGGTGTCTCTTAATCTAAACTTTTAGAAAAATTTTAAATAAATTTTAAAAAACACTAAATTATCGAAATTTAGGCTTGTGCGGTTATGCGTTAGATTGAGGATTATTTTTCATATTTATTTTATGTACTTAATATTTTTTTCACCCGTAGAAGACAATATGGCATTGCAAAAATATTGGCACTTGAGCGAAACAGAAACTGTTCAAGCATATGAAGCCGATGATCTGAAAAATAGGGGTAGGTACACGAATCGGGAAATGAAAAATGTTCCAAAAAATGAACGACTAAGTGTAGAAATTTGAAAATATTAATGCTGCACCCCACCTATAAAGTGCCTTGAGGTATTATTTGTGGCAAATTGATAGTAACATTTGTATTTGCAATAAAAGATTCAAGTATGTTGCGTATGTATACATAGTTACTAACTTAAGTATTTATTTCGTAGTTAACATATTTCAGGATTTGTTTGTTATTGTAAATAGGCTAAATACTACTCTGCTGGTATTATGAGAAATTTAAGCTTCATGCACTTACTTCGTTTCAGTTAATATGCTGCGATATGTAATTGTGTATCGATATCTGACCAATCTTTTTAAAGAATTTATGGACCATGTTAGGAATAATAAATATTCCGTATTTGCAGTTACAGAGAGATGGGTGTGGAGTAACGTGCATACTGATATTATCAATCTTAACAGTAGCACATGGATCAATAACAAACTTCTAGATACATACGGTGAAGTAGTTAAAATATCGTTTTAATAAAAATCAAGAAAAACAAAATTTTTAGTTTGCGATGTGCATTATGAATGCACCTCGTATATTATTCCGTCGTATTCATAAAATAGAATAAATTCGCGGAAATTAATATAGTTTTAGTTGTCCAAATGCTTATAAATACAGTTCGGCCGCTGGATCTTTGCCGATGTATGTTCATTCGACTACTTTATTACTAAAAACAAACAAAGACAAACTGCAAATCTCATGTCATTTAAGCGTCGATATACGTTTCATAAAGCACAATGATGCAGAAAAGGACACAATATATGCTTGTCCTTGATTGTACGTCACAGTACTTCATTTCACTTCGGTGTAGTCAGAGACTAAGTCTCTGGGTGTAGTGCTTGCTTGTTTACTTTTGTGTTTTTTGAAATTTCTCTCACCTCTTCGTATTATTGTTGTTATTAAAAAATCAGTTCTTGTAAGAACTAATAAACAAAGCGAAAGATTTTTACTGCATTTCGTAAGTTGTAATTGACATTAAAAATATGATCATTTAAGGTTATGTTTTTGGGTAATCCCTGGTGTTTTTTTCTAATTCTTTCAATTTTAAAATGCGAGATAAATTTAATAAATAAATTAACACAGTTTTACTCATTATTAATCTTTTATTGGTAAAAAGTTATTTATTAAAGACGTAGTTGATTTGACTTTGAAATTTATTCTTAAGTCATACAAATATTTGTCGAAACATGTAGCCACCTTTATAATTTACTTCGTTAATTTAATTTCATTAAAAGTCTATGGGGCGAATCGGTAAAGATCCATTGGCCCAACAGTATGTAATGTACACAGATGTAAACATATTTAGTTGACTTGACCATTGGGAATTTAGTTAAGATTAAAAAATCCTTTGATATGTTGTAAAACTGTTTGGAATGTTTATTTCCTTTCTCACAACATTCTAAGATAATCGAAAAGTTAACAAAATCTAAAAACAATTAAAAGTTCGTTGCATCAATATAACTCACGATAAGTCCAAATCTTTTTAGATCATTATGTTAATTTTTAAATTAATTTATAATGATTTGAAAAGGGAAATAAACATTCCAAAGGAAGCTTGACTACATATCAAAGGGTTTTTATATCACATAACTGCATCCCCATAAGTAAGCCCTAATTATATCAATTTTATCTCTCATAGCACTTAGCTCTCACATGGGCCACCAGGCCACCACTGATCGATTATCTTGTAGTTCATCCAGATGTAACCAGAACATTTTAAAAAATTCAAATTAATCTCAGTTTATTGGTTCAGACGGTACTAGAATTAAAAAGTTGTGCTTATATTGTGCCTTGTGTTACACTTATTGTTAATGAATGTCGACTCAGCAACCTTTTCGAGCTCTGTGGAAAGGTGCTCAGCTCATGTCTTAGCACTTCCCAAAAATAACAATTTCATAAAGCTACAAAAATCTAATGCCGATTAGTATCCTTCCAAGTATAGCTGAAATAGTCGAAAGTTTATCTTGTAGCAGATACAAACTAGACGCAACCCAATGGTTTTTGCAATTTGCATCAGTCAATAGGGAAGTCAATCAAAATCTAAGGTTCAATGGGTATATTATTATCGATTACGTGAGTAAGGCGTTTTCAGTTTCTAAAATAAAATACAAAGAGCTCAAGAATCTCATAGCCGTAACAATATGTCATTCAAATGAACCTGTTTCGACAGCTAGGCTGTCTTCGTCAGTGAGCAATGAATCTTCTTTAAGATGCCTTAAAATGTCTGAAGCAGGTTGGTTTAAAATATTACAGTGGAGACTTGCTTGTTGTATATCAAAAATTGCAATTACTGAGTTTCTAGTTTCCACCAAAATCAAGTTGAGTGCATGAAAAATGTTTATAATTCCTGAAGCTCGCTTAAAACTAAACTGCCCCAAAAAATCGCTTAGGTTGGAGCTTGTGTATTAAGAAAATCTTTACCAAGAGTTAATAGCACGAGCTATACGTTGTAATGAGACTACAATGAAGAAAGTTCATTTCCCTGAGTAATTTTTGATATTGTGATTTAATACAAAGTTTATGTAATTGGATAAATAAATAAATACTATTAATAAAATCCGAACTTGGAGTAGAAACAAACAAAAAGGGAGAAGTCGTACTCTAGAATAAACGAAGAGCAATAGGACCAAGCAAGTTTTTAGTTTCTGTAAAAATGTATGCGAGCGAGTATACGAGATATGCTCACGTATTTAAATCAAAATGTCTTCGGTTAGTCTAAAAAAAGACACATAGCTTTGGTTGTCAGAAAATATTACTACTTCTACTCCACAAAAAAGGTTTGGCCGATCTAGCAAGTTCTTGATAAATCGCAGTTACGTAATGTTCGCCATTCACTCCACAGAGGACAAATTTATATGGATGTGCAATGAACATCACATTTTAAGTACATGCGATGTACGGTATTCGCAATTTTTCCCATGCATGACATAAACTGACCTCGTATTTTATATCTAAACTCAAAAAAATAGGTACACTTTGCTTCAATGCAACCAGGCACTGACTGAACCAATAATAAAACCTTTAACACAATGTGTGACATCAATTTAATAAACCATCTTAATTTCGAATGTCATTTGTAATCGCGTCAATGAGTACAGCTCATATGGGAGCACCTCTACATCCCTGACATAAGTTGAACTCGAGAATGAACCTTAGCCAAAGTTTAGTTTCGACAGCTGATTATTGGAAAGGGAATAAAAGCACACTTGAGCGGCTTTATTGCTAATTTACAAAATTTCCTTTAATATTATTTCATATTTGCACGCGAGCATAATGTAAAATTTAAAAAAACAAAGCACTTAGGGAAAAAAGGATGAAAACTACGTTTATACAATCCCCGTCCCTAACATATACAGCGACATTCCTTTATTCTTATAAGATCTACCACGAGGTTGGGGTGACTAAAAGGGAAGGTAGGTAACCGTAGGTTAGCGTACCTTTGGGACTGCTCGTAAAACACATCCCGTGACAAACTGCCCGATCTAAGCGCGCAAGACCACGTTGTCCTTGTTTCTTTTACCAAATGTTTTCTTTACATAAAAAACGATTTTTTTTTCTTTTTTGTTCCTTCTACGCCGGTTAAAAATAAAAACTGCTTCGCAATTTTCATATTTATTACCGAACAAAAAGATTTTGAGATTGAATCCTTTGAATGATTCGCGAAATAAAGAAGATCCTGTGCGTAGATTTGTATATGCATGGATTACCCGGAAAACGTCATTAGGACGCTCGCTCCCTAAAATACTTCAAAAGAAAATAATACTAACAGGAACCCCATTTGTGAATAAGCGGAGTTCCTCAATTTCTTTTAAAATCCCAAGATTCTTAATTTGAAAAATGCATGCCGCTTCTAGTTTTTAAGGAATATTTAATTTCTAAAGGAAAAAGGGGCGCTTAACTGAATTTTTCCACAATAGAATTTAGTTTGTGTATTTAGAAAGTTTACTCCCCTTTTGTATTATTCATAATTTCAAATTTTCCTTAATCAATTTACATTACGCGAGCTTTGAATATAAAACTGGATAGATTTTCATTGAATAATTAATTGAAAATTATGTTTCATCACATCTTAATGGACTACGCTCAGAATTGATTAGCTTCTAACTGATATATATCCTTCAGTGTATAACTGCAGCTCAATTATTATGGGCCAATGTTGCAGAACAACAATTTACGAATCGTCATTACAATAATAGACACCAGTGATAAAAGTTTATATTACCATTGAGTATAATGAACGAGTGCAAATTGTTAGTTAATCAGATGCCAATAATTGCGATACACGAACACTGGCAAACATCACTTTTCGTATTTTTTAAAATAATAAGTACATACTCAATAGTTATTTCTGTATCAATGGTTAAATAAGGATATTTTATACAGAAATGTAAGATTTGGAGCGGAGGTGGAGGACCATAATCTTACTCACAATGTTCCTTGTTTAAAGCTTGAAAAAGAGCGAAAGGTCGAAAAATCACTAAGCTAGTCGTTCTCATTATACACACAAGGATAAAGCCTATTAAATTGTTTACAACGGCCTTATTTATTTTGTTCGTATCTTGCAATGTACGGGAATAAAATACAAAGGATACAAAACGAAGGTAAACAAATGAACATCAACGTAAAAATAAAAAATAATAGAAAATACTATAGATAAACACTAGTTTACTGGTGGAAGAATCACAGTTACCAAAAATCTGTAATCGCCATCTTGTTAAGCTTAAAATGAATGAAGAAAGTGTTTTTTATATTTTTATAAACCTTCAAATAAGCGCAGAAAAAAGTACGTCTTATAAGTTAGCGGAAGGAAATGAGCAGAATCAATACTAATTAATATTTTTATTTGTTGCTCATTTGTTGCTCAAAAGTTGCCAAAGAAAAAAATTTGTTGCTTTGTTATTTTTTTTAAAAAACGATGTTCCGCTAAAGGAAGATTAAGTTAGCGGAACAATATACTATTAGCGGAAGGAAATGAGCAGAATCAATTCTAATTAATATTTTTATTTGTTGCTCATTTGTTGCCTGCGAATTATGCAAGTTCCGAATTTGTTGCTTGCAAAATAAATTTAATAACAACCGAAAACCCGCCCAGCGTGCAAACTCACAAGAATAAACCTTATTGGAAAAAAATAAGTTGCTCGCCTCAATTTCCTATTTATTACTGGCACACATTAAACATGTCTTTATGTATTTACTACTACTTTACACACGACCCTCCCATGACCAAGGTACACTAATGTTAAAAAAAAATGGGACAGCGAAATGCAAAAGAATATTTTGAAGGCAAAGGGTACATCAACATTAACTTTAAATTTGTATTGACCATAAAGGGTAGCTACCTGCATAAATTGTTTCTTTTGACGTTTTGTATTCATTGTTATTTAAGTTAAATAATATCTGGTATTTGAAACGATCGCAATTTTTTTGTTATCTAAGAAACAAAATCTTTAAATTGACGTTACATAAAAACATGCAGACACATATCAAATGTTAAATTAAAAAATAAAAGTGGACAGAACAATTTTAATTCCCATTATCTATAATAACAACAATTACAATAAGTAATTATCTTTAAATTTGTTTCAGCCCCAAAATATTTTTGAGTAATTGTTTACATGACTTGAAAACCTCAAAGTAAACTAGTTAAATAAGTAGTTAAGTATAAGTATAAGTAGTTAATAGTACTCAATGCTTTATTCTTTAATTTAACATTTGATATGTGTCTGCATGTTGTTATGTAACGTCAATTTAAAGATTTTGTTTCTTAGATCAGAGTATCTCTTTGCTTAGATAACAAAAAAATTGCGATCGTTTCAAATACCAGATATTATTTAACTTAAATAACAATGAATACAAAACGTCAAAAAAAACAATAGTTTATGGAGGTATCCCTTTATGGTCAATACAAATTTAAAGCTGATGTACCCTTTGCCTACAGCTGAAGTCATAGCGGCAGGTAAATGTAATTATTAATTTTGTGCGTCTAGCGAATTTCCCTCCAATTAACATTTTATTTATTCAGTTATTTATTATATTACATAATTTATATTTATTTATTATATTAATTATATTCTTATTTATTTCATTATTATATAAATTATATCATTTTTATTTATTTATTCTAATGATTTATATTTTTTTAGGACCATTTGTTTTTATAGAAATTTATAGTAAGGAAGAAAACGGAAAATATTTCAGTTTAAAAATTTGCCTACACAATTTAAAATAATAATCAATAATAGAGAAGAGAGATGTATACTTTCATTAGTTATTGTATATAAAGGGATGCGTCATACCAGAAAATCCAATTACGAATTAGGTCATTTTACCACAGTATGTCTGCGCCAAAATAAGACATGGATAGAATATGACGATTTAAAAGAAAAAGAGGAAAGAAAGCCAGATACATATAACGTAGATCCTCAATTATTAATATATGTGATAACTGATAAATAAACAATGAAAACGAAATATTATTTTCAATTTTTTCAAATTCTAAAAACTTATTTTGCTCCCGTTAATATTTATAATAACTTTGCACGCTGGACGGGTTTTCGGTTGTTATTAAATTTATTTTGCAAGCAACAAATTCGGAATTTGCATATTTCGAGAGCAACGAATTTGGGCAACCTATTGATATCAAATTGAAGTGCGCAACTTATTTTTTTCCAATAGTTTATTCTTGTGAGTTTGCACGCTGGACGGGTTTTCAGTCGTTCTTAAATTTATTTTGCAAGTAATAAATTCGGAATTTGCATATTTCGAGAGCAACAAATTTGGACAACCTATTAATATCAAATTGAAGCTCGCAACTTATTTTTTTCCAATAGTTTATTCTTGTGAGTTTGCACGCTGGACGGGTTTTCGGTTGTTATTAAATTTATTTTGCAAGCAACAAATTCGGATTTTGCATATTTCGAGAGCAACAAGTTTGGGCAACCTATTAATATCAAGTTGAAGCGCGCAACTTATTTTTTTTCCACTAGTTTATTCTTGTCAGTTTGCACGCTGGACGGGTTTTCAGTTGTTATTAAATTTCTTTTGCAAGCAACAAATTCGGAATTTGCATATTTCGAGAGCAACAAATTTGGACAACCTATTAATATCAAATTGAAGCTCGCAACTTATTTTTTTCCAATAGTTTATTCTTGTGAGTTTGCACGCTGGACGGGTTTTCGGTTGTTATTAAATTTATTTTGCAAGCAACAAATTCGGATTTTGCATATTTCGAGAGCAACAAGTTTGGGCAACCTATTAATATCAAGTTGAAGCGCGCAACTTATTTTTTTTCCACTAGTTTATTCTTGTCAGTTTGCACGCTGGACGGGTTTTCAGTTGTTATTAAATTTCTTTTGCAAGCAACAAATTCGGAATTTGCATATTTCGAGAGCAACAAATTTGGGCAACCTGTTAATATCAAATTGAAGCGAGCAGCTTATTTTTTCCAATAGTTTATTCTTGTGAGTTTGCACGCTGGACGGGTTTTCGGTTGTTATTAAATTTGCAAGCAACAAATTGGGAACTTGCATATTCCGAGAGCAACAAATTCTTATATTATTATGACAGTTGGCAACCTTTGAGCAACAAATAAAAATATTAATTGGAATTGATTCTGCTCATTTCCTTTCGCTAATAGTATATTGTTCCGCTAATTTAATCTTCCTTTAGCGGAACATCGTTTTTTAAAAAAAATAACAAAGCAACAAATTTTTTTCTTTGGCAACTTTTGAGCAACAAATGAGCAACAAATAAAAATATTAATTAGAATTGATTCTGCTCATTTCCTTCCGCTAACTTATAAGACGTGAAAAAAGTGAAAATGATTCTCCAAAATGTCGAATATCTGCCAAACTAGTCAGAATTTCTAAAAATAAGTCAATCTTTTCATGAAAGGTTTTATTTAATTTCAACCAGCTTTAAAAACGGAAGAAGAGTTAAACAGCAACTTGCCTTATTCGATGGTAGCAAAGAGTGGAAATTAAGATTACCAGTCATGAGTATTTGAAATACCGAAGAAGGTTTGGTTTTTTGTATAACAAGTGCATGAATAAGAGACCTGCAGGCCAGCTTTCGAGTGTCACCATACAGTAATGTGCTTGAGCTTGTACGAGTAGAATGTTGAAATAAAAAATTAAATGAAAGTCAAAACCTTAGGCTGGCTGGCTGCGAAGTTGTCATCTCACAGTCTGACGCATTTTTGCACGCGGCTGCCAAGGAAGAACCTGCACTTGCTGATGGGTGTACCTTCCGGAAACTGTAAACCAAACAGCATCGTATGGGCTTGGTCTTATAGAGAATGCTACATAGTCGACCACATCCTTTGCGAGTATTCTGCAATTGCTCAACTAAGAGGATCCGTGTACGAATCATGTGTGCGATGGGACCTACATTGAATCTGGCGACCCTTCAATCTAAATGCAGAATCCAGAATAGATTGTAAGACGCCATTTACGAGAAGATTTGAGATTCAAAATGTAGGAATCTAGTGATCGATTTTGAATTTTTTTGATTGTCGGTCATAGAAGAAGGGATCGGCGCATTTCCATTACATTGTCAATACGCAGAAGGACAGTCCCGCCATTGAAAAAATACGATAGTTTATTATGAATAAGAGAACAGTCACAAATGAGAATAATATATTTATGTGATTTACCTATACTGCAAGGTTTAATTGAAGAACACAATAGAGACAGAGACGACTAAAAATACGCGAAAAATAGAACTTCTTGATTCTCTTTACCAAGTGCCAGAAATTTGACTCATTGCAGCAGAACTGTTTGGACACGTTGAACGTTTATAACCTATGACGTGCATAGAAATGAGTTTGTACCTACATAACAAACGCACCTTTCGATGCGTTGCACACAACTTCCACTTTCATATCAGAGATATAAGCCACGCTCTACAGGCTTTCACCCATAAGTTTTTGTAGTACTTAATTTGTAAACCTGTTTTCAATTTTTACTCAAAATTCCGAAAGAAAAGCTATTAGTTCTTCTCAATGAAGTGGACATACATGGATCTTTTATAGGGCACAAAAAGGACGGTTACAACGACACGATGCAGTACAGGCCTTGATAAAAAGAGGGCAAGAAGGCGTAAATATTTCTGCTAAGCTTGAACATCCTGTAATGATAAGAGGAGATGGTAAACGATCGCATGGTGGTTACAGCATCACATATTTCTCAAGCAACGTCCAGTTCATGATGCTGATATGGCAACGCTTGAAAGAACAAACGAGACAAATTAGTAGTCTTCCCGTCTTATTCAGTAGCCTGAAATTTGAGGATGTTGACACAATGGGCAAAAGATCAGTCGAAATCCCAACCAATGGACTTCAATTAATGACACTAAACCTCCTTTCTAGGTAAGAAATCGAGCATTGATATTGAAATGCTGCATTAATAAATTGATTGTGCCTTCTTGAGAGCAAGCAGAGGAAGTCTTTTTAACTTAATCATTCTTTTGCGGTAACGCTAACAAATAATTTATAACCCACTACATCAAACAAAGGCGATAATTATCTAAAACCTATTGCCAAAGCGATTTCGTTCAGTGCTGATAAGAGAAAATTAATTTTAAAAAGAAATGCTAGTAGATATAAGCTCGCCTGTCGGGGCTCCTGGACTGATACAATTATACCGGACGTGTAGGATAAAAAGATTATCTGAAAATTAAGGTAAGTTCAACAAATTCTTTCTTCGATAATACGAACTGTACGAAAATGTTCGCGAGAAGGGTTGTCACAATCAATGTTAAAAAATCCAAGATCATACTGAAAACCATCGTTAGAAATATACATAAAACACGCCTAATTTGTGCCCAATTATCATTTTCTTTATAAGGTAAAGTGTAGTGTATAAGTGGTGGAGGAATACGTTCAGATAGATACATCATACACAAGACAATGCTTTAAACGCTCACCTGCTTCATTCCTTGTGGATGATGATGTTTCCAATGTAAAACATGATAAGAGCAGTGTTCGACAATGTTAGAACTGTTAGAAGCATGCATAACAACTAAAATCAAAACTGGCAATGAAATTTTTGAGGGGGAATGAATATCCGCTTCCCTTTCCAATTAATTATGGCCAGGAACCAATCAGTAAAGTAGAAAATGTTTAACAACAACGTTACCTAAACACATTCCAGTCATAACGGCAGAAAACGACTAAGAGCAAAATGTTGACGGTGTTTCACAAACAAAAAATATTGCTATTAGACGAGTTGGGCCCAACCTTTAACCTGGCTTGAGCCACTTAAGTATTTAAAAAATTTTGGCGAGCCACATACATTAAAATTCATTTTAGAGTTCATCTCGTGTAATTTAATTAATAAAATTCTACGTTTCGGAAATTATAATGCACTTTTTTTATCAAGATATCATTTTTGAGTATACCTAACCACATGCGACGCCTTCTGGCTCAAAATGCGCCACAATAAATTAATTAGCTAATAAATTGATTACGACACACCAACACCTTACGACCAAAATTTCACACCCTAATTGACAACGCCCTACCTGAAATCGTAGACACGATGGGTGTTCCCCTGCGAAGAGAGAGAGAATCACCAGCAGCAGTTTTCCCGACTCGACTCAACGGAGAGGGGGTGGGTTCCTCGATGAGCCAGAACCAATAATCAAAACCTGAAACAAAAAAAAAGGTGGGCGCCACCAGCTCGAACAATTTCCCTGCTGCTGTACTCCGCGTGAACTGGACCGTTGGATGGAAACGCAGGTCCAACAACCCTCGACCAGGACGTATCGCGAGCCAAAAATAAAAGAAACACCACAATGACTCTTGTCGACCCCAATGTATATATATCTATATATCATACACTGATACATGCACAGTAATCAATACGTAATAAATAGTAATAGGCCAATCCACTGTTGGCACCTTTAAGTACATATCACCCAAAACAACAAAGTACACCCCCCCTCCCCAAGCAAGACAACCCCACAGATAATGTATAAATATAAATATCAATAAAAAAATCTCTGTAAACACAACAAATAAATTACACAGAAAGATCACAGGCAAAATAATTAATAATAAATGCAATAATATGTGCCCTCGTATGGCCACCAAAGACGTGGGTGGTTCCCACTCTACCAAAACAAAGTGTACCCCAATAGGGGTAACATGATTAGGTTATACAATTTATAAATCCCCTTTCCCACGCTTGTTGCAACAATCGATCTCAGGGTACAGCTAAACGTATGGCTGTTATTTCGTACTATGAAACTACTCAACACAGGTTTGAATCGGTGTGCCACAAGAATGCAATTCAATTTCCAATAGAATGAGATTCCCCACTACAAAAATTTAGATTCCCCTACTTTGTTATCATTCGGTAATTTACAAGAGTTACAATTGAAAATTCTAAACGTTATGAATACATTGAAATAAATCGACAACTTAACTACTGGCACTAGTTCATTAATTTACAACCGTTCAACCCCCCCCCCCCCCCCCCCCCTCGTGGCAGACACCTGCTTCATTTTATTAATACACCCAAACTTATCTGCAAATCTTCTTAATCCGCACCGGCTCTGCTACTTCAACTGCACCAACTACTCCTCCGACAGCCAATACTCATAAGTTGTACTCTATAGCTTCCCCATGCAATATATCTTCGCAACGGACAATTAAAACCCAATCACTCCCAGTAGAAATTTTGCCTCGGACAATTATAAGGTTTCGCATCTAATTCAACCTGCTACTACAGCCCCTTTAACCCCCCCCCCCCCCCCCCCCCAGACTTGCTAAAACAAATACACCCAAATTAGCATCATATACACCTTCGTTTACCTGTTACAGTGAAATTTACCTTCAAAATGAAGCGGATTACAAATATAACTTCAGATTCTGTTCCAAATCGGTCTCCAAATCCCAACACGTGGTTTTAGGTTAACAACCTCCAATATTCTCTATATTTATCACAAATCCTGTCGATCGACAGATACCATAAAGCACCTATAACCTCCTTCAACCCCAATAATCCAAAACTTTATGGAAATTTAATAATAAAATAGCACAGGCACGAAAAATCACCGGAACCCTAATTCTTTTACTTCATGTTCTCAACAGACCGAATCTGACATCCCCGACCACAAAAATGCACCAATCACAGTCGTTTAAATTATTATCTGCCTCTAAATACCTCAACCTTTCTACCAAAATGTTTTTAATGCTAAAACTGACTGTTACACACATTTAGAAAGTCATTCGTTTTTTACTTCGAGTTATGGGAGATACTTATTGGTAAATTCACAGTATCACTAGATGCAGTATTTGTTGTTATGGAGTTTTTTTATTTTCCTCATAACCATATTCCATATAGGTGGAATTCTGACTGCATCATTTTTAATGAATCTGGTTGTTTCTCGATGTTAATGGCCTCTCGTATTACCCTCCCTTGTAAAGTATATGCTGGAGCTAATAAGTGAATTTTTTTCTGGTGACTATCAGATCAGTGTCCATCCGATGGGTTGCGAATAAGGAGGAGGTGTTATATTGCTTTATCGCTAGATGATGTTCTTATATTATATTACAACGCTTCCTCCTCCTTGGTTCCTTGGCTAAAGAAATGTTTGAACAACTATGGCCATTAACAGCGGTATTGTACACATTTTAAAGAACAAAAATTGCCGCGAGCTACGGGTTGCGCATCCCTGTAAGAGCGTAATTCAAATTTTTATTTCATGAATTCTAAATAATAATGACTTCTTGCAGCTGATTTATGTAAAATAAAAGATGAACATAATCAATATCATAAAATAGGTGTGTTACGTAATGTCAGATGTGTTCACTTAATAAGGTATAGGTAAATAACTTTTTGAAGTTTTTTGGTACCACACCTCGTATAAAAGAAGCAAGCCCGGTAGCCTTATCGTTAATTTCTGACATTACTTTGTCAAGAGAGACGCTAAAGAGTATTCATTTAGTTAAAAATTCACAAAAGAGTCACAGGTTAAACGACGTATGGAAATGGTAATGGTGTGGTCGCTGCAGGACTCACACATCTTTCCAGGTAAGTGATGGATGTCTCCCTCGGGATACAGTTTCCATCATGCTAAACCAATCAGCCAAATGCAAATTCCTATATCGAAATATGCAACAACTGCTATAACTTACTAACCACATACTCGACATTTCCATTTATGTTCCTTTATTTTGCTTGATTGTAAATAAAAATTTTCCAATGCATGCAGTATAAACAAATTTCGTAATAATTTACATACATCGTAAAATTCAAAGACTTTTAAGATACAAAATATGTCTTCTCGTAAATCGGATAAAGAATACTTCAACCCCTCGTGAGAACGAACAGTTGATGCCGGGGGATGCAAATGACACGAAATGCACCGGGAAAACGAAACCGCGTTGTAAGTGCACTTTAAATATTAAAAACCCATAGTGCGGCAAAACGAAAATGATACGAAATTGGAATTTATTTAATAATTGGCAACGAAACGTTCTACTGAAAATGTCAGCTGAAAGTGGGAGTGCACACTTGCGGTACGTTAGTGACTGTGATTGAATATCTGAAATATTAGATCGTAAATTAATATAAATTATGATCTGTAACCGGTTACACACAGCATTCTTCTTTACGTTTATCCTTTGCAGTGCTTATGACTAGGTGGTCTTTACTCCTCTTTAACAAGATTACCATTAAGTCCGTAATTAATTACGCCGAAACCCATTTTCAATAATTTTCGAAATGCCTCGGAATGTAAATGGAACAAAAAAAAAGTGGAAAGACGCGTAAACCATCAAAATTATTATCCGTACTTACGATACGCGAATTTCGATCAGGGTGTCAGAAGCTTGGGATTCGATTCCAATACTCGATACACATATTTTTACTTAAGGGTAGAATCGCGAAGTGTATTCACAATATATCGGAATTTACGTATTTCGAAATACCTCTCGGCATTTTAAATCATTTTCTTATTACTAAGTACTTACTGTAAAATTCCTAGATAACTATTGAAATAACGTTTGAAATTTATTGTTAATTAGTTGTGTATTTCAGAATTTGATGGAAATGTTTTTCTTCCATAAACAATAATCATGAAAGTTTTAGATAAATTCCCGAAAAAAATTCTCATCATACAGTTTTTCTTGTACAAATAATATACTCCAGTTGAAACAAGCGACCCAAAACAACTTATAAAACACGTAAAGCTTTGGTTTTTACCGGGAGACATTTTGACTTAAAAAACAACCCTGTAACAACTTATCCCAGGTCAACAATTTTAAATGTAAATCATAGTCAAGTGATTCCTTATTTCAAAGGTTTTTCAATTTTCTCTTTAATAATAATAATAATAACAATAATAAGGTTTATTCGTGTTTTGTAGCATAAAAGTACTTACCCTTGTCACTGAATGTAGCATCTAATTTAGTATATAACACAATTGAAGAGAAAATAATAATAATAAAAATACAATATATGTAGATGTAGTGAATTAGTGAAAAGAGAAACTCATGGTAAGAGTAATATGCATTCACCATTAAGAACGCCTTTACTTTTCGTTTACACGCATTATACCGGGTGTTGATCCGGCCGCTCGGTAATAGCATTTTACGTGTAAAATCTTGCCAAAGCATAAGTGTACAAAATTGTTCAAAACTAAAAATGCTACCTGAATGGTATGTTTAAACTTAAGTCAGCAGTGTGCCGTTTTTTTGAAAATCTTTGATGGTACAAAAATTTTTTTACCGGTACAAATTAGCAACAAATAAGTAACAAATTATGTAATATTTTTTATTGCAGTGCACTGCTATCTTATGAGACATGTCAGCGTCCACTTATGTCAACATTTTACCCTGGCGTTTTGCATCGGCGTCAGTTTTAGTACTTCGATACTTTATATTTAAAAAAATAACTTCACCCTTCACCCACATCATCTTCACCTCAATATACTGTTTTTAAGGGGAGGCTTTGAGTTTTTCCTCTGTTATTTACCTTCAACCCCCTTTTTGAGTCTACGAACCACTATAATATTAACAATATTTTTATATGCAAACATTCCCAAGAGAAACGCAAAGATTTCTTTGAAATTATTGAAGATACCTAATCAAAAAATACAAATACCTTCATTTATTAAAAACTTAATGAAAGTATGTGATTTTGATAACAGATTAGCATTTCCAAATATGAGTGAGAATGATCTAGATCTAGAAGAAATAGGTAGTACCTTAATTATCTGATTTAATTGAAAGAATCAAATTTGTAGATTATTATGGACCCCTATAGACATAATCCACAAAAATTTCAACTATTACTTGGCCACCGAAAACTACCTACTTATAGCGATATGTGCAACATCAAAAATACACCACTACTTGACACCCCTCCTCAGTTGATATAACAAAAAAATAAACGAATGCGACTTCCAAGTCAAGAAATTGCCCCAAACTTGCAAGAGGAATGAAAAGAAGTGAAAATACTTGTAAAACAATGGCTAAAATCTCTCAAAATGAATGACGATGATAGTACTGTTTTGTAGGTAAAATAAATATCAAAAGGTGGAAAAAAGGCTCATTGGTGTTTGTCTAATTATTACCAACAGCATTGTTGTACTAAACATAGGGAAAAGTCCAAGCAAAAACCCACCACATCATTTTATAATGCTGACCCTGATCTTGCTACCGAAAGTCTGACCGCTGTGCATCCTTTAACTTCGACCTCGGCTTCAAGTACTGAAAAAGGTATTTCGAAATGTCCTCGCAAATGCCTCAGGAGAAGGACTTATCTGCACTATTAATAAATTCTAGTTCCGACGAAGAGATTACAACGGAGTTAATCTCAAAATTTTTAATTTCATGACGTCTTGACTTTTACAACACGGATTATTTCCTTATAGGTACTAATGTAAATATGTTTGTGCAACTATCTTAGGTGATCACCTGATCTTTTAATGTTGTATGAATCATTGCCGTTAAGTGACGTTAAGCCGGTCTTTTTACTAGAATATGAAAGTAACTAGTTTTTACAAATAAATTTGATAACGATGAAAGACGTTGTATAACTGTTAGAATTTGTTAGTACATTTAGAACTTTTGTGGTGACCGGAAGTATAATGAAATAAATTTCCAAATTGTTCCTCCGTGTCGTGTTCGCGTTTTCTAGTTTAAAAATCTGTGCATGTGCAATTAAATCGTAAACAATATTTAATTATAGTGTCAATCGTTCCAATCGTCTAAGTCCAAGATGAGGAGCGCACGTCAAGTGGTTGCAGCTGGTGGCAAATAAAGCGAAGGCTGTCGAGTGGATACTAACGGCAAGTTTTTGATCATTTTTATTTAAAATCCGTAATATTACTTTATCTTTAAATAGTAGTACCGGGTAGCCCAAATTTGATACTTTCATTATAGAAACATCCTTTATCTTACGAAATAGACAAAAATGGACCTAGGTGCCTTGAGCCCAATTTTAATGAGAAAATCACTAGTGTAAACAGATTTCAGCTATCTTTAATGGTTTGGCCACTGGGGGCGTGTCTCGAATTTAGTCGATTCCCTTGTAATGCTCCATAACTTTCTTATTATTAAAGATAGGTACTTAAGTCATTTTGAAAAAATCTTTCTTAGAGCACTTTTTTACGTAGAATCCATTACGATGGGCAATTTTTAGACAGGGTTTTGGTTTTTTGTGTACAACGCTAAACTACATTTTTCCATACGGACCACCCTATATATTTTGAGGTTTTTGAAAAGAGAGTAAAACTTTCTAAATTTTGATGTAGGTATTAAAATTTCGAGATAACTAAGACATTGTCGTTTTAAGTGATGCTGCCGTTATTTGTTAACCATGGAATCCTAGATGTCTGCAAGCAAAATATTTTAATGCATAAAAATAATATTTAACATTAATATAACAAATGATACATCAAAATTTAGGAAATTTTACTCTCTTTTCCAAAACGCCAAAATATATAGGGTGGTTCGTATGAAAAAATGTAGTTTAGGGTCGTCCACAAAAAAACCAAACACCCTCTAAAAAATCACTTATCTTTAATAATAAGAAAGTTATGGAGGATTAAAGAATTCGATTAAATTCGAGAAACGTCCCCTAGTGGCGAAACGATTAAAGATAGATGAATTCTGTTTACGCCAGTGATTTTCTCATTAAAATTTACTTCAAGACACCTAGGTCCATTTTTTTCATCTCTTAAGATAAGTAAACTGTACCAAGAGTTATCCAGCTTATTCCACAGGGTGTCCCAAAAAGGAAAATGTATTGAGGTTGTATCTTTTTTAATGGAAAGCGTCATATATTGTTACATTTTCGTTTAAATGTTTAAATGCTCAACATCGATAATTTCCCCTCACTTTTATACTTTTTAGTCCGTTCCAGCATTTTTCCACATCGTAGTAATCCAGAAATCTTAAACGAGCGTTCTTATCTTTAATGATCTTTTCGTCCACCTTAAATTTGTCACAAGCTTGACATGCGAATCCTATTCTAGCTACTATACACTGTGTCCAAGATAAGGAGGACTATGGGGATTTCGGAAACGGTAAGAGATAGAGTTTCGGTTAAATGGGAGAAAAGTTGGGTAATTTTGAGTTTAGTAAAATGACATTTTTAACCTGACGAAATTCCGAACCGTTCCGAAGTTATGCGACAAAAAGCGAATTTTCAGGATTTCGTTTTTGACAAATTGTTACTTTGTCGTTGATGTTAAATAAAAAGGAAAAGAAGCTTCTACACGTACTTTTTAACGTTCTTTAACATAGCATGCAGCAAATTGGAATCCGACGTTTCGTTTTCAAGGAACCATCATTAACTTTGTTTTTTTAAATACGGTCCTGATCTGTTTATACATAATAAGTATTACAAGAGCTTTTTATTCTGCATTGACTGCATTCAAGCATGTATCACACTTTATGGTTTAATTTCGATTCCTTTGATGATCCAATTGTTCATCTCCATTTAAGTTACAAACCTTCTGCCTTTGCTTTTGTTGATCTAACCACCTTCTACATACAATTTCTGCCAATTGGGCCACCATATCTCCCATTTCCATTATTATTTGTGTTATTGAGTATTTTAATTTACTGTTGCGTATCATTAATATTAAATCACAAAAATAAACTCCTAAGTAAATAATGAAAAATAATTCACGAAGGTGGAAGTTTGATGGAAGTTTTTTCAAAAGTGGAAGTACTTAGGTGTACTTAGTTACAAGATTTTTACTGGCAGTTTACCCCTCGTCCCTAACTCCTCACCTTGGTCTCCGCTTAAAAGTAAAAGTGAAAAGAACACACACCCACTGACCACTATGTTATAATCTACTAGCCTCGAATCTAGCCCACTTAATCTCAACTCTACAATTCACCATGAATTATAACAGAAAATGACCCATTTAAAGATAGTCATTGAATTCATTATAAGATACATCTTTTCTAAACCCCAAGAAGACTTAACGGAAAGTCTGCAACTGTACTTCAGTGATATACACTACAAAACGAGAGAATTTCAAGAGAACTTCCAGATTTAAGTAATGTTACATCCTACCTGACAATGTACAACGGTCACTAACTGATATATCAACAAGTGTCTTAAGCTGATGATTGTAGGCACTGCCTGTGTATTCATTCACAAGAAACATAAACTACAATTTAATAAGTCGAGTCAAGTACGGACACGATAGCAAACGTATGAAAACGTTAAAAGAAACTTTACTTACCAGAGATTTATCGAACGTGTCCAAGTAATTGTCGGAAATTTGTTTCTCGTACAAAGCTCTTGCTAAAGAACCTCGAGGTCGATACGACTTGAGTATCCAAGACTGTGGGGCATTCTCGTGTGGTGTCTTAACATCCAACGAAGAAATTCGGTGATCACTCGATACACAAACACTTTGATTACTCATATTAATTAATACTTGAAAAACTTTATAATTTAACTAGAGGTTTATGAAATTCAAAGCCCACTTTCATTTAAATTTTCTAAGTTTAAGATAAAGGTAAATAAATTTCTGAGGTTATGTTAGTAATGTAATTGTAAAACTGTACATACTAACGGTTTCTGTGCTAAATTACGTAACACAACGACTGTAAAATAACTCTATTTTAAGAAATTAAGTGTTAAAAGGTGTTTTATTTAACAAAAATTCAATTTAAAGGTTTGTTTTTGTGTTTAATTGACAACTACGGGTTTATTACATGTAGACAGTGGCGTCACGCATGTCAGCAGAAAGAATCTGTACCTGATTCACAAATTCAAAATTACTATGTTTATCACGAGTAAGAGTAACTGACCGTTAATTTTCTATGTTGATGATCTTAGAAGGTTATTTTTTACTACTTTTAATATGATTTTTTACGAAGCTTTGTATATTTTCATGAGCTCCTCTCCTAACTATACGAGGCTTGTTCAGTAAAATGTATCTTGCTAAGAATTACCACTACAATTAAATCATGTGCGTCCACAGTTTCGTCAACTTTGTTCATGGAATCTTTGTAACTGTTCGAAAACGGTTAGCTTTTGACACCTTTTTCTATGATTAAAGGCGAGGAAATCCAAGGTGATAAATCTGGGTTATAGTTTCAACAACTTTGCCTGCTGAAGGTTGTGTTTTAAACTTCAATGGTGGGAATTTAAATGTTTTTATTAATCTTTATTCATCTTCATATAATTGTGCAAAACATTTGAATATAAGTATATTGTTGAGCATGTCAATAAGGATATCATTAAAGAGTAGACAAGGTTGCTTGTATATAGTTGTGTTACTTTGTGTTTGAATTTGCTAATTCTTTCATTTTTGATTTCTATTGGTAATTCATTGACGTACTTTATTCCTTTGTATTTACTGCCAAATTGGGTATTCTGTAGGAGATGTAGTTGTTGTCTTATTTCTTCCTTTTTTCTGGTGCCATATCTGTGAATATTTTTTATTTGGTGTACCTTGATTCTTTTGACCAGTTTCTACTTGTAAATGACATATGTTCTTAATGTCTTCATTTCTTTGAATATTGGTTTGTAACAGTCGCTGCGTTTGAGGCAAAACATGATTTTTTTGCGTGATCAATACTGGGGTAAAACTCTGCTTCCTCTATTTTAAAAATACTCACATATTAAATGGAATCTACCTAACTGTGCAGTACTTCCGACACTTACCTATTGTTTTGACATTTGGTACGACCGACTTAGACATTCACACGTAGTCAGGAAGTTGGCTACGCTTCAGTTCCTATTCTGTAAGAACTACCTTAGACCATACAGAACGGTATCCGGAGATAATCTGTACGTAATTGCCAAACCTCCACTTTATCTTATTCTGCAGGAAATCTACTGCTTAAAACACCTTCGCAAGACCGACACCTGCAACCTACTAAATAGCCGTATTTCACTTTCCTTCCTTTTTGGCCGCTCGTCGTCACATTAAGACCTTGGTCTTATGTGAGTGGCGGCGCTTGTGGGATGCGCCTGACAAAGGATTCAACAACTATTCCTTAATCATGAACATCGAACCATGGATTTTCGAAAATCACGTACCGGGATGTACAGTAGTCCACATTTCTCACCTTTCTCCTACGGGCGGTGTCTTCCGATACCCCGGCGCACCGTATACCCCTTTCTCGAGAGTATGATGGCCGAGCTCCTCTGTTGCCGATTGGCGAGAATCGCCCCTTACCCTGATTTCCCTCAAACTATCCTAGATCTCGTACCCAACCGTATTTAATTTTTTTCGCAGATTTAGTGCTAGGGTTCGGTTAGGCTGTTATTTTTGTTATTTTTTCACGAGGGGGAGAAATACGAGATAGGTACACGTTTGTAAATTAAAAAAGTGATGGTATGCAATACCCCTCTAATTCGAACAGCGTTCCCCGGCGTCCCGGGTCACCAAAAAGTAGGGGTACGCTTGTGTAATTTAAAAAAGGTGAGGGTATGCCATTCCCCCGCATCCCCCCTTAATTCGAGTCGTCTGTACTGTCTCAAGTCTCACCTGCCATCGCCATCGTGTAAAATTGAACCAACCTCCTAGCTTGATCTATCCTTTAATGTAGACAAGTCGGCAGCGCCGGATTAAGGGGGAGGGGCTATAACCCCGGGCCCCATTAGATAGAGGGCCCCCATTTAAAAAAAATACTAGTAAAAAGAAATTAATTAATATATTTGTTTATTAATCTAATTATTTACTTGTTCATTCATTTACTTACCTACTTTACATTCATATTATTCATATGATTTTATTTTATTGTTTATCGTGTAAAATAATTTCGATGAGTTTAAAAAAGGGATTCTTTCACGTAAAAAGCCCTGGGCCCCTCAACTCTTTAATCCGGGCCTGCAAGTCGGGGTGCGGGTGTGCTACTTCCTCCTCCTCATCCTTCTTCTTCAATGCTACTGATGGGATTATCATCTAGATTATTTGATGAAAATCTGGATCCAATAGATGATAGTAACGGGCACTCCTTGCTTTTTTTAAACCCTTTAGTCGAAACTCCCGAATCATTTATCTTCATTGAGAAACATGATTATTGTAAACTTAGAAAGAAAATAACGGTTTAACACAATCTCCTGTGCCTATTCAATTGTTAAACATTTCGCTTATCCTTATAGGAATGTCGCCGCGCGTTCAGATCAGACATCTCTATTAAAATAGGTGTTCATCATTCACTTTATGTCCATCCGTAGAGCATTTAACACTGACTTTTTCGCTGATGATGACAGCTTTGCTGTCGAAACGCGTCCTATTTAATAAATTTTTATTATGGTTTTTGGTATTTGCAGTGGTGTGCTCAAAGACCACAACGTTATTAGAACTTAAGAGCATTGTTTGCCTTTATTATTTTATACAGATATTAATTTTTAATACTCAATGTAAACTCATTGGTTTTAACTTTATTCGTAAATTGTAGATGTTCAAAAAAGTTAATTAAGAACAAAAATTCCACCAAACACCAAATTAACTGGGTCCACTAAGAAGAATTTGTCATTCCGTCATTAATCCACATACAGAAGATCATCGTAAGCATCTGTCTTAGACAGTCCTTTCTGGCTCCATCACCGTATGGTCAGTATTCTCTTCATTATAATCTTTATTATGTTGGCTCTTTCTTTAATTTGATTTTCCAATGATGATGGCAAAATCATACAAAATTTGTTCTTGGTATAACAAGGGGAAGTAGAATTTGCTGCAAATAGCGTGCACTGAATTAGTTATATACATATAATAATTATAAATAGCTCCATTTAGTACTTTAATACTCAAAATATCTAAACGAGTTTTAACATAATGTGGGATCAAATCATTGATTGATACTTCATACATTTGACTATATTTATAACTATGTATAATGACAATAATGTAAAACTTGTCAAAACCTTACAACATATAAATAAAAACTAATATTTACTAAAATCAAATAGACCTTTAATAGACAAAAGTAACAACGTATAACAGGGTATCAGGTTGAGAAGGTTTAATAATAAATAATAAAGGAAAAGAGAACAAAATAACCTTGAACCACCTGCTAAATATTAAGGTTAGGTAATAATAGTGAAGATTTAAAATTGGAAAATGGAGGTTTTCAAAACTCCCAAAATACATATTGTGTTGGATCACAATGCAAATAAAAATTTAGATGACATTTCTTCATAGTTTTAACATATAGTTAAAAGGAACAAGCCTGGATAAAAAAGGTGATCAAAATTCAAAATTTTGCAGGCGAAGAACCTCAAAGAACATTTAAAACGTTTAAATGATCAAATGAACAAAGAGGTAATTACAACACAGTAGTAAATGCGTTTCAAAACTATTGTAAGCCGCTTGTAAACGAAACATATGAATGATCGTTGTAAGTTTTCACAAGGGCAACAAAAAGGTGAGGACTTTGATCATTTTTTAACAGTGCTAGCTGTACAATGCAACTTTGGAGAGCTAGAAAGTTTCTTAGGAGAGATAAAATTGTGAGTCGTATCACAAGTTTAGGTGTCCAAGAGAGATTACTTCAGAACGTAGTCCTCGAATTAAAAGAGACTGAAGATGTCTGTGGGGCAGCAGAAGTTAGTAAATAGCAAGTGAGGGATCCAAGACATGATACAGAAATAGCAGTAACAATACAAAGAGAGGATCAGTGCCAAAAGGAAGTGCTAGTTATAATAATTATGACTGTTCTAAAGTTCTCAAGGAGTCGTTAGAGAACCTTGTTAGTAGGGTCGAGGAACCCAAGTAATGTGTTAAAACAGTAATAGTAAAAAAAAGTAAGAAAACACTTCGCTTAGATCCGTTACATCTCAATAAATCAGTGTGTTTGGTTCAATGAGGGTTAGGAGAAGATTCTTTGGTGAAAGTGTAAGACCATACGATAGTTACGTTGAGGCAATGTTGGTTCTAGAAATGTACCTAAGTTAACTGAATTGCTATCACCTTTACGTACCTTAATCAAAGGAAAAAATAATTTTTTTCAACGCCTCTTGAGAAAATTCGATTTTCCTCAATAATTTTCGTGACGAAAGCACTGCTTTTCCTCCCCAAGGAGGCAAAATATATTGCCTCCGCTCATGAAATTTATTAAATCGTTACCTTGGTGACAATCATAAAAACCACTTACATGCTAGATTAATTTGGTTTTATTATCATTTTTTTTTAATTTTTAGATGTTTTTATAGGGGTGTTAAAAAAATCACATGTATTACACTGGAGTAAAGTGTCTTTTCCTCTCATTTGTTGCCCTCGTCTGCGACTCGGGTATCAAACCTTGCACGCGAGAGGAAAAGCATCACTTTCCTCCGTAGTAATACAAAGGTCGGTTTATTTAATCAAATAAAAAATTTAATAAACCAAACTCCCACCGTTAAAGATATTTGATGGCAGTTCAGACAGATCACAGATGCTGGTCAAAATGGCATTCGTGAGTAACAAAATTACTTGTTATTATTATAATACAACTACTTTTGAATTTTAGAACGTAAGTTTAGATAAAATAAATATATTAAAATTCTTCAGTGTTTCCCTGCGCTTCAAATTAAGTCAACCAGCGCAATATTACTGGAGATTCCTCACGTCCTTCAATGCAAGGCAAGAAAAATTACACCAAGGATTAGATCTTTGTAGAAAAAATTAACAGCTGAGGTGTAACGTAAATCACGGCTTTACAAATCAATACGAAATAGTTTCGAAAAGAATAGGTATGTGAATAAAAGTAAAAAGTGACTCTCATTATATATTTGTTATACCGCAGAGTTAGAAACGAAACGAATGAAACAGAGACGTGACATAAATTGTACAGAGACTGTAGAATCCAACACTCTCTGAAAATTGCCCGATAACGAGCAAAAGAAAAAAATGCGAACCTGTAACCGATGCCTCATACTTACGCTCTGTCTATTTTCAATTTATTTTAAAGCTCCTTATTTTCTTTATATGAGACTGCGCGCGACATTTAATTTTTATTAGCAATAAAAAGCATAACGCAAATTACGTAGACAATAAGAAGTAAACTTCTGACGAAGAATTCTAATCGGAAATATTCATTAAAATAAATCGCTAACGTTACTCCGCACCCCCAACTCGGATTTCCAATTAAAAAACCTCATTTATACTTGAGTAGAAATTACATGATGCAATTTAAAAACTGGAAAAACCTCTTAGAGGATTTCAACCCTTAAATAAGTGTCTTCTTAAGAACGTTTTTCGGTTCTAATTTAATTTACCTAATAAAGTATCACGCGCACGGATAATTTTTATGCGATTTAAGATTCGCGTGTTAAAAACGTTTCTTGAATTTAATTTCAACCATTTTAATTGGATTTTTGTTTGCATTTAAATCCGGAATTAACTTTTGGATTACATGTTTCAAATTGAAGTTAAATTGTCATGGAACTAAAAATGCTACTGTATACATAACTTGAAATCCTACCGTTCTCGTATACCCATATCTTTGTTTAGATATTACTCTTGAGGGGTTTGGAGATGATGAAGTTTTTTAATATTTTATCTGCATGTGAATTTTACTTACATGGTCTACTCATCTACGTGAATTGTTATACGTATGTAACGGATGACAAATACGAAAATGATAATTCGTAGAAATCTTTGTGCTTTGTAAACATTTAGGTATGGAAAAAGAACTGGTTGAGGACAAAGTGGGGTAAACGTAACAAGTTAATAAGCCTTTTGAAAATTAAGTATGATGCGGAAATGGTTATTGTAACACATATCTTGATGTAAAATAATTATAGTAAAATGTTATATTACTTAGGATTTGTCATTAAAAGAAAATATTGTTGTTATCCCGAGGTACATTTGGGGCAAGGGTGACTAGAAACATCACAGATATAATTATTTTGCGATTTGCTCATTGCCATTTATAAGAATTGGAGTGTTACCTTTGAACTAAGGTTAAAATTAAACATTAATAACCACAAAAACAACAGTTTGCTGCTGATGATAGCCTTGCTATTGGAATGTGTTCTATTGGTTCAAATATTTTTGTGGTTATTCATGTGCTTTATCATTGGTGGACTAACTGCGCTAAAGAAATTGGTATTGAATGCCTAAATGGTCACATGCTAGTATTTAAAACCTTTATCTGGCGTTATTAAAGGTAACAGCCTTCACTTAACGAGTTCTGCAACATCATGTAACGTGATTGGCTTTCCATGACAAGCACGAGGGTTGTGATGTTCCGAAGTGAGATACGAGCATCGTAGTAGTCAAAAATTTATTTAGCTACGAATGAAGAGCTCCTGTTAAATTTCATAAATATTGGAACGATAGATCAAGCTTCTCTGTTAAAATCTACAAAGTAGATATTATTTTAGAAAAGGAGATTAATCGTGAACATTTTCGAGCGATGATTTTGTGTAACTTCAAAGTTGGAGTAGATGAACATGTAAGAACATGAATGTATTAATCGACTTACTTTTGTGTTTGAGAGTAGGCCTTCTTCCCGTGCACCAGTTTTCCGTTGGTGAGCACTTGAGCAGTGGAGGAATTGTCTGGTGTGTAGAAGCGGACTCTGCACAACTATAACACTTCTCAATCGTATGCAAAGACTAGTGTAATGTATGCATGAGCGCATTGCAAACAATCTTCAACCACCACCTGACGTGAGAGAGGAGGCCATGGTGGTAATCTTGCATCTGAAAACGAAGGGGGCTGATGACTAACCGAGGTATTGAGGTAGAGCACTCCCGAATTCTAGGCGAGGCAATTACACAGCTGTCTATCCTGAGGGGGACCTTCTATATTAATCCAGTCCAGAATTGAATGACGAACTCAAAAGAAGGCCAGGCTAAGGGCATTACTTTTGTAGAAAGTATGTACATTTTTTTTAACTTTCAGGTCTAAGAACACATGAAATAGATCTTTTAATAACACTGGAAACAAGCCCAATTCTGGCATATTATGTATTAGAAGCTTTTCCCCTATTCCTTTAGAGACGCACCAAAATAATTTGGTCCGAAGGACACTCAAGATTTTATTTCAAAGTTACTTTGAAAAATACATTTGTGCAAAAAATGTGGTTTTTTTTTAATTAGAGCAGCAATTATCGAGTAAGGTGGTGAACTACGACATTGAGAAAAACAGGGACCAGTAACGGTCCAAGAATGCTGTCCAGAGCAAGTAAACAGATCAGGCTACTCACTGTTGTACTCGAACACAGACGTTGATTACATAGATACGATTGGATCAAAGGTTTTACAGATGTTACGTAAAATACGAGGGTTGTTTTTCCGATTGGCTCATAAAGGAAAGACGGGCGAATACAAAAAAATGCTTTTATTACCAACGGTAATGTGCAACCAAAGTCTCTACATAATCACCTTGATGATTGAGGAATTTGTTATACCTTTGAACAAGCTTTGCAATACTCTCTTCATAAGATGTTGCCGCCAATAATTTGAAGTGGATTATCACGGTTTCTTTGCTGTTAGTGCGCACACAAAAGGTACGACGGAGAGCTTAACAATGCCTTTAATATGACACCATATTCGTACTTAAGTGATACTGTTTTTAACGAAACTACGGAACTGCCACCATCCACTGATGGTGTTAATTTGGTAAAAACCACTTTTGTTCTACACTTCTACACATCAAGATAATAGGTATGCCAATTAAATGACGATGTTTCTTGGGATCTTTGGAAGAAAATACGATGCCTATTATAATCAAGAATGTAATGGGGAAATTGATAAAGTCTATCAAAGCTCATTCATTAAAGGTATTCCGTACACATGGCTATATTTATAAATTTCAAGCCATTTCCTTGCATTTTTGATGACAATATACCAAAGGTTTCATTAACGTTGTATGTTGGCAACTCTTGTTTAATTTTAATCTATCACAATCTGTTACGCTGATGATAACACATAGTGTCGAAACGCTTTGTGTTGCATATAATATAAAAATTAGTGGAATGATTTGTATTTCTTATTATCAAATTAGTTAGCAATATTAGCTTAAAGCACAGCATCTGTGCTTAAAGGTTCCTCCCCAAAAAATGAAAAAAGTACTGAACTGCTGAATATCTTCATTTTTATTCTATCCATATATCCCTACATGGGATCCCCACGCTTGTTCGGTCGAATTCCTTTCAGAAATTATACCTCTTGCAAAAATAACCGTAGGTCTTAATTTTGTGATAATATTATATAAGTTAAGAATCAAGACGTTTCCTTCTTACGTTGAAGTCAATACAATTCATATATAAATGTGGCCAATTATTAATTAGTGAATGGCTCTTTCTTTACATAATAAATAGTACCTAAAGCGGAAACTCTCGAATACTTTTTGAAGTGTTTTTCTAAACCTTTAAACGCAATTAATCAAAAAATTTCATTCCAGTTATGCCGTTGTCCGTATTTAATTTGAAAATCGGACACAGAAAAAAAACTATCGCAAAAAATATTGTATTCTTTCAATTAAAAATTGTTCACACAAATATAGGCTTCGCTGTCAGAACTGCCTTCCTCATGCACATTAATAACCGAACCGAAGTGAAAATGAGTTTTGAGTTGCGAGCTTCCATTAACAAAAACCAGTAGCACAATGTTAATTCGAAAGAGATTTTCTTTTTTGTAGCTTTATAATGTGAAACTGCCGGCTAATGTACAGTCGACCAGATGTACTCGACGGAATTACAATTACTTTTCATTTCGTTCGTCATTAAAACAGATGAGATTGCGATAATAGGAGCAACATTTTTAATTGTTAGGCAATCGGTTTTCGATATTTTATGACTTATTTAGGATAGTCGGTTATTAATCTTTTTAGAGGATGAAGAACTGACGTCTGTTCGTGGGGCAAAGCGTGCGCTTAGGTCTAAGCACGTTTTTAATTTCTCTTCCCTTCTCACAAATATTGTCATTTAACTTACTTTTGGTGCCATATTTTAGGGTGTAATTTCAGCTTTGATTTACCCTCAAATAGATTTATCGAGCACACATGCCCATCTTTAATATAATTAATGTTCCTCTACTTTTTGTTGGGAAAAAAGCTCATTTCCGCAAAAAGCTTCCTTTACGTCATGGGGAAATTAGGAAAATATCAGTAGTGCCGTCGAGCTTCGGTTAATTGTAATATACTACCACAGCCTTGTATAGATACATATGTGTCCAGTGGACCAAATGCGTTCTGCGATCGGGAATTCGGGAAGAGGTCTCGAGGCTTTTCGGTGTAGCTGGAGGAATGCTACCCGTTAGCACGTACCCAGAGACAATTAGAAATAATGAGGATTACTGCGTGGCCTTAACATGATAGACGACCACAAAATGTATCTGTTGATATCTACGGAAATTAATCTTGTTAATCTAAGGGAATATCCCTCCCCTTTCAGAAATTTAATTACCGCAAAAGTTTGTTGTAAACAAACCGTATTAGGTGGTAATCGAGATGGCCGTAGGTATCAATTATGCATCCTTTAAAAAGATTTAAGGATAACTTGAGAAAGGAAGATGAAAAAAAAACACGAAGCGGGTCCTTGCCAATAAAGTAAATTTAATAGCCCAATTTTCCGATGCTCAATTATCCCAAACTAAAAACAACATATAATTAGAACAGTTGTGGCTCAGCGGTAATCATTGAGGGAATTAAAAATTAATCAGCGCTACCTTGCAATTAAGAGTAAAATGAATACAGTGTAGACGCTTTTTATTCGCTGAAATTTCAAGGATAATTAAGTTAGGGTTTCAAAATTTTATAATAATTACATTGTCACTTAATTATAGTAAAATATCTAGTGCGAGACATTACGTTGCCTTCCTTACTCTGTAATTACTTAAAATGTTTAAAAAAATTCTATCAGTACGTTTTTATACCTCCATATTGGGAAATTATTAAATTTAGTGGTTATTTTTTTAAACATCACTTTCTAATGAACACATTTTTTAATAATTTGTTTACATATTTTTAGTCATAAAAGAGATGTTCTAAATTTATTTCTTTACTGTCATATTTTTAGTATGTAAAAGCCGCTAATTTCCTTTTTGTAAAACTGCCTTGGAAAATAGTATTTTCTTTTTAATAAAATAAGTGAAGAAAGTTACATTTTCCTCTCTAGAGATGGAAGTAAACAGTATTGCCAACACGAATGATTCGTATAAAGAAATGGGTGCATTTAAGGTAGAAAAGTATACTGATTCCTTAAACCTTAAGCTCAAGATTAAGGACAACGTTTCCTTCTTCGGCAAAAAACTTATAATTCAAACTAAATAATAAATTAGAGTCCTTCAGATACAAATTTGCTGTTAAGACTTACTATAATTGTACTCAATTCACTAAATTTAAGTTTCATCCTAGGATACTCAATATTAGTGACCATGTGTTTAATCATGATGAGCTAGGCCTTTTGAACAAAGGTCTTAAACACAAACCTCCTTCTCATTATTCTAAAAAGCTCATTATTGAGGATATTGCTACTCAATGTGATGCTATCGTATCCTCTAGTAATTTTCAATCTGTATGTTATGCCGATATTCACAAGACTCTTACAATCATAACATTCATAACTGTTCTCACAATTCTGGCTTTTACGCTGTTAATCTTTGCCCTTCTTTTGCTAATCCTTCTGTTGATAATAATAATACTAATAAAATTAAAAATGAACATACTAAGTCTAATAAGCCTTTGAGGAATTTGGTTAGATTGTTTAGGGGACCTAGCCTTCGATTACTTGCACTAAAGCTGACAAGGACAACTGTTTGGTTATACTAACTTAATAAGACTGATTATGTCAATGAGGGGCCAGAGTTCATTAAACTAAATTCTAATCCCACTAAGAATTTTGCGCAGAAAGTCCGTAATCATATCTTTTCCCACAGATCTTTATTTGAGTCATTGAATGTTAATTATAAGTCCCTTCTGGTCAAAATCCACAAACCTAACATCCCCATCAGACCGGTGGTCAGATTCAGCGACACTCGGGTTTCCAAGGTTACTCGTTAGCTTAATTCCTTTTTACAAAAACATATTACTCTTCATCCCAATTTTGCTATTAAAAATTCTTGCGATTTAACGTCCAAGATTAATTCCATCTGTCTCCCTGTTCAATACTCTCTCATTTCATTTGATGTTTCCAATTTGTTTCTTATAGCATACCCTCTGAAGACTGTATCAATATCGTCTCCAATTATCTCATTGACTCTAATCCCTCCGACAATCATATCCGTTTAATTATGTCGTTGCTGAAATTATGCATTCAACAAAACTTTTTTAAATTTAACGACACGTGTTACATTCAATCTGAAGGTCTGACTATGGGCTCCAACCTTTCTCCGTTCCTTGCTGAAATCTCTATGAATAACCTTGAAACTCAATTGTTATTTTTTTGGGGTCGATACGTAGATTATATTATTTCACCCTTTTCCTTAATTCTCTAAATCAAATTCATCCCAATATCTCCTTTACTTTTGAAAAACAAATTGACAAAAAACTCCCCTTCTTAGATATTTCCCATCATAAAATTGAGTACAGTATTTATAGAAAGCCTACCACAACTGATAACCTCATCCCCTCCGACTCAGATGTCCTTTTTCCCACAAAGTTGCGAGCTTTAATTCCTTACTTCGTAGGATGCTTACTATCCCCATGTCACCTGTCCATTTCAACATCCTCCATGTGTGTAAGAAAGGCCACCTTTTAAATGCTTTGGAAATATTAGAATTTACCAGAATGAAACCTACCCTGGCCTACTTAAGTGGACTTTCCCTCTGATTTATTTATGTACACTTTGTATATAACCTATCAGTTGCCTTTTTAGTTCCTTTGGTTGCCTTCCCTTTCTTTGATTTTATGGTATTGGTTATTTGTCATTTCATTTTCTGTTGATTGTTAACGATCTATGCTATATTGAGTGATTTTTACACTTTTAATGTTATTTAACGATGTTTGGCACGTCCGGCTTATCAAGGTTCCCTGAATGGGGCTGTATTTGCATTAATGCTGTTAAATGTCAGACTACCTGATATTTCATATGATGTATTAACAATTAATTAGTTCCCCTCATCACAATCAGTAGGTAGGTGAGTTCTGTTGTTTTAGCATAGATAAGTTATTGTTTCCTTTTTAGTCATATTCACTTTCTAATGGTTTAACACCAGTTTTATGTATTTTTTTAAAAATCGGCCAGAAAGTAGTACTTTCCGGTTTATTTTTAGGTCAGAAAATCTCATTTTGTCGGACTGAGCCAGAAAGTTATTGTGATAGTCCGGTAAAAGGTTTTACCGGACTCATTTTTACTTTCCGACCTAGAACGATCAATTGTTCTGCCCGTTTAAAAAAAAATATTATACGTAGTATGTCCCAAAAGTGCTTTTACTGGACTCGCAGGCTTGCAGGACTCGCCTGCGGCTCGCCCTGTAATTTGCCTACTTGTCCAGTAAAAGATCACTTTCGGGACTTGTTACGTAAACTACTATTATTATTGCTTGATAATGGGAGTAGCTGTCTCCCAAAACAAGCCGCCCATCGATTTATCACTCTCATTAGGTGAATTTTATCACCACTCATTTCATTAAAGAATATTAAGGGGAGGTTGTGAGTTTATTATTGCTACTGATTTTTTCCTCCTTTGTGAGTCCAACCACCACTTATGATGCCTTAAGCTTTATTAAGGGTTCTCAGATAATTTTCTACTGTCCGTCCATGTGTGTGATAACTCATTTTATAAGCGACCAATCGTTTCGAAATTTGGTATACGGGTTCTTTATAGAGTAAGAATGATGACTTTCAGGTCCTTAAGCCAACAGAGACAGAAATGATACGGGTTCATATGGATCCAGAACCGTAAAAAATAGACTGACAGAAACTGTAGAATTAGGTAATTCCCTAGATCACGTATGAACTTCGGACTTTTGCTAGATTATAGCTAGACCTTACAACTAATTCCCATACATGACCTAGGTTAAAAGTTAAGGAGTTATCTAGGAAAATTTAGTCCAAATCGTTATTCATACACTATTTTCGTTGGAAAAACGTCCAAACACATTGCATCGGTTTTAGTTTAAAACACTATAAATGTATTGCAAAGAGATATATTCTTCTTGAGTAAATAAAAGTCATAGGCCACATACATCTAAATAAACGATGCCATTGCGCAAAATTCGATATTTGTAATAGAAGACGTATATGATTTTGGGCACAATTGTCCTACTTTTTCGCAATCGCCCATCTTCATCTATGGCCATAGGTATAATAAATATCATGTACAAATTAATATACGTTTTTCTTTGTTTTAATCGTTCCACCACGAAATTACCAAATTAATTAATCGAAAATGTGGATTAATTTTTATAGAATCGTGGTTAGTCATTTAAAATTAATTACGCATTTGCCTGCTTCTTAAATTAAAAAAATTGACCCTTTGGCTAGCGACAATTTGCGTGCGTTAAACTATAATTACAAAACGTAATTTTTATAATAGCAAGTATCCCTCGCTTAAATTTACTGTTCGTAATTTTGATTTATCAAAATAATTATTAAATAATGCATACTTATCGTGGTGGCCCTTGCATATAGTTCACATACTCTTTAGAATATCCATCAGTAAATAATTTGGGGGCCAGCTGTAATAAAATGTATGCTAATTTCCCTATTATATTCAGTGCTGTATGGCGTTGATGAGATTGGACTGGTATTCAATTCACTTACTCCTTTTTAATGTATGAAAAAGTGAGAGCAAGCATAAATGCACGTCTTCCAGTTGAACCTATTATACACCCACGATTTGATGTAATTGTGTACGTTCGTGAGATGGAATCTGACCCCAGGCTCTTCAGTGGTACCAACTAACATGAACTACTTAAGGCCCTCTTGTCGTTTAAGAAGGATGTTATCTATATTGCGATTATTTCTATAATTAATGTGTTTTGTAGAGTGCAAATAATAGGTAGGTACAACACCAAATAATTGACCCTTTCAGGTTAGTCGCTTCTAATGCACTCCACAGTTTTTTAGGAAAGTATTGAAACACAAATTGACAAATTAAGTGTACTTATAATCTAAAAGAGAAAAAATTAACGTAGTAATCACAGTTTGGACAAGAAACGTTGATGGCAAAATAATTATGTTTGTATGAATTTTTAACGGACTCTCTCGCTTGGTGTGATGAAGAAGATATTGCGAAATAAGAAAAAGGTATTGCACATCGCGTTGTTTGAAGACGTTCGCGTTAATTAGCAAGGAAAATTTTCACAGTTTGAGAATCTCTGTTCGAGTCTGTAATTGTAGAAAATTATGCTACAGAACTACATATAAGATCAAGAACTATAGAATAATTATTACATCGGGTTCGAGATTATAATTATAGCCTTAACTTTGTAAGTACAGTTCGTCAAATAAATAGTGTCAGAAAAATGGAAAACTCGAGTCGACATTTACGATGTTCTGCTATGTCTAACCACAATGGTACACACCACAATCGACCGATACCTATATAGAAGACAATTGATCTTATTTGGTCTTAAAACCGAACAGGGTGATTGGATTTAAGGTGATACAAGTCTTGCCCCAAAGCGAATTCACGGATACGTATAAAATTATATACAGATTTTATCCGCGATCATTAAGATTATTAAGGGCGGTGCAAACAGTCAAGCAGGTATTGTTCGAATTTGATATATAGGCGCGTTGTTTGTTTGGTCGTTCGCAATCAAATCAAGTAATGTATGACATCGTCCAACTTATCGTGATTACTTTAATATTGGTTTTATACTGTGACTTTAATCATATCTATCCATTTAATCTAAATATATTATAATATTGAACGCTGCTTACGCTCGCGTATGTACAAAATGAACCGCCTTCCTCACATTAAACATTTCTCAATATACCATTCATATCCGATTAAATTTTCCAATACATTACACAATGTGTCAATTAATAGGTGGAATACTATTTATGCAGACGGAATATTATTAATTTTACACTATTGTCCTAGGTGCTCTTGAATACTAGTGAATTAATAAAATATTATATTTTGGAATACCAATAATATATTTTCCGTTAAGCGTGGAAAATATCCGAAATATAGGTCACAATTTCATCGTCTTTAGGCACAATTTTATGTAATGAAGGATTTGAAAGATGTACTAGTCGCGTCGTACATGATGTAATGCAGACTCAAGAGTCGAGCGCTGGTGCACTGCAGCAGTTGAGTACGAATTCCATCCTAATTCTATTGTTACCAATAGTAAGTCACGTTTAATACAAGGACAATGTTGACAATGGAAGTGTTGGTTGACCGTAAGCCTGTAGTTTTTCTGGGTAATTAGTTAAATGCATTTAACTTCAAGTGTCAAGTAAACAAATGAATCGTCAATTTCATATGATAATCCAACTTTTAAGATTAAAAGTGCTTAAATTCCAACAAGTTTCGTTTGTTGTTGTTGATACAGAAAATGAATTATCTTTGCTTGGTTTAAATAATGTTTGGAGGTAAATTTAATTAGCCGTTTAGATTCAGTCAATCTTCAAAGGGTTCGTTGTTTAGGGGATGTTGTTCAAAATATGTACATTTTTTTCCAAGGTCTAAGTGAATTTCCCAATACAAAATCGCATAATTTAAATGAAAATGATCTCGTCCCAATAAAAATAAAAAATATAAACTGTAAAATACGGTGTAGCATGCCTGTGCATAAGAAGAGATGTTTTGGAATTGTGCTTGATACTCTTATGTGGTAACCATATTGGAAGATAATCAAAGTTACTGCAAGGGCTTCGATTAATTACAATTTTAATTAAAAACAATGCACAGAATCGCTTCGTTCAATTTTTGGTAACGAAGTACCATAAGAAAAGACTGTTTGTAATTGGTTTGCAAAATTTCGTTGTGGTCGTTCGTCCTTCAGTGACGAATTTCGTGAAGGTCGACCAAAATCTGTTGTAATTCCAAAACGATACTGTACGTTAAATGATTGCAGAAGGTTGGCAGGTGACCGAAAAAGTAAGTACCTACTTATGTCAAATTCCCTTTTAATTTAACAATGCAAAAGGTTTATATTAAATAGACAATTACAATAACCAAATAATCACGACACCCCCCCCCCCCCCCCCAATTACAAATGACTGCATAATTAATTATAAACTTTCCTACCTTGAGCGAATGCGAAATATTCTTCGTTTTGAAGAAAACACTATAAAATGTCATGATTTTGAAACTGTATCACAAATAAAATTTTCAAAATTTAATCTACACTGCCCAGCAAAATATAACAGACTCTAGATTAATTTAGTCGAAAAGTTTGTGAAATGCATACAATAAAAACAAAAATCCTTATCACTCACGTACGTCTCATAATTAGCCTTGACACGTGATACCTATATAATTCTAATCCCAATACATACAAATAATCAAATTTATTTCTCTTATCTTTAAATATTCACATTTGACTATTCAGATGGCTTTGCATCTAAAGGTCCAGTAACACGTTATTAAGAACTATCCGACACTTTTTTTGAATAATTACAATACCAAAATTCTTTTCAAAATTCCTACGCGATACGAAAAAAAAAACTTATCTCACCAACGATATTTGGTTTTTGAACATAAAAATTCCAAGTGGATGTGGTTGCACAAAATTTGCTGTACGAGCTTAAGAACAAAATTGTCGAACAGTTTTTGCGTACCACTTTTCAAAAAAAACGTAGGCCTACATAGTTCAGTTGGGGTTGTGGCAGTACTATTTTAATTTAAATTTAAATTTCGTCGAGATCAGATTTTTTGCAGTAGGAATTTAAAAAAAATTGTGCAAAATCGAAAACCTATCCAAAAACATACCGTCCGTCTAACTGCCTTGTGGTTGAAAAATTAAAAAGATATTCAAAATGAGGATAGCTCTCAAAAGAAACACTTCCGACCCTCGATTTATTTGAAACAAATGTCACTCCATTTTTTTGACATACTTACCTGTTACACCATTACATAGCAAGCCTCGTGCAAAATTTGGATTACAGTCTAAACCTTCTTCGTTTACTTTTTTACTTCACTAGTTCAAACATCCATTCGTATATTTTTATACATTTTGGTTTATCATCATTTACGTACTTACGATTTTTTGAAAATTTTTTTTCCCTTATTAATCGATATTACACACCTTATCGTAGTACCTGTGCTTCATTTCCTTATACCTTATTGGCATTTCATCAACAAATGGCTCTGAATTTAAGGCCGGATGTTCTAGTCCACGCTCACTTAGATGATCACTGCCTTTTACTTTGTTTTCTAGTCTCTTATCTGAACAGTTTCTTGTTCTTCCACAGAACTATCTTTTCTTTGTAATTCAAGTATATTTTGAGTTCGCGTTTTTTACTCTACCGATATAATTTCCAATGTGTTGCACTTTTATCAAATTCTAAATTTTCTGCAGTAATATTAGTTTTCCCTTTCGAATCCAACCTAGATAACGGGTGATCCAAATTGGACTGCGGGATTTTAATTGCGCGCCACTTTCGTTCAGTGAATGTTGGAATGTTGGAAAGGCAGGAAAGGCATTTTCACAGTTGGTGTCTACACATTGCAAACTCATCATGGCGCCGACGCCGCGACGTATACTGTGCAGCAACGCATAAATATCGTGTTTATTATGAAAACAGGCGATCGGTTACGATTACGTGAAGAAAACTTCGACCACTTTTGGGACAGAATAATGTTTGAAGTGGGCGTGCAATTCGTGAATTGAATCAAGTGGTATACTCATTGATACACCAAGAGTTCGATATCAACGAGAGAGAGGTGAAAATATTTACTCGTATACGCGATAGTGTGCAAGAAGAATCAAGCACGTCATCCGTCACATCCGTTCACAGGAATTGAATCTTCATATGGTACTACTCAACGTAATTTTAAAAAAGACCCAAAGGCGAATAAAATTCAACTGACGGTACACCTGAAAGCAGCGAACCATCTGAAACGCCGTACATTTGTGAACTGGGTTTTAGAAAACACAGAATTTGATCTGATTTTTGCAAAAAAATGATATAGAGCGATGAAGCTCATTTTCTTTTGAACGGATTTGTTAATAGCCACAGTTGTCGCATCAGGGTACTGAAAATCTACATGCTATTCAAGAAAAACCAATTCATCCAAAAAAATGCATTGATTAGTGTGATTGTGGACTGGAGGCATCATTGCCCTGTACTTTTTTGAGGACGAAGCTGGTAACGCTGTTACTGTCAATGGTTGCTGCAATACTTTTTTTTCAAAAAACCAACAATTTGAATTTAAATGAGATGTGATTCAGCAGGATAAAGTCACATGTCACACAGCACGTGAAACACTCCCTTTACTGCAAACCAAATTCCTGGTCAAGTTGCTTCTCAAAGAGCCATCGAGGTCTTACGATCTAACTCCTTTAGATTTTTTTCTGGGGCTATTTGAAGGAAAGGGTTTATGTCAACAAACCTGCCACGATTCCAGAACTGAAAAAGAACATTATATCATTGCTGAAATCGAACCGCATTTGTTGGAAACCATTACGAAAAACTTCGCTAAAAGAATGGTATCATGTCAGCGTAATAAAGTACAGATGTGTTCTGTGAAACTACTTCTAGGGCAATTTTGAAACAAATCCTGGTGGGATTTCTGTCTTCACAAAGATATTTTTGAAGTAACACAGTTTTTCTGCCATCATAAATAAAAGTAATGTCCCTCGGATACTGTGATTTAGGCAGCCAATGTATCACATAGTAGATGGTGGGAGATGTTTAACGAAGATGTATAAATAATTTAAATACATATTCATTAAACATCGCCTAACATACCATTTGACACGTTGGTTCTATGTTACAGTATTCGAGGGACGTCCCTCAAGTTTATAACTGCACATTCATACACGATGAGAGATAAACCAGCATCTCGGAATTTTTACATTTGTGTGATCTGTGATTCTAAAACAAACAAAAAAACAGATAAGTTAAAGTAGGGAGCCATGAAAATCAGGTAATTATTGTGAATCATGACAATGCCAGTTTGTCCATTAAACCTTTGACTTTCTACCAAGTAAAAACCTTTAAATAACATATAAATGTAAACGTTCATCTCATTTATCACCAAATGATCATTTGTTGTTTCCAATCAGTGATTCACCAAGCCAAGTAGCTTGACTTGAAATATAATAGCTTGGTTTGTGCTTGAGAGGCAAGCTTTTTAAGAAGAAAAGCTTGGCTTGGCTTGAGGTTCACGAATGCAGGCTTGGCTTGGTTACCAAGCTTTCCCAAGCTTTATCAAGCTTTTTCAAACTTCTTCATGCTTCTCCCGTAAAAGTAGTAAGGTTGGAACAGTCTATGGAAAGGTGTTTTGGTTCACACCTCAAATTTATTCACTTCAAAGAAATTTGAAGCAAAAAGTAACAGTATGTAAAGAATTCTGTACAAAAACACATAAAATCGAGTAACTAAAAAGTGACTACCTAACAGTAGCATCGACAATGCACGTTGATTGTTACTATCTACACTTTTTTCTTCAGGATTAGAATACTCCATCAGATACATAATTAAGAGAAGTAATGAAATAGGTTTTTTTGGTATATTAAAAACTCGTTTTATATGTACGCCAATTAATAATTATTTACATTAAAAAGATTGTTAAACAAAAGCATTTTTTTTTCTTTTGCCGTAATAATTACTACCTGTAAATTGAAGTTAAGAACTGCTTAATCATGATTGGTATTTGCAACGACGTTTAATTACAATCGTGGCGTTAATATCGCTTTGGAAGTATTGAAAAAAAATATTAATAACATGGTCCGTTTTAGGTAAAAATAACATTATCCTTGCTCGTGCGCACATAATTTGATTGTATTTCAGTAATCGACAAACCTTTTTATAATTAAACGCTTCTTGTTTTAGGCAGAGTGATGGTGATGATGATGACTGTGCACTTAAAAAACTTAGCCGGTATTATTGGTAATACAATCAAAAAAATATGAACAAGCCGGCAAAATTCGAAGAGTTACCAAAATAACAATAATTCAATAGCTCGTTAAGGTAAATTAGTATCCACGGTGATATCTACTTAGCCGTCGATTTTCGTAAAAGAGTTTACTTTGTGTCTGAGTATGTTGTAAGTTAATTTTAAAATTTAGCCACACAATAATTGTAGATCCTAATTGTAGGTTTTCAAAAAGTATGTTGTTAAGGTTTAAAATCCGTTGCAAATCAAGTTTTGTATAGCGTGAAATATTTCCTTAGTATTTTATATCCATCGAATAACTAAAGCACCAGTTATTACCGACTAATTTTGGTCGCAATTAAATAACCGGTGTAATTATCTCATTTTGTGGCGTCTTTAGAAGGAACCGTCTGACTGAACTGTTTGGAGAATTATTAGAAAATTTATACTTACATCTATTCTATTAAAAAATTAAAAAGTGGATCGCACGGTTTTTTTTCTCATCTCGATTTCGATTTTATAATTAACTTAATTACTACTTTGGTATTCATTGATCAATGAGGATGAACGTACCTAAGAGAATTTTAGAAGGTCCGTCTATGTAATTAAAATATATCATGAAATTTCTAGCTCAATCGGAGAAAAAATTTTAATTTTTTTATGCACTTTCGCATATTAAGCCGGCCAATACCGAGCGACTTCTATTATTCTACTAAACTAAAAAAACTACGCAACCAATTTGTAGCAAATTAAGCATGATTTAATCGTCAAAATTCAGAATTTTTGTTCAATTTGGGAAAGTATTATACCGAAAACGCGCTTTTCAATGAAATTTGTCAACACGGATATTTACCAATTAATTAAAAAGGATGTATTGAAATGTAATAATAATTATGTATGTGAAAGAATACACCTTTGGCTATACGTCGAAAATTGAAAACGATTCAATCACTGACTGTAATCTGTAATCAATGAAAAACAATTGTTAATTGTTAGGAGCTCCAGAAAGTAATATATTTTGAGGGAACGAGATAATCGAAACAGTCGTAGCGAGACTAAAACGGCGTTTCTACGAGGCCAGTAGGCGGGTAGGTTACTTGAATTAGATAACATGTATTATGCAAACGATATCGCTAGAAAATAACATGCAAGTTGCCACACAACATGCCTGTCATAACCTGCTCAAGAGTGTAGACTACCTATAAACCGCTATGAACGTAGAAGGATTTGGTGCTGAAGTAAAGTTGAAAATAAAAGCCCTTCGAGCTACGTATCTCGGTGAAGTGTCCAAAGAATGAAAAAAGTGCAAAACTGGTGCTGGCGTAGCAGAAGTGTATGTGCCGTCAGTTAAGTGGTTTCATATTATGAACTTCATAATGGGAAAAGGAACACGAAAAAGAGGAACTAAAAATACTCTGGTAAGTACCTATCGTTTAATTATTTTTATAGAATACAAAGTGATTGCATGTTTGTATCATTTCTTCTTGCCAGGAGACAGTACCTTGATTTACAAAATATCGCTTATGAGCGTTTCTTTTATTCTTTGCTTTCTTAGTTTGTTGTTGCGTTCCCACATGTGAAATGCTCGTTAATCCTTGACTATCCTGTCTCCAAGACTCTCCAAAAACTTCTCTAAGATCAAAGTCATCAGTATCCACTGCACCTCCATGTTTGGGTTGACCCTTTTCCCGAAAAGTTGTGTAGAGCACATGATGCGTAAACAATTTTGTCTGCCGTTTCTGGAACCAATTGAATTGGTTTCTCAAACACCTCCTCACCAATATGCCAAAAGCGTTCTGAATTATGCGCCTGGCCCTCGATAGCCTGTATTTATTAATCTTGGCGTCCTTATCTAGTTGTGTACCTCTGTATGGTTTCATAAAGTACTCCCTCAGAGGGAGAGCATCATCACCTAACTTCAATGTACGTAAACGACGACGGCAAGTAATACAATAATGTTTGTCTTCTTGGGAAAAGTGCTACTTACCACAATTCTCTGAGGCCCTTATCAAAACATGCTTTCCGTCGATAGTACCACAACATCCGGGAAAGTTCACCCTGTCAACCTGTCACTAAAGACTTTTTCAATAATTTTTCATGAGAATCACGAGTCTGAAAATACAATTACGTATTCGTAAGCTTTCCTATAAAACGATTTATGTTTCATAGAGTATTGTATTTTGTTTTCACCATCCACCACACCATATTGAAATCGAAATGGAGAAAAACGAAAGCGCTTTACATGATGTAACTGAACTAGAAGTGGATGGGGAAGTTGATTTAGCACAGAAAAAATTGAATCAGAGAAAGATGATCCAGAAACTGCCATACGGGAGCAAGTTGCAGCACCTAGTCCGAAACGTTTTAAGCCTAAGTCTAAAATTCAACAAATTGCCAATACGGCACGACAGTTAAATGTTTTAACTTGTTCAATTAAACCAAGACCCGACAATGAACTTGACATAATCGGAAAGCACGTAGCTGATCAGTTACATAAATTAAGCTCGCGCCAAGCTATAGTTGCAATTGGAAGGATTAATTCAGTTTTGAAAGAGTGTACGTTAACCGATATTGTAAATACGCCGTCAACTCCCTCTCCATATGTACTAGTGCTACCTAGTGCTGAGAGTTCAAACAACCCAAACGAAGTAGGAGAATGGATGTAATTATACCTTTTACCTTTATGTTACTTATATTCCTCCAGACATGTGTAGAGAGCAGCACACACTTCCGGTATAAAATTTGAGATCGCAGTATTTGAAAGTCGGAATAAGTGTTGCAAGTTTCTTAATCTGTTCCCTGTAGCCAAGTATGACAATGTAATTTCCAGATTTCATTTCCTTCCTCGATCATATACAGGGTGTCCATTTAGTAGCCCGTTCTTCAAGTACGGCTTTATTGTTAAATTTACTAAAAAATAAATATACGGGATTGCAATTAGGTTGGATGAAGCACATTTGCAAATTATTTAGACACATACAGGGTGTCCCTAAAAAGTATGGCGCATAAAACGTATATTTTTTTAAATGGAATGACCCACTTTTTTTAAGCGCAAATGTAGGGGCCTTGGGTGAGCTTTTCAGTCGTACATTATTTTTGTATTAATACACGGCGTTGTCAACGGTATCCTCGATTCGAGTGTCCGGCCTATGCGTTGCCTCGTCCATCGCGCCACCATCTACTACCGTAAGGAATAGAAAATCTCAATTTACGAAAAAACTATCGCACTTAGGTATAGGGTAAGCTTAATAAAGTTGCACTAAAATTGACCGGGGATTCCAAATATGCAATAATAAATAGGGTGTGCCATTTAAAAAAATGAAGAAAAATTAGTTTGAAAATGTCGATGTTTGGAGCAAGAAAAAGTGAACATCCTGTATGAAATAATTTAATGTTTCGTCACGGTTGAATACTCTGATTCAACCCAAGTCTACCACAGAACTTACGTAAAAACAAGAATAAGACGTTAAAAAAATACAAGCGTATAATGGAAGGGTTGATATTTAGCAAAAAAATATGTATTAATTAATAACTTGACAACGCCGTGTATTAATACAAAAATAATGTACGACTGAAAAGCTCACCCAAGGCCCCTACATTTGCGCTTAAAAAAAGTGGGTCATTCCATTTAAAAAAATATACGTTTTATGCGCCATACTTTTTGGGGACACCCTGTATGTGTCTAAATAATTTGCAAATGTGCTTCATCCAACCTAATTGCAATCCCGTATATTTATTTTTTAGTAAATTTAACAATAAAGCCGTACTTGAAGAACGGGCTACTAAATGGACACCCTGTATAGCATTGGTTTAATTTAAATTGAAGAATATCAATTTTCAAGTATTGCAAGTACATATTGGTAATTTGCACAATGTACTTAGAAGCTAGTTCTGAGGTTCTCATAGAGAGAAATGTCTACATACTATTAGTAGAATAAAAGGCGCGTGATGGCTAATCTTCAGATTTCTTCAAAAAGAAACCGTGCATAACGACTACCGCATATGCAGTCACCATAATGGCCATTTACTATTTTGATTTGATTCTTTAAGGTATTTAAATCGTACGCTTAATAAGTGATTACCACCAAATCGTCAGGCTTTAAACTGCTCTTGAAGGTATCATTTATCGAAATCACACCTTCACCTTTCATTTTATTGTATAGACTTACTTAAAATAATAGGTACTACTATAAAAAATATACAGTGTGGAACAGCCAAATAGAATAAATTCGATATGTTAACCATTGTGCATATTGACAAAAAATCCAGAAACATGTCAATTTTAGATTGTACAATTTAATAGCTAAATTTATGACCCTTAGAGTGAAACTTGCAACCCCTAAATTTTTAATGGAAAGTAGGGGCTTGTCATAAATCATTTACAAATTATATTATTTTCAAATTCTTACCTATTTTAGTTATTTTTAAGTAACATTGTCTATTTTATGAAAGCAGTAGGCCAGTAGGTACCTGCTATTGTTAACCATCCGGTTTTATTACCTACATTCAAGAAGGCTTACGAGTAAATACACATCGTATTTACAAAACATGTATCTTTTCATTCTGTTCGCCAACAACTCTTGTACAGTTCGCTTAATTCACGGTTAATAAAGTAAATAAATACAATCAGCTACTTTCAATCAATTACGTCGTTTATTCAAAATCCCATGCCCAAATTAACATTAAGAAAAAAATAAGATCATCTGATTGACGAAATTCGCTACAGGCGGCGCATTGGGAACTTTATAGGTAGATAATGTAAAAAAATAATGTAAAAAAAGAACATCAAACTTAATGTAGTCGATGCTCAAAATGTTCGCCTAGGACGCCTTGGCAACAGTCAAACTGTCTTCTAAAGTAATTCATCAACTGTGGTGTAACGTGTGACTGACCTAATCGCAAGCGTTATTCTTCTTCTTAAATCAGCCATACCTAGTGGTTTAGTTCTGTATATCACACTGTTTACATAGTCTAATACAGTAAGATCAGGTGACCGTGCTTACCAGTCTCCCAATCCACCAATTTGGAAATATTAGGTTGAGGAACTGCCAAACATTGATTAGGTAATGTGGCCATATCGTATTCACTAGAACTTGTGGTTTGCTGGATTGGGATATAAATTTGCCAAGGTTGGCACAATATTATTTTGGAGACTAAAGTGATTTCTCCTCGAATAGTGGAGACCTTCTCACGGAGACGGAGTTGATCAGTGGTAGGGTTAATGAGACATTAAGTACTTCATTTACATGACCGACGTTTCGACTAGCTGGTTGTGAGTCATTCTCAAGGCTCTTTATTGAGAGTGACTCACCACCAGCTAGTTGAAACGTCGCGTCGGCCATGTAAATGAAGTACTTGATGTCTCATTAATGAATGAATTTATTGGACAATTCCTTTACCGTTCTTGAGAGTTGTCTTCTTCACTTCATGGCATGTTATTAATCCCCAAAGGTAACTGATCTTGCTCTGACTCCGTGATTTGATTCAACTTTTGAAAACCATTTCAATTTCCATATACAATTCATTTTCCATGCTAAAACTACTTTTCCAAGTGTACATATTAAATTCACTTCTTTCCGCTTTCACTTTCTTCCTATAATTTCTTTTGTAGGGCTTTTCTTTTGTAAATTTCTTTCTTCCTAACCTTACATTTCGTTACTTTTGAACAGTCGTGATACTGCTCATGAAGCTACTTCATTATTACATTAAACGTTAGAGGGAGCTACGTATATTTTTTTGTATGTTCTATCGGTGTAATAGGTGCTACCTCTAAAGGATTGGTTGTCATTTCCATAATAAATTTATGTTCGACCAAAAAGCGAGCCCGTTGGATTGTTACTGTATGATTGTTTTCATCGTTTCTTTTGGTTTCTCGGTAAAATGCTCTTCATTTCTAATTTTTTCAACATTAGGCGAAACTTCTTCAGGAATTTCATTCATTCGGCCATTGTTATAAAAACAGTTTGAGAACTAACAAATCTAATAAAAAGTAGAGAAAAACAGAAATATATTGGTGTTTAACAAGTAATAAGATTTTTCTTTTTAGGTTTACGAAATAATGATTTAAAATGGGTCAATATAAACAGAAAAATTTATTTTTACATTGTTTATTGCTCGACTTCTATACACATTCGCGTTACCAACGAAACTTATTCACTTTTCTACCACAAAATCGAACTAATTACTTGAGGTCTAAAATATTAAAAAAGTGCAATAAATATCAGACTGCAAATGTTGCTATGAAAAATCTGGTACTACAGTTTAATTTGCGGAAGCTTTATTGTAAATACGGTTGAAAGAACACGCTCAATTCTAATTTAACGTAGTCCTTTTACGAAAGGTACTACGTTAATAAGGCATTCCATTTTTCCACATCATGAATATTTAATGGGTTTTGGTTAAGCACTTTGTGTATACTATGTATAATAACACCTACCAGCAATAATTCAATATACTTGAAAAAATATACAGTTTGTACGCTACAATTTTTATTCAAATTACAAGATAATATATGAAATTAAATTCAATTAATTCTTTAACGACGAGGGATAGATCAAAGGCGTAAACGTCAGTAAAATATGTTCGCGTACATGGGACGTAAGTCAACAATCAATAGAACAAATTCAAATACAATAAACTTAATAGATTGTCGATATTAAAGAAAAGCGCCTATTATTTATTCAGGATAATTATTTTTGTCAAATATTCAGAAATAATAAATTAGAATAAACGTGGGAACGTCCAGGTGCGGACCTACCTTTTTACTGGATCTACTCTATTATCGAAGAAGATAATTCCAAACACGTCTATCATTGTCACAATTCTGACGTACGTATATCAAATAATTGTTTTGGGCTTCGTTATATCTACATTTAAATGTACAAATCGAAATACTTTCAAAGGTACAATATTTGGATCGCGTAATTTGGTCATTCTCCGTGTTAAATGGTTTAACCATTTTAAGCTCTTTGTAATCAGATGCGTTGATGAAATTTCTTTGTAAAATGCGGTTGTGTGACTAATTGATTAAAAGTGAGAGAGCATTAAGATTATTGTATCGCTCAAAGTGACACCGACTATTTCCCAAACTTAGCCAATACCAGGGAAAAAGGTTAATTAAAAGCGAAAGGCATACGTGCACCATAATTAAAACCATATCCTGTTGTAACAAACTCATTATACGTAATTAACGTTTTTTTTCAAAATCCAGTTAATGCGCATTAAGGTGTACACAAGTTGGTATTAAAGGCAATGTAATAGTAACATCAGATTTTATTGGGTTAGTTTTGATTTAATGACCATCATTTATATCCACACTTTTATATATAGGTACAGTCCCTGATGTATATATTATCCTTTTTGCCAAGAATCATTCCGCTCAATCTATAGTTTTAAATGTCTACACCCCATTCCGCCCCTGGGCTCGTAAAACACATTTAACAAAGTATAAGTCTCTGAAGACACATTCGGTTACTTCGTCGGTCAGCAATTAGTAAGTAAACAAATAATGAATGAACCATAAATAAGACTACGTTATTTCAAACTATTCGTCCATACAAATAGTCCTCTTGATATTAATTATTGGGGTGTTAATTAACGGTATAAGGTGAGCTGGCCAGGTATGGTAATGCATAATAAATACTGGATTTCCAATTATAGCCTTCAGACGGGCAGGTTCATTTACACCGGTGATAATAATATTTCAAATATTTGTTCGAGCGTTAATTGTTGTGATTATGCGTAGGAGTACCTCGCGTGATGCACTTATGTCCCAAAAATTTTCTTGAATTTCTATACACAAACAACGTACATAACTAATCGGGAATTTAATTAAAATATAAATTACTGGCGGAATCGCTGAATTATAATGAATGACGTTAATGTTATCCGGTAATTTATATAATCCAATCACATCACCACCAGCAACACAACCCCCACGTTTTCGTATTATAATTTTATGTTTAAACCAGCTGCTACGACTTTTACTTAAGTATTTGAGTTGTTTATTAATTGTATGACGATGATAATTTATTTGGTTATTGCCATTTTTTTTCTTTAAGTTTAATTGTTGCTCCGAGGGGCGTGAAATTAGAATATCGACAGCAAAATATTATAATCTTTAGATGTGAATTATTTCTCTGTTTTGAACATTTCATTTTTCCTTAATTGGAACGCCATTCTTTTTATAGTTACCTAAATGATGGAGTTAACAGATCAATTTTGATCTCGTCAAGTAAACAGTGTAAAAGAGTTCCGTTTATACCCTTTCATTACTAATAGACGAACTGCACTGTAAAGTAACTACAGCAGGTTACTTTATCAAATTTCTCTAATTAAGAACATCTGTTTGTTTTAAATTACTTATTACAATTATTACATTGATGTCCAATAAGCAATTTGTACTTATACGCCTTAAGTTACTAAGATTAAGGGTGTTTAATTAAGGGCGGCAATTGTTTATTCTGACATGCAACTCAAAGGGCTTTGTTTCTTTGGGGCTTCCCACTACTATCGGAGTAAAAATGCAAGGCCTCTGACTTTAAGTGGTCATAACGAAGAAACTGGGGGGTGAAATTTCTTCATTTTTGGGCAGTACATTAGTCATTTATATATGTTTAACATGTGTAAAAATCAAATTGGTAGAATCAGTTGTTTAACTTTTATTTTAATTAACAGCAATAAAAACGCTGTATTTAGTATTTTCCTGGCTGACGGTCACTTTTAACTTATCATAAAATTGTTATTGTTTCATAAATTGTTACCAAATTTACAAATGTTGTAGCACACATACTTCTGAAAAGTCGACAGCCAATAAATATTGATTATTCATATAATTAACTGGTTTTATAAGCCGTAACCGAAAATTTGATTATTTTGCAATATACGGTAACTGAAGAAAAAATTCTTGTTTTAAATGCTAAATTTGTATTACTCAAATCGAGCTGCACTATTGCTTTATTGAAAACAAAATTTGTTTTCTTGTAATTCAAAGTAAATGTTTAATTATCGCGAAAGAAAGACGCACATATTCCCGCGAGAGGTAATCTACCACATCGTAAATCGTGAGCGGCAAACCACAAAAATGTGATTATTCTTTAGCATTGTACAAAAACATGCGCTTCATAGCAATAGTGTACGGCACCATCTTACACCCCGTACCGCACCTCGCTCCGCGAACGCAAGCATCCATCCTTTTTTCCAAATTTCTTTTAAATAATATGTACATGTATACATGGCATTATTTTTGTGAATCGTGTTAGACCACAATATCATTGCTTTAACCTTGTTATGTTACTGTCAATATTATTAATATCGAACGTTCAGGTACTCAGTTACACAAGATGTCGTTTTTTTTATTATAGCTTTAAGCCCAATAAACCAATTGGCCTCAAAAGCATCTCACACCGACAACAAAGTATACACTTGTCAAATATATAAGTATCTACCACTCAGTTTCAATAATATAGCCGTAATTAATTTTTAAAGTCGAGCGCTTGTGCGATTTGAATCATAATTAGCGTTTTTTCGCACATACACTGATACAGAAAATTAACGATGTATTGTAAAAATCAAAAACTGTACACCTTTTTGTAAGAATAAATGGTCTTTTAAGTGCACTTTATTTCATTAAATTATGATTGCTAATTACTGAGATACAAGCTTCTAAAGTCAGAGGCCTTGCATTTTTACTCCGATAGTAGACGTTTAGATGATAATCAAGTTCATTCATGATCTTCTACGAACTGCTTGATGACTTTGTCCACAGTTTCCATGCCCAGGTCCTTATGGGGGCCACTGTTTTTCGCATACCAAGGATTATTCACGACGTTCCTAGAATGTCTGTATTACTGCAATGTTGCCTCACTTTGCACAACACCAAAGCTGGGTTTATATCACTGCTTGTATAGAGACAACTTGCTATGCAAAAACAATATGAAGTTTCTTCAGTCAGGGAGTACATTTTTTATATATACATATGTTATCCTGAGCTCTCGTGTGTAGTACAATTCTTCAGATATCACATGAAGTCCATATATGATTTTAATATAAGTATCTACTTAAAAGTTAAATTGCTCGTTTTTTGCTTTTTTCGACGATACAATGTTTTGAGGTATTTATCTTTTTTAGTTTAGAAGAAAAACAGAAGCAGATTTTAATTCATATTTTCAAAATATTACAATAACAGTAACAATATCAACAACAACAACAATATCAATACCAATACCAATAACAAGAACAAGAACAAGAACAAACACATACAAACGCTTTCCTACTAGACATTTTCAATATGTTGACCGCTTACATCTAAACATTTCACACAGTGGCGGTTTCAGGGGGGTTAATTGGGTAATTCCCCCCCCCCCCCCCCAAGAATGTTTCGTTCGCTTATTTATTTATATTGTTAAAAAAGTTAAGTTAGGTATAGTGAATCTAGTCGGCGATCCATGACTGTAATGTTTTCCAAAACTATTGGAGAGTCGTGGAAGGGACCGGTACCTGATACTTTTTTTAAATCCCCCTCCCATCCCTAAGCCAGAGTTGGCTGGAAACGCCATTGATTTCGCAAAGTGCATTTCTAGATTACTGTTACAATTGACGAATGGTAATTGCGTTAAATTGTTGACGTATTCATTATTTATTACTGATAATGTGATCCCATAGGAAACAGTGTAGTATACTCTAGGCCTAGGGGATTCAAATAGCACTGACCATCGTATCAGATCATTTCTCCCAATCCAGCGGTTTTCATATCGCGCTACTAAATATTCGGTAAGGATACCGAATTGTGTGACGGAGCGCAGTCGTGTTGAATTATAACATCTAATGCATTTTCAATTTGGTGGTGCAGCAAATGAAAATATTTATATACATTAGCGTATCATTAAAAACAAAATGTCCTACTAAACAGTTTCCTATTCGTACGGTACTGAAAAAATTCTGGATAAAACCGATTTTTTTGTAACGATTTTTAATTTACAGTTATAGAAAAAGCTCTTTAACTTCTGTTCTACGTAAAGTATTTGATTGAAAATTGGGCATCTTAATAAAAATGTTTCTACAGTAAAAAATGAAATCGGATTCAAAAGAGACAAGGTTGTACACAGTTTAACATCAGGGTTTGATTAAAATCTGATAACCTACCTGACTATGTGGTAAAAGGTTGTGCATATTGTTTTATTGTGCCTCTTACATTCCTTTGCAATCTAGCACTACAATCTAATAAGTTTCCAACGATATGGAAGAATACGAGAATGTGCCTGGCATTTAAAAAAGGTGATCGTGCTAATATAATAAATTATAGAACGGTGTCAATTATTTGTGTGCCTGCCAAAATGTTTGAGATAATATTATATGTACAGGGTGACTCACGGTTTCTTGTTGCTAAATGGTACAAGATAACAGTTTAATTTTTTGGTAACATGTTACTTGAAAATGACTATTTTTTAAAATTACATATTTGCAATTATACAGAGTGGTTCACAAAATTGTAATACAGTGCTCGCCAAAAAGTCGGAACCAAATAGATTTTTTTTTATTTTTGATTTTTTTTTTAAGTTTTTACGGTAATAATTTGTGCTTGTGTGAAAACCTATTTAGCCCCTATCAGATATACCGAGTGATTTTCACTTAGCTAGAAAATGGCGTTTTACGAAATTGTCTAAATTCAAAGTGTACTATTTTTCGTAAATTAAGCAAGATTTTACTGAGATTTTTTCATCGTCTATCAGTTTTAGCTCATCGAATAATCACAAGACCAGAAAAAACAATTTTTTCTTTAACTTCCACTAATTTTTTGGAATATTTTCAAAAAGCGGATCGAACCAAATGTTGATCTTTTTGGCACCCGAAGTCACAACAGAGGAACTTTAAAAATAGTAGAAAAAAGTATCGCAGGCTAATTTGTGTACTCCTGATCTCTAGCAACATGTAAATGTCATAATAAAAATAAGAGGATTACATTAATATTTCTTAAAGTATATTTAAACTAACTAATAAGGCACAGTTGAGGCCAATCGAAATAGTGGGTTTAACAATTCGTTTGCCGTAAACGTGTCGGGCAAGTAATATTTGAAATGTAGCAGACAGAAGTTAAAAGTTTGTATAATAGAGGTTCATGGTAGCTTTTAGTGTCGAAGGACGCATGGTTACCTGCTTGGACCTAAGCAATTAACGCGGCCGCCGTGATGACAATTAAAACCCGCCTTCGGGACCTGGCCGACCGCCAACACACCAATTATACTGACAAATTAGTATACCCTGTCATTACCCTTGCAGCGACCTTAGAGCACCCGCTTTCCTACAAAACATCGCGTGTTGTCCGACGATTGATCAGTCCTCTTTTATCGGTTAACATATATTAAGAAATCGGTTTCTCATTTAACTTTAGGTGTTATATCTGATTTACATTGTTGTACAGGAATTACTTTTTTATGTTTTACGTGAAATCGTTTTAAACGAAAATGACGCTTAACGTCAATCTCTTTTCAACATGCAGGGCTATTGTTTACGGATCCATCGATGCGAAGCCATTACGAATTTTAATAGATCCTCTAATGTGTATCAGTTTGTGTAGGTACATTCATTTAAAGAAGAGGCGCGGAAGTTAGTTTTTTTGCATTTTAAAATATCCCATGAAAATGGCCATGAAAAGTACCATGTTAACGCTCACTCTACTAATAACTGTCTGTAACTATTTTACTAATCTTATTGGCCCAACGAAAAGAGCCCATCAAGTGTACGGCTCTCCATGAGAAAAATTAAGAACATGCTCGGAGCCGTATATTTTGTTTTCAGGGACATACGTTTATTAGTATCATCAATGCTCTTAGCGGAACCAGTATTTTCCAAATAGCAAACGGTGTATTGTGATACATTTTTGGAAAGATCATTAAATTATTTGTCAAATTTAAATTTGAGATGAGAGTTCCGAAGAAAATGTTTCTAGAGCTCTGCTCATATTGGGTAGGTAAGTGGACAAAAAATTGTTTGCTTTACAACTATTCGGGAAGTAGCTACTTTTCAGATGAGTATTAGATAAGAAGTGTTATTTAATTTGATTAATTAATTACTTTATGTTATCTTGTTAAGTTAAAGTTGGAAAAACAAAAACTCTAAACCTTCCCCATAAATGTTTAATAATAATAATGGCGATATTCGTGAAGCGAAGTTAATGAATTATGAAGGCGAGGGTGAAGTATCGAACATGTTTCGGCAGAAGCCATCATCAGATGATAATATCTAAAATGGGGGTACAGTGTAAGTATTAACTTAAGGTAATTGTCACACCAGGGTTATAGGTACTTACATTAGTGGAGATCAATTTATTAATACTCTTTGGTTCTTTTTGACCAAGTTACAGAATGATTAAATTTAAATTAATGAAAAATTGCCATGATGTTGATTGTAGGGTTAGGTATACATATTTATGCTAAAATACAAATTGATTAGAGAATGTGAGATTACAGAGATTACACTTACGGGAAACAAAAAACTCTTAAACTAATTAGCACATGTTTAAATTGAATTAATTGCTGGTAATGGATTTAAATTAACTTAACACTTTAAAGTGAACCATTTTGTGTTGAAAACAAAAAAGGCATGCGTGTAAGATGAAAAATAGTGAACAGCTGATAAAGCAAAGTAAAGAAGTTATACAGGGTGAAGAGAACTTACATTAAAAATAAAAGGTTTTTGTTAAAATTGATCACCTCGTTAAGGGATGATTCAGGTTTCTTATTATAGTGTTGAACTATTTCTTTCATTTCTAATCGGTATAGTTTCGTATTTTTGTGGCATATGTGCAGGATTTCAATGTCGGCGTCTTAATTGCAAGCATGGTTAGAGTTGATTAAATGATTGGCGAAGGACGACTTGGAGTTTGAGTATTGTGTTTTAGGAAGGACAAGTGTTCGTTAATTCTGAATGTGAACTTCCTCCCGGTCTGGCCTATATAGAAAGCGTCACAATCTCTACAGTTTAACTTGTAGACACCTCATTTATCCATGGGATTAATTTGGTCTTTGGCGTGGACTAAACCAAATTTAAGGTTTTCTTTAGAAGCAAAGGAAATTTTGATAGGTATTACATTTACTCAGCATGTTTTGAAATTGCTAGGAGGCAGGACCTATATAAGGGAGAGAAAAGTAAACTTTGGGTTCGGGAACCATCGGGGTTAAGGCAGTGCAGTAGTGTATCAGATGCCTGGAATTGACTTTATTGTGAAGTTTTTGGATCAAATTGTGAGGGTAACCATTGTTTTAGGCGATCCTGTAGCTGAGATACAGTTCTTGATTAAAACCTTTGAAAATTATAAAGATGTCATCAACGTATCTTTTGTAATAAAGAAACTTTTGATTGATGAAATTATTCTTAAATATCAGATGAGTTTCTAAGTGAGATAGGAATACTTCGGCGAGGAGCAGGGAGAGGTTGTTGCCCATGGGGAGACCTGTGTTTTGTGTTTTGTACATTTTATTATTGAAAGTAAAAAAGTTTTGAGAAAAGCAAAGGTTTAAACAAGTTAAGAGGAGATTACAGATATCATTGGCAAGGTTGGAATGGAATAGCAGGTCATTGATGATGTTTCTACAGTCGGAGTGGGGGATACTCGGAAATAAATTCACTATGTCAAAGGAAATCAAGTGAAATTTAAATTTAATCATTCTGTAACTTGCTCAAATGTTAAGACCCAAAGAGTATTAATGAACTGATCGCAACTAATGTAACCCTGGTGTGACAATTACCCTAAGTTAATACTTACATTGTATCCCCATTTTAGATATTATCGTCTGAGGATGGCTTTTGCCGAAACATGTTACTATACAGTGGTCGGATGTATCGCGATACTTGTATCGCGATAAAGTATCGCGATACCTATATCGCGATACTTTTGTAGTATCGACTATAGTATCGCGATACATTTAAAAGAAAGTATCGATTATCGGTATCGCGATAGTTTTTGTAAATAACGAATATCGCATAATTCGATACTTTTGCGATACTGTTTTGCGGAAATAGCCTAAAAAATCTCATCCAAATAATAAAGAAATACCAACCGCATCTGTATATGATTGTTCGTAGAAATTCGTAGAAAAATGTAAAAGTGATGTTTTGGAAAAATGTGTTGAATGGGATTAAAATTTAAAAGTAAATCCAGGAAAAGCCGAAATGAATGAATTCGGAATTCTGAATATTTATATTTTAGTCTTGTCAATGTCAGCTTAAGTAACAAAACAAGTTACCTGCTGCGTAAGACCATACAAAGACCGACTTAAACAAATCATTTTAAATAAACTGCTCTTAGGTATTTTGTATTTTGTTTTGAAATTCAATGCTAAAAGGGGTTATTTTCTACCAATGCTTTTACAAAAAATAATAATAAATAACTTCGAAACACAGTTATTGTTAAAAGTAAATAAGTTTTATTTGTGACGTAGTTAAATTAGTCGTAAGTGTAGCGCGTTTATGTTAATCAAATAATGTTACAGAAATTATATTTACTTATTTGAATTTGAACCACGTTTTTGTAATTTAATTTTTACGCTTCGCTGTGAGACGAAAAGTATCGTTAAAAGTATCGCGATACTTTTTAAGTATCGACTATCGCTATCGCGATAGTTTGTAAGAAAAGCATCGAGTATCGCTATCGCGATAGTTTTTTTATTGAAGTATCGGTATCGCTATCGCGTTACTTTTTAAAAGTATCGTTCCGAGCACTGTTACTATACTTCACCCTCGCCTTCATAATTCATTAACTTCGTTTCACGAGTTCGCTATTAATATTATGTACTTCGATTCTTATCGATACTCAGGCCAAGCCTGGTTAACTAATCGCACGGATCGAAATCAAGTTACGATTAGTCCTACTAATACATATATCTATACAATATAAATTTGAAGTTGTTGTTAAAAAGTGAACATACTAAATACTATACACATATTATGTTCATTAAATTAAATGACGTTGATAAAACCAACGCTGATCACATTTTAGATAATGTATTTGTTTGAGAAGCCTCGGTGTATTTGATCCCAATTTGTAAAAGCCACGTCCCGTCGACCCTCTTTCCGCGAAGGCATTAACATGAACGCAGCGTCGCGCATCAATAACAAAAAGAGACCCTATATTCCTAGGCTTCTCCGTTGGCGTCACTTATTCGTGACTTAGTGACTTTTTATAGAAAAGAAAAAATGAACATAATATGTATGTTTTGAAAAAGTGTTATGGTTATTGTGTAAGCGTTTTTTGTTGTTTAGCTCGACGCATAGGTTGCACTCGAGTGGGTAATGTGTTGTTTGTGTTTTGTGTTAATTGCGAATTCTGATACTGTGAGTATATTGTGTGTTTACGTTTGAGTGCATGAGAACGAGTTAGAGGTGTTACATGAGTGATTGTTGAAGTGTTGTGTGTTGGTAATGGACTTTCTATAATGTTATGTTGTGTATGCAACAGAGTTTCAATTTATGAAGGGAGGATTGAGTGTTGTGTTTCATTTTGTGTTTGAATGGTATTAGTTGAAAGTGTGTGATGTGGTTCTGAGTGATGTGCGGTATCTTACGTTATGTTTAGAAATTTTCTAACTATGTGGCAAGTGTTGATAATGACTGCCTTTTGTAATTGTATGTATATGTTCTTATCTAACCCTAAAATGTGCAAACTGTGATGTATTGTTTTTGGTATAACTCCGGATGCACTAAGAACAATGGGTACTGTAAGAGCAGTTCCCATTCTCCATTGCGTTTTAAGTTCCTGAGCTATATCAGTGTATTTGCGATGTTTCTCTGCGTGTGTATTGGCTAAATTGTTTGTGTTGGGAACGGCAATATCTATTATGTATATGATTTTTTGTGTTTTATCTATAAGTGTTATATCTGGCCTATTATTATTATTATTATTATTATTAAACATTTATGGGGAAGGTTTAGAGTTTTTGTTTTTCCAACTTTAACTTGTATGATCCCCCATTTTGAGTATTACCAATTTCAACGATGGATCACCTTTATCTTGTTAAGTGTTAAACATGTTGAGCTTCGGCCTTCATACAAAGTGCATAAGGTGTTTTCGGACGGTGCCGGTGTGTAACTTGATTCACTAGTTATAGGGTTCCAAATCTTCTAAGAATTTAGGCATTTTTCTATTTACCCGCACAGAAAAAATGAAGACACAAAGTAAACTCTTTTACGACAATCGACGGCTAAGTAGATATCACCATGGATCCTAATTCGCCTTAACGAGCTATTGAATTATTGTTATTTTGGTAACTCTTCGAATTTTTCCGGCATTATTTACTAATAAACCAGTTTTTTGAAATAGTTCGGTTAATTTTAGGATGATGTACAATGGAACCAAAAGGTAAAATAAAGGACGTTCGTGGCACGCGGTGACAGTTTGTTAATATAAAGAAACAAACACACTTTATTCATAATTTGGTAATATTGGGAACCAAAATAGACCGATAAAGTATTTAGAGGGTTTTTATATCTAATACCCAGTGTGGATCAGAGAAATGATATTTTCTTGTCTAAAAATCCTCTGCAAATATTAACGGCATGATTTGTTGTAAAAGGAGCAATTTTTGCTGTAAGATACTTATACAAAATAAGTGCAATTGTTAACATATTTTGCATTTCTTCTTCTTTTAGATATCATCAAGGCTATTGATGTAAACAGTTTGTTTCTGGTATAACCAAAGCATTCTCTCATGTTTTGCACCCAAACAATTCTTTTACAGCACGGATTTCTTCTTCTTTCAATTTTTCGTTGTATTATGTTCTGCCCTAAGTAGTATGTATTTTTATAATTATTAAAGCGAGGTCTATTTTAATTTATTTTATGCTATTTCTCTGTTGTAGATCACTAAACAGGTAAACGGATAAATGAAATTTCAATGAATTATAATTTGCGAAAGTAAGCTCAAATCAAGGAATTACTAAATTATTGCCAGTAACAGAACTCGATAAATAAATGGATTACTTTCATTATAATTTTTCATCTGTGTCTGTACACAATTTTATACGCCTACACTACAATTTAAAGAATTTGCGTGGAGAACGACTTCCACAATATACATAAAAGTATTTTGTTTTTCTTCCGGGATCTCGAAAATAATACCACTTTGGTGAGGAAAGCTTTATAAGCGAAGCGCCCACCTTTTCCATCGTCTTTCGATAAAAGAGGAAAAATAACGGAAAGCTGGATCATCAGAAAGAGATAACGAATGGGTCAAACATAAACCACGTTAAATAAAGAATCTTTTTTTTTCATCGTTTGTTCCATCACAAAATCCTTTAACCGTTAACCATTTAGAGTTGCGAGGTTTGTTAAACTCGTAATTGTCGCATACATTCTAAAACTATCATTACATAAGTATATTTGTATTTAAAATCTATCGTGCTCGTTTTATTGTTATTATTCAGTAGTAGGATATTGTGATTTTATGATTATCTTTTATTATATTAACGTTGCGCTGTAAGATGCCCAGGTATTCAGAAATTCTTTGAGATTATTTAACCCTCACCTGTATGAACATTTAAATATTTTTCACAAAAGAACTATGTAATCGTTAAAATTCACAACATAATTTCCAATATAACATAAATATGGAACATTTTACCTTATTAAACACACTGTTGTACTGAATTGGAAGAATCTTAAAACGAAATTTTGTTTAAATAATATGTCGTGTCACCCTGTTATTATAGTTATGTATCACACTCTCCGACTTGTATATTACGAATCCTAATTTTGCGGTTAAATTAAGTAACAACTTTAAAGTAATTATTTATAGACTGATCTTAGTAAAATTCTTTGAAGTTTATCAACGATGCAATCGTTTCTAATTACCTACGTCAATATTAATTTTAAAAAAATATGCAAATAGTTTGTTATTTAACTGAAACTTGAAATTTTAAAATTAACTTATTATAAAAGAATCTAAGAAAACGTCCAAATTAAAAATCCGAAAATGTTTGATATTTGATACGTTAATTTATAGAGACGGTTCTTTTAATTGACACTAAATTAAAGTTAATGTAAACGGAAGTATTCTACAAATTTGAATTAATTACGTGCAAAGTTTGTTTTAGCCACGATCAAAAAGATTATAAAAATACCAGCTACAAACATAAATTCTCAAACTCTTTGTAAATAGATATACAAAAAGTTGTTTTTAATCATAAATAACTGTGTAATTCACAGAAATCGTCACCTACTTAATTTAAGTCAAGTGCGGGTTTAAAATAAATTACAGCTTGAAAGATGGAAGGTTTATGAGTTTTATGACCAATTTGTTGTATACGTAATCAAAGGTTTTTGAACGATAATTAAATATTTTTCAACAACAAATTTATCAGGTTTGAGCAAGGAAACGTTCACACATATTGTGTACGGAAACCTCGAAATTACATGTTACGTGCGCTTGGATTTCTTCCAAACCCAAGTTTGCTTTTTTATTCAATACGAGTAGAATAATCGTGGGACTAACTGAACCAAGTGTTTAGCGGTGGAAACTTTCTGATTTTTCTGGATAATCTTAGATTCCTGATATGCTGAAACCAACTTTTATAACACTAGGGATCCTCAAAGTATTTTGACTGTAAAGACCTTTTTTTAGCGGCAGAAATCGTTTTCTACGTGTGGAAACAAAAAGAAATCATTGGGTGCCATTGCGTGAACGACCCATCAATTCGATGAAAATTCAGTTGCCTATGTTGATGTGTTGGTTATGTGATCTTCTAAAGGTGCGCTTGCGAGTTGATCAGAAAAAAACAGTTGACCATACTTAGTGCTTAGGGCTTTGAGCGCGAACTACCAGGGTTTAATAGAAACACGTTTATAAGCTGTAAAGCATTTTTTATTCAACAAATCTAAAAAAAACTTCATTAACATTAGTCCCAATGTTTAAATAATGTATAAAGACCGTACAGAAAAAATGTTTTCGATTGTTGACGGCACAATTCCCTAACAGCAACCTCTACCTCTATCGACGCTCCTTTAGAGATTATTTTAATGCGCCAAAAAAATGAAAATTACACGGTGACGGATCAGGACTGTAAGGCGGATGTTCTAAGATGTTTCAAACGCTTAAGCAGATCTTGTACTATATGAGCTATATGAGATTGAGCCAAATTGAGCATTATATCATATATTATGTAAAAGAATGATACCATTTGTAAGCTTTCCAGGGCGTTTATTCTTAGTGCTGATATGTAAGCGTTTAAAGGTATCTCTTAACAGAAGGTTCTTTAAAATCTAACACACATCCCCGTGATAATAAAATACGGTCACCATTACTTTTCCTGGTTCAATTCAGCTATCTTTAATCGTTTGGCCACAAGGGGGTGTTTCTCGAATTTGGTCGATTTGTTTAATAACTCCATAACTTTCTTATTATTAAAGATAATTGATTTTGGCAAAATCTGTCTTAGAGCACTTTCTACGATAGACAGTTTTTATAAAGAGTGTTTGGTTTTTTGTGTACGGCTCTAAACTCCATTTTTTCATACGGACCATCCTATATATTTTCGGGTTTTTGAAAAGAGTTAAATATCCTAAATTTTGATGTATCACTTGTTATATTTATGTTAAATTTTCCGTTTACGATTAGGTTTAAATCTGACCTTCAAAATATTGTTTTTCTATACTCAAAGAAGTTTTATTAACAATCTCGTTGAATTTGGATAACCAAGTGTCTCATTAGAAGCTGTAGATGTGTATCCAAGTGCCTGTAGGACCCCAACCGTTTGCTATTTACCTAATAATTAGTTAATCAAATAAATCGCATTAATAAAATAAGAAAATTCTATCGATCACCTGGTGGCTTGCTGCCTATCTACTGCTCCACCTGCGAGCTCGTCTGAGAGTTGATCTCCAGGTTTATCCATGATAAATAAGAACCTATGTATTTTATTATTGGAAGAATTTAACTTACGCTTCTCGATAAATGACCTATGTACATCAATATATAAGAATAGTTTATTGTACTAGATACGTAAATATAAATGTAAAAAAGTGCCATAATTGTAATTCAATGTCTTTGCCAAAAAACACTGGGTGCGAATTATAAAAAAAACCATTGCTTTGATTGCTATAGAATTTTCCGTATTCGTATTACGTATACTTGTATTTCAATTTAATATTATTGGCATAAATGAAAATAAAGCACTTACTACCTGTGAATTTGGACAAAATCGTTCACTTGTTTTCGCTAGAATTTTAACTTATAGTCAAAATGTTTAGACTGAGTTCCTGAGCTGAGTCGAACATAGAAGAAACTTAACTACTATCTAAGTAGTTGAATTACTTTAATTAAATTCGTGAAATTTCGATAAAATATCTAAACATTTTTGTATACCTAATAACCTACACATTCGGGAAAATTCACAAATATTCGCAAAAATCTAAAAACCATTATAAATTTCCAAAACATCTAAAAATATTCGCTATGTACAATAATATTTTACCCCTCGATGATATTCTACCGATCGTTAACCCGCTACCTACAATTGAATCAGTTTTAATCATAAAAAAACATACACAACAAACGAATGACCTTTACTGCTATGGTTTGGGGGCGCTAAGGATAAGATCTTTTATTTTTGATGAACAGAAACTAAACAAAACACATGCTTGTGTGTAATTGGAACCTTATATCTGTGCTTATATGTTAACAAAGAATTTTTTTCCTTTTCCTCTGTTAAATAAGTTTTTCTAAAACTGCCTTGGAAAATAGTATTTTCTTTAATAAAATTAGTGAAGAAGGTTACATTTTCCTCTCTAGAGATCAATGTAAACAGCAATTTTCTAACATCATTTCCTAATTAGGAAAGCAAAAGAATTCAGTAAACTGTCAACATTTACAACTTAATGTTATAAATGATACTTTTTTAATTATATGCAGTTTTAGACAAATTTTTGTGTAAATCGCGAGAAGAAAAAGCATAACTCTCTTTTCTAGTTATTCAAATGACTGTTTCCCTTTTTCTCTACCTATGTCTGAAGCAAATAAACATTATTATTATTATTCTAGGGCATATTATTGCTTGTGCCACAATTTCTTGGACAATTTAAACGTGGGAATAACAAAGTATAGTTTACTTTGCGATAAGAAACCCAAAAAACAAAGAAATTTTGTAAATTCCATGAAAACGGTTCCTAAACTCTGCAATTTATCGATAATTTATCTAATTTTTAACTTTTATCGGTTCCAAGATCTCCACGCTCTTGACCTTTTTCTTGGACACAGTGTATAATATTTTTCGCTCGTCATTTACAATATTCGTCGTTACTTATTTTTATTCATCGTTTTTCTTTTGCGAAAGGATTATTTTGTTCTAATACATTTATGGCTGTGGCTCTTTCTTCTAGTTTTTCGCTATTTCAATTTCTTTGTAAAAAGTGTTAATTTTTACTATTTTATGACGTACAGTACATGATTCCTCCAATCTCATTTTTTAAACATATGGAAATATCAGTTGTGGTACTCAATTGGTTATCGAAGCATGTGAGGCGAACGTTTACGGAGATTTGCTCTCGCAGCTCATGGAAGCAATTTAAAAAATTTATGAGTTTGCGTATGAATGTGAATGTATAATGAAGGTCCCATACGAGTACAAACAGTATAATAAAAAGGATATTGTAAAGTAGAATTAGGAAAGGCCCATAAGAGACAAGTTCCGTTCAATATATAGAAAGAGTTTTCAAATAAATCGTGAGATCTTTCAAATTTTCCATTACACGTAATTGATAATGATAAAAGCTGCTGATACTAAAAGCAAGACTATTTCCAATTCTGCCGTCCTTTATCGATTCCAACCCATTTTGAACTCAAAACTAGCTTTTTCCTTATATCTACATACTGGAGTGCTATTCAAACACGACATTAACTCAGTCGTTTTAAGCTCAAAGAGGCACATATAGAACAACATTTACACACCTGGTCCGCTGTCTTCGTAAGATGCAGCTTTCAATTTAGCTAATGACGTTTCGTCGGCTGTCACGAGCACACGTGGAATGCAAGTAGGAATAGCGATTTTGTAAAATAATAGCGTGTTGCATATTAAAATAGTAGTTACTAACTATAACGAGAACGCATCTACCTATACCAGAAACGAATATTAAATCGGTCGGTTTGCGATGTGAAAAGGACGATTTCCTTAATTCGCCTCTTTAAATATCTCAATCTCTCAAATCGACCCCCGTGTTCTAATTTATATAAGCGAAAAAAATGATCTACAGTCTACACGTTTTACTTGACCCGCGCGTTTAATAACTGATTTGGACGTTGTTGTTGAAAACGTGATCTATGCAACTATATAATATATCTATAGATGAATCGTGGATCGATCAAGATTCAATAAAAACTTAACCATAATTATCTTCGTTTATTTCGGAATCCTACACGTGCATTGTAATTACTGTAAATGCTCATCGATATAAAAAGACGAAATGCAATTGGAGGAATAAATCTCTTAAAAGGAATGCATCCCGTGTTAAAATTTTTCTTAAAACGCTATAATATATCTTCGCCAGCATAGTTTTGTTTTTTTGTAATAAAACATTTCGCGTCTTTATTTTTTTATTAACAAAATTTTCAAGTTATTTTCAAAGTAATGTATAAAGTAATATCGGAAGGAATCACTATTTTAAACTTTTATATACCGTTTTGCTCATTCAAGATCAAACTAGTTACAAACTTTCCCGATTTATAAATGCACTTTAAGAATTTATAACCGTCTAACTTTTGAATGCTATTAATTTAATCGTTTAGGGATTACGGTAACGCTTTCGGTTTATTTAAATTTTCTACCGTCTACGGTTTTCTTAGGAAAACATCTAACGTTGTTGTTCTATAAACGTTACAGTTCTATATGCCAAGAAATAGTGTTTCCGGCTATTTGTTAGAAGTGAGATTTCGTTTATTAATATCTATTAAGAGTTTGTGAATTCTGTCCCACAATAGATAATAATCATTGTAAAATGAGAAATAGATAACTGTAATACTCGGTATACATAAATGTCCCACTTACAACTTGTATACACAAAACTGCCCTTCATTTTTTTTACAAAACAGCTTCTAAAATGAGTAGGTACAATCAATATAGTGTATTCAAGAGATCGTAAACCGTAAGAGAATGAGATTTGGTTAACTGATCTTTAGAAATCTCTCAAAGCACCTCCTGAAGATCTTCATAAGTTACCTGCATAGTCGTAATATTATCGGTATCGGTATCAATAGTGGAGTGCCAGAAGGTTCTATCTTTGCGGCACCCCTATGGAACATTATGCATGATTCGCTACTACACCTCCCAACCCTCGAAGACGCGCACTTGATCGGGTACGCAGATGACCTTGCAGTCTTGGTGATAGCGAAATCGATCGAAGCTATAGAAGACAAGGCTAATAGAACGATCGCCAGAATCCAAAAATCGACGAAGATAAGATAATTAAGTATAGCCCCCCCCAAAAAAACGAAATGATCATTTTAGCTGAAAGGAGGAAACTCAAAAACATCGAAATCAACATCGAAGGTGTAGTCATAAAACCTAAAAAGCCATAAAATACCTCGGCGTCTGACTAGAACAGTATGGAAACTTTAGCACGCACGCACGCGAAACAATGAACAAAGCTAACCGGAAAATCAACGCACTAGTTAAATTAATGCCCATTACTGGAGACCCAAGTTACTACAACAGAAGGACCCTTGTCTCGGTAGCGTTCTCAGTAATTCTCTACGCATGCCCGGCCTGGTCCCCTATACTGCAGTACAAGGTTTATAGGGTAAAATTAGGCCGTTCGCTAAGGAAATTGGCCTTAAGAGTCACCTCCGCCTAAAGCACAGTCTGCACAGCGGCGATTTTGGTGATTAGCGGAGTTCTCTCGATAGATCTACAAGTCGACGAGAGAATAAGCATCAGACGAGGGATGAACGAAAATGAGTCAAGAAGGAAATTATATACGGGCTGGAGAGTTTGAAGAGATGTAAATTAAATTGGAGTTTAGACCAACATCTTTACTTTGGATGTTTTTGTAGTATAAAGTATTTGGAAATGTACAGGGTTTTCATCAATGTCTGACCCCCACGTCATCAATTTTAAATTTCGCGCTTTATGTTAATGGCATATTTCCCCTGATGGAACTTGGAGCTATTCGTTGCAGTTTTGCATTGAGCAGTTTTCATATCGAATATGATGTATTTAAAGAACATAGGTTACGTCTTATTACACGGTAAGAAAAGAAGCACTGTATTTGCAAATACATGTCAACAGGCAGGCCGACCATTTTAACCGAAGAAGTTGTTAATGACATTCAAGAAAGAATACAATAAAGCCCTAAAAAACCTATCCCACAACTATCTACTGTGGTTATGTAACCAGAAGTAAGAACATCATTTTTCACAGGTTTGTCTACTGGTACATGCCACAAAGCTTTAAAAAAGACGTTACATATCCATCCTTACAAAATTTCTTCTGTACAACAATTACATGCAATCGACTATAATCTTCGAGTGCAATATTGTCAATTGTTCAACGAACGTTTAAACAACAATAATTTGTTTAACTTAACATTTTGTTCGGCCGAAGCATGGGTACATTTGTCGGGTTATGTGAATAAGTAAAATTACTAAATTTGGGCAGCAGAAAATCAACACATTTACATCGAAACACCTCAAAACCCCCAAAAAGTATGCCAAGAAGGAGGATAATTGGGCCTATTTGCGTATGGACGTTTGATAGCCTCCATTTATCCCCACATTACAATTATTGGATCCACTCTGATCCACTGAGCATGGTTGATCTAACAAGGACAAAGTATCTGATGTCAAACGTGAACTAGAGTTGCTTGATTTACAAGAAGAATTATGAAGAACAAGTACTATATTGTGATAAGTACGTTTTATTAGTTTTGGAGCATTTATTCAACTTTAATTGTATTAAAGTAAAATATTTTTTGTATGCTGCAATGGTCGTCGTGTGGTTTTTGTAATTATTATTTTCCAAAATTAATGAATATTTAATAGGTACCATCTCAGCTTAGTTGCCAAGTATCGTTTATATCGTCAACAGGTGACATTTATTCTACTTTGTAAAATAAGCAAGGTTTGTGCAGTGTGTAATACATATATTATACAATACAATTTAAGAATGCATCGTGTAATATTTAATCCGAGCGCGGGTATCTACATGGTGCGAAGGACGACCGTAGGGGTGCGAATTTTCCGGGTGCGAATTGTCTTACAACCATTAGGTACGATCACGCCACGGTTATTTCAATAATTTACACTAAGCCTTCATCTATTGAGGGTGTAATTTCAGCCATAAGCTTTATCAGCAAAGTGAATCCTATAATGGAGCTTTTATGTACTACGCGAGTCTAACGCCAACATACTTTCTGTTATACAATTTGAAATTGATCTTGAAACAATAGCGTTTTTTTAAATAATATAATTTTCACAATTAGATGTTTGTTAATAATATTCGTTTACGCTTCGGGCGAACTTTCGCGAGAACAAAATGAATGGACGTAAATTCGTCCGTTGCCTTAAATAAATTACAAGGAAAATTAAAGTTTAACTTCCCTATTAGGCTCTGTTACAATTTGACATTTAATTTTATTAATAGGTACCGATAGAAACCAAAGATTGAAAAATAGTGTACCATATTCTATTCTTAATCTAGAAACAACGTGATGAGAAAAGTACTTTCTTTCGTTAGTTAGGCTATAAAACAATAAATCTTTTTTCTAAAAAAAAGAGAATGTGATGATAATCGTGACTCGCTAAACACATTACGGTTGATTTGATTTTTTCTTTGGTACTATAAATAATAATGGAAGTGTAAACGCACTGTTTACTAAGGTTATGGTTATTTTAGCCAACGGACATTTTACCGCAGAGTTATAATTTGATCGGTCGTGCCATGAGACGGACTTAGCCATTGATTAGTAGTAATTAGACACTGCTAACATTCTTAACCTACACTGTTAAACTATAATTTTTACAAAATACCCACCCTTTCGAGTCTACGAACGAAAGGTTTCCCGTATTCGCATCTTTTTACTATTTTTAAGTCGGAGTTGATTAAAATACCATTAATTTATCAGCTATAAATTTTAGATTTTAACAGGTATAACGAGTATAAAATTTTAAGTAGATAATTTTGAGGCAAATTAAATTTCAGGGGCTTTTAGTAAACAGTGTAGCTGAAGTTGAACCTTTAAATAATGACCGTAAGATTTTCAGGTGAATCTAGAAAATTTTATCGGTCGCTTGTATTGACGGCGGCGATCATTTTCATAATTCATAATTTCATTAATTTGTTACTTGAGGCTTTGTCACGATTTTATGTGGAATATTATCAGGTTACTAAAAGCTGCATTATCTTAGCAATTATTGTTGTGTGAGCCTAGAGGTCGTACAACTACATAATTAATGGTTAATTATTATTGAGAAACACATTTTTCTTTTAATTTTATGCAAAGTATAAATTCTTAAACAACGATAAAGCTCATTTATTAACTTGTAGCACATCGAAATACCAATCATAAATTATATTCCGATGTTCAAATTCGTTTTTGTATATTGACTAATGTTCTTCGCTCTTATTAATGCAAATTATAAATTTCCTATCTGAGAATGACTTATTTATTCTTTCTATAGTTACTGTTATGTTTTATGTTTCTCGCGTGTTCATTATTACGCATGTGTTTCACTTTTACACTCTACAACGGTGTGGCAATTGGAATTTTATGTGAAATTAGCCTCAAGTGATTACATTCTGTTTCATTTAAATTACAAACTGTGCAATTTCCCACATTTGATGCGCCTTTTAACTTTCCTTTTTTAGAAACAGTCGAGTACATTATTTTTGTCTTTGTACCCCCCTTTTCTCATACCATTCATATCATTATTCATGAAATTCCAGTACGAATTTCAGACTTTCAGCTAATAAAAAATCTGTTTCCACTTGGTTTGTTCTTCAGTTGTTAATTATTTGCAAAGAAATCGGATATTATACAGAAAATCTGAGAATGAAGGTTTCAGTGAAGTAAGTATTGTGTGCGTTCACTGAATTGAAAGAGATTTTATGTGATTCGGCAACTCAAAAATCAACATTAAAAGATTCCTATACTTCTTTCCTTAAAATCTACTATTAACTAACACTGTCGCTTTGTCAAGTATGTGTTTCCAACGACAAGTTACATACCCTTATTATTCCCTGAAATAGTTCATCATTTTCCATGTTATCTTGTCGTTTCGTGTCGATGTTCTTCATTTTTTTCATCATGTCGAACTTTTTTGTATGTTATTATTTATTATATTATAATCATCTCCTCATCTACGTCGGTCTCGTTTCTTGTTACTTTATTGGTTGTATCATTTTGCTCTTTTTCTTCAAAAGATCTTGAAAATACTCTTCCCATCTCTATATTACTTCACATTCTTCTGTTTATTTTGTTGTCATTTCTTTGACGATTCTCATTCATTAGATTTGTGATGCTTTTTAATATTCCATAAACTAGTTTTTGATTTCTTAGCGAAATCAATCAATATGTTAATCCTTTTTGACAAAAATGTCTTTAATCAATAGTTATGCTACTAGTTTAAGTATTTAGAATATTGAAATATGTATTGTCAAAAATTCTAATATTCCCCCAAGCCACCATGAATGTAATTTTCATCGATAATCCCCCCAATTTGCTTGATCGTGGAAGGGTCTATATCACAACGGCCACTGATCATAACGGCCACCCCGGTTTTTGCTATTTCATAACGGCCACCTTGATCACAACGGCCACTTATATCATTTGAACAAGGTGGCCGTTATGATCAAATACTATTAGAGGCCGTATGTGATCAAAGTGGCTGTTATTAAATAACAATAACCTAGGTGGCCGTTATGATCAGTGGCCGTTGTGATCAGGGCCCTCGTGGAACAAGTTTAGATTTCGAAACATGTCACGCCATTTTTACTTCAATTTTTAAATCTTAACTTTTAATCCAATGATGCTGTCTACGGTTTGATTACTACATCGTGACAGATTACGAATTGTCAACATTTTACCACCTGTTCCCTTGCATTGGGGCAGTTTTACTAATACTAAAAAAAGACAAAAATCATCACCGCCACCATATCCATCGCATCACTTCGTTAAATAGAGTGCTAGCCAAAAAGTCGGCACCAAATGGACTTTTTTTGATTTTTGATTTAAAAAAAACTTTTTACGGCAATAATTTGTGCTTGCCTGAAAACCTATGTAGCCCCTATCAGATATACCGAGTGATTTTCACTTAGCTAGAAAATGGCGTTTTTCGAAATTGTCTAAAGTGCTATTTTTCGTAAATTAAGCAAGATTTCAATGACATTGGGCATTACGCTCGAGTGATTGAGGTAACGAACGGATATGGAATACAGCATCAAAAACATTTCATTGAAAAGAGATGCATTAACTAAATATGTAATACGACAAATGTTATTACATGTTTACAAAACAGTGAAGACTCTTACATTGAATATAAATTGCTTTGTCTAAACAATCTATTGTTGTCACAAAACAAGAATTTTTATAGTGACTAGTAAATTTTATAAATATTGGTTATTATTTGACCAAACAATACAACTAATACATTTTCGAAAGATTATTTTGTATGATTTCAAATTCCTTACACATTAGTCGTCGACTTACCTCAGCTTGTGGTGCTTTCCATGTAGCAGTTTCCGTTGGTTTCCCCAATTTAATCGCGGAATTTTTTAATTCAAAGATTATGGGGAAAGTTTCATTAAAGAGACACTTGCCATTTTTGAAAGTGAAAAAATGGTTGATATAAAGGTCCATGAAGTTAGCGGCCTCATCAGAAGCACAAAAAAAATTTCGTATCATTCGTTAGTGCTTCGTTTGTGCCTGTTTGTGCTCCGACAAAATCGATTGCGACCCCATACGTTTTCCAGAAAACGGCATTTTCCAGGAGGCCGCTAACTCCACGCCTCGTTGGAAGCACAAACGAAAAGTTTGGTATCATTCGTTAGTGCTTCGTTTGTGGCTGTTTGTGCTCCAACAAAATCGATTGCGACCCCATACGTTTTCGAGAAAATGGCGTTTTCTCAAGGAAATCGTGACCTTCAATCCTTATGGAAACACAAAGCTCGAAAAATACCCGAATTTCGGTTTTTTAACAGGGAATTGAGCTACAAAGCTGAAAATTTGTATATAGGGTCTTTAATAGCTCTAAAATTTATTAAACTAAATTTTACTTTACGCCGGGCAAAGCCGGGTATTCAAACTAGTTATATTATGTATGATTTTAGTGTACAGGAGTAGGTATGAATATAAATACAGAGAACCGAAGTATACAATACTTCTGGAAAATTTACCACCCAACTTTCACAGCTTTCCAGGACTATTGCCTATTTCTGTGTCCTTAAATAATTTTTCGTTTTGTTTGTAATTAAACTTGTTGCTGGTTTTCTATACAAATATGTCGTTATTGCAAAATAATCCTATCCCATGATTCGGAAATTGTCCTAAAAAACATGACGGAATTTAACAGGTTAGTAAAAAATTTTGAAAAATAAGAAAAATGGATAAAGTTACACCCAACAAAAATTTCCACAAATCTAACGAACGCGATAACTTCGTTGTTGCAGTCACGTATCTGTTTTTCACATTCCCGTTTTATAGACACAACGTTGCAGAAGCAATTAGTGTTTTGTAAATTCGAGTTTCCTTCCTATAGGGTTGTAAAATTAAATGTGTAATATGTATGGTACTATAAACTTAGGTATACTACCCAAAAGTCAGTAATAATGTGTATACAATTTATTGAAACCGTAACACAGGTGCTTTGTGTTTTCAATAAGGATTGAAGGTAGCGATTTCCTTGAGAAAACGTATGGGGTCGTAATCAATTGTGTCCGACCAGAAACAGGCACAAACGAAGCACTAACGAATGATACCAAACTTTTCGTTTGTGCTTCCAACGAAGCGTGAAGTTAGCGGCCTCCTGGAAAATGCCGTTTTCTCGAAAACGTATGGGGTCACAATCGATTATGTCGGAGCACAAATAGGCACAAACGAAACACTAACGAATGATACCAACCTTTTCGTTTGTGCTTCTGATGAGGCCGCTAACTTCACGGACGTTTGATATAATCACGCACTATGATCAGCATAATAAACGATAATCGGCGGTCTGGCCAAACGAAGAACATCCAAAAAAAGGTCAGGTGTGAAGGAAGTGTTGACAGAGAATTAAAGGCAACTGTAAATTCCAAGTGGCACAGTAAGGTTCGACTGCTCTTTAAGCCTCATCGTTTAACGGATAAGCGTTAGAAATCTCGAGAGCCCACAGATCATTTCCACCAACCGGCTATCGCATCCACCTTGTGATTTTTTACTTTTTCTTCCGTGGATTCGTTTTGAAAGTTCGAAGCGTGGACGAAATGCGGAGAACGAGCACAAGAAAACATCGTGAGTGCTTTAGTGTATATAAAGGGTGATGGTGAATACTTTGAAAAATTGTAACTACAGATTTGTTATATTTCAATGGGTGTTTGTTTATTGCTAACGCGTAATGTATTAAATAGTTAGTTAGGTGGTACATATAATTTATACTCGAAGTACTCATATTTAAAACTTCGGTGAGTGAGCTCCAAGGTATACGTTAAAAATTGGAATTAAATAGATGCTTAAAATTCAAGAGGTTGTTTTGGAAAAAAGTTTGCTGACATTTACCAGAGTAATCATTTCGGTTAATCTGTCGTTGAGCGTCAATATAAGTTAACTGCTAATACAACATCTCCCCATGAAAGATTTATGAAAATAAAAATCTCTTAAAAATGTAGTAAGTGTATATATGAAAGTGCTGAATAAAATATAATCCTAATCAATAATCCCTTTAGGAGATAACAAATGGGGTGTGCGACAGCATTGACGTACAAGATGTCGTATCCAAATGCTTCCTTCATTAATAATTCTTTTAATTTACCTTATGTATAACGAGTTCTCTTTAACATATAAATAAAAAAGACGCACGCTCAGAGAGATCAAAAGAGCGAAAGCGAGATGGGAAACTTAATTAGTTTTTTTTTTGAGAGAGAGGACGTAGTTTGTTAAGTTCTACCTTGTTAGAGATAGGAGGCATCTTCAGACGCTGTTTATTCTTAGAGTAAATTTAAAAAATCGATCGATCCCCTTGTCATGTATGCCATTAGCGAAGCCGCCTCCACCCCCGTTGCCTTGGATACGGGAGAGCGACCACTTTGCAGTTATAATGATGTCATTTACACTTGCCGCCCGCCCCTTTCTTATTTTACCCGCATGTGTGTCGCACCACTTCAGGCTAAACTTATATACATTTTTTTAAATTACGCGTTTTTTATTCAGAAAGGAGAAGAAGGAAAAAAAAGCGAATACGCGCGGCGACGACGACGTTATTGGTCACGATGGATATTAAAGTGATTGAGTTATCTTAAAGCAAGTGGTGGTAATTATTCTGGAACTTTTTGAATTAAGATAAATTTGATTCGGTCGTGTCATTACCGCAGGTAATTTGATTGATAATTTGCGGTCTCCCACTGACAATGCAACAAATCTGTAATTGTAGTACGATTGTGGACTTTAATCAAAACGTGTTGCATTCGTTACCTATGCAAGCCATTTCAGTCCCGTTCCTTTTTTTTTACTGTAAAGACAGTTGGGCATTATCGCAACTTAGTCCTTTAAATCAGATACGGTATTTAACAATTTGTAAGTGACGTCAATGTAACGTAATGCGTCTTTTAGAAACTTTCTTTTGGTTAGATATAGAAAGGATAACTTTGTTGGCCATCAAAAGTGTTATCTATCAAAAGGTGTACCTACACCAACTGCCTTTATTTTTTTACTTCATCTACAAGTTACACGGAAGAATCGTCGATTTCGTTTTTTAATGATTTTTATATTTGCATTATTTTAGTTGGATTGGTAAATGTAATAATTAATACTGTAAAGCCGGAAACAAACAATGGTCATAACATAAATAAGTTATTGCTCATATAACACACGGCTTATATACTTCTGTAACTCTCTAGAAGTCCCTACATTTCGATAGGTATATAGTTTTTTTGACGTGAACTGCATGCCGAACTAGCAAGGCCCTTCTAACTGAGAGTGTGCAATTATTTTAATGAATTGTATTAAAATAATTAAATTACTAAAATTCTTTACTTTAATTTGGGACGGACTAGCTCAACCTGCAGAATTAATTCCCTTCATTTATCCCAAAAACTGAAATTAATGAAATCAAACGAGAATTTTAACAATGAGACTCTATTAGCTATTTTACCAACCCAACAGTAAATTACAAGTGTAAATTCACAATTTTGTTGTACTGGGGAAAATAGTTCCTTAGATTTCTAATTGAACACTACTTATACTCTAAATATCATTTACTAATTAATAATAACGAAAATCGTTGACAATGCGCACCTTAAAAGGGAACACTTTCTAATGCAATCAACCCCAATAAATGAATCAAGGGTAATTTTACTTTCAACGATCTTGAAAAATGCTGGACAATTTTGCCTTATTTTAAACTTGACACTTAATTGTTTGGATTGATTTCGACCATTTCATTTGAGCGCAAATGATAAGAGCCAGTGTTATTCAATTTGATTTCAAACAAATTTTATTTTCAAAAATATTTTTTTATACACTCCGTTCTGATGAATAGAATTCCTGCCAATATTGTTCTTTTAGCATAAAAATTACTGTACATCCATCTTGACCGATTCCTGCAAAAATTAACATAAGTTAAAAGATCTTAATCTCCGAGGGCCTGCTTGGGTAATTAATAAATTATATCGAAATTTTTTACATGAAAGAGCACGTTCAAAAATTTCGAACGTAGCCAGTATTTTTTAACTTCATCGGGAACTTTAGCTTTACATTTCAGTCAACCATTAAACACGTGAGGTTAATTCTTTTGTAACACAGGATCAACCCTTATAGTACCTAAATTTTTTGGTTTCTATACAGAAAAAATATGCATCCGGAACTTTTAACTCTTTTACCTAAAATAAAGATGAACGTAAAACGGTATCTAAAAAGCCTAACTGCTAACTTTTGAATCTGTGTATCCATGTTTTGAGAAATCCCTATAATGGACGATGATCACCGACAATGTTAAAATTAAACACTTTAAAATCAAAACCAGAACCAAAAGTTTTCCTTACGTGTGGTCGAAAAATACTAGCAAATTTAGTAGATTTTCTTAGCTACCCAATTATAGCACCTTTAACCGAATGGGCTAACGTCTATCGACAAAAGTGTTTCTTTGCTAGGATTAAAATGCGACAGCATTGACATGGGATATCCTTTACATGATCGTTTTCTGTTCGTTCAGCATGGATATCACATGTCCTAAAAATCGAATGTTATTTACACAAATTTTAGATTTTTCTCGATCTAGAATTAACCACTGTCTTTAATTGTTTGCATTACAATAATAAGATTCTTATTATGTTCGACGATAGTTTCTCTATACGCTAGTATATCGTCTAAATGTCATAAATACGTATTCTAGATACTTCGGGGGGACACCACGAGGGAGTCTTCCAACTTGTCATTATACACGCACCGGCACAATTAGCGGAACACAAAACAAAGGTTGAATTTTTTTAAAACTCGTGGTTAATTCGCCAAGTAGTTCAAGTAGTTAAATTAGTACCCTCTTATGACATAACATTATGGCGCTATTTGACGTTCTTTAACAGCCTAACGGTAACGGAAATTATACCTACCCTCATATGTGCTTTTTTACAGTGAGCACTTTTAAGTGTTTTTGTTATGAATGTTAGTTTATGCAGTCAGTGGCGGCCCTGGCTCATTTTGTTCTTTTTGTTTGAAGGGTTAACATTGTATTGCTTACAAAATGAGTGATTTACCGGCAATTGCAGTCGCCAGAGCTGTGACAATGATTGAAGAAGGTCATACCTATTGACCAGTGAGTGAACGTTGAGATCCACTATAATGTACAGGGTGTACAACTAAGAAAGGAGGCCGGCCATAACTCGGAAACTATTTGAGATAAGAACAGTGAAATAAAAAGTCTTATAATAAATGTGGCCAAGAGAAAATGCTGGAAATTATTTTGAATTTCCTACCTTTGCCGCCAGAGGGCGTTTCACTGATTTCAATTTGAAATTCCCATTTTTTGAGCAATTTTCCTCAGTAATGTATTTAAAAAAATATATTCATTGTAAACTATGTAGTAATCAATATGTAAAAATTTGTTTAATGAATTTTTACGATTGCTGTCAAAATAAAGGGAGGGGGAACTAAATTACGTGTTACTGGAAAAAATCGTGTAACTTCGAAACATTGGTGTCGATGTAAAGAGAATACCTACCAATAGAGAGTGCAACTTGTTGAAGGAACAAAACGGTCGACTTTTCTAAAAAAATTCAAATCGTTCTTTAACGAAAGCCGTTTTTGCGTAAATTTCATAGATGGGAGGGAAAGGATGTGGAGGTATCGAGGAGAACGTCACGATCAAGCAAATTTTGCGGAAGGGTATAATAATAAGGGGGTGGCATAACTCTGACAGCCTTGGTTATCATTGATGGCGGTTCTCTGACTATACACAGGTACATAACTGAGATCTTGGAGCCCCGTGTAATGCCTTTTACCCCATTCGCAAGGCCTGACACTGCGCACGTGGTGCGTGATTACCTAAATTACTTCGGAATAGCGCAAATGGACTGGTCAGCACGATCACAAGACATGAATCCAGAAGAACATGTCTGGGACATGATTGGACGCAGGATACGAGAAAGTAATCCAGGAAAGGAATGTTGAGGAGTTAAAATTAGCGTTGGTCGAAGAGTGGGACAATTTGTCCCAGGAAATGATCTAAAGACTCATTAGGAGAATGGGAAATCGTATCCGATCCCTTATAAGAGTCCGCGGAGGTAATACACGTTATTAATTTTTTTTTATTAAAAAACTTTTCAACATACTGTCCATGTGAATGTTCCGTTCGGAAAATTCGAAATTTCTAAATTAGGATTTTTTTCATTGATTTTCCTAAATACCTATAGTATATTACCAAAGAGTATTAGTTGCCGATTTTGTGTTCTAATGTTGCTATGGAAATGAATTTTCCACACTAGTGATGGAAACGCCTATTTTCCTCACTACATTGAGTGATGAAAGTGTCATTTTCATAAGCGATGTTGGAAAAATAATATTCAACCCTAGATTTGGATTTTTCTTACTTGAACAAACAAACTTGTAAGAAACGAAAACAATGAAAAAAGCTATTAATTAGTCGGGGAACAGCACCCCGAAATTCGATCATTTAAAACATGTACTGTGCACTCGAAGATATACATTTTAAAAAATATGTACATTGTGGGGAATGACCTTACGGATTCAAATCCGGAGGGCTCCATTAAATTCGCGATTGCAAAAAAGAATAAAAAAATATTTTCCGATTATTTTGAATGATCTTAAAAAAACTATTTTTTGTGTTTAACTCGCGATTGTGACGCCATTTTTGAATATTTTTTCAAAATTCTTTCACCATACGAACGCCTAATCATTGTAGATTGTAACGGTACATACATAAGATTATTTTTTTTTATATAGAATTTGTCAGAGTATTTAAAAGGAGGGACGGTACCAAAACTGACGTGAAAATTTCAGCATCGAGAAAATTTTTGAACGGTTGAAGATAGGTATATGATTAATCGAGACGAAATATGCCCATATGAGTACGACAGTTTTTGGTGAAAAGAGATTTTCACTATTGCTAATGGTTTACGAGATACGATTTTTTATGTGGAACGCCGATGCGCACCGACCGCACAGTCGTTTCACGGCCCTCACAATAGCAACCTTATTACACAATCTAGCCCTACTGGATTAACGATGGGCATTACTTATCACAAAGTAGCCACTACTTTGTGTTACTTATGAGTTGTTTAGTGTTTTAGTGTTTAGTTATTTGCAAAGAAACGCTTGAAAATGAAAATGTTTCATTATTTCTTCTTCCATCGCCTTATTAAGATTACCAAAATGATATTTCGTGTATACATATAGATTCAAAATTTAATTTTCTACAACTTTCATTATATGCACTAAGTACGTAGAATCAATAGTTTTCGACTTATTATTGATTTTATTATGCAAAACGAGCAGCGATTGTGTCTTAGAAAAGGTTTAAATGATTATATCTCTGTCAATATTAATCGTATGGAAATGTTTAAAAAAGAAAATTATTTGTAATTAAATTCTCTACAACTTTTATTTGAAGCGTTTTGCGATACGAATGGCCATTCTCGAGATATAAGCGAAATACGCGCGATGCGCGCACGTCTTACCGTTTCGCCGCAAAACAGTCGACATTTCAAAAAAATCTATCTCGGCTCCTATTGGTCGTAGAGAGAAAACTAAAACATGAAAATGTGCGGAATTTTGTCGGCTACAACTTTCTTAAAGGTTTTGTTTTTGATAAGAATTTAAAACTCTACAACCACAACATCTAGCCAGTTCGTGATACTCGGGCAACTGATGAATAGGTTACTTCGATCGCTACTCCTTTTGGAATGAAATGTTACAACTTACAATGGACTTCGTTTCTACAAATATGACTAAATATTGTAACAGAAAACGACGATTTCAATGTTTGTGGTGTACATACACCATAAACCCTGATATTCCACATTATGCATACTCAGTACTCTTAAGGCGGCGTCGTAGATACTGAATCGTCTATTCACAGGTAGTCCCTGGCAAGCCGTTAAAACGGCTATGCGGTCGGTGCGCACCGGCGTTTCACATAAAAAATCGTATCTCGTAAACCATTAGCAATAGTGAAAATTTCTTTTCACCAAAAACTTTTCCACTCATTTGGGCATATTTCGTCTCGATTAATCATATATCTATCTTCAACGGTTCAAAAATTTTCTCGATGCTGAAATTTTCACATCAGTTTCGGTACCGTCCCTCCTTTTAAATACTCTGACAGAGTCTAGATATAAAAAAATAATCTTTTGTGTATATCGTTGAAATCTGCAATGATTAGGCGTTCGAATGGTGAAAGAATTTTGAAAAAATATTAAAAAATGGCGTCACAATCGCGAGTTAAACACAAAAAATTATTTTTTTAAGATCATTCAAAATAATCGGAAAATATTTTTTTATTCTTTTTTGCAATCACGAATTTAATGGAGCCCTCCGGATTTGAATCCGTAAGATCATTCTCCACACTGTACATATTTTTTAAAATGTATATCTTCGAGTGCACAGTACATGATCGAATTTCGGGGTGCTGTTCCCCGACTAAATCTGAAAAATTCAGACTGTCTTTTGTGTTCCCCTAATTTTGCCAATGTGTTTAGTACTTAACAGACAGCTGAACAGTCATGAAGTAAACTAAATACTTTGGATCCAGCCGATTGTGAAAATAAAACATCTTGAGTAGGAATTTTCTCTCTTAGCATACTTATTTAGATTTTGAGGATCCATATATTCTTTGATTTTGACATTTCGTTGGCTTTGATGAAAAGACAACGAGGAAATGTCAAGCATATTATTTCTTCTTCAAAATTTAGATAATGATTTGTTTAATTCCGTAAGACAGATTTTCTCGCATCGATCAACTATTGAGAAGTGCATAAGATTCATTCATTTCGAAAGTGTTGGACAATTCAATATTAGATCAGACGACATCTTGACAAAATATTTATTTTAGTATTGCGTTTATAGAAGAAGTGTAGAGGATATAGTTGTACCTCTACCTATACGATTATGTTTTTTAAAAGATAGTTAAATAATAATTTAACTTTGTAACTCTCCATTTGCGAAATATAACATAATCCTATTTTTTTAAATGGAAACCATAGTTCACAGTGCGTTCTACAGTTTTACAGTGATACCAAACTTTACATTGTTATTCTGAAAAACGAAGAAGTTTTCCCCCGTTAACTTCAGTAGTTTATGAGATCCCTACGTAAATATGAAAAAAAATCCCGCTGTATAAACAGGCGATAGATACTTTGTGATTGTAGCTTAAGGAAAAAGGTTTCTATAGACTTCTGTACAGTAAGTACTTTGTCGTCTTTGAGATATATGCAGAATATTAGTGATTCAGGACAATTGTAACGAAGTGCCCATGTGTTCTACTTCTATGTGTTGACTGTTGAACTTGTACCTAGACTAAGCCTAACTCATGAGGTTATATCTGATGAGCTCTTTGGTGCGAAATGCGAGAACCGTCAAGGTCAATTGCAATATCTGTTTGCGAACTAAAATTTAGAAGAACTCCATCATGCCAGAATAAACAAATAAATAATATTCAAAAAGCCTGTATCACAAAACGACGTAGAATTATTTTATACGCATGTCACAACACACCTGGTATACTAACAAGAAAGAACACAATAAATAATGAAAATTATTACCCGCAAGTTTGTTGCAAATTAAAGTCGTAGGTGACATGTAGGAAGGTGTCAACTCTATTTTTTTTTATATCCCATATAGTCGACATATCGAATTTATAATGAAGACCACCACAAAAGATCGTACGATTTACTATTGTAAAATCTAAATTCAATTAATCGAAAGAGAAAAAAAATTGTAATGTTTGGTATAATAACGTCGCACAATTTGTTATTCGATAAAATATTGCCGATGTTGCGGTACCAACTAACCTATAACGATATAAGATATTTAGTATACTGTGACATTAATGACAGCGGTAGGCGTTAACTATCAAAGCATATTAGCATTAAATTACAAACATATCGAGAATAATTCAATACCAAACATAATGAAAAAAGAATATATTATAAATAACGGTATAGCCGAATCAGTTCTTTATAGAGAAATTTTACTATTGAAGGTAATTAGCTTTTTAAAATAACAAGGACCAGTTAAGTGCTGATAAAATGTGAAGTAAAATGAAAAATATGATAAATATGTGCCTTATTTGATACTTATACTGAACAGTTTAAAAAAGATTTGCGAATTTGCGAAGGGGTCTCTTCCCAACATCATGGAGTAACAGCCGACTCGTCCTCATCCCCAAAAGTGACAGCAATTACAAACCAATATGCCACATAAGCTATGCGGGGAAAGTCATGGAGAAGGTCCGATACGGCTTTCGTAAGGGAAGATCCGTTTACAACGCCTTACAGGAAATATTAAACGAGGGACAGAGGGGGGACGAGCAGAACAAGGCGAACTTGCGAGCATGTTCTTTTAACGTCCCTGGACGTAAAAATGCGTTTAATGAAGCGCCAAGAAGAGAGGTAATCTCGGCACTGACAAATTTCGATATTCCACAATACCTCCTCCTGGGACCGATCCTCTGAAACGCTCTCTATAATGAGGTACTCACGCTGAAAATGTCTGAGGGAGTCCGATTAATCGGTTTCGCTGATGACCTCAGCATTCTGGTAAGGGGGAGAGATTGCACGCTGTGCTCGTAGAGATGAAGGCCACGGTTAAGGAAATTATTGCAGGAGTGGTACCGGCGGGGATTGGGGTGTTGGCGAGAGCAGGCCGATGGTCCAAAGATATGATCCTCGATCAATGGCAAGCAGGGACATGCGTCAATCTTGGACGAAGCGACTCATTCCGAACATAAAAGAATGAGTCGGGAAGAAGGAAGGGAACTTAGTTACTACGTGACGCAATTCCTTACTACGGACTTCTGGGCACAAAGGAACATGCTGTCTTCGAGTGCGGTAGGTGGGAGGGTGAAAGAATAATAGTTGACATATCGATGAGAGGGACCCTAAGGCCGGACACTGTTGTAAGATGGATGGATATTCGCGAAACGAATTGGAAGAAAAGTTCATTAGGATGTTATGAATCCAGGGAAAAAGAATGGAAATAAAAGACCCAGATGATAACATTCAGGGGAAGGCACCCACACACCCCCGATATAGAGCCGAGCGGGGTAGCCTAAGTATAAAAGGTTTCCCGATACCTCGATTAAAGACTAGAAGAATGGTTGCACTCAATGCAATACAAGAGATGAGAAGTAAAGTACGAATGACCCCGTTGGTTAAAAGGTTTATTGAGTGTGGGGCTCCTACCTTTCAGTTTATCCCAATAAGCAAACTTTTACGTCGATTAAAGCGAATTCCATATAAAAACCGGCTACATGATCTTGGGATAAAGTATCCTATTATACAGGGTGTCCCAATATTCCGTGGACATAGAGCTACAGTAGGTTTGTGGGAACAAAAAAAGTCGAATGGGATAAACTTACCTATATACTAAAGTACATCGTTAAGCCGTGAGAGGGCGTCAAAGTTGGAAGAATATTTTTGTTTTATTTTAATAAATCGGAAATTCTTTGATCGATTTTTTTAAAATTTGGTTTGGGCACATATCAATGAAGGAACTATGTTTTTAAGTGGATATCAATTTAACTGAATTCCGGGAAGGGTGAAAACTACCCCTACCGTTCGATACATTTAATGGTAACTTTTTTGTGGGTCGTAGGAGTGCTTTAATTTTTTGTAAAAAGGAAGATACATTAATTTTCTGTATTTTTCGTCTCTTACAAAAATGGTCTATCTCTTTTAGTTTTTGAGCGAATCACACAATAGTCACAATAAATGTTCAATACGACCACCACCTCTTCGACCCTGCATAAATTAATTCTACGCAGGAAACTGAAATTGACTCTTCTCAAGATGCTGCGAACTCTGCAAGACCAACGCCTGTTGAGAAGAGTCAATTTCAGTTTCCTGCGTAGAATTAATTTATGCAGGGTCGAAGAGGTGGTGGTCGTATTGAACATTTATTGTGACTATTGTGTGATTCACTCAAAAACTAAAAGAGATACACCATTTTTGTAAGAGACGAAAAATACAGAAAATTAATGTATCTTCCTTTTTACAAAAAATTAAAGCACTCCTACGACCCACAAAAAAGTTACCATTAAATGTATCGAATGGTAGGGGTAGTTTTCACCCTTCCCGGAATTCAGTTAAATTGATATCCACTTAAAAACGTAGTTCCATCATTGATATGTGCCCACACCAAATTTTAAAAAAATCGATAAAAGAATTTCCGATTTATTAAAATAAAACAAAAATATTCTTCCAACTTTGACGCCCTTTCACGGCTTACCGAAGTACTTTAGTATATAGGTAAGTTAAGCCCATTCGACTTTTTTTGTTCCCATAAACCTACTGTAGCTCTATGTCCACGGAATATTGGGACACCCTGTATTTCAATGAAAAGGAACAGCAGAACTAAAAATATAAATAGTGACATCTTTGAGCACCATTACTACAAATGTTGTTTGAAGATGTAACGCGCTATGTTTAGCAATACAGTGCCGAATTTATAGGTAGGTATAGGGTTGATACGGTAGCATGCCGCAAGTAAGCAAGTAACAGAAATTTTCACATTTCATAATTTCACGCTTATGGACAACTCTTCATATTTTACACGAACATAAATTCAGAAGAAATAAGTCGTTACCACTCGACCATTGTGAGTAAAAACCTATCCATGCTTATTACAAAGACTATAGTATTTTATGTTTCGCATAAAAGAATGTATAATCCTGCGAATGATAGCTAATAGTTCTTCTACCATTAGAAACAATTACAGGAAGAAAGCGACTCATCGCGAGACCAAGATCTTCGCTAACTACACGTTAGTACAACTTGCAGAGTATAATATAATAAGAAATCGCAGAATGGCGAAAAGAATAAAATATAACAAATTCTGTAAAAGCTGGCCATCTGCCAAGCTTATTTACATTTGAGAAAATATTCTCGGTATTGTAAAAGATAAATTTCCACGATAAAGGTTAAATTAAAAGTTAGTCGGTTGCATATGATCGTAAAAATTGCGAGTTGTTCCATTTCGGGTAATGTCAATCATAATGCAAAGAAAAAGAAACTTTTTCTCTTATCAACCCACTCAAAAATTCCGACGCAAATTTTTTTTGATAAGCATCACGAACGACCGCAATAATTGTATATAACCTTTCTGCAACTTTATGGAAATGTTGTATAATTACAACGAGATGACTAAAAATGTTCGTAATTAATGAGCCAAAATAGAAAAAAATGGATTTGAGTAGGTTGGTGTAATACTTTTTTTTTTAAATATTAGTGGTAACAATAACATAAATTACATCTTTAACATCGTAATGTAGGCGTTTTATATTTTTTAAGTAACTCCTTCAAAATTATATAATAAATATGCTAATTTTGAGATGCTTTATGAATTTGGCCTTTTAAATCATTTAATAAGTGAAAGCGCTACACTTATTTTAAATAGTCAAACTGTAAACCAACACGGAAATCGGTACATTTGCTAGTTGGTTTCTGTCTATTCGCATTCCACACAACCTTCAATAAAATTAGAAATTAGCGAGTCGGAAATTTTAAGTTCAGGCGGCATAGTAGTAAAACATTCTCTAAACTAAAGCAAAAAGGAATCAAAAACCGTGATTTCTTTTATAAAATTGCAAAATCACAGTAAATGAAGGTGTTTTGGATTTAATAAATGTTAGATATCTTTTTCACAGGTATTTTTTGATCATTCGGACGTACGTGAATAGTGTTACTTATTTTTTTTATTTTTTCCCTTGCGTATGCTTTAGCCGCTGAAAAAATTACCTATGTATTTATTCCCTATTTTGCAAATGAAGAAGTATCCAAATTGGAACATTTTCTAATTTTAATGGCCGTTTTTACATGGACTGAAAAATTGTATACGTACTCCAGAAATTTATAATCATAAACCATAAAAATCATAAACAGTAGACTGCCCCCCCTCCCTCTCACCATTTTATTGCACATTTTTTAAACGTTTTTAAGAAATTGATTACACACGGAAAATTATTATTATTATTATGGAAAATTTCTCTATTATTAGGAAGAATGCAAAAAGTTACACTATAACTCTACAACTCACCCTACTTGATTCTTTACAGCTGTTGATGTAGCCTCCGTCTTGCGAATTTGTGACAACTGTGGGTGGTAGTTCCATCCATTAATTCGTTTAAGATGGAAGAAAAGAGATCCGAGGAGAATACGCATTGAATGCTTTTCCACCACCTCTCAAAACAGGAAAACTGAGAATATCAACGCCATTTCTTGAAGTTTACATGATTATGATTGATTATGTCAACTTTCTCACTCCAAGTCAGATGTGAAGGCTCAATTCACTGATGGATTTTATTCATTGGCTCAACCCTTTTACTTACTTAACATTATGAATTTGCTTACATCTTACTTAAAACTGGTAACTGAATCTCTTATTTATCTTTAGTTTATTTTGATCCCGCTTTGGTCGATTTTTTTTGTTTGCTTCCTGAACGTAAATTTTTCCATAGTTTTGGAATCCTTGTACCAGAGGGATTGTGCACGTAGTTTATATTTATCCATATCGAACGCAGATTCACAAACAAAAGAACTACTGTACTAAACAACGAATCGTAAAGTACGTATTAAATCGTATGGAACACTGTGTTTCCCTTCGGGAAATTGGAATAATGCCATTTGATCCAAATACCATACCATTTTTAACAAAATGTACTGCACTAATGTCAGATTCAGGACGTATTTCTTCCCTTACACATTATACAAGGACGATATAGTATTAGACAATTCTTCTAGGATTGTGGAGATTAGCATAATTTTGCCTAGAAAAAGAAAAGTTGCTACAATGTACACCACATTTCGTTGTCTACATTAGACTATATGGTATATTAAATTTGCAAAAAGTGCCAGAGAAAATAACACCAGAGGGTCCGCTAGTGCTATACAGAACTACTGACAAGTAATAAATAAATAAAATTTGGAGTACCTCAGATTAAATTATGTTTCTCGTATCTTGAAACTTAGTAATGAATGATTTTTTCCGTTTTACGTTCCTTAATTTAAGAAAACGTATTTTGGGTTTATCAAAGTGGCTAAGTAAGTGAGAGAAGGAAGTCGCGTCTGAAGAACACCAACTACAAAGTGATGGTTTTTCAACAACCAGGTTCAACTTCAAACGCATGGTTTCAAAAAAATGACCGTCTAGTTTGCAATGGAACATTTAATATGGCGCAAACAGTAACTATAGAGTGAGACGTCTTTAGTAATTAATACAGATTGTGTTTGGAAACGTATATGATGGCTGCGAACTTTCAATTCTGAGTTTTATAAGACATTCGAACCGTACCATGAGCACTATTTTCTGTAGCGGTAGACCGTACAGAGATAAATTCGGGAAGTAGAACGGCACATGTTCTTCAATTTGGCTGGTAAATACTACAATGCAGCATTTAATTGAAGATAATCACGTCTGGCTGCCAAATCTCTGATCTTTTTCCCATTATGTCTTTGAATATATTATTTTATATTAAAAATTATGTGTAGAAAGACCAACTTGACAAGGATAATGTTTTACAACGATTTAATGAATGAGAAATTAACAGAGATCGCTCGCAAAAAATGAGTTTGAGCGCAGAATATCTACAGTATTAAAATTATTTAGTGTTGTTGCCTCTTACTTAATGGTGATAAATCAAAGTAAATGATATCGACTTTTTAAGGCGACTGAAAATTTCTTACAACTTTTAGCATTTTATGTCTCTGAAAATAATTTCCTGCAAAACGATTCGGTTTATTGACAACGCAATCGAATTTCAAATTTGCACGTACATTTTACAATGAAATTTTCAGTAACGTATACATAATATAAAAAGTTAGAGTCGTCATACAGTTTTTTCCGTTTCGTCAATTTTGGTTGATTTTTTATCTGTTTACAATAAATATCGTGTAAAGGTGAGTTTGTTTAGGGGTTGCTTCAGTACTACTTCCTGTATAAGATCGAACATATCGATGGTATCAGTATTCCGTATATGGGATCTTTACATAACGACTTCGATTGAGTATATCGCGGCTCCTGGGAGACTCTTTTCAATTTTCAATATTTCCCTACGAGCTCTTGATGTTTTATTCATTGCACTCAGCGCCATCTTGAGAGACTCAATCAGACAATCTTATTGGAATGCATGCATATACAGCCGCATCCGGATCGCTTAAAAAAGCTTCTTACACACACACGCGCCGACGACGTTTCCCTTGAAATGGATTTTTGTCTTTCACTTTCCATTACATACAATCTAAAGGGCAATTACGTAAATTATTATAAATTTTCAATTAGACTTCATTTTAAGCTACTTTCAAAGAAGTTATTCAGAAAATTTGAATTTTCAATTTGCGAGTCTTTTTAACGATTGACTCACGATTGAAATGATTGCAAATCAATGGAATGAACTTTAAGAAAATTATGTAGCAATTTTCTAATGGAAAAAGGCGTACATTAAACGAAGATTGAAAAATAACACACATTTGCAAATTACAGTAATTTAATATTTTTAATTTGTAGATATCTTATGCGAAGTTTGCTTAATGCAATTAGAATTGTGATTAGTAGATGTTTCAAATGCGCCTAAAATAGTTATAAAGGAAAAAACTAAATACACACACGAATAAATATGGAAAATATATTTTTTTAAACCTTGAAAAGAATTTCCCCCAGTATTTATGCATGAGTACACACGGCTTTCGGCGGTATCCATTAGGATATTAAAACAGAATGTAAAGTTGTACTTTGAAATTTTTGGAGAGATTTTTGTTCGGTATTAAACCTCTTCTTTTATAATGCGATAGATGTAGATGAAATAGCAGTGGAAATAGTTTCGGCACATTTTCGCGGGGAAAGTTTTCAGGGCAACAAGTAGATCTAACTTTAATTAAGATTATAATTAATCAAAATTGTGTACATCATGAATTTCAAGTGAAATGAGGACGATAAATATCAAGATCTTGTGCACTTCGTGGATCAAATGTAAGTTTTCTTTCCTGGTTCAGCAACGTGTAGGTAATATGATAACACTTGATGCCTTATTTTCACGTGAAAGTTTCCTCAGAACTGAAAACTGCAAATTCTTCTACGAACCTATAATTGTATTCAAAATGTTGATATTCGCCAATTTGATTCTGCCACTGCAAGGTAATGCGTTGATTTAGTTCGTTTGGCGTGCTGAAACTGTCATTGTACAAGTCTAATGTGCTCGAATTGATTCCATCGATAGCTTGTGAAATTTCTTGGAGCATCATTGCATTTTGACATCACTTTGCATGCCCGTTCTTTTGGCGAAATAAAATAAAGCAAACAATGAAAGCTTTTTCTACTGAAAATTTCTTACAGTTCCGTTTGCTGTTGATCGTTTTGAATTTGAAAAACTAGGAAGTAAAGCGTAGAGAACACTAAAACACAGCCTACGAACGTTGTTCAATAGGGAGGAGTGAAAACCCGATACTGGAAAATTGTCAGTGTAAGTGATAACATAGAGAATAAATTTATTGTTCTATGGTGATAATTACTATGCAAAAACCGTGATGATTCAGACCTCATCTTTGGCTGCCAACTTGTTATACAGTTTTGAAGAAAAAGTTGTTCTTCTTATGCAATTCTTTGCTTATTTTCATACATAACTGGTAATATTCGATTATCTATGAAAATAACGTAGAACCAGTGCTCGGAACGATACTTTAAAAAAGTAACGCGGTAGCGATACCGATACTTCAATAAAAAAACTATCGCGATAGCGATACTCGATGCTTTTCTTACAAACTATCGCGATAGCGATAGTCGATACTTAAAAAGTATCGCGATACTTTTAACGATACTTTTCGTCTCACAGCGAAGTATAAAAATTAAATTACAAAAACGTGGTTCAAATTCAAATAAGTATAATTTCTGTAATATTATTTGATTAACATAAACACGCTACACTTACGACTAAATTAACTACGTCACAAATAAAACTTATTTACCTACTTTTAACAGTAACTGTGTTTCGAAGTTATTTATTATTATTTTTTGTAAAAGCATTGGTAGAAAATAACCCCTTTTAGCATTGAATTTCAAAACAAAATACAAAATCCCTAAGAGCAGTTTATTTAAAATTATTTGTTTAAGTCGGTCTTTGTATGGTCTTACGCAGTAGGTAGGTAACTTGTTTTGTTACTTAAGCTGACATTGACAAGACTAAAATATAAATATTCAGAATTCCGAATTCATTCATTTCGCCTTTTCGTGGATTTACTTTTAAATTTTAATCCCATTCAACACATTTTTCCAAAACATCACTTTTACATTTTTCTACACATTTCTACGAACAATCATATACAGATGCGGTTGGTATTTCTTTATTATTTGGATGAGATGTTTTAGGCTATTTCCGCAAAACAGTATCGCCAAAGTATCGAATTATGCGATATTCGTTATTTACAAAAAGTATCGCGATACCGATAATCGATACTTTCTTTTAAATGTATCGCGATACTATAGTCGATACTACAAAAGTATCGCGATACAAGTATCGCGATACATCCGACCACTGCGTAGAACTCACCACGTAAACTCCATTTTTAAGATCAATGTTACCGTTTCCAATTTTGAAAGTTTCACATTTTGTTCTAGAAATTGTAAGAAGCTTCTTTTAATATTTGCAGAACTTCCAGAAGACGAGACCAAGATAAAGACAGTCCGGTTCTGAAACCAATACGATATGTTCCTCCGTCTTAGTCTTTCTGGATGTTTTCTCCCCTTCCATAACCTGAACCAAAGTATTATCCTTTCTTCAATGAAAATATATTCCCAAAAAGGTAAGGTGTTTTTTCTTCAGATTTTCTCCTCAGCTTTCCTCGTGTTTCGACTCTTTCTGTTTTGAGTTTACTTGTTTTTCTTTAATCATCCCATATCCATTACAGCAGCATTAGAAGGATTGCAGCCGATCTGTCAGATATGCACGTTCATCGCTAGCTTGGGCTAATCTGGAAGCTTTATTCTCATTTGAGTTGAAGGTTTATTTAAAACCTCGTCTTTATTAGAACACTTAGGTTTACTACCATCGCCCGAAGAAAAACTTGGTGTAGTAGAATGCAATGAATCTGTGCAAACCACAGATTTACTTCCTTCCATGTGCTCCTGTTTCATTTGTTCCACTTTAGCTTTGAGTTGTAACTTTTTTTCAGTTAGCTGATCACCATGTGTCAAAGATCAAATACGATTTGTGTAAAATTTTGCACATGTTACGCCACAAGTAAGATCATAGTAATCCACATGTAGGCGATGCGAAAAAGAAAATAAAATTTTCTTCTACTTTGCAATTCCTGCTCAGGCGGAGAACGCTGGAAAAAGCTTCCTCTCGAACAGGAAGGAAAACCATAGAGACTGTGCTGAGTCAACGTACACGAAACTTTGAACATCCCTTGCTGGAAGTAGCCAAAGTACTGTAATGTAATAATATAAACAAAGTAGTTGATAAACATAGACAGGCTTGAAAATCCGTTGATCTAGGATAAAAATATAATCGTCACATTATCTAGCCCCAACATGTTCAAATGCCATGTCATTATCACTTGTAGAAGTGAAGACGGAGCTTATATTTACTAGGGGATTATATAATCCCATGTACATGAATTAATAAAACTACTTAAAACCTCCCCTTAGACAATGATATTTAATTAATAAATTCAAATTTAATGAAGCGAAGATGAAGAGTTTATATTTTTTTTTTGATTGTAAGTACCCGAAAGTACTAAAAAGCCAGCCCCATCAACGGCAAAAACTGACTGAATTGAAATTAAAAGGATTAATTAGGCCTTCTCGCCTCGTTTTTGATTAACGTAGGGGAGACCTAAAATAATCCGAAAAGGGAGCAAACACCTTGTTATTTAACCTTAAACTAAGGTGTGCAATCGGGCAACATTTAAATTTGACTTGATTAAAAATATATGAAATTAATTAAAAGCGACATGTTTCGAGACCATCCGGTCTCATTATCAAGCTTAATGAGGGAACTACATGAGTAAGATGATCCAATAAGTAAAAAGTCTACAAAAAGCACAAAATTAGAAATTAGGTAACATGTGGTTCCAATACACTCACCTGAAGGGGCAAAACAATTACATTATAAAGTTAAAGATGAATAATTATGTGATTTAACTAATAATAGACAAAAGAACAAATTAACGAAGGCCTGAAGGGCCCCACGCTAAAATTAACATCGCAAAAATTTAATAACAACTTAAAATGTCTAACAGTCTATAGCCATCTTGTAAAGATAAGACAGCTTAATTTATGAACTAAAGGTGGCGCAATGAACAAATCTAAAGGTAACAAACTTTGAAGGTTAACAATATACGGGTGGTAGTCAAAGAATAAACATACTTAGTTGGTGATAAATTTATAGCTAATTAAATCTGAGCCTAGGTCGGTGATCTCATTTAACAGACTGCTGTTGTTCTTATGTTTAGCAATTTCTAATGATTCTAGGACATTTAGGAGGAAAGGTTTGTTGCAAAGGTGTAGGATTCTATAATCAATGAGAGGATCGAAATTATGACCAGAAGCCAGTATGTGTTCGGCGAAAGTGGATTTATGGGAAAGGTTGTTAGTTTTGATGGCTTTCAGGTGTTCCTTGAATCTCGTAGAGAAGGATCTACCAGTGCGACCTATATAGAAACCGTCACAAGTTTGACAGGATAATTGATAGATACCCGATTTTTGTAATAAATTAATAGGGTCTTTGTTGTGAACTAACGTAGAATTGAGGGTGTGAGTAGTGGAAAAAGAAATGCAAATGTTGTGGGCTTTGAATATATTCTTAAGCTGATAGGACAAATTTGGATAAAAGGGGAGAGAACGATAAATTAATTTGTCCTTAGATGTTTTATGAGGTATGAGGCTAGTAGGATGGATGGATCTGGTGATTTTGCTTAACAGAGTATCAACCAAATTGTTGTTGTAACCGTTGTTTAGAGCTATATGACGTATAATGTTAAGTTCTTTTTGAAAATTAACAGGGGACATGGGAATGACCACCATTCTTCTGAGAAGGGCATTAAGGCCTGCCAATTTATGTGAAAAGGGGTGAATCGAATCAATCGGAATAAGAGCATCTGTGGTAGTAGGCTTACGATAAATACTGTAATTGATATGAAAGTTGTTTCTAGTAAGGAGAATGTCTAGAAACGGTAATTGGTTATTAATTTCCTTTTCCACAGTAAACTTGATATTCCGATGGATCTGATTCAGGTGGTTGAAAAAAAGGGTGAGAGAAGTATCATCGGCAGTGTGGAGGCATATGATGTCGTCCACATACCTACCCCAAAACAAAATATGATCAATGAAAAATTTATTATTAATGATGTAGTTCTTCTCTAAATCGTTCATAAAAATTTCTGCGAGGATAGGAGACAAGTTAGACCCCATAGCAAGGCCTTCGGATTGGGAGTAAAAGCTGTTATTAAACAAGAAAAAGTTTTGTTGAACACTAAGATTGAGTAACCGAAGAATACATTGAGTTTGAAGGTCCGACAGGTTGGAAGAATGGAGGAAGTTCGAAACAATATTAACACATTCAAGAGGTGGTATACTAGGAAACAAGTTCGTGACGTCGAAAGATACCATTGAAAATTCTTTAGGGAGGGTAATGGAGTTGAGTTTGGTAGTGAGATCCAAGGAATTCTTGATGGCCAGATTTGGAGAGAGAGTAATATGGGTCTTGAGGAGATTATTGAGCCAAGAAGTGAGTTTAGAAACAGGAGTGTTAAGAAAACTCACCACCGGACGGATGGGGACGTTTGGTTTATGAATTTTTGGTAAACCGTAAAGTAACGGGGGACTTCGATCCATTGAACAATTTAGAGACCTTATTGAATTTAGAAATTTCACCAAAATGACCTTGCGTAACTTTAGAGTTAAAAGATTGATTATTGTGAAAAACATTAAGTGACTTATAGATTTCAGCTTTCAAGATATCATGAGGAACGGACTGATCCAGGGAACTGATGATAGCATCACAAGAAGTAGAAATTTCTTGGATGATAGTCTTATTCGACACATTAGTATAAGGAATATATTTCAGGCCTTTGTTCAATAGATCTAAGTCAGTATCAAAAAATTTTTTTGTGATCACTTAAATTTAAAACTCTAGGATGGAAAGCATGATCGATAGAGTTTTAAATTTAAGTGATCACAAATTTTTTGATACTGACTTAGATCTATTGAACAAAGGCCTGAAATATATTCCTTATACTAATGTGTCGAATAAGACTATCATCCAAGAAATTTCTACTTCTTGTGATGCTATCATCAGTTCCCTGGATCAGTCCGTTCCTCATGATATCTTGAAAGCTGAAATCTATAAGTCACTTAATGTTTTTCACAATAATCAATCTTTTAACTCTAAAGTTACGCAAGGTCATTTTGGTGAAATTTCTAAATTCAATAAGGTCTCTAAATTGTTCAATGGATCGAAGTCTACCATTATGTGTACAAAAGCCGACAAAGGCAATTGGGTTAGTTCATAAAAATAAATTTCAAAATAAACATAAGATTCTGCTTTTGAATCGTGTTTGTAAACTATTGCAGTTCACAAAAGTTAAATAAAACGTACCATTTCCGAGAAAAAAAGAATTGAAGTGTTCAAACATGAGCGTTCGCGCTAAATCAGTTTTAAACAGATAGTGACGTCACGTACTGGGAAACGCCCACTGTCAGTCGGCTATCGTTGCGTTTTTGAAACTGATTCTTACGATGGTGGATGCAGGTTATTTCAAAGCTATGTCGGATAATCTTCCTCGAGTAGATGTTTTTATGTTGGCCGAGTTCTTAAAGAAGGATGATCGATTTAATACTGCAGAAATTCGTGGAGCAAAAGCTTGAATAAAACCTAACAATGTGAAATTCGTTTGCTTGACAGACTCTTACTACGCAGATATTTTGCATATTGCATTACTTTACTCGTTTACCACGTCTCATGTATATTTATTTTTGTCAATTACTTAAACATTTAGGTTTGCTTAGTAAGTAACTATATCTTACATCAAAGTGATCCCCGCAGCAGTAGAAATCCGAAGAAGTTATTTTAGAATAATCTCTTCTAGCTGCTTTGAACCACATTTTTCGAATTTTTACGTCTCGAGGCATTGTCAAAAATGTCTTTTCAGGTGTTGTAAAAGTCGTATTAGTGCACATAGGCACAAAACACCACTTGTAACACCTTTTCGACGGCTCCATGATCGCCAAACAATCATTCGTAAATACCAGTTTAGCTGAAACACCAGTATATGACGTCATGCCGTAGTCGGCACCTGTCGCTGAGTTGTCGTGCAGTTTCGACGCTTCGCGATTTAAAATTTGAAAAAAAGCGGTTTAAATTATTCTAACGCCGCTTATTTTTGCAATATCGAAGACATCTGACATCTTTGCATTTATTAAACGTATAAAAAAATTATGTGAATTAACCCAATTGCATGGTAATTCTTAACAAATCAGACTATATAGCCAAGGTCGAAGATTTCATTAACTCGCCGGGTTTCATTAAATTAAACTCTAATCCCACTAACAATTTTAACATCAAAGTGCGTCATTTAGTTTTTTCCTACCGAGATATTCTTTCATCTTTTAACACGCATTACAAGTCCATCCTGGTTATGAATCCCAGGCCCCCGTTACTTTACGGTTTACCAAAAATTCATAAACCAAACGTCCCCATCCGTCCGGTGGTGAGTTTTCTTAACACTCCTGTTTCTAAACTCACTTCTTGGCTCAATAATCTCCTCAAGACCCATATTACTCTCTCTCCAAATCTGGCCATCAAGAATTCCTTGGATCTCACTACCAAACTCAACTCCATTACCCTCCCTAAAGAATTTTCAATGGTATCTTTCGACGTCACGAACTTGTTTCCTAGTATACCACCTCTTGAATGTGTTAATATTGTTTCGAACTTCCTCCATTCTTCCAACCTGTCGGACCTTCAAACTCAATGTATTCTTCGGTTACTCAATCTTAGTGTTCAACAAAACTTTTTCTTGTTTAATAACAGCTTTTACTCCCAATCCGAAGGCCTTGCTATGGGGTCTAACTTGTCTCCTATCCTCGCAGAAATTTTTATGAACGATTTAGAGAAGAACTACATCATTAATAATAAATTTTTCATTGATCATATTTTGTTTTGGGGTAGGTATGTGGACGACATCATATGCCTCCACACTGCCGATGATACTTCTCTCACCCTTTTTTTCAACCACCTGAATCAGATCCATCGGAATATCAAGTTTACTGTGGAAAAGGAAATTAATAACCAATTACCGTTTCTAGACATTCTCCTTACTAGAAACAACTTTCATATCAATTACAGTATTTATCGTAAGCCTACTACCACAGATGCTCTTATTCCGATTGATTCGATTCACCCCTTTTCACATAAATTGGCAGGCCTTAATGCCCTTCTCAGAAGAATGGTGGTCATTCCCATGTCCCCTGTTAATTTTCAAAAAGAACTTAACATTATACGTCATATAGCTCTAAACAACGGTTACAACAACAATTTGGTTGATACTCTGTTAAGCAAAATCACCAGATCCATCCATCCTACTAGCCTCATACCTCATAAAACATCTAAGGACAAATTAATTTATCGTTCTCTCCCCTTTTATCCAAATTTGTCCTATCAGCTTAAGAATATATTCAAAGCCCACAACATTTGCATTTCTTTTTCCACTACTCACACCCTCAATTCTACGTTAGTTCACAACAAAGACCCTATTAATTTATTACAAAAATCGGGTATCTATCAATTATCCTGTCAAACTTGTGACGGTTTCTATATAGGTCGCACTGGTAGATCCTTCTCTACGAGATTCAAGGAACACCTGAAAGCCATCAAAACTAACAACCTTTCCCATAAATCCACTTTCGCCGAACACATACTGGCTTCTGGTCATAATTTCGATCCTCTCATTGATTATAGAATCCTACACCTTTGCAACAAACCTTTCCTCCTAAATGTCCTAGAATCATTAGAAATTGCTAAACATAAGAACAACAGCAGTCTGTTAAATGAGATCACCGACCTAGGCTCAGATTTAATTAGCTATAAATTTATCACCAACTAAGTATGTTTATTCTTTGACTACCACCCGTATATTGTTAACCTTCAAAGTTTGTTACCTTTAGATTTGTTCATTGCGCCACCTTTAGTTCATAAATTAAGCTGTCTTATCTTTACAAGATGGCTATAGACTGTTAGACATTTTAAGTTGTTATTAAATTTTTGCGATGTTAATTTTAGCGTGGGGCCCTTCAGGCCTTCGTTAATTTGTTCTTTTGTCTATTATTAGTTAAATCACATAATTATTCATCTTTAACTTTATAATGTAATTGTTTTGCCCCTTCAGGTGAGTGTATTGGAACCACATGTTACCTAATTTCTAATTTTGTGCTTTTTGTAGACTTTTTACTTATTGGATCATCTTACTCATGTAGTTCCCTCATTAAGCTTGATAATGAGACCGGATGGTCTCGAAACATGTCGCTTTTAATTATTTTCATATATTTTTAATCAAGTCAAATTTAAATGTTGCCCGATTGCACACCTTAGTTTAAGGTTAAATAACAAGGTGTTTGCTCCCTTTTCGGATTATTTTAGGTCTCCCCTACGTTAATCAAAAACGAGGCGAGAAGGCCTAATTAATCCTTTTAATTTCAATTCAGTCAGTTTTTGCCGTTGATGGGGCTGGCTTTTTAGTACTTTCGGGTACTTACAATAAAAAAAAAAAAAAATATAAACTCTTCATCTTCGCTTCATTAAATTTGAATTTATTAATTAAATATCATTGTCTAAGGGGAGGTTTTAAGTAGTTTTATTAATTCAACCACTACCCCTTTTTGAGCCTCTGACTCCACCATGAACTTATCCCATGTACATGATCAATACATTTAAACATTACTTATTAGAAATTATGAACTTCTATTAATCCAAAGTCATTTTTATGTGTATTGTTCACCGAGACTTACAATTCAATTATTCCAATTTGCTACCTCGGGGGGATCCCACTCAGTGATTTATACTTACCTATAGATACAACCTTCACAAAAGTTGTTACTTGCAAATTATAACCAAATTCTAAACGGCCTTCAATTTTTCTTAAAATTTAGAATCCAGCATGACCAAAAGCATTCCTATTTCTTCAAAATTTAAGGTGGTTGAGAAAATCTCATGAATTGATAAATAAACGACTTTTCAACTATTGCAGCATCTTTAGAACTAAAAATACTGAAAGAACCAATCCTCCCTTAGTTATTGTTCAAATTAAGAAGGATTGTACTAAATGTCAGGGGATGGTTTCTTTACATTTTTATTTAATCTGTAATGACATAGTTTGCTTAGCGCTTAAAGCTAACAACAATCGTATCAGAGTTGAAAAAGAAAAAAAAACATGCCTCATTTTACGAATTATACAAGAAAAATATTTATTTGCTGAAATTTAATATATTATAAAGTACAAAACTTGTTAAAAGCAAAGTAACAACAAAGAATATAAGAAAACTTTGTAATAATAACTTTTTGAGTACAATTTAAACTGCTGCTGCTTCTAAAGTATAAGAATGTTTAATATCTAAGAGAAATTTATTATAAATTATATTTTCGTTATGCTCAACAGTAAACTGATGCAGAATGGAAAATTTCTACTTATTGTGTACATTCTCTTATTATTCAATAACATACTAGGCGTTCCAATGCAGATGCAGAGGGATTATAGTTATTCGTTCGGAAACTCGGAAGATATTAATTACCTGCACTGCAGATTAACGTACCCCTTATGTGAAAACTATCGTAAGGCGTTAATTGAAATGAGCCTCTCAAAAGTGTGGGACTCACCGGATTTTCACTTGATTTATAACTATCTTACACTGATTTTTCGTTTTCAGACCAGCGTATGTAGCAAGACGACGTAACGTTGAAAAAAAATGTATGCGTAAGATGTGTTGCCTATTCTATTTTTTCTATACACCAAAGAATTTAATTTGTCGCGCAAACTACAGCTGAGTATAACCAAAGAGTATATAATATTATATACTCTTTGGTATAACGAAAGTTACATCTTGATGCTCTCTAAATAAAAGTAAACAGTGTGAATAGTTAATAGTGTTTCCACACCATTCACTCAAGAAAAAAACAAATAATAATAGTAATAATAATACTTTATTTGTCTAATTATGAGTATTTCACACATGCAAAAGAAAAATTTTATAATGCTCGACATGGTCGTATGTCAAGCATTAATCTCGATTTGGGAAAACTTCACTCCAAACGTCGCCACGAAAAGCTAATATACAAATAGCTGTAGGTGAGGTAATCATATTAAATTTCCTTAATATTTAAATTAGCTGTCAGACACTTCAAAACTTTTACAAAAGGTTTGATGGTGAGATCTACAGATTTACTTAATCCCCATAAGCTGAAAGACATTTCTTCCACCTCTATCCACGCCTGTTTTAAAAAATTCGATACTCTGGTCTTCATTACAGCATTATTACCCACACATTTTGTTCCTTGGAAGAACTCTTTAGATCTTTGGATGAAATAAAAGTCTAGAGCATTGCCCTTATAAAAAAAGGATTCCTTGTGATAATTTCCTCTTCCTTTTCTTTAATACAGACGCTGGTATCAAAAAATTTCTCACCATTCCAAAAAATGTGGTTTTAGTCTTTCGGGGGAAAGATTGCACACTCTATCATCAACTCTAAATTGGTTTCAAAAGAAACCATTTGCTGGAATTTCTGTTTATGTTCAGAACACCCATCTTTATGAAACCCTAAATAATCGTTTAGAATGGCTTCAATTGTATCACGGGAAATATCTTTGTTAACGATCTTTCATGACCACATCGTTTACAGGATCGATAATGTTTTTGCACATTGAGTGTAACCTTTCAGTACCCTTCGCACGTTGGCATGTTGTTCTTCTACAGCTAAACCCTCCACACCAATTATTTTTTTCATATCTAGGTACATGGATATCTTTAGGAGATTAACAATCTTTTTTAAAATATTTTTTCATTTCCAATTTTTGCAACCGAATGATGGAAACTTATTATTATTATTATTTACAGCGGCCTTAAATGGTCAAATACACAATAGAAGTATCTACAGCAACGAAACTTAAGGTCTTCTATGCTATTAAACCTATTCTTAAGCACCTGTCGAATTTCAACCTCGTTATAAATATTTTTCAACTGTCAATGTGCAGTTAGACCTTAGTATAATAAAATTTGACAGTTCTAAATGAATAACATTCAGTAGTCATTTAGATATTGACTTTGAAGGCTTTACATGCCATTTTTCAAATGGCTTCAACTGAATCAAAGTTTTTTATTGCCAAAAATTAAATGTATTGGTCATATTGCAACAGTCTGAAACTAGATGCCTTACTGTAAATTAACACAGCATCCTGAAAGTTACAGAAGGGATTGGCACTTACTTTGGATCGTTTATGAACGAATTGTGCCTATATTCATAGCCTTCCACTGAAGAGCAGAATATAAGAAATGTAATCCAGTCATTCTTAGTGTGCAAGTAGACTCTGAAAACATGTAGAAGGATCAGAAGGAAAATTTTGATTCTGTGGTACATCCATCGCGAACTTTGTACACTATAGAGGGAGAACATTACCAGAGGTAATGCTCTAGATTAACAATGGCGCCATTTGTTTTGGAAAGGACGAAGAGAGGTTCGAAGAAGAAATTGATTATTCATCTCTTATGACAGAAGAAGTTGTTGCAAAGGTAAATGGGAGCATCGTCGACTTTTATTAGACTTCTCACTCAGATGCAATGGACAGTATACATACGAAATTGTAACCGAAAAAGTGGCAAAAAAATTAACAAACGCTTTTTTTGAAACATTAAAGGTTTTTGCTAGTAATCTATAATCGATGGTTAATGTCGACGAATCTGGGACCTCTACAAGTCTACATTCCTGAAATTGGCCATTCTTCCCATTTGCAAAGTTTTACAAACTTTTAATGGTCTGATTATGTTTCGTATAGAATTTTCATCTCGTTTTTAGGAAATTTAGCAATTTTCTCGAGTCATACATGTAGAATTTTAGGTAGAAAAAATTACCAGCAACACAATTTCCTAATAAGATGTTTCAAATCAATACATCACTTGAAGATGTACAGTCACCAACTGAACTTTGTAATTAGGTAATTACCGCTAATACTTGTAATTACCGTAAATTACTAAACGTCAATAAATCAGTAAATATAACCTCAATGCCGATAAACGTCCACATAGATTTATCTTTACTGTAAGTTGGCAAAACCAGTATTAATGTTAGAAAAGTTCATAAAATGAAACATAGCTTTGTTAATTAATGTACAAGTTTACATAATTTATAAACAAGTTTTGTAATTAACAACGCAATTGTATGTTTTTAAACGAAATTTATGAATTCATAAATTTACTTTCACTCAATAATGAATGTTGATTATTTCGAAAAACGTCAAGAAAAATAGGAAAATATGTGATTTTTAATTAAAAACAATTATCGATATAGGTATATATAAAAGCCGTAATATTTCCTTTTTAAAAAGGCTGTTAAAAGTCGACGTTGAAATCTGCTTTGGAAGGAAAAACGAAAGCCCTGTTTATTTTTCATCAGGATTTTTAACCCAGTAATGTTGGCCAAAAGTATTTTTCATCGTAACGTCTTCATATAGATCGCAAAAGCGAATTGTGCCACACAGTATTTGATCCTCACCTAACTTATATATCTATTTGGGGTTCGATTATAGAAAATGCATACATGTATAAAAGCTAATATTTTCTGGTTATAAATCCTATTAATCGTTATTTACACTTCGATTAATAAAGAAAGTTGATTTTTAGGCGACTTTTGTAACCGCAAACAAAACATATTTAACCGAGATTATGTCAGAGACGTCCTTTTTTGCTATTGACCGACCAAACTAATTTAAAAATAATTACGACTTTACTCATACACGCCTTTTGTATATTCTAAACTCATAGATGTATAAGTACCAATCGCTATTAAAATTTTGCATTATTTACGTGAGAGAAAGTTTAGGTCGGATGTGGTAAATTTCAATTATCTTATAAGTAATTAGTATTAAAAACTGTCTTTGAAAGTTATACTCTCGAAATGATTATTATTATATTACTGTTATAACGTAATTAAAAATAAATCAGTCAAGCTTCGCTTAATTATGATTTAGATTAATTTTGAATCTCGGATTCCCTAATTTACGAACGGTCTCTTTTTTAAGATATAATTCAGTAGCATTATTTTCTTAGGAAAAAAGTATCGAATTGTTTGTGTTCTTTGATATTCATTTCAACAACCAAATACTGCCTAATTAATAACATATTGTCCTTATTATCTATGGCTGCTTGCCAAGTATGAGTTCGTGTTTTCGTACTTGGTTAATTTGCGAGTTGTATGACTAGCTCAGAGCAGAGGTTTCAGCGGGAATAAATGAAAGTGGACCTTCATTCTTTGCGTGAGGAGCTAAAACGTTCAGTAGTGTCTTAAACGGTGTTCACCGCGATTTCTTTTGAATTGTGAAATGTAGAAGATGGCACGAGAAGTAGGTATATCTTTCTCGATTTGCTGATTAATCAATATTCATGCCCGCGAGTTATCAAAGTCTGATTTTCTTTCTAAGCTTCTTGAGGGAATACCATTTCTTTCTATCCAAATAAAATTCAAACATTTTATTCTCTTTCGTAATTTCACTGCTCAATCACAGATGGATACATTAGAAGCGTTTTTTAAACATATCCCTACCTTATTCTTTAGTCAAATACATTGCAAACTACAGGAAGTACTGGCATGTGGGTGCTACTAGAACTGAAAACAAGTAAATTGCGTGTAACGAATGTATGCGGTCTCAAAGGCTTAAAAATGTTCCAGTATTTTAGATTCTATTGTTCTTCAATTTTACGGTTAGAGAAAGCACGTTCCGTTGAAGCTAATGGAGCAGAGGTATTAATTGAGATGGGTCACTCTAGAATTCTGGGCGAGGCAGTTAAGCGACTGAGGGGCGATCTGACGCACTCATCCTTCAGTTTATATTAGGGAAAAACTACCACATCTTAGATGCGGAAGTGGCATTCCAACCTGACATATTCATCTTCACTGATGGATGTAAAAGAATGGAAGGAACAGGTACTGGTATTTACTCCAAAGAACTGAACTTCCATATCACCCATTACGCAGACTTCCGACTGTATTTCAGGTAGGATTAACGCTTAGTGTAAGAAAAGTTCTTATTCATAACATAAAGAGTAAAACTATTAGAATTTCCAGTAACAGCACGGCTTTTTTTTTATTATATAGCGGATTAGGAATCTTGCATAGACACCTTGGTGTTCAGATATCGGACGCTCTAGGTAGTCCCCGATTCTTACCGACTAAACCCTTCTTGCTTTCACCTGTATCCCTCCCCGGTATCGCCCCGAGTAGAGCATGTCTTCAAAACCGACAAAGATTTGAGGAGGCTGTCACTCGTGACCGCCACTGCTGGGAAAGGATAATGGCATACTCCAAAATAGTAATAGGGACGAAAGAAGGGGAAGAGAGGCAAAACAACATAACCTGAAGAACAACACGCACGGGAAACGGGACGGAGTACCAACGAGAGGAGCATTAAAATTCCCCGAAGTGACAGCAGGGCTACGCTGCAGGCACTTAGTCGTTGTAAAATTACCTCTAGGTTGGTTTCCGAATGTCACCACTCACTAGAGCAAGTAGCAAGCAGCAACACCCTCGAGCTCGTATAGGTTAAAGGGCACGCTGGAACGAAAGGCAACGAGAAAGCCGATGAGCTGGCCTCAAACAGATGTTTTATGATCCAGAGCCGGCTCTCCCACTTACAGTATCAACTGTAAACAACTTAATATCTCAAGACACCCACGCTTAGCACAAGGATACGTGGAACTTGATGTTAGATTGCCGTCATGCGAGAGAGGCCTTCAGAGGACCATCTTCTACCCTGGCGTGTTTTTACACGGGGCTATCAAGAAAGAACCTACGGCTACTTGTAGGCATACTTGCACATGCACCGCATGGCCTTGGTAGAATCACCATCTTGTCCAACTGAGACGATCCATGTTGAGGGTATCCTGACCAGACATGGTTACGATTAGAGCCGCTTCCCCTTCCAGCATCCTCAGGTTCATCTCACGTGTGGGATGGCTTGAGTGACGTTGCAGGGTCGGACGACCCTAGGCCCGAATTTGAGGCCCATGTACGCATGGACTATGTCCACCCTCTTATCGTCATCCAGATCCAGAAAACTAAATAGGCAATTTATTGTTGATCACACAAATTTGTATATTTCTCAAAATGGAAGTACTAACCAGGAAACAACAAAAAATTCAGATAAAGTCATGGATTTCCAGGTGCTTTTAATTTTCACTTTATATTGGCCATGAAGCCCACAAAAGGGGGCCACTGAAATATAGTATGTATTTTCCATTCAATAACTAAATGTATTTATAAACTTGCAAAATGCTGGCAAACACTTGAAGCATCGAATGCGTTATCTCTTTAGATGGGAAGATCGTAACAAACTGAAGAAGCTATTTGACCTAAATTCAGTTTTCAAAGTCACCATTAAAATTAAAAATCAGCATTAGAATCGGCCTTACATTACTACTAAGGGACAATAATGGATGTTATTTCTGTATTACATTAATTACTCCTGAAATGCTGCAAAAGGTACGGGAACGATTTAATCAAAATCTGTATTATTATTATTCCATTGAAGCTGAAGGCAAGCACTTCGAACATTTATTAAACTAAGGTTGAATTTACATAAACTGATTTTATTAATATTAGCCCAAGACAAAATTAACCCTTGTTTTTATTTAAAAATTTAAGGGTTGTTTACCCTGTACCTAAGTACTCTAAAAAAAAAAACGATTGACCTGTCCGCGCTTTTCTTAGTTTTTAAATGCCTCAAACCCTTTCATCATTTGCCATTTTTGCTTCAATTTTTTTGTTAAAAATTTAAAAAAACTAGAAAGAAACTAGTGCACTGAATTCAGAAAAGAAAGGCCTATCAAATAACGTATCACTTGCCCCATCATCCTTATTTAAATTTTAGGGGTTGTGCTCACAGCGCTAAGGGATGACATCATTTCAGGTTAAAAATCATGGCAAAAGTTGTCCCCGTTGATATAAAAATTGACGGGTTTCTGCATTTCTCAAAAAAAAAATTTAAGAAACAATTGAATAAAATTTTTTTGAAAATTTTCAAAGCCAACCATGTCTTGTAAAGTAGATATTATAGAAAAATGTAAATAACTCTGTAATCATTGATTTTAGGTATAGGAAATAGGAACATGGTATATCAATTTAAAGGAAATTTATTTCTGCATCGAATGGACTGATAATTAAATAGGCATTCTATTTGAAAAAAGAGACTTTTAAAGTCTGGAAATAACGTCAAAGATACGTAACCGCGGGCAATTTTTTATTATCCATTACTATCTTTTGACATTGAGAACCTCAAATCCCATTTCCCAAACTTTTACCACTTTCGACTTTCAATTTTATTTCCTAAACAAGATTTTGAAATTTTTCAGTGAAAAAATTTTTTTTTCTCAACAATCAAAATTGATACGCCGATTGTTTTATGCATACTTACTAAACATTTTATAACACATCAGAATGTGAAAAAAAATTGCCTGGTTTGTATTTAAAATAAAGAAGTTGATGATCACTTCCGGTATTTCCGGAAGTGCTGCCATTTGGAAAATAGTTTTATTTAATAGATTAAACACGGCATGTTGCATGTGCAAAACTTCAAATTTCTAGCTTTTGCAGTTCTTGATATACTTCTAACCGACGGTCACAGTGAGACACCCTGTATGGTTAGGGGTTTACTTATACTGTCTCAAGGGTGCCATTGCAACTGAAAGTGCGAATTTCTGAGTACAGAGCGACAATACGTGGCTACATACGTTCAGCGATTGCAACTACCCAAAATTGGAAGTACAGCTTCCACCACGTTTTTCTTTTTCCCTTAACTTGAGATTAAAGCAGTGGAGGACGGTGTATAGAACCGAACGGGGATTACGTCATTTTTCTCTTCCAAATTTTGGTTGGCAGTTGACTTAGCCTTATATTTTTCTTACACTCCTCCACACAATTCGTTCGTTTTTAATATCTTCTTGTGCTTATACGAACCCTCTCTGTACCCCCACTCTCTTCTTATGCTCACTCTTTATTTACTGCCTCTAAAGGAGCAAATTAGGCAAGTTCGAGTATTGTAATTCAACATTCTTGCATCAATAACTTATGATTTGTGATTTACCTCTCAAGAAGGTTTGACGCTTGTAGTACAATCAACGCAATAAGGAAATCCTATTTTAATCCTTGAGAGGTCAGATGAAATGTTCAATGATGAATGAACACGGAAACGTCAATTTCAATGGAAAAAAACATTGAAAATTAAAGTTTTCCAAAAATTAGTAGTACAGCATTACTGATAAGGCTAATTCCAAGATAATACAACTCTTACCTTTTCATACGTCCGGTGCCTACGGTTGGACACTATCTTCGTTAAATCTACGTTAAATGAAAAGAACACAAACAAATTGGCGTCCTATTATTACAGAACATTTTTTCAACATATCAAATGCAAATAACAGCGGAACTTCTTTACTGAGAAAGTTAAACAATCATTCATTATGTACGTGTTCCGTACTTAACGGCAAATCGTTCCATGATTATTAATACTATTTATACTAATTTAAATGTCGGAATCGTGGTTTCTTCACGGACAATTTGTTGATGAAAGTGAGATAATGTTATGGGAATAAGAAACGCGACAATATTGATAGGTTTACATCTTAATTCGAATAACTTTCACGAAGTGATAGTTTTTAAGAGTATATCGCACCTATAATATCCGTATAATCCATAATTCTATTTACACGTTATGTGATTATTATTAATACCACATTCCATTGGCCTTCACGTAATAACCATGTACTTCCCCGAACTTATTCGCCATATCTATATAATTATGTTTATCTATTATTTGAAGCAATGATATCTTTGTTCTGAAAGACAATCTCGCAAAATAATGACTAAAAACACTGTTAAATAGTTCCCTCCAATATCAGTAGTTGAATATTTGCTCTTCGTTTTGTTGTAGCCCGTTTCAAATTTCGTAATGCGGAAAAGAGTATCATATAAATTGCGCGAAGATGGCTCACCCCTTGGAGGAACCAACACAGTAACTTATCTCGTATGAAAATTGGAAAAAATTATCCCCAAAGATATGGTACTGCAACGGACTTGTAACGTGTAATTGGCAGCGTTCAAATTCCCCTGAATGACAATCCTTTGGAATAATCTTCCTTTAATTCTACATTTCTCTCTGTCGTATGTATTGTATATGATCCAATTTACTTTTTCCGGCATAGCTCTTTTACTTTCGTCTACATCTGTCGCAATGTTTACTGGCTGCTTTTTTTCCTTTAGTCTATTTCAGTATAACTTCCTTGTACTCTCTTTTTTAAGCGCTTCTACACTGTACTTGCTCATGGGATGCGTTTTTGGTTTTATAACTTAAGTGTACGAAAGAGTTTCTTCCCCACAAGGGCAATCCCCTTTAATCTTCAATTTTTCTGTCGATCTTGACTATTAAATGGTATAAATGTTAATAAAATTGATACAGAAAACCCTACATGAAGGCCGACATATTAAAATTTTGTCTTGGAACGAAGAGAACCACCGATCATATAGGTCAAATGTTACGAACACGCAAGAGACAGGCCAGAAAGTTGCAAAAGACGCGTATGTTTCAAAGATCTAGTTCACAAAGCGATAGAATTTACGCAAACTGAAAACATGAACGGTCTATAGTGGAAGATAACCACGGAGATGGTTTAAAGAATTTCAAAAATAACCGTTCCTGTTTGACTATGAAGATAAAACCATTATTTGAGTTGCAATAGAGAATGTACTTTAATTAAGGTTACCCTAACCCTTACCCTTGTGAAGTTTAGAATGAACAAGAGGTTGACATATATTATGAAACCAAACGTGAAAATACTGCAACTGTCGAGGCAAAATTGAGAAAAATGAGGCAAAAGAAGATCGCAGACATTGGTCCAAAGTCTCACGACAGACCCATTTCAAGATCTTCCTGGAAACCTCGAACGGTGATCTCGGGGTGTCCATCTTAATTAAAATTAAACAGGACCAACATAAAAGCTTCGAAAGAAATGGTCACAGGCGACTGCCGTCTGAATAAACACTTTCACAGCATGATGGGACGTCTAATATCTCGTTATGTGGAGAAAGGATTATACAAGAGGAGGTAAAGAACTTTGTTAAAGAACAAGAAAAATACATTTGAATGTTTTTCCTCCCCTAATTTAGAAATTCATTCGAGATTCAAAGAAAAGGTAGTATTTGAGGTAGATCGTTGTAAATATCACACTAAACGTTACATATACCCTAATTTGTCCTAGCTAGTGAACAAATTTGCAATTAAAATCATTAAAACAGTGGACCTCAAAATGGTTATAATCAGGATACAACGCAAGTGTATAATTAAGTCTTAATTACCTGAAGAAAATACGTGTTAAGATAAATCAGATACACAGCAAGGTATTTTAGATTTCTCATTAAGCGCAGGCTTTTATTTCTTTAGTAATAAACAATAAAAATTTACTAATTCCGGTATCATTAAAAATGAATTAAATTAATGTGATTCAAAAATGCAAAATCAAGGTGGTACTGTAGTGGAAAAACAATTACTCTATATAATTGTATTTGTAATGAAATATTAATTACACACCGAGAATTAATTGAATTTCTTAGAAAAATCGGCAACGATTCAAATGTTACTGTGTCATTAAAATTTTAGTACACCTTTTATATTTACTTACAGAAAACGTTATAGATGGGGATAAAACATTCGTAAGAGTGCAGTTCTCAAACAACTATATTTTCAATACCGCATCGTCAACGAAAACAAATTCTTGATAAACTGATACTTCAAGTCATCAAGCAGTGTAAAAAATGTAAACCATTCTTCTAATTTGCGTTATTTTACACGCATGGTATTCAAAATGAATTTGGATGAGATGATAGTTCATTATTAGCAAGTTCTAAATTTGAATATCATCTACAAAAATAGTTGAAAAATCAACAGGTACCTAATCTGTAGCAATCGTCTTTAATTATACTGGACAGATCTTATCACATCCATCATACGTTGCGGTGCATAACACAGACTTGAAGATGTGAATAATAATAATAATAATAAATACTAAAAAAATCTTTTAGGAATTTAATAAGCAGAAAAAGTAAAAATCTTTTAGGAATTTAATAATTTAATAAGCAGAAAAAGTAGTAGGTAATTCAGTATGCAGGCTTTCTCAAAATATAGCATCAGAAAATGTTTCATTACTCATCTTTCAGAAGGGCGTATCTCACAAACCTAGGTAAATTCAGAAAAATGAGATGAGATGACGTCATCTCATCTCATCGTCTATCATCACACTTTTTTACTACGTAATTTAATATTGGAGATTAAATGATATAAAGGGAGGCTTCGAGTCTTTTTCTGAATTTACCTATTCTTGCTCCCTTATTTTGAGTCCCGAACCACTACTTCATGATGTCTCACAAACCTTCCTAGAGATTTACAGAATGTGCAGATTTTCTCACACCTCATGATTGAATAGTTTTTCTTTCCCACAAATAGATGATTTTTAGGGATAATTGAAAGCTAAATTTTACGAAAACCTAATAATTGTCGGGTTACCTTCCATCCTTTGCCATAAAAATTCAAGATACGCCTCTTTGTGATATCATTATGTTACAATATTATTTTTAGTGAAGACGGCGTAAAAATAAGATGGAAAGGTATATTTATTATATTTGTTACATAATAAATCAAAAGACAGTGTTTAGAACAGAATAGTGATTTCAAAAACTAAAGTGAATAACGGTATGTAATAGAAAGACATAGTTATTTTTCTAAAACTGCCTTAGAAAATAGTATTTTCTTTTGTCAAATGACTGAAAAAAGTTGCATTTTCCTCACTTGTGTTGAAAGTAAACAGTATTGCCAACACCATTTATCTATTGCAGGAAAACATTGACAATTTAAGGTCATAAATCAAAAGTTAATGAATATTTTTTTAATTACCTATAGATATGCAGTTTTAGAAAAAAATTGTGTAAAACACGAGAAGAAAATGTTTTTTCAATACTCCAGCTCGAGTTGAAAAAAGCATAACTTTCTTCTCTTGTTGTACAAATAACTATTGTTTTGCAAAATGAGTGAGGAAAGTTGCATATTCCTCACTTCTGATGAAAGTAAGCAGTATTGTCAATACCATTTATCTATTTCAGGAAGACAAAAAAATTCACTAACTGTCAACATTAACAATTTTGTCATAAATGCAAATTTCGTGGATATTTTTTTAATTATATGCAGTTTTCGAAAAAATGTTGTGTAAAACACGAGAAGAAAATGTTTTTTCAACTCCAGCTCAATTCTAAATCATTATGGCCATGTTCAAAATAAATATTGGGTACGTGTCAGTTTTTGTCACTCTAAGTTCTGCAATTGATAGACTGTCCTTTGTCATCTACACTACGTGCGATTTAATATTTTTAAATCATGAGAAAAACTCTTAAAATCCAAAAATTCTTTATAATATAATTGGAAATAATTTTGGTGGTACAAATAACTCACCAACTTGTGAAATTGCTTTGTGGATGGCGTTATGGGCGGAATCGCCTTCGTTTTGTCCATGGTGCTTTTCAAAAAATCTGAGAGATATCTCGTGTATGTTATGGCCACTACAATAATCGGAAAAAGATTAACTAAATGAAGTACATCGCAATTCCCAACCGATACACGAAGCAGTGTTGCATCCACAATTGCGTAACAAATCAGCAAAAGTTCAGAAAATGAACAGAACCTCACGTCAAACTAGAAGAAAATTCAAAATTTTCAAACATTGCCATCGATAGATTATAGAAAATATAATTGCGGATATTAGTTGAGAGGATACATGGAAAAAATCGACCTAAAACGTATTTACAGAGGACTGAAACGTTACTATCAAGAAAAAAAGTTTTGGTAGCTCTACGTCATCACCCCAGCATATTAACATATCCTCCTATACAACGGCACCAGGGTGCTGAAATCTGTTAGTCTTTGTGGCGTACAAATCAGCTGTAAACGCTCATTGATTTAGGCACCTCCGCGAATTGTTTAACTTATTTTAACACTTCCAAGTGAAATAAAGCAGCCAGAGTAAAATAATATAAACACATGTTGAAATAATTAGTTATTTATTTATTTAAAAAATATATTACTGAGATTGTATGGTATACACTAGTACCTATATCTCCGTAAGTTGAAACCATATGGAAAATCGTTTTATTATCTATTAATTTTAAGGAAAAAAGGTATTCTACATAAAATGTTCGGCATGGTCCAAAACTTAAAATACAACCATCAGATATCAATTTTTTTCATTCGTATACGAGGTTTGTCAAAAAATGTGATGTGTGATTGTGAAATGTGCAAGTAAAATACTCCTATTTCGAAAATTGTTATAAAGAAAAGTTGGTCAGAATTGAAAACTACGTTCAGATATGCAATCATATCCATTTGTATTAAATTATTTTATTATATTCACATTTTAGTTTTATTTTAGAACGATATTTGATGATAAAATGTTACTTAAATCGACATGGTTAAATATTTAAAACACAGTTTTTAATTCTAAATAATATTATCAAAAATAAAGGTACTTTACTGTTGCGCAAAATTCATATTTTTGACCAACCTCGTATACGACTGAAAAAATTAATACCTGATGGTTGCATTTTAAAAGTTTTAGATCATGCAGAACTTTTTAAATCAAGTTTTTTCAGTACGTGTTTCTACAGAGTATTTTTGTATCCAATGTTTGCATTCGCTTTTATAGTCGTCAGAAAATTTTGTTTTTACTTCCACAGTATATTTATCTTCATTTATAATCGTACTTAACACGATATTACACGCTGGATCAACACGATGTAAAAGGGACTTTATGTTTTTAACATATTCCTCCTCCATTGTGGCGTATATGCACTTCACTCACTCTGATATGTATTAACGACTAGGAACGGAAATATAACGGCCAAATTTTTAACGTATGGGTATGGTGTATGTATGCACACACTTGAAGTGATTTCAGCTCTTGAAGAGGTGCCTAAATCAATGAGCTTTTGTAGCTCAATTGTACGCCACAAAGACTAACAGATTTCAGCACCCTGGTGCCGTTGTATAGGAGGATATGTAAATATGCGGACGGGATTACCGAATTGTACTGTTGGACGTACACAAGAAATTCAATTATTACAACCAATTTGAATTGAAGCGATAAAAAAAATGAAAATTGACGTACACTTTCCTCTCGGGAAACTGATATTTTTACAGATTCGCGCTATAAACACTAACCTTTTTCCAAAAATTTTACTTTCGTTCAAACATCCAAAAATTATAATTCATCTACATTTTACACACGTACTTATAAGTTGAAAATACGAATGCGTTATGCGCTTAGAAATTTTTATAGAGAATTTTTACAAATCTTGATAATTGCACCGAACGTTCACTCTTTCTTTCATTATCATCGACCCCTTGAAACAATGAAGAAGGTGAATTCGTAACGTCGTAAACGTTAAATTGAAGAAATGTAATCCGTTTATGGAAAATCAAGTTTACCTGTGAGCTCCGATTATATGGGCGGCACGATTTTATTCTGAAATAAAGTTCGTGACGTACTGCATCATCCGCAAGCCAAACTGTTATGAAAATTCTTGTAAAAAATTGTTTGAAAGTAAATTAAATACCCAAATTTAAACTACTCACAGTAGATTGCACAATGGGAGTACTAGGTAGGTACCTACAAAGGGAAAAAATGAACACACACTCATCATATAACTCTGTTCCAGAGAAGGACTCTACAAATTTAAAAGAGTTAATTCATGAGTGGTGTAAAAATAATATATAGAGTGTTTCCACCTTAATATAGGCTCTTCATGATTGAAAAACGAGAGCACTTGTTGCGAACAAAGAAATATGACAAAAGATAATCACAGAGAAATATATCCATTACCGAGTAGTTTACGGTACCTATACAAAGGTTGAAACGCTCCATAATATGTATTACATAAGGGTCAACATTAACTGTACACGTGCTTCTCTAGTGTTGTGTATCATTAGAAAATATCCCGTTTTAAAGTTAAAAAGCGGCGTTTTATTAAAAAAATAATCGAGCTGAAAAGTGATTTTGTGAAATTCTGGCTTACCTACCTTATATACTTTAGAGAATTAAATACGCACCTGTGTTTCAATTTGTTCGGATTTTGTAGATGTTCACATATATTTTGGAGAGGGTGTAAATCCCTAAGGCACACCACTATATGAAAAATCTGGCTTTCGTCAACGCGGACTGAAATTGATGATAACAAATGCCTAAATATACTGCTACTTTCACGTTGCGTTACACATACTTTGCTATCGACGGATACCAGCAAAATAAACATTATCCCCCAATTTTATAGGTGAATAAAACAAAATTTTATGATAAACTATGTAGTTTATTTGACTTTCATATACACTCACAAATTGAGAGGCGGCTCAAGCCGTAGGATACAAACATTTACCTATTAAATATTATTATTAATATTCATGATTTTAATTGTCCTGCAAATTAACCAAACATTCTCTTTTTGTGCAAAATAAAAACTGATTTTTCATTATAAAGAACAGTCCATTATTTAAATCTAAATTTAGCAAACAGTTCGTATACAAAATAAAGCATTTTTTAACAATAAAACTGAAAAAAAACTCCTTTTCACGAGATTGGCTGAACATATCTCTCACACATACACAGTCATTAAATTATCTTAGCTATTTATATGTACATCACATAACGAAAAATAAATTATCTTAATTGTTTTTTCAATTAATATTATGCAAACTTAACCTAAATCACTGTTTCAAGTCTTAGCGCAGCGTAAATTAAATATTAGCTTTCGCTACAAAAAGCTTTTTTTGTTATCTAAAAAATAATTTATACAACTTAAAACTAGAAATTACAAAAACTAAGGCGCGAAATTAAATTATTTACAAAGATGCAAACCAAACTACTGCATAATTGAGATATGTTCCTCTTTAAATGCTTACAAACAAAAATATATACTGGCTTTATACATACACGTCGTTTGCCGGCAACGTAACAACATTTATACAAAATTAACAGAATAACAACAAATTAACACAATAGCCGACAAAAAGGGTGTAGGATAAACTGCACGCAGAACTTAAACAAAAACATAAAAAAACGGTGCTGGGTCCGAAACGGCACATAAATGGAAAACTGAACCAGTAAAACAAAATCCAAAAAAAAAGAGAACATGCGAAGGTGAGGGATGCGGTTAGAGGTGGAAGGATGAAAAGTGGGATGCATCTTTGTAAAACAAAGCGTGAAAATTATGCATGAGAGAATGACTCACCAACCGATCACAATTCTTTTTTTTTTGCAATACTCTCGTATCACATTTGTTAAAAAAATCAGCCTATACAGGATGTTACAAAATGTTAGTGATAGCGTTAACACAAACACAGAGTATTCTAGAGAGCTCGAATGGCAAAAATTTGTATTTTTGTATAAAAAGTAAGTGTTTTTTATTTAAATTTTTATCATCAATAAATTTGCGATATGAAAGATATTAGGAACCACGTTACGGACACACAAAGTCCTCAATATACGAAAAAATCAATTTGTATGCAAATATTACACACCGACTGCCCTAAATATATAAGTTGCAATAATTAATATAATAATATGAATAGTAATAATAATCGTGTTATACGTCAGAAGGTGGTAGCTCGTTTAAGACTCCACGTGTCACATTCACTTAGCATTGCTAGTTGCGAGGTATACCGGGGTGGCGAAAGCGGTGCCGCCGGATGATGAGGTAAAGGGATGGATTTTTTTTCTCCTTATTTATAAGTAAAAGCTCACCCGCTTAGAAAAGAACGTAAGTAATGAAAAGCTCGGTGTCAGGCGTTAGAAGTCGATATGTGGGGGGTGTTTTTCTTTATATATGTATATATAATAGCAAGCACCGCTTCACCGGCACCGGATTCGCGCTATATCAACAATCACACTTAGTTCCAAATAAACTCACTAAAATGCGAGGCAGGTCATACCGAGGTATTTCCCAGTTTTGAGTTCTTTTGGATACGTAAACCTAGATTATATTTAAAATTTTAAATATAATTTCTACTACTATATATACGTACAATGCCGGTGAAAACCAACGTTTAAAACATAACTATATTATTATTACTTAAACACCATATAAGTAATCGATTATTAGCAATTAGTAGGAACCAATTTTCATTTTTGCTGGCATGAAAGTACCAGATTTGTGGGATGACGGGTGATCCATGAAGCGAACGTGGGGTGCGGCCCCGCGTACCTTACCAGCTGATATACATATACATATATATGATAAATACAGCATTTGTCTTATTATTAACTTTTAATAATGTGTCAATAATAATAAAAGATTTTTTGTAATAATTTATAGTAATAATAATCAATAAAAAAGTGCCCACGTCCGATTATGCGAGTAGTTGTTGAGGAACTGTCGAACGTGGGCTATAGGAACTTGTTTTACTGGGCTGCCGTGTGAAGGCCCGGGCCCAGCCCCGGGCCCGGCTGCGGCTTTATTTTGGACCCTCGCTAGAGTGCCGCATGCAGTACATCAACTACATCTCGATAGGAACATTTTGTTATGTCGTAGTTTGTTAGACCGGCACGCGCCGGTTTAGAAAAAATCGTTTATGAGGAACTCTTGCGTCTACCCTACCTATCTATCTATGTACACTTTACTCCGGCCAACAGTATATTTCTTTTTTTGTAATTATATACTTAGGCGACATTTGAAACACTCATTGTCGTAGTAACTATACGTTGCAATAGGAATCATCGGACCTACTCGACTATACAACATTTATACAACTACACTGACACATCTACGATATAACGTTTAAAAATATAGATCAGCTGTAAATATAAAGTATTATTTTAATTGCTTATTAAGTTTAAAAGTGGTAGTTGGAGTTCTTTTTTCATTGTTCTTTAAAATTTTTTTTTGATCTAGAACGCCATGTTTCGGCTCGAGTTCCTATGCGTAATGGCCGATTCCGAGCACCCACGGTAGGAACTGTACGTATGATTGTAAGAAATAAGGTTATCGTGGGTAGTCGAATGCGGCCCAAATTTTATACATGAATTAGTTTTAAATAACGTCATAATATCAGGAACGTAGAGGTGGCTCAATGCCCGGCGCTTGTAAGTGGTGGCGCAACGTCTCCGGGTGACAAAAACCGCCTCTTTGTTGGATCGGGCGGTTGACAAAAGGTGTTAGAATTTGAGTCCACAACGCGGCCAGCATCCGGCCTTGCCTCTTGTGCCGCTCTCGCGGCCAAAAGCGTTATTTGATTCACCACATCTTCCATTTCGTGACTAAGTGGCGATTCCGAGGGAGGTGGTAGTGACGACGAACTCACCTTTGCAGTTTTCATATGCATCTCGCTCTCACAGTGCCTTCGAAAATCTTGAAACGATTTAAAACGTTCAACGCCCAAGCAATATTTGCACTCGTAACCGAACTGCACTATCCGAAAAGCACCACGACTTTCCAGATAACCACTGAAGCACTGCCTTTGATGTATTAATAAAGGTGATTCGCCCGGAAATGCCACCCGACACCTTTTACACACGAAACACACCTCGACGTCTATTTCGCGACCGGGAAATTCCGCCGCACGTGTATTCGTTATCAGCTCGGGCATTCTTATTGTTGTTACGCCAGGATCAGAATTTCCGGCCGCCACCTGCTCTAACACTGGAGTTGGAAGTGGCAGAAATGATGGTCCTGAACCCGTATCTAGAAGTAGTCCTCCAGTTCCTCCTGAAAAATTGTAATATCAAAATTAGTCACAATTTTCGCAACTCTCACGGTACAGGTTTACAAGCTCAAAATAGTCTAATAAGGGGAAAGATGGATACAAATATGCACAATGTGAAAAAAATGCGTTACAGACAGTGGTAGTGTCGTAGTTGAAAGTGGATTTATTAATATGGCGATACAGTTTTCAAGATAGATTAATTAAGAACAAAATTTACATTGGTAACAAAATGTTTCTTTCATCCATAAACCTTCTTATGCATGGTTATGATACCTTTGATTATTATTCACAATTCGCTTACGCTTTGGGCCAATCTTATTATTTATTTGTAATGAAATGAACAAACCAAAACTGGAATAATTGTCTTATGGGTTATTAGCACTAATGTACTGATTATCATTTTATTGCAATTGGAAAGGTCTACACTGTAACCAACGTATTACAATAGTCAGAATTCGCAATTGTTGATGAATACTTTCATGAGAATTGCGACGTAATTGTGTCATGGTTCATAATATTTATCTTTAAAAACTGGATATACGCATAACTAAAATTTCAAATCATTTATGAATACTATTTGAATCAATCATTTTCAAACGAATTGTGAATACATTTCAGTTCACAATAAGCACTGCGTTTATACAATATAATAATAATAATGTGAAACAGTATGTATCAAAAATGTATGCCAATTCCGGCAACAAACGAGCCTCAGTCATACTCGTATACTACTGGAAACTAAGTTCAAAACGAAATAATTTACGACAGTTGGTGTTAAACATCGCGTCGACATATTTGTGTCAGTTTGATATAGGGTTAGATGGAAGAATGGATTGCTGAACATCGCCCTGAGATTATTCTTTAGTCTTGTTCATGTATTTTTTCTTTTTGAGAGACCACGTTATTATATTTAATCTCAATTACCAGTTTGTTGTTCAGATCAACAAAAATAAACCTTTTAGATGCATTCTTTTCGAACAATCTTTTTATAAGTTCAAAAATGAAAATTCCATTACGATGTTCAAGTCAGAACAAAATGCCAAGTTTTTCATGTTTGTGGATCAATGTTAAAAAGTAAACAAATACGAATGGCTTTAAACCAAAAGATTTAAAAAATGATTATCTTCGAATCAGGAACATTTATAATTTCATTCCTACAATAACCGACTGTTCTAGGATTTGTTTCCAGGGGTTTTTATTTATATAAAAGTAGCTTCACATAATGCCGAAATAGACAACGCGAATGCTGGAACAGTATTCTCGGGTATCCATCCTTGTATTCTCGTCCTCTGGCTGTGGAGGTTCTGGAAAGCCCAAGCAGCCCGCCGCCTTCATCTCTGGTCAGGGGAGGAGGAAAAATTAAACGCGAAATGTTATGATCGATGTTGATATTTTTACTATTAGAATGAGTACCGCTGGAATCCTTGCGAAGGCATAGCTTCATCCAACTGAAGCCGAGCAACATTTTTATGAAGTGTGTCTACGTTTTAAAATTTACACGAAATACAACAGAATAACGTGCGAACTAAGAGCTAGAAAGCTATATGGATTATTTCAATGGGAAAGGTGGTGTTACGAAACAGACGGCACTAAATGGTTGGCTGTTGTGTTGTGTATGATAGGTAGACGAAAAACAACAAATAATATTCTTTTTGTTGATTTTTTGAAAAATAATAGAGATACGTAAACGTAGGGCGATCTTTTTGAAAGCACCAGACATCAAGCAGGAAATGGAAAATATCTATAAGGGAGGAATATGGATGGTATACTACCGGATAAATTAAAGAAGAGGAACAGTGCGAATTTTGGTAATCAATCTGGAGTAAACGGGTCCATTATAAAAGTAATGCACATTTTCTGGGAAAAATAGTTTTATTGATTGGACCTTTACAATGCTTAAAATTCTTTAAAATACTCTCCCTCTGCATCAATAAACTTACAGAAACGTGTCTGCCACGCCTGGAAGGCTTACTGAAAGTCCTCGACGGGAATGTCTTTCAGGAACGGTGTAACATGCTTTTGGATGTTTTCAACGGTCTCCCAATGCTTTCCATTCAGCTCTCTCTTCAGTCGGAAAAACAAAAAAAAGTCGCGCTGTAAGAGGAATGGGGGCCAGGGGCCAAGAAGTTGGTAACGATGAAGGACGTGTGGCTGGGGGTGAAGCTTGACCGTGCTTTTGATGTGTGTGTATTGTATTGCTAGCGGGAATGTGCAGCAAATATTCGAATGAGCATTAATTATTGAATAGGTTGCCATCACACTCGTTAGAGTGTCTTCTAATAATAAATGGTCAAATATATTTTGGTTACTAAATTTTGATTTAAATGGGCAAGAACGACCGAGACTATATCGACTTTATCGACTTGGTAAGGGCATAGATTCGGGACGACCTTCTCAAAGCACTAAATGTCTAAATACGGTACATGTCGACAAGACGGGCACCCGTGGAGATGATGATCGTATTCTACGGGAAAGATTAAAGAAGAGAAACTTTACATCATCATTATTGGGAGAAGATGTAGATAAATAGTTATATCAACTTATACGTCTAATGACATACACCCGCTTTCACAAACGTAACAGTGCGAATTTCGCTTATGAAATTTGCAAAAAAGCTGGAAGGTGCAGAGAGGAAGAAAGAAATGGCCAGATGCAGTTATTTTTGGGAAGAAGCTCGATCTGATAGAAACAGAAAACCTACTTGATAAAGCTTCATTTTTCCAATATGGCTGAATAGCTCTTCTAATTAAGTAACGATCCAAGAAAAGTGACTACGGATGTTCATGATTTAAAAGACTCAGAAAACGGTTACATGTTGCAATATAGAAGCGATTTTTTTTTGCTCCCGCATTGCATTTAAAGGAATAAGTTTGGAATGAAATTATGTCGCAGGGGGCAGAGATCGCCCTATAATAGCGTCCACTGGACTGATTTCAGTAAAACAGCCATTCAATGGACATTGGACAGATATAATATTTTGGTTGTGCTTCTTTCATCAAGATTATACGATACGTGAAAAGTAAATAATTTGATAAAAGACTTCAATTTTGTTTACCAAGTCTTCCTTTCTTCTTTCTGTCTTTATTTTTTAAGTCCATTTTTTAATAGAGACTTTCCTTAATGAATTTTATTCCATTTTGTCACCATTATGTGATATTATTTATTATTATTGGTGGTCGTCCTCTTCCTCTTTCATACTGGTACAGGCATCATTCTATTATTATTTGTCCAGTTGCATCGGTTTCATTATAACTGTGCGATCCTCAACCCTACGCCTGATACTTTTGCGATGTTTCTTATCCTTGGTTCTTATGTTTCACATATGTTTAAAAATAGTGCAATTAAATCACCGTGTTTCATCTAAAGAAGATGATAATGTGTTGTACAGGGTGTTCCTAAATGTCACGTACATACGGAAGGGGGTGATTCTTTGGCTTATTTCATAACTAAAAGTTCATATAAACATTTCTGCAAACGCAAAAAATCTTCAAACTTCAAGACCCTGTAGATTAGTAAGGAAGCATTTGCGGATTTAAGTTTATATGAACTTTTAGTTATGAAATAAGTCAAAGAATCACCCCCTTCCGTATGTACGTGACATTTAGGAACACCCTGTATATTTGGAAGGAATTAAACCACGTCCTCCTTACTCATAAACTTTGAATGTCAATTGGCTCTAACGAGATGGAAATTTTCGTTTTTTATGATATGCCAATGGTCTAAAACGCAGAAATAGCATAACAGTACATAATTAAACTTAGGCTTGTGCAGAAAACAATCAAACCAGGTAACGTCGATGGGATTTTTGAAAGCGATATTAGCGCCTTTACGAGGGGGTGGATTCAGGACGATAATCGCGTACATAGGAAAAGTGTGTGTATGGAACTGACAGCTAGGGAGACGATTATCGTATTTTACGAAATAGATTAAAAAGGCGAAACTTTGTACAATCATTATTTTCCTATTTGAAAGATACTCGTAATATCCCATGACCTTTTTCTTATAAGTTGCGAGTTAGGAAAGTTGAAATCACCTGTAACGGGATCATCTCAGGGAAAAAATTATCAATAGAGGTACGTCGCGATATATTCGAAAAAGGGGATTCGTTAAGTTACTATAAGATCTACACTTTTTTTTTGGTACACTGCTGGATGAATCATAAATTTGCATAACATTTAATTAAATAACTTAAATACTTCAATTAAGAACGAAAAATTTGCAAAGCGATTATGGATACGTAATGTATTAATGAGCTGAAGGTACCTAATCCAAAAAAAAAACAGAATGCCGCAATTTTAATAATTTTTGGACCTAGTAAAAGATTTCAAGTTGAAAATCGACACATCTCATTATTTATAATAGGATAACCTGAATATTTGTGAAAATAATCTAAACAAATGAGATTTAATTAGGCATTTAATTTGCATATAAATTGTACGTGCAAGGTAGCCACAAATTTTCTTGCCACGAAAGTGGGGAATCGGTTTCAGTTTCCATTAAAATAATTAATAGGCAACCTTCATAATGCTAAAATGTAATTAAGTAATGCACATCGCTTGAGGTGATTTCAACGCCACGTTAGACAACATCCAACCAAGATCATTAGCGGAGTGGATATTTTATTATATAAAAAAACGTCGACTAATATAAATGTATTTTATTTTTCAAAAAGCTCCATCAAGAGAGATATTAAATTAAAATAAATGCACTTAAAACCGTTCACCGATTTTTATTATTGTGTTGTGCATATAAGCAGCCATTCAGAAATACAAACTGACATATTTATAATGTAATTATAGGTAACATATGTCCTTAAACGTCTACGATGATTAAAACTATTGGGTTAAAAATGTACCGAACGAGTTTATCAGCGAACCTGATTAGAATGTATTTAAAATCCATAAGTCCCTAACGGCCCCATTAAAAATGCTCCACACGTTCCGAAATAAATAAAGAACGCCATTAGAATCGTATGCAGGAGATAACATACTTGTCAATACATTAAATTGAACATTCTACGTTACGGACCAAACAAATAATAAACGAAACATAATGTCGAGTTTTTCACCTTAAAATCGATGGGTAATTGGAATTGAGGCAAGCCCAATGTTACTCAGCCTTGTATAAATTTGTATCGCCGTTGTGTCTTAGATTGAGCCTGATTAAAATGTAGTTAAATCGCGGCCCACTCAATCACAACAACAATTTATTTTGGTGATGCTCTCTATAAGGATCATTGACTGGCCAAAGAACGTTCCTTACCGTTTTTTATCGCCGAATAATTAATTATTGTAACCCGTTGAAGAATGGCCGGAGAAGGCACGTGACAATTTGCTAGAGTGGAGACAAACCGGATGCGAGACGAGACCCTACAATAAATATTTAAAAGCACGTCGTCTTTGCAAAAACGGACAACCTTAAGGGATGGATTCAATTGTTCTTAAATTACTTCGGCTAAACCATTGTAAAAAGTACAGTTAGGGCTTTTAAGGTAGGTATAAAACGAAAATTCATAACAGCAAGGGCGCAGGTTTCGAAAATAACAAAAATCGAAAAGGAAGACTGATGGATGACTCAATTAAACTAACATGTAAACACGTGTGGTTACAAACAGGAGAACGTATAAAAACACAATCAAGAGCCATTTGTATTTCAGCGAACGTGAAGCCAAAAATCTCCAAACTGTAAAAATGTAAAAAAAAATTGTGCGGCAGAAAATTACGCCTGAGCTACATTTTAATTATATCGCGGTTTGATTAAAAAATCCGGAGTCACATAAAAAATAAATTGCCTATTTAATTGCAGTCGGCCAATTTTCAGCAGGGTGCCGATTCTTAAAACAAACTTTTAGTAAGAAATTGGACGGCTGTAAGCTAGCGCGAGGGCGAGGGTTTCTTAAAATTTACTTTTTCGCTCCGCGAGTTATAATAGCGAGGGGAGGGTGGTTTGTTGGGGTGAGATATGGATTTTTGCTTCCGACGCTCAGTTTTTCTGAATTATAAAATATCTTCGTTCCAAATACGTGCGCTTTATATAAAATCATTATTGAAAAACTCCACCGCTTTTTTCCTATTCTTTATTTCAACGCAAATAATAATATTGTTAATTCGAAATTATCTAATTAATTTATTAATTACGGCGTTGAGATTTCAACTTTTTTTAAAAATATCAAAAGCCTTACCGGCAATTTCGTAGCAGGAGAGTAAAATCTGATTTACGAAATTAAATTTAATATGGAATGAAGCAAATTTAATTTTAAATAAACATAAGGTACGTAAAAATTTCAATATGAATCTTTCATAAAATTGGAATTTCCACAAACATTTACAATTTTATAACCTTCCAAACCGAATTTCTTTCTTTTGTTGTTCAATCTCGAAGTTGGCATAAATGAAGAATGTCAAATGGAAACGTTTTTTCTCTCGACGTGGAAGTGATACATTTATATATTAATAACGCATTACGTTCATTAATGGTATCAAAGTGAAAGGATGCCACACATTCTAATTTAAGGAGAAATGTGTTCTCAGAAGATTACAAACTCTAGCGTCATCTAGAACTAGAAACTGAGCATGATCACAACAAATTAGACACTGTAGAAAATTAACGGAAACTTATGTATCAGTGTTCACAGTCCGATTTTATTAAACTTGTTCTTAGAAAGGATAACATAAATACATAATTATCACTTATGCATTGCTACCGTTCATTATTGGTATGAGTGGCACGATTTTCTTCATTATGTTTTTTCGATAACTATAATGAACAACATTTTATATTGGGAAATGATTTTGAAAGGTTTTGTAAAGTTTTACGCCAGTTATATGCCTTAAGGTGTTCATATCGTACTTATTCGTATCGGCCGGTCTGAGAACGCTTTAAATTCGATTTCAATATTTTATAACATGATCATAAACATTTTCAAAATCTTTCTAACACATTGTCTGAAATCTTACTGAAAATGGCACTAATAAAAAAATGTTGATTAATTTTTTTAATATGTATTAGGTATACTTTTTAAAAAAAATTGCATCTTTCTCTAAGAAAATGCTTCCTTGATCAGAATGTTTGGTGGTGACAGATAAATTAATCGACCGTTAAGTACATTGTTTGATGAGGATTAGTTTCGAATTAACACCATTACTTTATCTAGTGTTCGCAATAGATAATAGTTCAATCTATTGATTGAATCCATCAAAGGTGATATTGAATCTTTAAATGGGGTGGAACGCAGAGTGTAGGAATAAAATCTCACTAAACCTTCCCCATAGATATATTAAGTTTAAGAAGTTGCAGTTGATTAAAGTCGAAATTTGACGATTAGTTCAATCTATGTTCGTATTATGGAGTACAATTTTTCATGTTTGTGAAAAAAATAAGTATTACTGAAAGACTTTATGAAATCAGGAATGATTTTCAGAAATGTTACAAACATGCGAAGTTGTTGTACTAGATCGGTTCAAAATTGTCCAAAATTGATATAAATCTACACATTTTCCAACCAAAGGGATAAACATTTAACATATCATGACCAAGACAGTTTGTTTTTTTATTCTTCCACCTAAAAGCTTACTGAACATAGGAATAAATGATTTTGATAATAATTATTGTTCGTAATTAGTTCCTCGTAAACAGCACTTTTTCACTGTATCGATTGCAGTAATTACATACTTTTTTTAATGGAACCATGAACCTTCATCGGGATTTTTAAACAGTTAACTGTGTCACTGTTTATTATTATAATCATCATCCCTGTTATGAACACATCTAATAGTAACAAAAAATTGAACTGAATATCGAATTGTTTAATAGTGTATTTTACATGAATTTTATTAAATTTGTTCATCGTATGTTAGCAGGGCCGTTTCCAGTGATCAAATCGTCTTCGTGCAAAGCTGATTTTGGCGCCCCTCTTCAACTTAAAGTTGAGTCGATTCCCAAGTTTGAAAATCTTTAAGTGGGTTGCGGATTTTCGTGCTTTGAAAGTGTATCAGAAATGTGTCTCCATTTCATTGAAGAGTTCAGTGCTCCATTCAGAAAATCCATTTAGTTCAAGCGTAGGTATAGGTTTTTCTCCAGGAAAAAATTATGAATTTTTCCTCAACGTTTTATATGTATTTTTGATTGCTGAATCCGATTGTCAACTTTACCACCTCGTCAGGAATCACGAAAAATTCCCAAATTTTTGCACTTGTTATCTTTATTTGCTTATATACGTGTTCCAAAGCATTCGTGAATCGTGATTTATACAACTTTTTCACTATTTACATTTATACATATCTGCATTTTCCTCTCTTAATACTCTATCTTCTTCCCTTAATTGTCTCATCCCCCATTATCTGTTTTCTCCTTTTCCAAGTTTATTCTATCCACTATCCACTCCTCATCCCTTTTCATCTAATATTTCGTCCACCTTCCTGTCATTCTCCTCTTTTTTAACATATGCATCATATTCCCCATCGCTTCCCCATATAGTCTACAATTCCTTTCTTCCTCTTTTCTCCAATATTTATTAATTATTACCCAACCCTTCATTATAGCATCTGAACCCTGCTATCCTATTTTCCTTTCCCCTTTCTGGCATCCCTTCTCTCTTAATAATCCTACAGCTTACATTGTATTTATTTTTGTCCATATCTGTTGCCTTTGTATGTCCTTGTCTCTTCTTATGATGAGCTCTTACCCTCACTCTCTTTTCTCTTAATCTCTCTACTTCTTCTTTCGAGTATTCGTTCTTTTGTAATATTCCTCTCTACTATCTTGTCCATAATTAACTCTCCCTCTCTTATCTCCTTACAGCATTCCTGTAATATTTTGCATTCCATTCTTTCTCTCATTTCTTCCACATACTTTATTGCCCTGCTTTCCGCTTACTCTTATTTTTCTTCTTGCACTTCCTTTTTTATAATATACCCTGGAGTTTCCTTATCTAGTCCCAATACCGGCGATTTCCCATATTTTTCTTGTGGACCTACCACTTGTTACTTTTTCGTATATAACTCACAAACTCACTCGACGCATTTAGATTTGGGGAAAATAAAGTTCATTTTGGCGGCGTTTTTCATAAAATGTATTTTAAATGTCATTTTTTAATACGCTCTAGCAGCGGTTTTTAATGTCATAGGAATTAAGTCAAATATATGCAAATTGTAGGAAATGTTGTCAATTCTAATTTTGTATGGAATAATTATCATTGAAAAATGCATCCATCATTCGTGAGTTGCATACAAATGTTACTGTTATATTATGGCATGGCGCCCCTATCATATGGCGCTCCTATCGTATGGCGCCTTTGTGGGGGGCACGAAATGGCCGCCCGCTAAACACAACCCTGTATATTAGTTTAAAACACCATTTGTGAGAGCCCCCTTAGTTTTATGTTGACAAGCAAATATTTTTTTTCTTGTAAACGGCAACGCTGAACGTACCTACTTATGTTTGTTCAGTGGGTTATAGTGGAAAGGATAACCCAATAACCGTAAAAGCCTTGGTATGTGTATTTTTTAACAATTATGTCATCGATAACGGGCCAATATTAATTTACCAATTCATTATTCACTAAAAGAAGAATCTGTCTACACTTGTAAACTTACTAATAGGTACAGGAATTAGTGATTCTGATAAAAATTATTATTCAACAGTAACATCCCTAGTGCACGTAAAATAGTAGATAAAATTTTGACCTTTCTACAAAAATGTTTTCCTAGGAAATATTTTCAGTGAATTTGCCATAGCAACAAAATGTCGAGAGGAAGTCGAGACATTTTGGATGGCAAATGCACGAAAAGTATTTCCGTAGCAAAGCATTTGAGTAAAGAAATGTCAAAATTTTATCAAACATTTTACGTGCACGTGGAGTATTCAGCATGATTATTTTTCGAATAGCAATAACAGTAGAACCATCTCCAAAACCCTGCATTTTTAAAAAGATCTTCAATCAAATTACGATTTATGCAAACGCATCCCCGTATAAATAAATAAGAGAAGAAAATGTTCTTGAAAACACCAAAAAATAGTAAAGACTAAACCATATAAAAACCATAAGCGTTTCTTTCTAGTTTTCCGATAATGACGATCAAGTAAAGGAACGCCCTAGCACGCAGAGCCCATCTCGTAATACAAAAACACAATTGGCTTGCTCAAAGATCGAATGTGATCAAGGTATGTTGGGAGACGCTAAAAGGTTATGCCAAAGAAAATTGTTACGAAGGTAAAAAGTTTCTAAACGGAATATATAGAAACTAGTATGACTAGCAAACAACATAGAAGTTTTCACAGCGCAATAAATCGACAAAAATAAAAAAATGTAAGGACAGATTGCTGAAATGCTGTGGTTCTCTTTGCTTGCGGAAGAGTCTCAAGCAGTCGCCAAGTGTAATTATTGTTAACTTTTTTGCAAGGACATTTGTTAATGCAAACGTCACGTTATAAACAATACTTTAAATGAAAATTATTTGTAAACACTAACTTGTTTTGGTGTATACACCAATACAAAATATCGGTCAAATTGTTCGGTGCCAGTATATATGTAGTTTGAAAGCTACACCCACAATTCGAAAAGTAGAAATATACAAAACATTCTCTATTATTAAAGGTCTAAATAAATAATAGGAAGGACAATCATAACAAATAATAAAATCAATAAAGAGTTAGAATACATTGTTATTATCTATATATTTTAAACAAGAAAGAAGTGATTTCCGTTCCGCCTTGATACCTATTCAAATCACTTGAACACTATTTGATCAATATAAATAAGTCCTACCGGTAAATAAATATTAATTAAGAAAGCTTTTTATGTGTAAAAAAGGACACATTTAGTAAGAAATGGACGTAAAATTTAGACAACATTTACCTTTATCGCGCATTTAAATTTTGTTGGTCATAAAATGAAATCAATATAATATTTACGTTCTTTTGGTGACTTTGGCTTCACAATCATAAATAAGGCAATAAAATTTCTTTTTTTTTCCACTCGTTCCTTTTCACGGTGCAAGTGACATGGTACAAAGTGGGTTCGCGAAGCCAGAATAATTTAATTGCCTTTTTACCCAATAAAAATTGTACGATACAAACTTTGGACTTAAATATTAAATTAAACAAAGATGACGACGGTTTAATAAAAATCAGTGTCAATTAAAAACAATAGGAATACAGGAAGACGGACATGACGTCAGGGCTAATTAGAGTGTGAAGCATCCCTAATAAAATGTAATTAGTCAGTTAATAGGGATACACTAGTTAAAATAATTACACACACAATTTACACGAATTTATTGTGGTGGAGGCGTTGTAATCTCTGCTATAATTGCTAAGCAAACTGAAAGGATAATTAACTGGATAAATAGCAATTGGGAGTAATTTTAAAGAAGTGACACTTTGTAATTAACAGATTAGGGTTAAATGCTTGTAAAATCAACCCTTTCGCGCAACAAGTGGCTGTAGGGGTGGAATGATGTTAATTTCACAATTAGCCGCAAGCATCCCTTGTAGACTAATTAAAATACATTAAGCGGTGCGAGAGCTCGTGAAAATTCACTTCGCTCAACGATAATTAGTTTCAGTCGGTGGAAAACTCTAAAAGAATGGGAATTAACGTAATTAACTACGGCTTTAAAACTGGGATTTCGCTAATGGGAAAATTATTTTTTAAACAGTAAAGTCTTAATTTAAACGTTGACGAGTTTCACATGTATGCTGAGAAGATTTTCCTGTGGATCGATAGTTTAAACCCGCGGGTGCGTTTAATGCGTAAGAAGCCTCATTTCTCGAGGGTGCAATACATGCGTGACTCATTTTTTCGATTCTTATTAAGAGGGGTAGAAGCTGAAATTTCTACACATAAAAAATGCAACCCCTACGAGATGTAATCGAAAAATTACAAAAGATAAAAAGCGGATGTTACTTTATATTTTAAGAGGGGTTGATTTTTTATCCAGTCTGTAAAGAATATCACTTGTTATACTGACCAAAGTTATCCGACCCTGGCTTATTACTAATTAAGCGAGAATAATTAAGCTCGTTTACTGACCTTTGAAACAATAGAGGCCAGCAAGGATCCAAAGTCACATTGAGAAGGATCTTGCACTGAAATAGTTAAAACAAAAATAATAAAAATTTGTACCTTAAAACAAAATTAATTAATAAATATGTCAGGGTCAGATATAGATTTACACATGGTTAATATTTACAAAAATTCGTCGCTACTTTCAAAAACGTATTTGTGAATAGGCTCCGAACTTGTTTACACAAAGTCTTCAACCCCAATTGTTTCTTTATAAAAGAATCCAAAAATTTTCGTTCAGCATCCGCTTAAAATTCACATTTAACACAAAAAAAAAACTTCATTCATTCTATTGTAAACTTATTTTTCTACCTGGAAACGGTGTTACAAATTAGCCGAGGTTCTAGCTTAAGCCTAAACAAATATCTTGGCTTGCACCCTGCATCCGGAGAATACGTTTTTGATCTGCGCGGTACACATTTCAATGGTTTCTTTTGATAAATCGTTGTTGTGCCAACTGTAAAATGTTAATAAAAACGAATTCGAAATCGCGTTTGTGTAATAGCGAGAGACAATAAAAAATAAATTATAACCAAACCTTTAAGAGGACGTTACGTTTATTTAATACTGGTTAATCATGCAACATTTAAATATAAAATGCCCCGTACAAGATGGTACAGTACCCCCCTAGTTTTTCTAAATCACCCCCTTGCCAAATAAATTCAACAACTGATTGAACTACTACTACCAGCACCCCCATCCCTCCAAAGAAAAAATATCTCATTCTTTTGTCATGCTATTGGTTTATCCTTCTCTTACTTTTTAATAACCTTCGTTACTTATTTCAATAACTCGGAACCACATATATATTTATTTGTCTGGATTTTTCGCTAAAATTGCTTTTGCTGCAAACGGCTCCGATTTCCCAATAGATATTTATAATTCAGAATGAAAAAGGACGTTCGTCTATCTCCTCGAAAAATGATAGAAGCTAAATAGATTTTGATATACACAGGGTATATTGCGTGTTGCACATCAATTTTATTAAAACGAAGTTTTCCTTTTAATTTATTCACAAGGTACTCTGTTAACTCTGTGAGACACAATTTTCTTATCCTCGCTTTAATTAATTATTTGTATACGGACATTATATTATTATAACTAATTTCAGATCATGCATTACTTAGCCGAAATCCTAACAAAGACGTGCAAAATAATTCTAGTTCCCTAATTAATTATAATGATAATAAATTATTGATTACTCTACATTACTTCATGCAGTTGTATGAAGACAGTACGAGAAAGAATTGACGATGAGTGTAAATCTAACAAAATTTTCAATCATAAGGGACAAGCTCAGACAAAACGAGGACCGAGTGGATAATAAACTTTTCGCCGGTTTTCTTCTTCGTCTGTTGTCTTTATTATAGTTTTCCGTTTACAGTATCTTTTCGATTACTGCTTTCAAATTTATAAAACGCGCTCTTTGGAAACCGTCTTTACCCCTTGTTTCTATCCATGATGTAGGTACCTTACGTCTTGTTGACTTCTTACCCTCGTTCTGTCCACTAAGGCTCAAAGTAACATGTTTCACTCTAGTTTACCTTGTCAAATAGGAAATCTATCTAGCTATCTTATTGAGGAACCATGCATTCAAATCTTAAATTACCAATTAACAAATTGAATTAAAAGCAATTAGGGTATCTTGGGATCTTTAAAATTTCAGAAAATAGTTGATTGTTGTACATAAAGAATGTTTTAATTGCAATCCTTCCTAATTGACAGTAGCGGATAGGAACAGCACCGGATTAAGGGGGAGGAGGGGTTACAGCCCCGAGACCCATTAGATAGGGGGCTCCCATTTTAAAAAATATGTTTAGTAAAAAGAAGTAAATGTTTTGTTTATTTAAAATATTTATCTAATTATTTACTTACTGTATATTCATATTATTCATAGGATTTTATTTTAATGTTCCTCGTGTAAAATAATTTCGACGAGTTTAAAAAGGGCCCCTTTCATGTAAAGAGCCATGGGCCCCTCAACTCTTTAATCCGGGCCTGGATAGGAATAACAATATTATTTAGCCATAAGGACGGTCAGATAATCACAAAGGGGGTAAGTTGTTTTATTTATTATTTATTAATATTATTTAGCCCATATTTTTTGAAATACATAACTATACTACATCCGCGTAAAATTATAAACGTAGAGCCCCGACAAACTTGGAAGTTTCATTTCTGGAAAGTCATCAAAAGACGTTTTTATGGCAATGCCAATTTTCAAATTGGCACTCTTCCGCTGAAAACGTTGTCATCTCCAAAGCAAACGATATCACACCTATACAATTTCGCTCGGCTTTTAAAAATTTGGCAAAAAGTCTTAGTGCAGCCTATTTCAAAATGATAACACAAAAATTTGAACTTTGATCAACAGAACAAACATTTTTGCGTCTACCCCATTTCATTCTTAAGAATTTCATCATCGTGGTTTATATCCCTAAGAACTGTTAGGAATTTCGCTTCTGTGTAAGGTAAAATCGGTATTTTTTTAATGGATGTCCCTAAATATAATTTATGGGGGAAATGGCGGACTAAGTTGCATTTTGTAAAGAGATACCATAAGCACTTAGGCAATTTTGCGGAAAATGGGCATGGAAATCGTTTTAGTCTATTTTTTTAAATACTGAAAGTTTTGACTGAAAATTGAGTAAAAAAATACTTTATTATCGTTTGGTTTATAGTGCTTTCCTTTGGTAATAATGTTCTTGAAAAAAATATGAAAATTTTCGGTTCGAATAAGATGAGAATGAAGTCTAACGAATGGGATAAAATCAGAACAATTGAGAAGAGTGCCAATCAAATCACAGTTAAATGGTTTTTGAGAGTTCAACTGCTTGAAATTGCAATCGAGTGTTGAATAAGTTTATCGGTTGAGTTTGATGTTGAATTGCGAGAGAAGGCCCTTTAAAATCATCTGACCTATTGACTATGAAAAAGAAAAAAATTGAAACCGTTTCAAGTGGAATTATCTGTTATCAGGGCTGTTTTTGTGGGGGCACTTGTAATTTCGCAAATATCAAAAAATTGCCATAAAAACAAGTTGAGACTTGTCTGTCACCGTGCAATGTGCATGCATGTGTTTGTGTACGTAGAGGTAGAGTTCATTCAATCACTAAAGAATACTGGCGCAGAAACCAATTTTGTTCGGAATGTCAATACATTATCTAACCAAAAAACGTTTGCACTTTTAAATTTTCATACAGCGTTTGAGGTATCCATATTTATTCCACAAGTTGTTACAAACTCTTTTTTAAAGTTAAAGTTAAATTAAGGATAAACCCGAATGTTTCCGAATTCCGAATTTTTTTGAACAATACAAAAATAATTTATTTCGATTTTTTCCTCAAAACACAGTGGCAAGGGGTGGGGGGTACAAAAAATTATGGACTTTCGAGAATTAGCGTGTCTCCGAAACAGAAGTGACAAAAAAAGGTCTGCCTGTTATTATTATGAAGTATTTATAACGTAAGTTGATAGAAAATAAACTTATGTTGTGGAACTTATAATGATAGGTTATTCCATTCAATGACACTTTGGGCCAGTATCAAGATTTTTGAATTAAGGATTGAGGATCAAGGAAATAAGATGATAGTGATTTAAAACATTATCATTGATCTGTACATCCCACTTTGGAAAGAAATTAATGGAAGTTACTGAAGCTTTTCAAAAAAGAATATGTTTATTATCGTGGAAAAATTTCTTTTGGAAATTTCATTATGCTTCCTAAAATTGCATTTTAGTAAATTTTTTCAATTAAAATAAAATGGGCGAGTCTATATTTAGTTAGATTCAATGCGGAAATCAAAAGCTAAAATTGCAAGTACCTATGTATCTTCCAACTATAAGTATGAAGAAACAATTTTGAAGAACATTTCTTCCTTGTCTGGTTTTAAAAAATGAAAGAGAAATCGAGGCGGATGGTTTCCTCGATAAATCAAAAAACATTATTGGGTAAAAATGATGAATGTAAAATGTGATAATTTTAAATTTTAAGTAAAAGGGTACTTTCCCATTTTTAAATACTGGGAACAAGTAAAGAAAAATGAAGCAGATGAAAATTTTTTTACAATAAATTCAAGTGCTCTTTATTGCCATTGGTAATACAAATTTTTCACGCATTAAACAAATATTTAAAAGCAAACCACCACGAACATTTACTCTGAAACTTTCTTCTCTGTTCTTACCTCTCAAATTTCTGAGACCTCGGTTTTTGCAGAAAAATCATTATTCAATTGGAAGCAGTATCACGCCATTTTCTTTCATTTTCTCCTAGTCAATATTTTTCTTTAATATGGCATTGATTCTTTGATTCTTCATTTTCCAAATTGCCTCAGTTAATTTCCATTGATTTCCTTCAATTAACTTTTTATTCTTGGATTACTTGTGTTATCAATTTCATTTCTAGAAGAATTGACGCTCTGATCCAAAAGTAAAAATTCCTAATAGCAAATTAAACTAAAAATAAGTCGCGTAGACTTTCAAAATTTCAGGAAAATGTTGAGGGGATGTTTTATTTGTAATATTCTCTATTGGTAACTCTGGATTGAAATTGAATGAATATTATTCGGCGTGTATTTCCTTTCTTCAAATACAGGGTGATACTGTATCCGTGTGGACTTAAAAAAAGCGTTTTAGTGGTTTTTGATTGCTATAACGCATTTTTGAAATGTTTTTATTTAGTGACCTTTGGTTAAAATGTAAATTTGTTCCTTTTCTTTATTCAAAACATCCCTTTTTCCAGTCTGCGATATCGCAAAGTTACATTAATTTACAAAAAGTAATAAATTTGAACTTTAGAGGTAAAGATCAAAAGTATTTTTCTGCTTTTATTATACATAGTTCGTTTTTACCAATTTCTTTATTACCATGGAAGAAATCCCTTCATGAATATGAGATTCTGAAACACCAATCATATAGGTATGTAAAATTTTAGCGAAAAAAAAATGAAAACACATTTCTTCTCAAATTTTCTTCACATTGTAAAGTGAAATTATAAACGTGAAGCTTGCGTTGCTAAGAGACATTTTCGAAACAAACGTGGTACCTATTTGTATCATCTGTTTTATGAGATTCTAAAGCCCTTAACCCCTTCCACTCCAGCCGTAATTTTAAAAGTATCTTCCCCATACCATTTTTTTGTACCATACCAGACCTAATATGAATTTCCACGTGCCATCCCATCCTTCTTTACGGCTACATAATTCAAATGCGTCGTATCCATATGTGGATATCATGGTACCCTGATGCACACCTTGAAATATCCACATGTTGGATACCTGGAGTGGAAGGGGTTAATAATCCATGTTAGCGAATATTGTACACAGTTCTGGAACACAACGAACGGATGTTTTAGAGATGTCCAAATAAAAGTTGTTGCGTAGGATAAAACATTTCTGCTACTAGAGCAATAATAGAATAATGATCCATTGTAGACCATCTCATTTTTCTACGAAATTCTGGATTGTAAACTGGTAAAATTCTTGTTCAATCATAAATTTGTTCGATAAAAAATACCGAGTTCGATCTTAAATTCAAACTGAAAACAGTTCGTGCGTATTTTATAAAAAGAAAATGTTTCTCGGTACTAATTTAAAGGTTTTCTTGTATCTATAATTAAGTTGTTTGTCTCGTATACGTGGATACTTCATAGTTTTGCTAATGAGACTCTTAAAATTAAGCTTATTGTAAATATGTTAATTTGTTTTTCTGTTGAACTAAATTGAATAATTGATGCAGTGCTTTTTGTTAATATTATCTCGGTATGTTAAGTGGTGTGTAAGGCAAAAAAAAAATGTGAGCCGGTCGTGGGCGATTTGGTGTAATAAATGCCCCAAGTACTAAGTATTATCAGAATGTATAACTTAGTTAACAACGCTATTTTAAATGACCAAACTTAACCAATAATTTAAGTCTATAAAAACTGGTATCATTGTTCTGTGGTAATAAATTTAAAGTTTTCACATTAAATCCTTTTCAATTCTGAGCTCAGCTTTTTTGTGGTCGGAGATTTAAGATGTAAAATAGAATGAGCTGTATTTCTTTATATTCAAATGAGCAAGCGGACTCCGGTGGTGTCTTATGTTGGTTGCCCTTACACTCGTTCCGTCTAAATTGGAATTCAGTTATATTTTGCCGGACTGACGAAAAAAACAAAAACCGAGGCGACGGTTCTACAATTTGTTGAATTGCAAACAAGTGTCGCTACAATTAGTTTTACCAATACCCCGATCCCGTTCCAACGGAAATTGTGGCGATTTTTCGCCTTTAAGCCATTAATCATTTAAAATATAATACGTAGTTAGGGGATTTTGCATGAAAAACATTTTTTTTATGTAGAGAAAATTACGGATTGCACTATTGGGAGAACCGGCAAACACCTTAACAAAAGAATGCGTACAATGAATTCCACCCTGTTAAATGTTTTGACGGAATTTGGTCTTTATTATTAAGAGAATTTAGTGCGTCGCTACTGAATGTATCGAAATTCTATTGATTTGCAGAGAACGAAGGCAGATGTGTTTTGGAATTAAATAAATTGATAAACGCACCCCCTTACAAAACTTTCACCGTTGCCTTCGCTTGATTACGTACAGAGATAATATTTTTTTCCTTTCGAGACAAGACAAAACGTGCCGACCAATTTCTCTTCATTGTCAGAATTCTAAATCCTGGATTAGGACGATCCTTACTGCCCTTGAAGTCTTGCATTAAACAATGCCATAAACCATTGTATTAGGATCAGAATTTTAAATTATATTTTATGGGTGCAAATGGTATCGACCTGAACTTTTGTATTTATGGAACTCCTTTTATACACACAACCGTGGAGGGTAAGCGAAATTTAAAACTGCCCTTGTAATATTTCATTTCTATTTAAAAAATCACCCTTTTACTATTCCAACCAGTAATAATCGTTAATGGTGCAATTGTGCGATTTCAAAAAATGTGTTACAAAAGCGACGGGCCCATAATTTTTAAACGTCATAACGTCAGGGAAGGCGAATAAAAACTTAATTAAAAATAGCCGATTAAGAATTCGAGATATTCGAGATAAGAATATTGATAAATCGTCTGTCAAAATGGTCAAACGAATCTAGCGGCTTCATTAACATAAAGTATACCAAAATATTTACAAGAGAATGCTGGGTGACAATCTTACCCCGTGCCTTACGCAGAAAACGGGGAGTGAAACAATGAATATTAAACAAGCTCGAAATCCATAACTTGATCGAAACAAAAAGAAACGAACTACAAGCGAAGGACAATATTCCTTATTTCGAGGCAGGCAGGTAAAAGTGGACAAAAGGCGCATTCTACGTCCTTTTGTTACTCTTTTTAAATTATGTGGGTGCACACGCAGGTAAGGATTATTAAAGGAATGTGTCCGTTTTCAAGATAAATCATAACGTTGACATTCGACTACTGTATTTTTTTTGCAAAATTATTAAAATGACCTTTTGTAATAGGGGGCGTTTGCAATCTCAAGCGTACAGGCCCTAAGGGGGCGCACATGGAAAATAACGAAAAACGAAAAAATACAATCTCCCTATGAAGCCAAGCATGTAATGAATTTCAGCGTCTTCTTATCCGTACCAGCGTCACGACGTTGGGGCGTCTCTTAAAACGCCCGATACGGCTAAGCCTCTCGAAAGTTCCGCTTTATTGCAATATTCACCTCACTACATTGACATATGAGATGTTCCAAATTGAAAAGATCTGGACTAAAGATTCTTTTTAGTTAAAAATTTAATATTTACAGGCATTTGTATATCAAAAGTGATGCGGATTCAGGTATCGAAATTGAAAAATTAGGTATATTTGCTATTACTTTTATCGCGTTTAATAATTTTAATTCGATAGCTAAATTGTTAAGACAGACTTTTCCACTCTGATGATGATTAAATCATTCGGTTAGTTTAACAGAACCCGCTCGGAAGCCTTGGGCAAGGCGAATTTACCATTGATATTATTGAAGTCATTGATTGATTAACACAACTTTGTTTTGCACCCCTTCTATACGCATATAAATATATTATATAGATCTCTTTAAAGATACACTCGATAGAGCAAAAAATTCTCATTTGTCAGCATCAAACAAAGGATTGCGATTCGTTAGCGATCTCGAGTGTATATGATTTTAAGTTAAAGATAAACTGATATTGGAGAAACGCTGAAAATTCGGATCCGTACAATATTAGCAGTAGGTATAGGGGCCATATATAAGATTTGAAAAGCAAATGTAGCAAATTCATTCATCTATTCTTCGAATTATCTTAACGGGGAATGGTCTAAAGACGATATATGGCAAAAGGGAGAAAAAGCTCCCAGAACTGTTCCAAATCACTCAATTCTCTTATAAACATGGCATAAACTGTTTAAAAAAAGTCATCTAAAACATCCCCTCGATTTGAAATTGAAACATTAGGCGTATATTTTGCAGGTATACAGTGAACATAAATAAGTTGTGTTAATCGAAATTTTTCTAAATTCCTACTAAATAATAAATACTAAATAGAAAATTAGAAACAACACTCAAAGTGTAATTTCAATATTTTGTATATGAAACAGGAAAGTGAAAAAGCAAAAAAAGGACCAAATCTAGTTGTCTAATGCTTCAAATGCCATCCATGGAAAGTATTTACAAACCTGTTTATGTACCAAAAACGTGCCTACCATGTACCACTAAAACAACATTATTATTTTAAATTAGTGTCACAGAAATAATTTATGCGATGTATTGTCACAAATCATCATTACGCTTGTGATAAAATAAAAGTATTAAACGAGTTATTTTTGAGAAAGTTGAGAAAAACATTTATTGAGCATAATTTAGATGTTGCGAATGTAAATGGTAAAAAGTTCAATTTCATATAGTAAAACAACGAATTAAATTTTATTGAAGAAATGTCCTTGTTAGTCAGTGGTGTCAAGCAGCTTTCTTCATTTTTTATTATTTGACAGGGCTCATTTTAGATGCAACAGATGGTATGATAAATCATGCTTCCAATTGATCTAATTTTAACCGTATAATAGGTACTTTAAAAAGTAGAAGTCTTCTATTTAGGGTTCCCAAAAATTGAGTCATTAAGACCGTTTCAAGACGTCAGGGGGGGGGGGATGTCAGGGGGTTGAAAACAGACCCCAAATTCTTATTTAACGCCTTGCATGCATCGTCTCTGCAGAACCACCAAAACACCACCTCCTGAACCACTGTATAGTTACCATTATGGATCGAACCAAACTTTTCTCTGATCCTCAACAAACCTAGGGAGGTTAGAGCCTTTACTGACACTAATACACGTTACAGTACTTCATTTGAACAATCTAATACCTTGTCGAGCTACTCAGATGATGTGGTATCTATTCTACCTAACTTCATGCCTTTTTGTTTCAGAGCACGCCATAATTTGATTGAAATGCCGATTTTGGAAATACTAAAATCGGAATTCTTCTTCTGTTTAAGTCCAATCATACATCTTCAGTTGATTTCTTCTCAACTATACCACCCCCGTGAGTTCTATTTGTGTTTTCGGCGTATGTATCAAATTCATTTGAGGTTGTAGGGAAGTTTTCATGTGAAAAACTTTTGTCAGCAAGTGAAGATTGACTATTTAAGGTCGATACATGTTTTGACTTCGGAATAGTAAGTTAATATAGTTCTTCCTCTCCAAAGCTCCTTTCTTCTTCAGTAGTAAGTCAGTTTCTACGGAAATCGGCACATTTTCCTATTTCCGAAACCTTTCGTTGAACACGTTTACGATTTTTGCCGCCCCTACAATCATACCGCCATGGGCTGTAGTTCAGTGTTGTCCATACGTTAATTAGGTAATCAAGAAATAAAAAAATCACTAAAACAAGAACCGTGATTTGGATATATCACAAGCGTTTTATGATCAAATCGGTTTCAAGGGAAGAGATTATATGACAATTTACCATTTCAGAAATTTGATATACATACTTTAGAGCCATTTACAGTGTTATGACGTTATGAGAAATTACTATTATGATTATTTTGCTCTTATTGAGAATGAAAGAAATCATACTTTGAAGTCTGAATAACGATAATAATATTATATAATGAACTGGCTAGGTAATTCTATTCAAATGGTTATGGAGATATGAGAAAGACACAGAAAGCTAATGCTAAGGGAACCATCTCTAGAAGTACCAACTTGTAAAGGTCTAAATCAACTCTTACTGAAAACTGCAAACTGAAGAAGAACGAACCAATAAAAAGAACGCCATATACAGATATCGCGTGGATGAAAACCAAATATGCATCAAGAGGAAAAGCCTTGTAAACCGATTTCAAAAATTTGTGAAAAGGAGGAGGCTCTTCGACCAGCTTGACGGAATTCCCAAAATTGCACAGCAAATAAAAACTATTAAAGAGAAATACGGATGCGGAAAGAGAAGAGACGTAGACGAAAACCAAGAAAAATATAGATCGACCAAATAGGAAACGAAAAAGGCTAAATGAAATAATGAAATTGGGAAAGCATGAAAGACATAAATAGAACAGACCTCCATGCTGCAGGACGTATAAGTAGAAAAGTGAAGAAGAAAAGATGAAGAATGGAAGATGGTGAAATGGATAATTACACTGTGACTAAGTAAGTGAAAAGTTGCGCTATAAATTGACAAATTTCCCCAAGAAACATAATTATGAAATCATCTTAGTAAAACAATGCCTTTTCATTAAATTCAAGCTCATTTTCAATTTCAAATACAACGTACAAGGAAAATCGTAGACAAGGGCAGACCAAGCAGCATTGGTTGCAAGGTTCTAGATCAGTACCCTATTTTGCAATCGTGGATGTTTTTATGTTATAGAACCCCGATTTCATATTCGTAAAGAATTGACAGGCTTCAGATCTCATGCCTAAGCCTGATGATCACGCGATACTATATCATCAAGCTCGCTGTTTATTATACAGGGTGGCCCAACGAAAAGGTAACAGACGGGTTTCTGGCCAGAGGGAATTTTTTTTTGGGAAACGCAAAAATGCGTCAATTTTTATATCAAGGGGGACAACTTTCGCCATGATTTTCAACCTGAAGTGATTTCATCCCTTAGCGCTGTGAGAACAACCCCTAAAATTTAAATAGGGATGATGGGGGAGGTGATACGTCATTTGAAAGGTCTTTCTGTCCTGAATTCAGCGCACTAGTTTTTTTTATATTTTTTTTATTTTTAACCAAAAAAATGAAAGTTCCAAAATGGAAAATGAGGAAACAGATTGAGGCATTTAAAAACTCAAAAAAGCTCGGACAGGTCAATTGTTTTTTTCTTAGAGAAGCTAGGTACTTTTACTGCTATTTGACAACATTGTTTCACCCCTTGGGTACAGGGTAAACAACCCTTAAATTTTTAAATAAAAACAAGGGTTAATTTTTTCTTGTACTAATTAATAAAACAAGTTTATGAAAATTCAGTCTTAATTTAATAAATGTTCGAAGTGCCTGCCTTCAGCTTCCATGCAATAGTACAAATTTTCATTAAATCGTTCCCGTACATTTTGCAACATTTGAGGAGTGATCAGGCGGCATTCATGTACTATAAGGTCATGTAACTCCTTCAAAGGTTCCCGACCAGTGGAAAAAACTTTACTCTTTACATGACCCCATAAAAAAATCTAATGGGGTGAGATCAGGAGGAACGATTTAATCAAAATCTGTATTATTACATGGAAGCTGAAGGCAGACACTTCGAGCATTTATTAAAATAAGGGTTGAATTTGCATAAACTGGTTTTATTAATTAGCACAAGAAAAAATTAACCCTTGTTTTTATTTAAAAATTTAAGGGTTGTTTACCCTGTACCCAAGGGGTGAAACAATGTTGTCAAATAGCAGTAAAAGTACCTAGCTTCTCTAAGAAAAAAACAATTGACCTGTCCGAGCTTTTTTGAGTTTTTAAATGCCTCATCTCTTTCCTCATTTTCCATTTTGGAACTTACATTTTTTTGGTTAAAAATAAAAAAAATATAAAAAAACTAGTGCACTGAATTCAGGACAGACAGACCTTTCAAATGACGTATCACTTGCCCCATCATCCCTATTTAAATTTTAGGGGTTGTTCTCACAGCGCTAAGGGATGAAATCACTTCAGGTTGAAAATCATGGCGAAAGTTGTCCCCCTTGATATAAAAATTGACGTGTTTTTGCGTTTCCCAGAAAAAAATTCCCTCTGGCCAGAAACCCGTCTGCTACCTTTTCGTTGGGCCACCCTGTATACAATATAGGTACTTGGCACATTACAGAAATAAATTGGGTATAACAAAAATATGGAGTTTGCTTATATACCGGGTGGGCCATTTGAAGCGTCTTTTAATTCTCTATGCGATAGCATGGCCGAAATTAGTTTCATTCAAGCCCCAGCAACCCCTACACAAGAATTTAAATGGGGAAAGTGGTCGATGGACTCCTAATTTAAAGCGTCTTTCAATTTTCTATGCGATAGCATGGCCGAAATAAGTTTTATTCACGCCCCAGCAACCCTTATCTCAAGAATTTAAATAGGGAAAGGGGGTCGAGCGACCCCCTCATTTGAAGCGTCTTTCAATTCTCTATACGACAGCATGGCCGAAATTAGTTTTATTCAAGCCCCAGCAACCCCTAACTCAAGAATTTAAATAGGGAAAGGGAGTCGAGCGACCCCCTCATTTGAAGCGTCTTTCAATTCTCTATGCGATAGCAGGGCCGAAATTAGTTTTATTCAAGCCCCAGCAACCCTTATCTCAAGAATTTAAATGGGGAAAGGGGGTCGAGCGACCCCTCATTTGAAGCGTCTTTCAATTCTCTACGCGAGAGCATGATGGCCGAAATTAGTTTTATTCAATTTTTTTAAAACAACAACCCCCAACAAAATCAAAAGTGGTCGAGTGACCCTCATTTTAAAGGTCTCTTGATTCTCTAAAAATTGAATAAAACTAATTTCGCATGTCGTATAGAGAATTGAAACATTCCCTATTTAAATTCTTGAGTTAGGAGTTGCCGGGGTTAGGGGGTTGATGGATGTGTCAATGTCAAGTTTGACATCAAAAGTTGCCCCCACAAAATCAAGAATCGACCTGTCCGAGCATTTTTTTAAGAAACTCGTCTGAGTGTCCCAAAACAGGCGTATTTCCTTTTCAATGGCGCACCCTGCTACCTTGTAAAACACTATGCACTCGGCAGTTTTGTAAAAGGTGATGTATTTACTTGAAGGTATAAGATTGAATTATATTTGCATTAAAATAAGGAAAAAAATATTCAATATATTTTTAAATAAAGAAATGTCGAAAAATTCTACAAACAAACGACATTCTAAAAAATAAAAGGCGACCTTGACCTCATGGACCAAATTCAAACGTAGATTAAAGACAAAAATACTCATCAAGTCCCCTTTCTATGATGAAGCTTCAAAATGTGTAAAAGATATTGACAATTTCGGAGGAAAAGGTAGGAGGCTCACTAATGAAATATTGATCACAGCTTTCTTACGATAATAGTGTAATGAAAAATTGGAAAACATCGAGACGTTTGACCCACTTTTCTTATTTGATCCGTGTACGAATAAATTTTTAATCGAAAAATCGCCGTTTTGTCGGTGTTTTAAGGCAAAAAGTGTAGGTTTTAAAATTCGCATTTAATATCTGAGAGGCGCGCAATCAGATAGTTCGAAAATGAGAGTGAATGCGAGTGCATTGCATTTCAAGTTTTTTCGGCAAGATAAGTAAAAAACCGTAGCCTATTCTGTGAAAGACAAAGATTTAAACTCGTCAACTGTAGACGTCTATCTTGATGCAAACTGTCAACCATCAATAACGATTGGAAGAAAATATTGGCTTTAATGACGTCAATTTTAAAGTCGACGAATGTTACGGACGAGACAAAACTTTTACCTAAAAATTAACGAGGCCTTTTTTATACGCATCTGGAATATAAAATAGTCATATATTTGAATTTTTCATTGGAGCAAAATGAAAAATAAATTGTTTTGACAGCCCGAGCCATCTTGATTTCAATAATTAGCAATTCTAAAAGTTATGCATTTATTTATTTGCGACCAGACAAAAGGATTGCGGTGACAGATTTAAATATTCAAATCGACAACCAAGACTAAACCAGTCCGTTAATGCTGTCGCCATCACTCAACATTTACAATGAGAAATATGCTAATATGGCGTACTGTAAATATTATCTCAATTTCATTTATGTCTGTGAATATATGATACATTATCCTTTCCTGTAATGTGGATTCCTATCCATCGTTATCTGATCGACGTATTTTGCATATAATGCACTTCCAGTTGTAATTATACTATTCTCGCATCCAGAAAAAAGGTACCTATATAAATATTTAGTAGAGACGAGCAATATTAGGACGCACGTACTCAGTCTGCTGTTATCGTGAAACCACAAAGGAACGGCGGACATAACTTTTTTACAGCAGTTGGAAAAATTAATTATTTACGTCGAGATCACGACGTGACCACCTTGCATCAAACTTAAACTAAACAACTAGACATGCGAGTTCCGTTTTTAAAAATGAAAATTCAGAGAAACGGGAAAGAAAATCAATTATCGTGGACGGCGAAGACTTTCGTATTCACAAAGTTCGTAGTGTGCAAAGGCGATATATCCAGCCGAGCAGCTTGAAGCAAGGGCTAATTGGGAAAATAAAGGTGTATAGTGAGGGCGGTGCTGGAAAATTCATGCGCGAAGCACCACCAACCCTCAATTGGAGGCGGCGAGCTTTTCCCGAAACGACAAACCGTGGGCTTGATTACGAATTTAACACATAAGCCAGCAAGTCTCGCACCCCCTTTGAGTAATTAACCAATCTTTATACTTGCCTCCGTTCCAAAAGAGCGAAAGCTCTAGACAACGAATTGAATTTAAGCGGACGATAAAATATGACACAAAACATCTCATAAAGCTGTAAGTTCACTAAATGATATCGTTGGGAGCGTGATAACGGCTTTGGTATGATCAAATGGCTATATAACAAGTCATAACTCTGTTTTGCTATGCGGAATAGTGATTCTTGGCATATTTGAGATTCTTTAGTTGCTAACCGAGTTTATTACGGACGGAGATCATGGCTATGTTCAGAATTTAGTGTTACACGACGTATTAGACGCGTTTTTTCGATCCACAGACGTGCTTAGACCACTACAAATACAGATTAGTTAAATGACCCTTTTCCAAAGCCCTCTAAAAAACGCCTCCGCTTTCATCCGAAATGCCATAAATTAGGTAACATCCTAATTTTTTTTTTCTTTCACATAAATCCTATTTCAAGAAAATTCACAGCCATATCTTAGAATTAGAGATTCATATACGTGAGGTGAAAACAGCTTTTCAGTATACTTTTTACTGTGTAATATTGGAGGGAAAATTCTTGGCTTATTTAGGACATCACTACTTTGTAACAAAAATGTCCATAAAATATAGTAATAAAACCGTTTTATAGGCAGCAGATGAGTACCAAAATAATTTCACTTATTGATACTTTGATGCACTTTTCACCTCTGACAATTCCGTTATTCACAAATATTTTTGCGCATTAAAATCTCGATCGATAAGAAATGGGACGTAATTCCGAAATTTATATAATGGGGAAATATTTTCGATCCTTTGTCTTTGATTATGCGGAATCAAGAGAAGAAAGTTTAAGTACTCACAGATTTTTACGTTCAAAGCATTTATTGTACCGGCCTAAACTGAAGAGTGATGGTATCGATTACGTTCAACTGATGGATTTTTGCTATGAGCGCAATGAAGAAATAGTGGATCAACTAGGGATATATTAAGCACAGGGTTATGTATGACTCTATAGGCGTGTTTTGTTTGTTTAAACACGTAACGTGAACTTGAATTTGTATAGTTCGTGACATATACTTATCCATATGAATGCATAGGTAACAGTTTTAGAGAAAATATTGAGCAGCAGAACAGAAATTTCCAAATCGGACAGGAAACGTATTGTAAAAAGGCTTGTTAGCTTTTTTTATGATTAGATATTCAAATGGCCTAAAATTCGAAACAGAAACTGGGGACGTTACCGTTAAGTTGTAAACGTATAAAAGAAAACTAGTTCGGCGTTTTTAAAACTACCTGTACTTCGAGATATTTGCAACTCCTGTAATTTTTTCAAAATGTTTATTCCAGAATAAAATTGTGTTTCTTCCATCAGCAAAAAATTAAAGAAACAATATGGATCATTAAAAGATTAAACCAAACGCTTGCCTAGTTTTCACTATGACGTTAAAAATTTAAGAAATGCCACTGTTCAAAAGATTTGAGAATGAGTCGGCTGCAAATAAGCCAAAATAAAGATCGTGGCCACTGCGTTTTTTGGAATTACCTTATTGATATTGCTGTGTAACATTCGATTGATCTAAAAAAGGGGAAGAGCTTGGCCTGATATGCTCGACGAATTAGATATTTAAATACCAGAAGTGTTTAAACTAAAAATCGTCATATAGTTCAAATTTGGATCAGATGACGTGTAAATAAAGCTTTATATTGATGACTAATGCATCTTTGGAAATTGGTTTCCAAGGACTCAGAAATATTACAAATTATTTTTTTGGACACACATTACTAGACCATTAGAAAGGAACAGTAAATGTACAGAAAGAAAGCAAGAAAGAATCTTCACTTATGGCGATTCCGCGACACTTCAAAAATTTGAAAAAGATAAAGGATGCCATGTGTCGGTATTGGATTTTTCAAAGATAGCGAACGACAAAACAGATCAATTAAAGCATCGTTTCCTTGCAGTTGTTAGATTAAAAATGATTTCAACGAACCAAGATTAAACAAGGAACTTTTTAGGAACTCAATAAATAGAATTAAAAATTATTTATTTTGGGTTAACTGTGTAGGTAATGTTTTTTATTAATTATTTCCAAACGTTTCGAACACCACTTACAGGTGCCTTCTTCAGTGGTTAAAAATTAAACGAAAAGAAAACTGACAAATGGTACAATTAAAATTAAATTGTCAACTAATAAATATGCCAACTAAATAATTAAATATTGTTATCTATGACACGAACATGCTTCAAAACCAAGTGCCAAGCCTTATTAAGGCAAATATTATCAAACTGTCTATTAATATTATTAGGATGTTTATAAATTTCAATAGCTTCACGTTTGGAAATAATTAATAAAAAACATTACCTACACAGTTAACCCAAAATAAATAATTTTTAATTAAAATGAACAACTGTGGAAGCTTTCATTTTTATATTCAATAAATAGAAATTTCTTGGTTATTTGATTCAAATCAGCCTTATGTATTGTAAGGTTTATCAATAGCCGTTGAACGAAGACAGCACAGAGCAAATACGAAAAACCACAAATATAGTTTATGGTTGTGGTGACTTACCCTGTTGTTTTTTAAGGGTAACATTATTTTCGGTACTTTCAAAAAGGAGAAAAATGGAAAAAATAAGCTGGATAGTTTGGACAGGACAAAAAAAGAGAATGAATGAAAAGTTAATTTCTGCAAAGGATCTACAGCCTAAGACTCATTGTTTCCTATATGTAGTCATATTTGAGGCAAAAATGTTCAAGGACTCATTAGATTTCATTTCACCACTCTATTGCTTCTTTGAAAAAATGAGAGCTACCGTATCTCAACTTAAACGAACTATTCAAAGATAACCAAATGAAGAAGATTCCAGCCGTGCAAAAGCAATGAGAAAGAAAGAGTTATTAAAAGGTTGCACGGAGAAGACTTGATCTAAAAATATGGGGGGGGGGGAGAATATGACGAAATGCAAGCAAATAGCAAGGGAAGGGGAAGAACAGAAGCAAATTATCAAACTCTGAACCTAAGGGGTCTGACCTATTTGAAGTAGAACCCAACTTTTAGGGATGTATTTCCACACCTTCCTCCTTTGGTAGGAAAAGATGGGAAGAAAAACTGTTATTTCGTTATGCTATCCCATTGTGTATGTAATAGACTGTTGTGAGAGAGTGTCGTGGAATCGATGAAGTACGATTCTTCGGTCACACTGTCACTTAGAGCGGTAATACTTCCAACAGAACACGGGTTAAGATGAAGAATAGTGCTTGACACATGTAAAATACTTTTAATTACTTCATTACTGGCTGCGTTCAGAATTGTTTGCCGACAAGGTTCACTATGGGACGACCCCTTACTTACATAATTTTTTTCGATGTCATCGTCCAAGTCTTTCTCCAAAACTCATCCACAGATGAAGAAATGATGAAATTCGTATTCGACGACCGATTTTGATACTGACTTTCCTCCAAACCATGAGGAAGTTTCATCCCCCCCCCCCAACCTGGTTCGAAAGTAACATTACAACTTACGGAATTTGTATTTTAGGGAATTATTCCATGAACTTCAGTTACATTTATATGCAAATTATGCTGTTAGAAAAATGTTGAATGTAGCGGTGCTAAACTGTTGATAGAAGTTTGTACTCAAGATCGATAATACCAGAAAAAACAACGTGAGAGACTGGAGTGTATAACACTTCCTCTTTGGCTGCAATTTTTCATTGAATTTTACTCGAGGCTAGCTTTGTAAATGTATCTCTTTGACGGAAGGCAGGGTGCTGGTCTGACCTTCCAACATTTCTCCTTTATTCAGGCTTGGTACCACCATCTTCAATGATAAGCCACTGGATCCACCTAATATATAAAAGTGCATGAGGCGAAACGCGAGTAGGAACAGCTTTTACGAGCTACGGAAAGGAAAACATCGTGTACGATAAAACGGGCGACACTTCGAGATCAGCTTAGATGCAATCATATAAGGGAAGAACAACAGATAGAGGACGCAATAAAATGAATCAGAAAAAGAAGGTGAACTTAGGAGCGACCATGAAGATCGTAGGGATCTAACCAGAACCGCTAATCCCGAAGACCCATTAGTCGTTCACACGAGAGGTGGGTGAGATAAATAAAAAAGAAAATGAGTTAAGATACAGTGATTATAATTTCTTGAAAGTGTAGATCTGCCTCTGGACTAAACATTAAAGGGTTTTTTATATACACAGTGTGATTAGATACGGTCGAAAATAAAATTGAGTAAGAGTTGTTTCAAATGTAAAGCCATGGTGTGAATTAGCTACCAAAAGTCAATACTTGGTACAAGCGTCACTAAAACAAGTTCGAACGACTTGCCGAACTTGAAATGATGAAGAAAGGCGACCAAAAGACTTTACAAATATCGATTCTTCATTTGATTCAAACAGAGGATTTGTAGAGAAAAAAGTTTGTGCGCGATTTTTTAACAGAGTGAACCCTCCCAGAGACATTATCAGAAAATGATTCCAATTTCCTAAAATCGATATTGAACTGGTGAAAAAATACGGTGCTTCCCAAGACGATCCAGCGTCAAATGGCTGTCGAAAGGAGAGCCGAGGTCGAAAAAATGCGTCACTGTGCTCAAATGTGAAGACAATTATTTTCTGCGATAGTAAGGGCAGAATTGTGACGGTCAATAAGGGGTATCGTTACGAAGTTTTAAAACCTTTGATGATCAGGATCAGAACCCGTGTTCGACCAGAATTCCACCGGGTAAAAAAGTTGGGTTTTACTCCCAAAATGATGCTATGCTTGTAGGCGCTTTCTCAAGTAAACAAATTCGCCCAATTCGGATCTGTTTGACTTTTTTTGTACCACAACAAAAATGCCATTAGTTTAGACACCATCTAAAGGGCAGTGACTAGCAGGGGAGTTCGAAAACACGGAAACATTTTTAAATTGTTTCGAATAAACAAAAATTATCTTTGAAAAATCAGGCAATGGTTCCTTGTTAGCTCGTAAGACGTACAGAAGAAAAATTAAACCTTTAGCTTTGTATGCCTTTCATCGTTTGGAAAATGTGAAATTAAGTTGAAAAAACTAAGCACAATCGATTAAGCCCTTTATAATCGAAAATCTCCAAAATCAATAAAGCAACCACGAATGATCGATGAGTTTGTGTTAATGCATTTCTAAAATATCAAAAATAATAATTAAGAAAAGGATAGACAATAGGTTTCAAAACTAACTTTCATCAAGCATGTGGTAAAACGACTGTTCTAAGCGATAAAGAAATGATAACCTGATTGGTCTAATTTTTAACATGTGATTTACGTCGGTATTAACTTGCACCTGATTTATGCGATAAAAGCAGATGTCTAAATGTTCGCGTCGGTCTCGGTAGTGTACAAAACGCGTCGATTCGGTGGTGTAATTTTAAAACTTTTAAATAATAGTGATAGTGTGTGTTTTCCAATGGTGGATTGGGGTTAAAACGCATTGCAAGCAGGGTGAGTTTACGCCCTAAAATGGGTAACGCAACGCAATTAAAGTTGAAATGATCTAATGTACATTTTCGTATTTACAGATCAAGCAGCGCCGACGAGGACAAAAGGTAGGTGGATTTTTTCTTTTCAATGTAACATTTTGGCTGAAAAGTGATGCGCATCAGCTGCAAAAATTCGAAAATACATTTTAAGCAAACACTTTAGGTATTTCTCGTTATAGTATAAATGTCTCGAAAATAACAATTCGTAAGGAGACAAATGTACATAGCTAAGCGTCAATTCGATTTATTTTAGAGACAATTTAAGCGATTTAAAGAAATGGCGCTACTTAAATAGGGGTGGCTGTCGTATTTGCAATAGTATTTCGTAGTAAAGCAAGAGAAATTGAACTTTTCGATATATAATATAAAGGCCTAAACTTATTTGGACGACTATCCGCTAACTTATCTGCGTCCAACTCGAATTGGAATATTTTAAATTCAGAATTCGTTTTCCATTCGCTTTTGCTCGAGGGGGGCGTCAATAGGCTTACGCGTGTGGGTTTAAAGCTAGAAAATTTAGTTTTCCTCATACGCATTTGTATTGTGTCTTCCCGTTAATATTTGAAAGGAAACACTATAGTATAAATGATGGAAAGGGCCTTGTAAATGTTTGGGGATGGGTCGATGGATCGATTAATTAATGAATCGTTTTTCGGCGTCGATGAACCATGGAGGTTATGGTACCATAATTACGCTTGGTCAACAATTGCAATTTCGAACGTTTCAAAGTACATTAAACTCGGTTGTTATTATTATTAATATTAACATCATTTTTATTCGCCAGTAACGCGTTAGTTTAAAGTATTATAACTTTTTTATGATCGAACGCTCATATTAAACACCTGCGCGCTATTAAAAGTTGTCCGAACACCTTCTTTGACTTGTTTGGCCGGCCACAGGCAGAATAGTTCGTAAATAAGTATTGTATAATTTATAACCTGGTTTGAGTTTAATTCATGCCCATCTCTCGCTCTAACTCACACTCATTACCAAGTGTCCTTCTCGCTCTAGTCTGAGTGCTGTAAATTATATTAAAGTATTGTAGTCTGTAGTTTGGTTTTTAACGTCTCAAGTATTGGCATCGCGAACGGAATTTCTTACCTTAAACAAATGACCCCAACACCGAATACCAATTTCTTATTCAAATTCTTTTTTACAATTCCTGTTTATTTTATAACAGCTTTGTTTATATTAAAAAAATTAAAATTCACATTTCAATACAGTTTTCCCTCGATTTTAGTATAATAAATCACGCAGTTTTGAATTTTTGAAAATACATAAATTGATTCGATTAGGTGCGTTATAAACGTGTAGAATTTATTCACTTTTAAAATCAAAATTTTGAACCAAAGATCAACCAAATGTGAATTTTCCAGATTAATTGACTGGATTGGGTGCATTATAAATATGTATAGAATTTATTCGCTCTTCAAATCAAATAATAATTGGTTCGATTTGGTGCTTTATAAATGTGTATACTTAATCTATTCGCTTTAAAATCAAAATCAAAATTTTGAACTAAATGTAAATTTTGAGAATAATTGGGTGCGCTATCAATGTGTAGAATTTATTCGCTTTTAAAATCAAAATTTTGAACCAAAAATCAACCAAATGTGAATTTTTCAGATTAATTGACTGGATTGGGTGCATTATAATTATGTATAGAATTTATTCGCTCTTAAAATCAAATAAAAATTGGCTCAATTTGGTGCTGAATAAATGTGTAGAATTTATTCGCTTTAAAATCGAAATTTTCAGCCAAATATAGATAGTAAATTTTGAGAATAATTGATTCGATTGGGTGAGTTATAAATGTGTATAATTTATTCGCTTTAAAATCAAAATTTTGAACCAAATGTTGTAAATTTTGAGAATAATTGGGTGCGCTATCAATGTCTAGAATTTATTCGCTTTTAAAATCAAAATTTTGAACCAAAAATCAACCAAATGTGAATTTTTCAGATTAATTGACTGGATTGGGTGCATTATAATTATGTATAGAATTTATTCGCTCTTAAAATCAAATAAAAATTGGCTCGATTTGATACTTAATAAATGTGTACAATTTATTCGCTTTAAAATCGAAATTTTGAGCCAAATATCGTAAATTTTGAGAATAATTGACTCGATTGGGTGCGGTATAAATGTGTAGAATTTATTCGCTTTAAAATCAAAATTGTGAACCAAAAGTCAACGAAATGTGAAATTTTCAGAATAATTGACTCGGTTGGGTGCATTATAAATATGTAAAGAATTTATTTGCTCTTAAAATCAAATACTAATTGGTTGATTGAGTGATTTATGAATGTGTAGAATTTATTCGCTTTAGAATCAAAATTTTGAACCAAATGTTGTAAATTTTGAGAATAATTGGGTGCGCTATCAATGAGTAGAATTTATTCGCTTTTAAAATCAAAATTTTGAATCAAAAATCAACCAAATGTGAATTTTTCAGATTAATTGACTGGATTGGGTGCATTATAATTATGTATAGAATTTATTCGCTCTTAAAATCAAATAAAAATTAGGTCGATTTCGTACTTTATAAATGTGTAGAATTTATTCGCTTTAAAATCGAAATTTTGAGCCAAATATCGTAAATTTTGAGAATAATTGACTCGATTGGGTGCGCTATCAATGTCTAGAATTTATTCGCTTTTAAAATCAAAATTTTGAACCAAAAGTCAACGAAATGTGAAATTTTCAGAATAATTGACTCGGTGGGTGAATTATAAATATGTAACGAATTTATTTGCTCTTAAAATCAAATACTAATTGGCTGATTGAGTGCTTTATGAATGTGTAAAATTTATTCGCTTTAGAATCAAAATTTTGAACCAAATGTAAATTTTGAGAATAATTGGGTGCGCTATCAATGAGTAGAATTTATTCGCTTTTAAACTCAAAATGTTGAACCAAAAATCAACCAAATGTGAATTTTTCAGATTAATTGACTGGATTGGGTGCATTATAATTATGTATAGAATTTATTCGCTCTTAAAATCAAATAAAAATTGGCTCGCTTGGTACTTTATAAATGTGTAGAATTTATTCGCTTTAAAATCGAAATTTTGAGCCAAATATCGTAAATTTTGAGAATAATTGACTCGATTGGGTGCGTTATAAATGTGTAGAATTCATTCGCTTTTAAAATCAATATTTTGAGCCAAATGTCAATAAATGTGTAGAATTTATTCGCTTTAAAATCAAAATTTTGAACCAAAAGTCAACGAAATGTGAAATTTTCAGAATAATTGACTCGGTTGGGTGCATTATAAATATGTAAAGAATTTATTTGCTCTTAAAATCAAATACTAATTGGCTGATTGAGTGCTTTATGAATGTGTAAAATTTATTCGCTTTAGAATCAAAATTTTGAATCAAATGTTGTAAATTTTGAGAATAATTGGGTGCGCTATCAATGCCTAGAATTTATTCGCTTTTAAAATCAAAATTTTGAACCAAAAATCAACCAAATGTAATTTTTCAGATTAATTGACTGGATTGGGTGCATTATAATTATGTATAGAATTTATTCGCTCTTAAAATCAAATAAAAATTGACTCGATTTGGTACTTTATAAATGTGTAGAATTTATTCGCTTTAAAATCGAAATTTTGAGCCAAATATCGTAAATTTTGAGAATAATTGACTCGATTGGGTGCGTTATAAATGTGTAGAATTCATTCGCTTTTAAAATCAATATTTTGAGCCAAATGTCAATAAATGTGTAGAATTTATTCGCTTTAAAATCGAAATTTTGAGCCAAATATCGTAAATTTTGAGAATAATTGACTCGATTGGGTGCGTTATAAATGTGTAGAATTCATTCGCTTTTAAAATCAATATTTTGAGCCAAATGTCAATAAATGTGTAGAATTTATTCGCTTTAAAATCAAAATTTTGAACCAAAAGTCAACGAAATGTGAAATTTTCAGAATAATTGACTCGGTTGGGTGCATTATAAATATGTAAAGAATTTATTTGCTCTTAAAATCAAATACTAATTGGCTGATTGAGTGCTTTATGAATGTGTAAAATTTATTCGCTTTAGAATCAAAATTTTGAATCAAATGTTGTAAATTTTGAGAATAATTGGGTGCGCTATCAATGCCTAGAATTTATTCGCTTTTAAAATCAAAATTTTGAACCAAAAATCAACCAAATGTAATTTTTCAGATTAATTGACTGGATTGGGTGCATTATAATTATGTATAGAATTTATTCGCTCTTAAAATCAAATAAAAATTGACTCGATTTGGTACTTTATAAATGTGTAGAATTTATTCGCTTTAAAATCGAAATTTTGAGCCAAATATCGTAAATTTTGAGAATAATTGACTCGATTGGGTGCGTTATAAATGTGTAGAATTCATTCGCTTTTAAAATCAATATTTTGAGCCAAATGTCAATAAATGTGTAGAATTTATTGCCTTTAAAATCAAAATTTTGAACCAAAAGTCAACTAAATGTGAAATTTTCAGAATAATTGACTCCATTGGAGCTTTAACAATGTGTAGAATTTATTCGCTTTTAAAATCAAAATTTTGAGCCAAAAGTCAACCAAATGTTGTAAATTTTGCAGAATAATCGACTCGATTGGATGCATTATAAATAATCAACTAAAAATTAATAAATCGAAAACTGAACTGTTGCTTTTGTCGCTAAAACCTCATGTGGTATTAAATGCACAGGTTGCCAAATTTTTAGGAATATACATCGATTCCAAATTGCAATTTCATTCACATATTGAATATGTTCGTAAAAAAGTAGGTAGCAATTTATTTGTACTTCGTAGATTGTCTGAGAGCGTCTCTGACGATGTTCTAGTAAAGGCTTACTATGCTCTGTGTCATAGTTTGTTATCTTATGGAATCATTGTCTGGGGTAGCTCGTCAGGGTGCAATTATCTGTTTAAACTGCAACGCTCAGCAATACGAATTATTGCCAATCTTGGGTACAGGGAAGACTGTAAATCAACTTTTGTTCGCTTAAAAATTCTAACAGTGCCTTGCATATTTGTGCTGACATGTTTGCGTTATGCTAAAAGTAATCTGCATAACTACACTCAACAGGCGGAGATCCATGATCACAATACACGTATGAGAGAGAACTTCCGTCTTCCATTGGTAAGGCTGGGGAAAACACAAAAAGGTCCTGAGTATTTACCGATGAAATTATTCAATTGTTTACCGAACTCAATTAGAGCGCTAAGCAATAAAACTTTCAACAAAGTTATGAAAAGGTTTCTCTGGATGCACGCATTCTATTCCTATGGAGAATTTATCAATTTCAATTTCGACACATCTAACGTAAGAATGTAAGTTAAGTTAAGGTGAAAGTAAACTAATTAATTTAGTAGTGGTTTGTATGACGAATGTACGTAATATTTTCAGTTACTTTGCATAATAAATGATTATTATTATTATTATTATTATTATTATTAATGTAAAGAATTTATTCGCTCTTAAAATCAAATACTAATTAGCTCATTGAGTGCTTTATAAATGTGTAGAATTTATTCGCTTTAAAATCAAAATTTTGAACCAAAAGTCAACGAAATATGAAATTTTCAGAATAATTGACTCCATTGGGGCTTTATAAATGTGTATAAATTCCCTTTTAAAATCAATATTTTGAGCCAAGAGACAACTACATGTGAATTTTTCAAAATAATTGACTCGATTGGGGCTTTATAAATGGGTAGAATTTATTCGCTTTTAAAATCAAAATTTTGAGGCAAAAGTCAATCAAATGTTGTAAATTTTGCAGAATAATCGACTCGATTGGATGCATTATAAATAATGTAAAGAATTTATTCGCTCTTAAAATCAAATACTAATTAGCTCATTGAGTGCTTTATAAATGTGTAGAATTTATTCGCTTTAAAATCAAAATTTTGAAGCAAAAATCAACGAAATATGAAATTTTCAGAATAATTGACTCCATTGGGACTTTATAAATGTGTATAAATTCCCTTTTAAAATCAATATTTTGAGCCAAAAGACAACTACATGTGAATTTTTCAAAATAATTGACTCGATTGGGGCTTTATAAATGGGTAGAATTTATTCGCTTTTAAAATCAAAATTTTGAGGCAAAAGTCAACCAAATGTTGTAAATTTTGCAGAATAATCGACTCGATTGGATGCATTATAAATAATGTAAAGAATTTATTCGCTCTTAAAATCAAATAATAATTGGCTCGATTGGGTGCGTTATAAATGTGTAGAATTTATTCGCTGTTAAAATCCAAATTATGAACCAAAAGTGAACCAAATGTCAATTTTTCAGAATAATTGTCTCGATTGGGTGCGTTATTTATATTTATTCGCTCTTAAGTTGGAAATTTTGTAATTGATTTCTACATATAGAGAGATTTAATTTTTTAGGCACTAAAACAAGCGGCAGTTATGCAAACCTTTAATATTAACTTATTAAAGAATGTGGTATATGTACTAGTAATTCGGGAACCAAACGTGAGACCAAATGACTCCACATTTCATTCATTATGAAACCATACTATGTCTTGAGCTTCCTTTGAGCTGCCAGGTTTCCCTGTCACTTTTTTCATGACCTGACCTCAGTAGCATATTAACACTTTTTGAATGAAAAAATATGTGATAAGATAAGAATTAACAGTAGATATGAAAATTTGTTACATCTCTAGTTTTTAATTTATTGTAGCTTTGTAAGGATTATGACATTCCTAATTAGTTCGTTATTTGATGTGAAATCCTACAGTTTTATTTTAAACTCAAGGAATACTGAGATTGATATTCCTTAATTAAATTGTAGGAACAGAACATTATTTTAATTCCTTGTTTCCTTCAATTTTCAATTTCAAGTTCTTTATATTTTAATCAACCTTCACAAAATTGTTGCAAGTTGCAAGATTTGTTCATATTCGTTGAAAATGTTTAATTACCTAAATCACCAATAAGAAATGTGTAAGTAGTTATATTGGGACTCAATTATTATGAATTCAAATATTACTATTTTCCATTTTGGACGTTGCTATTTATACAAAATTCGGTAGTCTTTTTTTGGGTATCCCTCTATTTAAAAAAATTATAAGAATAGGTAGCAAAAAAGGACAGGTCTTATATAACTGGACACTTAAATTCCTAGCCAAATTGTCTCCATAGAGGTTATTGTGAAATATCGTACATAGTATATTAAATGACATTAACAAATAATCGTTTATTAACAATTCAAAAACGAAAGTCCCCCACTTTTAGAATAGAAACACATTTTGATTTAGGTAAAACTTAGGACCGTACTCAAAAGTTATTTAAATCAGAAATCTCCTATAATTGTTCAAAAGGCATTTAAGAACAAGAATTAAAATTAAAATGTTAATCAAAGGTTCACATTTTGTAGAATATGTACTGTGATTTTGATATTTTTGTTTTTGAAATACCGACAATTTACATATAAATAAAATTAAAAAAAAATAATAAGTATAAGATAAAATAAATTATCCTGTCCTTCTATTCACAGATTTGTTGTCGTAGCACACTCAGTACAAGAAATATTAAAAATCTTAAATTGTTTGGAAGTTTTCATGACTCTTATTTTGTTATAAAAAAATTAAAATTTCGAAGAAACTTTACACTTTATTTCAGTAATCAATAAAATGTACATTTTGTCAAAGGTTGGTTTTTGTCAAAACCTTTTGCATTACGTTTGATTTTTGTGGTTTTATTCGTCTTTAAAGTTGTAATTTTTTCTATATGATCTTATTTCCATTATTTATTCGATTAGTTTTCCTCCAAAATTTCCTGATTATGATTATGAGTGGAGTAGAAGTAAGAACTCACAAAAGTTACTAGTATTCCATTTTGGATGTTATTAACATATAAAATTCTGTATGTAAGCCATTTTGAGTTTTCCTCTAATTCATTTAAGCATTGAAGTATATTATAAAAATCTATGACAAAAATTTTCTTAGGGGTAAGTTTTCCTTTTCCTATTAAATAGGTACTATACATATTCCTAGAAAAAATAAAATAAAGGTCATTTGGGCGATAAATAGTAAAAATGACATTGAGAAATTTTTCGTACCATTTTGCGAAAATTAAAAAATTACACCTACAGCCTTTTGCACATTAGGTTTTATTGGAATTTATTTTATTTTTATAGTTCGTTCGTCCTCCAAGAAAGTTATGATTCCTTCTACAATAGAAAGCTCATTTTTCATTTTATATGTTTAAGAAAAAATCGAAAAGGAAAACTAATTAAGTTAAAGTCTTGTCTTGATTCTTTTAGTTGCAATGTCATCCAAACGAATTATTAACGAAGTTTCATCGGCAAGCAGTTTCATTGAAATGGTAAAATCTAAAATTTCCAATCATTGTATTTTTCGGTTCCAAAGGATGTCAATTCTGACCATAAGCTTTGAACTGAAAATTGGTTCAAGCCATTACATAAATATGTATGTTCATTTCATTTATTAATCGGATTGATATTTTGTAGCGAAGATTGAAACTCATTGTGTAAATCAAAGAAATATAAATACACATTTTGTCGTAAATCAACAGAGAAAATTGTCTGTGTCAATTGTTTCCAGTTGTTAATTTCAATAATGTAGTAATTACATTTATAATAATAGCGTTATTCATTGATTTTAGATTAAAAAGTGATTCATTTGAATTCAATAGAAATGTATTCGTTCAAATAATAATTAATATTTAAAATTCGTTAAAAGTGTGAAATAATAAAGCGAAATGTTAACGTGTAAATACGGAACCGTGAATGCGATAAATTTTAATTAATTGTCATTGTAAGGCAATCGTTTGCATTTTAGCTTTTGTTACCGTAAAATATCTAAAATGAAGGTATACATGATAATTATTAATAATGTAAAATGTGAGAGCACTAAAAATAACTCAAACACGAATACAAGATTAACTGTTATGGTTTAGTTAGACGATTGAACTTCGAAATAACAAATTTAAAAGTTTTATTTTATTTGAAATTTCGAAATAATTTTTATTTAATGATTATAAAACAAATATTTTAAATTTAAAAATAATAATAAATAAAGATCGAAAATTGAAATAATAATAAGTAATTTAATTTACACGTTGGTCCCGGTTTAATTGCGTAGGGCCAGAATTAGTAATTGCGGATCAAAAATACAAAAATCAAAAGTATTTTTGAACCGAGATTGGTGATGTAAATAATTTCAATTCAAAATCGATTTTGTGATCCACCGATTCAGCTGGAACTTAACTGATATTTCCGAGAATATAAAAGCACATTAAAAATATTTGTGTTTGATAGATTATTGTTGTAGTTGGTACCCCTTTACTTTATTTCAGACATTAATTATTTATATAAAATAATAATAAGGGTTTTCGTTAATAACAAAAAATCAAATATATAAACGTATAATAAATTCCTTTTTTAAATACCATTAAACTACACCTGGCCGTCTCAGGTTCGAATCCCGACCGGATGGTGTAAAATACCTCCGGAGATGGATCACCATAGTAATTGATGCCCTCACTCTTTATGGGGTGGAAAATAATAATAATAATGCATTATCACCCCAAAATTATTTTAGACATATTTGATATGAAAATATTGCACTTAGGATTAGTAGCATTAAATTAGCCAACAAATTTCTGTTTGATAGTGGATCATTTCCTCAAAATATTGACGTTTTGTAATGAGGCCGTTTTGGATTATTGCTACCATTTCCCATTTGCATCCCTTTATTTATATAATAATGCTCGAAATAAATAGATATAAAATCGTGGCCCTTTTGGCGTGATCTATTAGTTAGATGTAGGTAAACGTGTTTTGACTCCAAAAAAACTTTAATTATGAAATTTCAAAATAAATAAATTGTCAATTCCAGTTAAACAAATACGATTAAATTTTAGATAAAATAAAATGCGCAGAGAAAACTTTGCCAACATTTGCGGCTAAAGGTAATTGTAAAAAATGTACTCATAAATTACATTCTTAGTAAGATCTTATTTTGAAAATTTTTTAAATAAAATAAGCAATTGTTTTCAATAAAATTTCCACCTCGCATAAACAAAAAATATTCATCAGGTTTTCTTGCCGAAAGCGAACATATTTATCGGGTCCGTAATAGTAAAAATACAACTTTTCTTTAAAATCAACAATAAAAAAAGGAACGCAATTACGCTTGAAAACAATTTAAAATAAAAACGATTGTTTTGTTGCTTTTATATTAAACTGAATAATTTTTTTGGAAATTATAAATACAGGAAGACTTTCATTATAAATATGAAATAAAAACAGTAAATTGGATTGGGTTTAAATGGTTTTCAGTTGAAATAGTCAATTTTTTGGAAATCGCCCATTTCTACAGCCGTCATTTCTTATCGATTTGCTGCTTACGGAATAAAATTGTAAAGAAATAATAAAGTTTTTCCGAATAGAATACGAATCAAAAACAAGTAGAAGTAAGTAAAATAATAGTTTAGAATAATATCAGGACTCGAATTCAAAGTTATCGTTTAAAAGTTAAAGTTAAAACTTTATAATTATGATGTGAATAAAAACAAATGTATTACATAATTTGAATTAAAAGTGAAATTTGCAAAATTCAAAAGTTGCCCAAAATTGTAAATGAAAATCTGATTCTGTTACCAAATAACAGAGCGGTATTTCACATTACCTAATAAGAAGCTTCAATAAGTACTGAAGATGAAGGAAGCGTTTTTTCCCAATGATAAAATCAAAAATGCAAAATTAACCCCAAATTACGTACTTCAATTAGGTATGTTACCATGAAATCAATAAGTGGCCCTCAGGGCCAGATTACGGGGGGCTACAGTCCCGGGCCCCATTAGATAGAGATTTAAAAAAATCTTTAGTAAAAAGAAATACATTAATATATATTTCTTTATTTAAAATATTTATCTAATTATTTACTTGTACATTTATTTACTTACTTTATACTCATATTATTCATATGATCTTATTTTAATGTTTATCGTGTAAAATAATTTCGATGAGTTTAAAAAAGGACCCTGGGCCCCTCAGCTCTTTAATCCTGGCCTGGTGGCCCTGTTAGGTATTTATTCATATTCAAGTTTTCGAATTAAAATGTGATTCAATTCACATTTTCAACTACACCATCTCAATTCAAGATTAATCCAATTTCTTGTATACAAATGGGAAGAAAGTTAATAAAAGTATACATGATATAATTAAATATCGATTAGTCAAATGATTTCAATAAAACGAATATATTGTGGAGTAGGTATTCTATAAAAATTCCTGTTCTGTTATTAATTATTATACGGAATTATTTAAGGACAATTGCAAAAATTGAATTGGTATTTTAATTATCCATTGATGAACGGTGCGGCAGGGTATAATCGTGGAGCATAAAAAATTCCGTAACTGAAAACAAAGTCGCATTAAAATTTACAATTTCAATTTTAACGAAAACACACGCGAGACAAACTACACAAAAATGAAGAAAAGGGCAATAAAAGCCGAACTTTTATTTTTCTTCCTTTAATAAGAACAGGCATCCCCACGCATATAGCATTAATAATGAAAGAAAGGAATCAAATTTTCAATAGAAATTGCAATCTCAAAGCGTGCAATGAACATTTTCAAGAAAATCCTCGAGAGATTCTCGACGTTTCATTTTCAAGAGAGAGAAAAAATAAAGAAAAGCGTAACATTGCTGTAATAATTAAACTCGTGCGCTTAATGAAGAAAGAATTAGATTTTGATTAATTTCTATATTAAATTTGGGCGTTGATCCGGTCTAATAAAATAATGAATGGAAGCTTCGTAATTGCTCATCTATATATTAGCCAACGAATCTTGGCCAATGGAAGTGTGTAGTCCGGTAGCTATAGAAACTACTTCATGTTTGTTTTATTGCAAAAGAAGAATGAATCTTACAACTCCGCCTAGAATCATCACGTCTCTTTTGCTAAACTAAAACCCGTATTACAAGCTTCTCGTTTCCACGCAATTTTTTTCAATGCGTCAGGCGTACCTATACTCAATTTATTTATTGTCCATCGAACTGCATCGAGCTTTTGTTTTATTTTTCGTTTGTCTGTTCGTATTTGGTTTTATTCACTACCACGTGGTGAATATGCTTAGGTAACAACGGCGGGGTGTCGTACGTTCGTCTCTTTATGTTATGAAAGATAGAGGGGTCGATTATATCAAACTTCGATGTCATCCTTTTTACCTGAGCTAATTATCGTTACGATGAACAGCTGCAAAATCACGAAATATACCGGAACGTTTATGGAATCATTTCCGTTCAGGTAATTAAAACTATAGTTACCTACTATACCCTTAAAGTATTCATTGTACCGTTCAGCGAATTACGCTCATTCGCAGATAATTCAGAATGACGAAAATTAGAAAACACCAATCGTCAATTTTCGTTCCAAATCAACCCATAAAACAGAATTATTTAAAAAAAAACTCAATCAGGAGCAGAAGTAGATTTTTGGCTGAATTCAATTAATCAAAAACCTAGTTTCATCGACCGATGACATATTTCATGTCAAGATAAGAAGTTGGTAGCATTTTCTTAGTTTAACACAGAAATTTATGATAGTGAAGCAACTGATAAATTACCACGCATTTTACCGGTACTTTGAACGAATGAAAATTAGAAATAGAGGAACAAATTCTACGTTGAAAATCTTCATGAGCTTACCACCCATCATTGAAAATGTTCGAGTACCACTAAAGCGCGTAAAGCACACTTCAAATAGAGGAAATAATAGCAAATTACAATAGAAATGTAGGTACCAAATGAAAAAGCACAATTTGTAATTTTGTATTTCATACATTAGACAGTGTGAAATTATTAAAATTAATTTTATAAAATATTTCACTGAATTTGTCTTTGAATATGACGAAACGTTGCGTTGGGTTAAGGAAATAAGTGTCAAATATGAGAGAGACTAAGAGTGACTTATATTTATATCAACGCATTAAATTTCCTTCAAAATTTGACGAATTTACAAATTGATATCAAGTCCATTAAAATAAATTTTAAATTTTGTTGTCAGAAAGCTATACCTAACGACAGTGTCAAATTGTACCATAATATTGCTACTTTGATGATACTGTGCTGTGACTCTGTTAGTATCGAATTGTATCTTACATTAATAGATAAAGTCAAAATTACTTCGTCCATGTAACACAAAAATTGAGAAATTTTGACACGCACATTAGTGTGTCAAATTAGGCCATTGTCGACAGTATCACATTTTTGTAATCTAACCCTTCTATGTCAACAAAATTTTGAGTATAAGTTCATTCCGTTTCATAAATTGAAAAAAAAGCGTAATAAAGAGAAGCTCAGCACAAAATGTCAAAATGTAGTACTAACACATGTGGTCAAATATCGTGATGTCAAATTACAACTAAATCAGCCATTTGAATGTCAAAATATACAGTCGGGGCCTTTTCAATGTACCTATTTTTTACGCACTATGCCCGTTTGTGTCAAATTTTAAGCGAAAAAGAGTCTCGGCCAAGGAGTTTTACAATTAGAAAGAATAGTGGAAAGCTTTGCAACACTTCTGCACATTCACCTAATATATGTCAAATTTCAAATATCAAGAGTATCAAATTGTTGTGTTAAGGAGTCAAATTTACACATTATATCAAATTGTAAATGGAAGGGATTCTACTAAAAATTTAGCAATATAATTAAAGTTAAGTAGCAGTATAATTAAAGCTAAATTATTTAGAATGTTGTATTGTTTTTTTATGAAAAAAAGAATGTAAAGTAGTTTTTAAAAAAATATGCCGAAAAAGTCTTAGCATCCTAATAGTATTTAGACATTTTTAGAAAAATATTGCAAATTTTGGTGGCTATACTTCAGGTGATTTTCTTTTTCCGAGGGGGTGTAAATAAAAATCTCATTTTAAAAATAAAAATGGCCCAAAATTATACATATTGTCTGAACTTAGTCATTCACAGAGAAATGTGATTGGCGAAAATTCTAAATTGTTCAGGTTTTTAGTGTCGAGGCCCATTAGATAAAAACATAATTTTAGTTGCATTTAGAAATAGTAGAAAAAATGGTTGTTTTCATTGTTTCAATGAGTCAAAACTAAACTCTTCGCTAGTACCCCATAGGTTGAAGTTAAATATGAATCTAATGCGCTGGCCAAGGCGAAAGTTAGACCGTGGTATAAATATGAAATGTTCTTAATAAATTCCGTGTAAGCACACCGGTTTGGTTCAAGCCTTGTATAAGTAGGTACTCATTAAATTTGGAAGTATTATCATATCGATTTTGTAAAAAAGTATAGTTTGTGTCCATTTCAATGAGAAAAAACCTCATCTTACAGGTTGTAGGTGTTGGGCACCCTTTTGGACCTACTTATAGAAAAAACGTTATTCTTCATATAGTGTTAGTGAGAAAATGGTTATTTTCGATCTTCAAGTGGGCAAAAATTAAATTTTCCCATATTTTGCTGTTGATTTGCTTCAAATTTGTTAAGCTGACGCCCAGTAAGTTCTACTTAGTCCGAATTAAATATAAATGCAATCCGCCGACGAAGTCGGAAGTTATCGAGCGAAATTTAGACCGTGGTATAAAAACGAAATTTTCTCAATAAGTAAGGTTGGTTCAAATTATAAAAGTATCGGCTGTGGTACCCAGTAAACGTAAAAAACTTTGTTTTCATATAGATTTTATGGGAAAAATGGTTGGTTTCAATTGGAATGATCCAAAACCAAATCGTACAGGTTCTTGAAGATGAGTAACGTTTCATACTGACTACATAGAGAAAAATGTGGGTTCATTTTGACTTTGTCGAAAAAATTATTTTCATGGTTCCAATGGACAAAAATGAAGTTTATCGACATTTTGGTGTTGATCTGATTCAAATTTATAAAGCTGACATCCTAAGAGTCTAGTGGGTCACCATTAAATATAAATCCAATTTGCCGACGAAATCGAGAGTTATCGGGCGAAAACCGTCAAATTTATTAATAAAAATGTCGGCTTGGTGTACTACATTGGTTAATCCTTTGTACACGAGTGTCGATTGAGGTACTCCGAAATTTGTTTTCATGTAGAAAAAATGGTTTAGCACGATTTCGATGAAATGTTTAGAGCTGACACATGTTTGAGGCCCACTGCATAGAAAAAAATTTATAATCATTCGAGTTTGTGAAAAAAATGGTTATTTTCATGGTTCCGTCCATTTTTCGATATTTTCGTATTGCTTTGCTTTGTTCGAATTGATCATTATTAGATATGAATCCAATCCGCCGACGAAATAGAAAATTATTAGGCGAATTTTGGATAAAATATGAAATTTTGTAATAAAAATGTTTGTAGGTATAAGTAATACCGTTTTGGTTAACACTTTGTGTAAAATTGTCGATTATGGCATACCTACACTAAATAGAAAAGGATTCGTGTCGATTTTGTGTGGATAAAATGGTTGGCTTCGATTTCAAAAGGGAAAAATTAAATTTTACAGGTTCTTAGTACTGAGCAACGATTAGAGTTTATTTGACTTCATGGAAAAACGCGGAAAAATGGTTACAATGGGATTTTTCGATATTTTAATGAGCTGCGTTGTTCAACCCCACTACATCTTCTTTATTGTCCCAAATGGTCTCACCAATCCACAAATTTAGGGATCCACAGTACAATTTCAGAATTTTCGGTACTTGGTATTACTTTTGTTATCTTGGGAAATCATTATTGTTCTATGATAGTAATTCCCGTGTTTATCGAGTGAGGAAACTGATGAAAAAACGTACATCAATATTAAAATTATAAGTTTTGCCAATCTGTATATTAAAATATTCAGATTCTAATTTGCATTGCATTTCAAAATGGATGACAAATAGCAAATTTTGGATATAGATTTTAGATACTAAAAATATCTAACTTTATCAGAAAACAAAGTGTAGAAAAATACTGCTTAGGAAGTTGTAGAACTTGAATACAATGTCAACAAAAATGTTTACCAAATTGGTTAATTTGTAATTTTTATAATTGAATTTTTGAAAAAACCTTGCCTTATCGGCATTGGATCACGAAAATTTATTTGTTTTTTAGAATCCATGGAAATTTTAAATTTTTTTTAAAGTTAAAAATGAGATGTTAGCCGTTCAAAACTGCTTAGGAAGCAATGTTGGAATGTTACCAGGGCATACTACGTGGAGACCCCCCCCCCCCTTCACTCCAAAAGGAAACTTGAAAAAGATGCAAAAGCCAAATGATTAGTTTTGTAATAAAAATGTATTTCTGTAATTTTGAGACCAAGGGAATTTTGAGAGCGAGATAGATAATTTTTAGTGCCAAAATCACTCCGTTTTTCATGATTTCTGAGCGCAAATCTCAATAAAAATTCTTAGGAAATATCTTGAAAAATTCGGGACGAAATACTCTAGCGGGGAAAGTCCATGAGAACATTTTATTTTCTTCTCCTTTTTTATTTTTAATTAAACTCTGGATAATAAAAAAATACTTTAAAAACACGCTGACTTAGAGGACTTGGCTTAATTCAAGAGGTGCAAAGGAGATATTCTCATGGACTTTCCCCGCTAGAGTATTTATATTTCAAGACATTTGCGGACAATTTTTATTGAGATTTGTGCCCAAAATTAATGAAAAACATGATGAAAAGTCCTCCAAAAAATCTAAGGTTACCTTAAAACATCAAATCAACGAAGCATTTTTAAATATTTAGTAACGTGTGTCATATTTTATATACTGAGTGTCAAATTTCGATATAGTTTGGTGGCAGATGAAGTTCTGAAATGGGACCAAAATACTCTGTTTGTCAAACTTTGTAAGGTACATTGATTTTCATGTCAAATTTTTGAGAATATAGAGAAAGCTCCGTTCCAAAAACGTCAAACTTATAAATTTCAAGTTATAATCGCCCTTTAGGATTCAAATACTCGGGCGCCAGTGCCAAATTGCTACCAATTAACAGCGTTGAGGGACAAATTTTAAAATAGAACCAATAAATAGAAAGTGAATCGATAAATAAATTCTCACTCAGTTGGTTGAGTGAGAATTTATTTATTTATCGATTCACTTTCTATATCGACGTAACACCCCATTTTGAGTCAACCCACAACACAACGATGGACCCTATCACCATCGAACACCAGACATTGCTAATTGAAATGATTATAAAAATTAAATCTGTCAACACAAAATGTTTTGAAAGTAAATAGAATGTCAAATGGGAAACAATGCCACGGTAGACGAGTAATTAATACATTTTTATTAGAAATACACGTGTACTTGAGAAAGTGGAACTGCCACCGACATTATCAATTTGCTTTTAATTAAATATTCCTCTCACATACTTATATATGTGATAGGGTCCATCGTTGTGATGATAATGGGTTCACTCGAAATGGGGCATCTTAAAATTAATTTTAATCTTAAATTTAATCTTTTAACAGTAAGTACTCTTCTTCTTTGGTACGACATAACCTCTAAATTTTAGATTTAAATCGTCTGAAGATGGATTGCTAAGCCGAAACATGTAACGATATTACTTTTTTCATCCTTTTCTTCTTTTCATGAACGATATTACAATTCATGGAAATTTAAAGAATAACACTTTATGGGGAAGGTTGTGTGAGATTTTTAATCTAATTCAAGCATTATGTTTAATGTGATAAATATTCATTAGCTTTTTCATGAGGTTGTCACCCACTTTCAACTTCTCGTCAAAACGAATTTTTAATTTTCAAAAATTTGCGGCACTAATTCAAGTTAGACGAATTAAATTTCCCATAAAAGAATCGTGTTAAAATACGGACAAATAAAACTGAAATCGCAAGGTCTCATTCCACGCAATTAGACTTTCAGAAAAGCAAACCTCTCGCATCTGGATAAAGAGAATCTCGAATTGCCCACAATTCAAGTACACGTTCGCAAATCAGATTTCAAAAGAATTTCTTGCAATTATTAGTAGAAAAATAATTACAGTAACGCTTTATATTTTTTTTTCACATATGGTAAAATGTAGGAGACATAACAATGGAACGTGTATCGACAGGGTATCGACAGTATTTTTTATGTGCTTGAAATAAATCCTTGTAATTGTGTGGGACCGCGGGTGACGCATTTTCAGTGAACATAAAAAGCGACACATGCGGCGTCTCTCCGTTATTAGTTATGGATAGGATCTTTTGTTCCTTAAAATTTATTACCGATCAGAAATATGACTCCCTACAATTACATGTTCCCATTTATTTTGCAATAATCATTTAGTGCGTACGTCGTAATTTTAATTTCATTTACTTTATTTGGACGTTTTTCGATAATTGGCTCTTTATCAAAATAGATTACACCTTTGGGGAACATTGGGTAAGGTAAGAACATGTTGTAAATTTAAACGGATTACAAGGAATTGCTAAATTCTAAGGACAAAAATTCGCGAATTGTATTAGATTTATTACCTACTCAATGCAATGGTTTAAACTTTAAAAGATGAACTAGGATACGTTTCCTAATAAAAACAACGTAAAAAGTTCCTTGGAATTTAATATTAGCCAAGACATTAATGAAAATTCTCCATTTAAGTCGTAATGGATGATGGGCATTACATATTTCAAATGAAACTCGAACAGTGAACAAAAAGTTCATTATAGGGGATGTTACGTAGGGTGTACTACTATTGAAATGAGGAAATAATGACTCTTTACCATAAATTGAGATAAATTCATTAATAATTAGCGATTTCAAGTATACATTACGGTAAAAGAAATGGTGTGGGCGATTAAATTATTTCGCGTTAACTCAAAAATAAATGAGTTCATCTACACAAAAGTATAACAAGTTTTATCTCGAAAATATTTCGTGAAGGAAAACCCAAATCTATCCGGGGCGCCGCGACGTGCACCATATATTATTGACAACGGCGCGTACGACGCCCGTCCAAAAGCGACCACACTAAGCTATTACGAATTCATATGAGAAACACAAGGGGGGTTTGAAATATTAATAGACATTTCTCATTTTTCCGTAGAAAACAATTCATACTATAGTACGAAGGATAATATAGGAGCGTACCCGTTGTAGTAGCGACTCTATTGCATTAAACATGCGTATTTCTACTCACCCCAACATTCCTACAAGATAGTCTAACTTCTACATTGAATAATGATAAATGTAACTTACCATTTGCACTAAACATGGAGTTGTGTAGAAATTGATTTTGAGGTGGATAGGAACTGTTGTTGCCGAGGGAGTAGAGCTGCTGGAAGATGGCGTCCTGGTTCTCCTTTTCCCCTTTGACGGAAGCTGCCATCTGCATGCTGGCCATCTGGAGGAGCTGAAGGTGGGTGTTGTTGTTGTGCGTCTGAGCCGTTGGGTTGGTGGTTGAATCCGCGGACACAACTCCCGAGGCCCCCGGTATAGGTGGAATCGTAAACTCCCCATCACTCCCCGATCCATCTTTATTGGCACTCTCTAAGTGTATTCTAACATTTGCGATATGCCCTTTCGTAAAAATATGATCTTGAATTGAGTACTTATGCGAATACTTAAACGCACAGAATTTACACTCATCAGGAAGTTTCGGGTTATCAGGTTCGGCCGTACCCAAAACCTTCTGTAAGGCAATCTTATTCTTCTTCTCTTTCGCCCTGGCATTTTGAAACCAAACCTGTATCACACGTTTTGGCAGTCCAATTTCTCTACCCAACATTTCACATTCGGCCATCGTAGGTGTTCGATAATCATTAAAAAGCGACTTCATCACCTTAACTTGAATCGATGACATTTGGGTACGGTACCTTTTCGAACCCATCCCGGTAGCTAAAGAGGATCCCATCCGTTGTTGCGTACTCTGCGTGCTACTAGCAGGTGAAGTTGGATTACTCTCATCGTCAAAAAACTCAGTCGTTTCCGACATCGAGTCGCTCCTCTCATCACATAAAGACCTCTCACTCAAATCTGTGAGCGGTCCGGGATCACAAAGCTTCTCATGATCAAGAGACACTTTAACCGGCCTCGAGAGATCAACAGGTTTCGATAAATCTAGCGGAATTTCCCCCTCCTCCTTCGACGTCCTTATCTCACTCTTATCACCATTAGTAGACGCCGCATGCGCCTGCAACTCACTGATATACCTCTTCATACTCTCCTCATAATACTTTTTAATCGAGCTCTCAATCTCTGCATTCATCGGTGGAAAGAGGGGTGGAAGTATGCCCTGGCCCTGCTGACACTTCTCACCAGTCGAATTGAAGCTCGGCGCCGATTCCAAACTAACCTCCTCGTCCGGTAACGCATCGATGTTAATTTCGCCCCGAGCGCACTGATCCGAATGTTTAGCTGTTAAATGAGATTCGAGGGCAGATTTAACCTTAAATAATGCGGGACAGAACGGGCACCGCTTATTTATAACTTGGGCGTGTGCCCGAAACTGTCCCTTCCTCTCACGCGCTCTCGTATTTTGAAACCACACTTGGACCACCCTTTTTTTTAATCCAACCTCTCTCGCAATATTCTCGAGCATTTTTCGCGACGGATTACTTTCGATCTGATACTTTTGGTAAAGATAATCGAGCTGTTCGGGTAGAATCGTCGTTCGTAACCTCTTATCTTTGGGTTGATCGGATATGTCGCTTTCGGTGTCGTCTTCAAATTTTCGTTTTTGTACGGCGACATTATTGAGCATGTTCATTAGGGGATGTTGGATGCCCGGTTGTGAATTGGTGCCCATTTCGTTTAGGTTGGCGTTTAGTTGTTGAAGTTGGGCGTGTTGTTGGAGAATTCCGAATGGGGAGTCGGGTGGGTAAGATGGAAAAAGGTTAGGGTTCATTATGTGGACTAGTTGATGTTCCCTCCATAGGTCGAATCTAGGGAAAACTAAATTGCACTTGTCGCATTGGTAGGAACTTTCTTTGGAGTCGTTAGGGGTCGAGGAGGGGATTGGGGATGTTGGAAAATTTACGACAGAAGGGTTAGGTGTTGTGGGTGGATTGGGTTGAATGGGACTTTGCGATGCTGTGGGAATTTGGGGGTTATGAATCATTTGCGGTTGTTGTTGGTTTTGTTCGACCGTTGTACTCGAATTTGAGTCTTCCGAACTTAGAACGGCGGCGATTTGGGCCGCCGCCGCCTGTGCTTGTGCGGATCGTTTCGCATCTTCTTCTTTAAAGCAGTGAGTTTTCTGATGGCGGATTAGTTCGTAGTACCGTTGAAAGACTAGGAGGCATTTTTTACATTGGTAATTTAGACCGGGTGTTCTTTGAAAACGATTGGCTCCACCATCTTCGGCAAGGCCAGGAGCTGGATCTACGGCGGGTTGATTTTCGTAGACTTTGCGCGCTTTTTGTCTTGCGTTCTGAAACCATACGACGATAACGCGCGGACTTAGATTGAGAAGCTTTGAAAGGTATTCGAGATCATCATCTTTGGGGTAGGCGTTGTTTTCGAAAAATTCTTGTAAAACTTTGATTTGGTAGTCTGTGAATCTGGTACGGTTCGCCCTTTTACCGGTGGTACCCCCAGAACTGTTACTACCACTGCTACTTCCACCGGTTCCGCCCAAAAAATCGCCACGATTGGGACTAATACATCGGTTAGGTGCCATCGGTAAAATATTTTGAAGGTTATTAGGACTAGCGAAGTTTTGTTGACTTAGTTTCGTAGGAGGTAACATTGGACTGGCTAAAGGGAGGTTGCTTGCTGTGGTTAGGTTGAGAGTATGTGGCGCCGTTGTGGTTGTTAGGGTATCGCCTAGTTGTGAGGCAATAATTGAAGTTAAGGTGATATTGTTTGGTATGTTGGGGCTCGTGGCTTGTGATAAATTTTGAATTTCCGAATTACAGATACTGGTTACTGGACTAGGGGGTGGATGGTGCAACTGTGGATGCATGTGAAAAATGTTAGGCTTTTCATCTAGAGGTTCTGGGGGCTTATCTTCGATATGATATTTGGGATGTTCGTCCAGTTCTTCTTTGGGCTCCGTTTTAATTACATCGCCCGGAGGAGGCGAACCTTTCGAGTTTTTTGAATTGTCATCCGTACTACTGCCCGAGCTGTTTAACGGTATGACTTTGGCTTCGCCCGTTTTCTCGTATTCTTCCAAATTTAGAGTGGTCGAAGGAGGATTGTTAAAATTATAAGGACTATCTTTATTTCTCTGTCGCTCTTTAAATAATGTATTTCTAAACCAGTGTTTGATCACCTTTGGTGGCAAACCGCTTTGAGAGGCCATATCTTGTATTTGATCTTCGGATGGGGAGTTATTGATATCGAAATGAGAACGTAAGATTTTCAACTGTTCGTCTGTTATTCTAGTTCTTGCACGTTTTTGATTCGCTGCAGCGTTAGCGGCCTATTTAAAAATAAAACTACGTTACAACCTTAAACTGTAAATGAGACCGTTTAATTATTAGAGACCTCCACGTCATATAAATCAATTCAGATAGCAATCGGAAAACAAGGTTATATAGAACAAACGCCAATTAAAATAATCAAATGAAATTGACGCCATTTTTTTTGTAATTAGGGTCAATCCGCAATACTTAAAAATTAATCAGTTATTAATAACAAAAGCTGCCATATTGAGTTTTCTATAAGGAGGGAAATACACTGACGTCATTAGAACAATGCGTGCGTTATGTAATTCCTGATTAATTTATCGATTAATAAATTGTATATTGAATTTTGGCCATTAAGTGAAATAGGACTCCGTCGAATATTAAAAAAAAATCAATCAAATAGAAAGATCATGATCTAAGCCCATTTTCTCGTAAATTTATAGAAATGGAAAATTAATATTCTTCACGATTTGCATTATCGTACAAAAGGGGGGGCGTTATGTTAATTTAGTAATTGCAATTACGTGTAACTCAATTACTTTTAATCGTTTACAAGCGACTTGCGTGTATTGGTAATTGTTTTCACGCCAATTATGGGAATGTAATTAGCCGTAAATTATCATTTCAAAATGGCATCTTTGTCGTTAAAAACTACTCAAAAAGTTAAAACAAAAACTCACCGCCTGTTGTTGCATCATCGCTTGTTGTTTTGCTAAAATCGCTTGTTGATCTTGTGGCGCATACTGTGTCATGGGATCGTAAGGTGGTGGTGGCATCATGAGTGGTACAAGGGGCGGTTGTAAATTCATAGCTGCAAGTGCATTGAGGCCAAGCGGTAAACCCATACCCATAATTTGCATCATCGGGTTAAAATTTAACTGCTGAAGTTGCATAACGTTAAGGGCTGCCTGCATTTCGGACATTTGTTGTGCAAAAGTCATCGGATTTTGTGCCATTGTTTGAGCGATCATCGCCTGTATGTTGGCGGGCACCGAATCTGTGCTGCTTGCAGGTGTCGACGACGACGTAGGCGTCGAGGGTGCCGTTGACGTTGCTTCGGGAGGTGTACTTAAGTTTAATTTAGCATGAAGGGCTTCCTTTGAATCGTCCTCTTTTTCGGGAGTCGTTTCCGTATGTGCGGGAGTCGATGTACTGGGCGCACCAGGGGTTGTGACACGCGGGTTGGTGTTAAGCGTCGAGGATGTTGCAGCCGTCACGACCACCGATTTCTTTTCGTATTCGTTCTTGAACTGTTGAGCATACTTTTCTAAGAATTCTAGTGGCACTAAATCTTTATGAACTTCTTCACAGTGAGACTTTAACACCCAAACACTAGAGAATTCTTTATTGCAATGTTGGCACGTAGATCTACTTACTTCAGGTAAGTTGTTTTCTGCGTCCTCCTCGGCTCTGGGTGCATCCGTCTCATCATCGGCTGGGGGCGGCGTCGCTAATTTCTCCTCGGCTTCCCGTTGCCTTTGGCGTCTCTGATGACTTTCGTTATATTGCATCACAAGATCAAATCCGAAACTTTCGAGCAAATGTTTATACATATGCGAACCAGTTTTCTTCGACAGATGGAGGCGGTTGACGAGGTCCTGTTCACTCGGTGGCGGGCTCTTCGCCTGACCCGGCTCTTGAGCCTGAAAGATGGCCATTGGCGCTGCAAACATACAACACAGCTGCTGGTGTGCGCTTAACTGATCTTGCGAACTAAATAGGGCTCCGCACTTAGGGCAGCTCATCATCCCTTGACTACCTGCACCGGGCCCCGGTGACATAGGGGTGGGAGACGCCTTCTCCCCACTACCGGGTGCAGGACTTGTCTGTTTTGGAGACTGCATGGCTTCGGGCTGCTCGATTAGGGGTTTCGAAAGGTCAATTTGTCCCGCTAATGCTAAATCTTGCAGCTTACTAGCACGAGTTTGGTGCAATACACTACGCATGTGAATATCCAGAGTGCTACCCTGTGTATAGGCCACTTTGCATATATTGCAACGATATCTCTTTTTATCGTCTTCCTCCGACGAGGTACTTTTAGGTGTCAAAGTGAGGTTCTGTGGCTGGTTTATTACGGGCGACACAGGAGGGTTGTTATTATTGTTTTGTTGTTCTTGCATCGCTCTTTTTAATTTATGTAAATGACTAACGGAGTTATAATGCACTAACAGTATATTCTTTTGCGTGAAACTTTCTTTGCAAACATCACATTTGTAAGGACGATTGGGGTCCAGGTACTTCTCCATGGGGTAGCTAAGTTTCTCGCCTTTTCTATGCAGAAGGGTTTTATTGTGGGCGGTTAAATAACTTTGTCTCGTAAAAGCTACCTTGCACCGGTGGCATTTGTATTTTCTGTTAGGGTCATTGTAACTATCCTCAGCCATTGCCTGACTATTCAGGTAATCTTCCAAGAATTGCTGATCTTTATAAACAATACTATCGTCCGAATTATCGCCGTCGTTCTGATTGCTATCGTCGTGACTGGTATTTAGATCTTTACCGTCGTCGCAATCTAGAGATTCTGTGTCATCACACCGTAAAGATTCCTTCTTTAATATGTCATTTGTAGAACTGTCAAGTACCTGGCCTTGTAGTCCAGCTAACAAAAGTGGATTATTCATTAAACTTTGTTTGTAAGCCGCCAATTCCTCATCGGTCAGTTCCGAGTGTACGCTTTCTACGTGCTTATGTAACGCTACCACCGACCGAAAGCTTCTTCCGCATAAAACACATTTGGTGGCGTCTCTAATAATGTGATACTGAGAATGTAATTGTAGTTTTTCTAACGTCTTAAAGGCTAATGAGCATTGATTGCATCTATATTTGTACACGTGTTTTTCCGAAACTGACATATGCGTTATAGAATTTTTGGCATGTATCTCTTTAAAATGCATTTGTAATGTGTGAGCCGTTGGAAAAAAATGATTACAACCCTTTTTCCAGCACATATACCCCGGACCGCTCGGCGTCTGTTTTATCTCTAAATGACCGGTTTCATTCTGATGCGAGCACAATTCGTCGATATTTTTAAAATTCTTATAGCAAGTCCCGCACTTTTCCGTCTCTATATCGGCATTTTCCTCACTATTTGGTGACATTAAATCGCCTTCACCCTCTAAATGATTCGCATCTCTATCTAATTTATTATAATCTTTGGAAGAAACCGAATTCGGCGAAACCATTTGATTTGGTGGTGTTTGCATTTGATTGTTTGAATGATTAGGCGTCGGCGTTCTCGATACTTGATTTAACCAATGGCTCTGATCGACTAACATTAGAAGTCTTTGTAAACCCTCACTGTTCACCGAGTGTATTTGCATCACGTGCTTTTCCAAGCTGGATCTTTCTTTAAACGAATCTTGGCATAAAGGACAGTTTAACATCACATCTGATGAACCGTGAGCGCTGTGCTGTGCTAAAACGTGAGCCTGAATTCTCATCTCTGAATCGCTCGTATAATTGCAATACGGACACATGTGTAAAGGAGATTCGGATTCCGAATTATTTATTTCTTCGCTATCGTCGTGAAGTTCGCTTTTTAATTGATTTCTAGTTGGATCCGGATGATGAGGTTCCGAATTTGTGCTGTCTCTGCGTTCTAATGAAAGAATAAAAATAATTAAGAGAAAGTCTCCAGTCAGTGGCGCTGGTAGGCCTATTACGAAACCTTGCAATCCTAAACGGTATGGGTCTAGCACCGCCACTGACTACAGCTCAAAATAACAAAAACGTTAACGCTCCTGGATAAGTCTGCCTTAAAAAAAGGTTACAAATGACAATCGTTACAATCGGTGTATTGTTACATGGGCCGAAGGCGTTCAGTTACGCCCACGTGCACGACCAAAAAAAAAATAATTACAATGCTATATAAATTTTTTCGAAAATATTTCGTCGAAGCATATGGTAGGCCCTAACTGTACCCCCGAAGGGTGCTAACTACAGACTCGCCTTTCACGAACTTGTCATAATTACACATTAAGAAGTGGCCCAGTACAACATTTACATCGATCATCTATTGTTATTTTATAATAATGTTACGTGAAAGTTATGTCTTTTGTCAGACTAATCCAAAAGGTATAATTTAGTTCATTTCATTTTTCTTAAATAAAAACCTCTTTATGGTATTTCTATAATCTCAAAACACAAATTAACTGACATTTTCACATAAAAATCTACCATTATATTGATCGTAAATTAAAATTTCGACCGCAACAGACGTTTCATGAATTATCCAATCGGGAGACTTCAACGCTCGATTATAACGGTATCCTATTATCGAGCTGGAATTAAGAAAACAAATGGCCCCTTAAGAGGTATGTAGTTGGTCACGAAGGTAAGGTAGTGTACTAAACATCTTTTAACTTCAATCAATTCAACATAATCGACCAAGAAATAGAAACGGACTCTCAACTATTACATTTTGAAAATAATGGCTTTATCGATGTCAAGAAATTCTAATGCTCGAAAATAGGTAATATGTAGAACTTTTTTGAAAAAAAAAATTATTTTAAACAGTTTAAGTATCGTATAGGTACATTTGGTGCACGAGAAACTCGGGTCAAAAAATGACAAGCTACAATTGGCAGCGAGGACTTTTAATGTTACTCAAATATGAGAGGAAGCAATAATTATTCCTCGTTATTACAATAAGTTATGATGAAGACAAAATACATTGAGATTTACTGCCAAAGCACAACTTAGTGGAAACGAGAGGAAATGCAATGAAAACTGTAGATTTGATTGGTAAACGGTTCTTCAAAGTAGATTAGAGCTCTTGGTGCAGAGAGAATAACTAAATGAGCACTCCGACTCCAATACAAAAGATCATTTACTGATAGAGTTTTATGCGAAAATTATCCCAAACAATAACCACCACCAAAAAAAAGTATAGACATGACTCACCAGGTGTCTGCTGATCAAAGGGTCCAGGAACAACTTGGAAAACCTCTCCAATTTCAGCTGTCGTTTCTTTTCCTTCGGCTCGCCTTTGTAGTTGATGTAGCTGCTCTAAGTGGAGATGTTTTAAAGATTTGATGTGTTGTAATAAAGGTAAACGATTCGTTGACGAGAAACCACAGAGAACGCAATGAAACACGCGCGGCTGTTCAGGTCTAAACGAAGAGCAACGCTCTTCCAGGTACTTTAAAAGCGCAACGCCCGCCTCGTGCCGTCCACCAGCAGCGTGAAGTTGAAGCTTATGCGCCGAATTTGTATAATAATCACAAGCGTTACACCGTATTTGTACACCACCAGGCGTTGACGCGTACTTTAATTTCCACTCATTTCTAGGGCCACCCTCTTTAACGTGGTTAACGTGTTGCAGTCTCTGTAGATGTTTATCAGTCTTACAATGTAGTTGGAAGTTAGCTTTTAGGTTAGTTTTGTACGTGCACAGTTTGCAAACGTAGTGACCTGCGATTAGTGCTAAAATTTCTTGCTCTCTTAATCTCGTTCGATCTTGAGCCAAGTGTCGACCTAAATCTTCAAGATTATCCGTACTAAAAAGATTGCAAACGCAACAATGGTAGGTTTTTTGTGGATCCGGGTCAGCGGGTTCGGGCGGTGGTTCCATGGTATCCGGATTTAGACCCATATCGGAATGTACGGCCATTTCGGCGGGACCCGCGTGCCCGGGCAGCTGACCACCAGTCATCATTTGTATTAATAAAGCTTGATTGTAGGCCATATCGGCCAACGCCGCTTCTGGTTTGTCACCGAGACCTGGGTACATACCGTAAAGGTTTTCCATATGCTGCTGTGACTGTTGCTGGTGGTGCAGCGCGGAAAGCGTTTGCATGTGCTTCACGTTCTGCTGTAACACCAGCATGTTGTGCGTATGTTTTTCTGACGTCATATGTATGCGTAGGTTCCTCGCCACATTCGTTTCGTAATTGCAAACGTCGCAGCGAAAACTGGGTTTTGGTTTATGTCCGCTACTTACTGGTGAGTGATGAATAGGTGGGGCCTTTGGAGATGACTGTCGGGAATCCGTCGTGGGTGCTCCTCCGTTTTGCAATTCTTGCATGTTGTTCAGGTGTTTATCTGATTGCATGTGTATACTGAGATTTCCTTTGGTTGTGGTCGAGTAATTACAAACCTCGCATCGGTAAGGTTTGTAACCACACGTATATGTTTCACCCCGCGCTAAGCGAGGATGAGGTTGACCAGCTATGCAATATATACAACTGGTCTCAGTCTCTGGATGCTTCTCTTTCATGTGAATTTCTAACGTTTCCTGGTATTTGTAGTGCCAATTACATTTCGGGCACTTAAGGGTTTTACAGGAATTTCTACTATGCACATTGCCCAGCCCCGCCGGTCCCAATCTACCAGAAGCCAAAATCATCTCGCATCTCGTGCAGTCCACCCCCGACGGTCGACCCTGGATATGCTCGGGACAGACACCGATTGTGGTGCCCGAGAGAAAGGCAGGAGGATGTACAAAAGGAGGGGACGGTGATTTTCCAGGTGTGTTGCGAGAAGATGTTGGCGGCATCTCTGAGGATGGTGAAGGTTGTTCGCTGCGTAACAAGTTCGAGTTCAATGAAATCGTACCCATGTGATTTTCAGACGCGGACTGAGTGGTACCAAGAGGTTCTAGCAACGACACTACCGGTATTTTCTCGGCACCCACGCATTGTAAAATTGCCGAACTGTCCGCTGCTAGCACTTCCCGTTCAGTGTCCTGTAGCGTAACCCCGTGTTCTGCTTGAGCGTGATTGGCAAATGATCGCGCAAAACCAAAACTGAGTTTACACACGAAGCACATTAAAATTGGTTTAATCGGAACCGATGCCGGCCTAGGAGGTCTCGCGTCTCTTAACGCTACGACACGATAACTGTGTACGGCCGGTGGTTCCGCTTGCCTTGTCGCTTGCCGAAGTAATCGCGACACATAAACAGCCTGAAGAGGAGGAACGATTTCCGGAATATTCGGTATCGAAGTTGTTTCGTTTTCACTTTCTGAATCTTCGATGATGTAAGCCGAACCATCGGGGTTGTAGACGATTTTACCAGAGAATTGCTCCACGTCCGATGTATCTTGTTGAGATATGCTTGGTGATGGTAGATTTGTGGACGGCGGTGGAGGTGGAGACGCTCCCGGTGCAGCAGGAGGCGGACTTGCTTCTTGCTCTGGACTCATAATGGCCGATTCGAGTTTGTGCCGCTCTATGCGGCCGCCGGAACAGAGCTCAGGCGCCGCGGACAAAGTGGGCATCGCGGCGCATCACATGCTCGCCCACTGGACGCCCTGTAACAATAAGAAATAATTGTTAAAAATCAGGAAATAAAGGCGAGTGACGTTTTCAACGAATACAGACAGCTGCAAATGTAACAATAGCGTATTTGTTTAAAAAGTTGATACAGTGATAGCATTCCAAATTAAAGTTTTATGCCGTGCCTCTCATGAATAAATACCTTTGTTACAGATTAAGGTGTGCTCCTTACACGCGGCCATTTCAACATTATTATCCAATCATAATCCTCTTTACTTTTAATTTCGTGACCAACAAATTCGCTAAATTAATGTAAAATAATTAAAATTACACAACGTACTTTTGATAACTTTCATTGCAAATTGTACAAATTAATTACTTTTTCGTGTACCTAAAACCTTTACTTTTTAATAGTATTGTTCGTGTCGTATTCTAATTCGAAAACGTATTTAAATAAACCTCACATTTTCAGGGGAAAAAGACAGTTACATAGAGATGAAAACGGAAATCCCATTATTTGTTCAATATAGGTAAGCTGATAAACAACAGTAAATATTTTAGAAATGTTCTTATTTACCTACGTAACGGTATTTAATTTAAATAACTGCAAGGATCGAATCTTATCTAGTGAATGAAAAATGTTTTATTTCCTTTGGCGATATCGTGGGAACTGAATGATTCGGAAATAATTTTTTGCCACTATTAATTGATATGGTGATTTCAATATCGACTGTTGCATTAACTTCGAAGCTATAAGCGTCAACCTAAATTAAATAATCTCCGTAACAGTGTAGGTGTCGATGATTTTAGTTTAAACCTCGAAGGCCCAATTATAAATATCTAATTAAAAATTGGCAAACTAAACTAGGCCCAATTCGCCAAATAAAGTTTAAAGTAGTTCGTGGCTCCATTATATCAAATTAATTAGATTCATGTGCGCTAATTACATACCCAATATTACATAAGCTTTCCCTTCGTTCTATAAAAATCAATTAAGATTATAGTTAATTTTAGCAAAGAATTATGTAAATTAACGCTGAACTCCACATGTACTAGGAATTACTGTAAACTAATTACACAATTATGTTAATTAAAAGTTGAATATAAATAAATTTATTATTTTACGATGGTCAATGGTTGCACCTATCACGTTCTCTCTTCTAGAAATGGCCTATTGATTTTAAATCTAGGGGATTGGCGCATTTTAATAATTAAAAAACCTTGTGAGAAAGAACTCATCATTATTTATGAGTATATGTAGCTTAACATTTTCCACTTACGTCCAGTAGAGGATCTTACTATAATTTACTATAAATTAATGATGAAGGCATACATTTTGTAAACCTAGCGGATCACAAATTTCGAAAACTAGTACATCTTTTTCTAATGACTTTATAACATTAACTCGACTCGACTTATATTTCAAAACACATAAAAAGCTTTTAAAAACTCGGAATATTTTTTTAAATTAAACATTCCACAATGTCAAAATGTCTCAAATACAAGGTTTTCATTTGTCACAATATATATTTATTTGATAATTAAATTCGACAGAATAGTACAGGTAACAAAAAATGTATTGCAAAACGTTCAAAATTTCAACTCAGTACTTATAGTTCAAAAAGTGCCATCAACCATTACCTATAATGAATAACTTTTGAAAATTTCAATAGAAAAAGTCTGTTTTTTCATTTTAGGCATTTTTGGTCTTCACAAAATTCTTCATATTTTCATTTTTAAAAGTGAATTTTTAATTGTCAAAATTGTAGGAGTGTTTTAATTAGTTCAAAATATTCCAAACTCCAAAAATAGCAAAGAATTTAAAAAATATCTTAAAATTTCTCAAATTTCTTGTGTAGAGGGCCGTTATTATGATATTGAATGGGGTAATTTAAGATTATGATCCACCGACCCGTTAAATTTCGAAAACTGTCACGCCTTCCTAATGACTTTATAACATTAACTTGCGACACAAAACGTTTCAAAAATATTGAATGATTTTTGAAATTAAACATTTCAAAATATCAAAAGTTTGCTTTCAAAGACAATAAGGTTTATATTTGTTTATCTATAAGTGAATCCGAGAAAGAAAATACGCATTGCAAAAAGTTCAAATTTTTGGTTCGTTCAATCAGTGCCGGAAAACTCTGTGAACCGTAAAAATTGACAATGTATCATTTTGAGTCCCGAACCACTACTTCATGATGAATGTATCATCGATAAACAATTGGCTATTATGTCATTTGGGACATTTTGCTTCATCAAAATATTTATTTTTCGCATTTTATTTCATTTGTTTGCCCTTTAGTGCATTTTTCTATCACATTGCGTGTAGTCCTACGGATCTTAAATTCTAAATTAGGATAAAATTCAATTATGTATTCTTAATTTCATAATATAGAAGTACTTATATTATATTAAGACGCTTAAGGAATATCAATGTATCTCCGCAATAAGAATGTTATTTTTATGGATAATATTTATGTACAGGGTGTTCCTAAATGTCACGTACATACGGAAGGGGGTAATTCTTTGGCTTATTTCATAACTAAAGGTTCATATAAACATAGGTCCGCAAACGCTTACTTACTAATATACAGGGTCTTGAAAGAGTAACCTGCATTCCAAATTTGAGTGAAATATCTCAAAAATTGTACGAGCTATAAAGAAAAAACGAAAAAAATCTTCAAATTTCAAGACCCTGTAGATTAGTAAGGAAGCGTTTGCGGACCTATGTTTATATGAACCTTTAGTTATGAAATAAGCCAAAGAACACCCTGTATACATAATTTGATACACAATTTAATTTAATTTAATCTAATCTTCTATTTGTTACCTTTATTATTTGTTCTTTATTCTATATATAGTATTCGGTGAGTGTACACGCCCTTTGTTTGTTCTATTATGTGCAAAAAAGGAGATTATTCTGTTAATAAATATTATTATTATTATTAATTTAATCCAAATTACAAACACAGCACCAAAATGTCCAAAATTAAGGAAGTTTGAACAAATTTATTACTTCATTATTTAATTAATCAATTCGATTATTGTTTATAAATTACTATGTATCTTGTAATGTTTTTTGAAATTACACATTCCAAAATACCAAAACGAGATATAACACAATTAAATCCAAGAAAGTAATCCGGATAATAAAAAATGCAACGCAATGCAAATATTTAGAATCACTAAGAGAATTTGTTAAGATTTGCAAATCGCGAAAACTAACAAGGTTTATTATCGATGAACATCTAATTTTTAGAATTTGATGATTTTGTCATTGGAAGCATTTTAGTTCGTCCATTTTTATATTTATTTCGGTAATTGTTTAGAATGCGGGGCCATGCACCACTCCGTTTCAACTTTTCTTCTATAAGAGAGTATTACTAGACAAGTAAGAAAAGCTATAACATAATGACTGCAAGTCACTAAATTGTTTAAAAATTCAAGTCTTTTTATCTGACTCCTTATTTTAAATTAAATACTGACTGGATATGTGACTTGTAAGTTGTAATGCCCAAGTGTGTAGACAAGCCACATGTTATTTATACGTTCTTTCAAGTCAGGCACAGACAATAGTAAGTAAGGTATAATAATAAATAGATATCCACTCTCTTTTCATTATTTGACTTGATTTCTTTACCTATCGATTACGTGCTGAGTAATGCTTTACTGTTTTTTTCCCTTCCCTATCATTCCTAACATTTTTACCCGAAATTGGGGTGGACCTGGATACTAAACTGTTACCTTTATTTCTTCTCTTGGCTTTTGGATCACATCGTGTCGTGCAAAATTAGGGTACAGTTCAAATATAAATTTGCATATTTATAGAAACGTTTTAATTAGTTCAAAATATTTCAAACTTCAAAAGATTTAAATATTATCAAACTACATTGGCCCTTTTGGTGGAGATCAACTCCGATATTTGATCATTTGATTAAAATATTTTAAATGCCCTTCAGATTCACTAAACGTTGTTATATTATTCTCAAATATGGTGTACATAGTTTCAAAATTACATTGGAATTGCAAAGCAGAATATTTAATTTAGCTGCTGTGCTGCTGTTGTACAATTTATAATGTTGATCGAAAGGGTGAAAATGAAAATCGTAGCGTTAAGTTAACTAGCAGAACGTTGAAAGCTCCAATTTTTTAAACTGTATACGCTTTGGTTCAAGAATTTTCCTATTAAATGTCCTTTTAATGCAAGGTGCACTTAAATTTAAATAAAAAGAGGTTTTCAAAGTAAAATTGAAAAAAAAGCTTCGCATCATACTTTAAAAGCTCAATTTAATGTCGAATTTCCTGAAGAATTTGGCAAAATATGCAACATTTACGCCATAATTTTTGAAAAAGTTTCATTTCGAATGAATTAGAAATTTCATAGTCATTTAAAGAAATTGAAAAAATCAAATCCTTAGTTTGTGTGTTCCAATTTTTAAACTTTAACGTGAATATGGGTGGTTTATTAAGAATTTTGGTATTCGAAGGACGACCTAAAGATTTCTTCGTAAAACTTTTTGATAATTATGTGTAATTTTGATTAATAAGTAAGGGTAGGACAAGATCGGACGGCGCCCGTAGTCGTCCAAAGATCGAAAACAGGTAAAATTTAACGTAAAACGTTTGTATAAATTATCTGGTCAAGCGAGGTACTTGTAATTACTAATTCCCACACTACACACACTACTCTAATCATGGTTAATAATTATGGGCTTTTTCTTCAGTTTGGTTTTTCGGCGGTGTATACTTTTCTCATCATTTCTCACGACTACCTTTTTGTTTGTTTTCGCACACGATACAGATTTGTCTGTACCGACAAATTATATTAATAAGCGTAATTGATTGGTTACAGAGCGAGAAAAAGTTACAGTTACGTACACTTGTTTCATTTTAATACGGAAGAATTGAAGGCAGGTGTTCGCGTACAATTTGAGGTAGTATAACTTGTCGCACTAATTAAGTTGACACAATGCCGATTTAAGAGAAATTTTTTCGCGGCCGAATTATTAGCCTATTAAACAAAGAGCAGTTCCTTTGTTCTACAAAATGGTTAACATTAAGTATTCCGTTTTTAGTCAGGAATAACGATCTATATAATTGATATCTTCGGGCAATATAATCAAAAGTAATCTAGTGGTAAAATATTCAGTTCTTACTAATAACAGCGAATCGGTATCCTCTATATATAAGAACAATATGGAATGATCTGGTTAATAAAATTTAAAATTATACCCGCCAGGATTGAAATTAGTTTTATGGATTTTTTGTGAGGATCACTAATAATTGGTTTTCTTTAATATTTATGCGAAACCAATCGATCACAAACCTTAAACATAGATAAATACACATCAAAAACTAACATACGTTATAATTATTTTAAATGGCGTTAATATCAGATTATATACGATGGAAAAAGCTCGCCTTTGTTTCAGTGCAAGAAACCTAAAAAAATCCTCATCTAATTGAATTCTTCAAGACTTACTTTTTGAGGAGGGGGGGGGGGGGCTTGCAAATTCTAAAACACTGGACACGACGTTTCAAAAGATTATCAAGTGTTCGGTCGTTATTTTCATTTTATCACCTATTATTACGGGAAAATCTTATCACAAATGCACGAATTCATGTTAAGTGGCACTTGATCGTATTGCATTTATTATTTCCACTCGACGCGACGTTCCGTACGCGCTGTGATATCGATTTAATTAATATATAGAAATGTAGTGAAATTTGGTAGCGAGAAGAAAAATAGAAAATCCCAAGAAAACTCATATAACAAAGAATAGGTACCTGTTATATATCTCCCTCGCGTTATGATGTAATATGTGCAAGCTAGGGGTCGGCGCTAACTTCATTTCAAACCCATATGCGAACCCATGCATAACTTATGCTCTATCTACAATGTTGTGCGTATATTTCAAGCTGTCGAGTCCTTCACATTGTTCAACACTGGTACCGACTTTAACGTGCATAAAGAATTTGGTCCGTTGGAAAACTGTTAGTATTGCCCCACTTCAAACTTTAATTTTCTTTTCGGGGGAAAAAATAAGAAAATATGCAATATGAATTTTCTACAGTTCGCAAGTTTTTTTCTTTTATTATATATGTTAGATATAAATAGGTGAAATAAAGTTATTTGGATTCAATAAACATTTGAAGTAAAAGAACCTGAGGGTATCTAGTTGTTATTTTAGGTCTAGTTGCTCCCCTTTTAGTAACGCTTTTTCTCTCCCTTCGCCTTGACCGCAACTTGAACGCTTTACTACCCCATTCAACTTACTGACCATTCATGATAGCCTCTCTTCTGTCTATTGTAAGGTTACAACTGTCTACGTACGTGATTCGCCTACTTTTGATCGAGAACGAGCTTTATTTTTTAAAGAAAACGTATACGCAGTGAAAACAGGTGGAAAATTCTCCCTTTTTTACCTACCTACCCGAAAAGTAAAACAAGAAGTCAAAATTCAGAGATATCGAATTGCAAAAATGTACAAAAGGGTAAATTTACGTAATAAGTAGCCGTTTGAAAGTGCAGTGATCAATTTGTTTGCAATGTACAGATTAATTTGTTTGAGATGTTAGCGTTAAAATTAATTGGTTAGTAGGTTCGTTTTAAATTTCAAAGCAGCGCCAGCGTCAAATTTAATAGTGACCATGTTTGAGGGTAAATTTCAAGCGAAATTTAGTGTGAAATTGAAAAACGAATGAAAATTTGGACGAAATACTTTATAAATGGAATTATCAAAATTACTTTGGAAATTCCCTGCGCTGTTTCTTTTTTGTTGAAATTATGGTTTCATTTTTAATTGCGGAAGAAAATGGACGAAATTGAATTGTTGGTGGTGAAGGTTACAAGGGTTGCTTTCCTAAATCAAGAGATGCGTGTCTTATTGCTTATTAAACTTAGCTCTAATGAACCAGATCACATTGCTTGCCAAAAAACAAATATTTATTAAAACGGTGACATTGTACAGGATTTGCACAGTCGAGCTTTACGTGTTCCTATATCGTTATTAATTTACAAAGATTGAGAAAATCTTTTTTTTATAATCTATAGGTAATTTTGTCACATTCAAAATTTCTATATATAAGAATTATTACGAATTAATTTTAAATTCGGATTCACATAAGGGTTGAGCTGTAATTTGCAAATGTTTAACATTTTAGCTTGAATCTATTATTGTATTGGTTCTTTTTACTCTATACCAATCAATTTTCTTCGTATCATAAACCTTTAGTTTATAAAAAAAACGTTCGCGTTGAAGATTTCTATTCATTTTCATTCTAACCCTAGGATGGATTATGATTTTATCAATTGTAATTAAAATGAAGTTTGTAATGATAAAATCAACTGGAAGTTTCATTCGAAATTGAATAAGGAAGGTGAATTATCTCATTTTATCACATCCAAGCTTTATGTATTTATTCCGCTTAGTCACATGGTTTTGCTTTGTTTGAGGAATGAAACACGAAGCCTTTTTTCCTTCTTCATTTCGAAAATTGACCATAAGGTCAGTTTAGAACCTCTTAAATTTTATTTATTCTTGCCTTATAACGATTATCTAACGCTTAGAATCGATTATCTATACGACGCCTTTCTTCAAAAATGTCCATTCCTATAAGGAAGATGGGCAATAGGATCAGCTGACATTCTTTTAAATCTTTCCATGAAGGTTTCTCGTCATTTGAATGCAAAGAAAACCTTGCCTTAGAAAAAAGCTCAAATGATTCTTATCCTCAGAAACTATGACTTAGGATTTGCGTGTGGATCTTCGAAATCTAGTCTTGAAAAGTTCCTTTTTGGTACCGATTTAATCTGAACTGATTCCTAAGATTACCAAACACTTAGGTGTTCCTATTTATTTTTGTCCTGTGATTATAATTGCTAGGGGTGGTCCCAATTGGTCCCTGCACTGCGACCTTTTGGTCTATTGTGCTTCCCGCTGTTGTCTACCCTTCCAGAATACATGTATCTTTAACAAAGTCCAGGATTTTAGTAGGGCGAATCTTCGTTACTTCCTTTTGTATAATCTTTTCATTTCCAAGTAAGTGTTCCCGTGCTTTTGTGAATGCCTCACATTGGTAAATAACATGATAGGGCCTTTCTTCGACCTCACCACAACCCCTGCATATCGGGCTATCGGTGAGTCCCATGTTATGCAGGTGTTTGTTCAGGTGACAGTGGCCTGTGACCATCCCTGTCGCAAGTTTTATCTTCGTCCTGCTTAACTTTAAGGTGACGCTGCTAACTCCCCGTTTGGGGTTTCCGGAAATATCTTGGAATGGCCCTGTCCTGGAATTTTCGACCAGTATCTGCAGTGCTCTTTCGTGGCGTGAGTATTCCCCGAATCTTCTTTTTGGCTGTGTTATATGTAATCCCACAGGCCGGTTCGGTTTTGCGCTTACCGTTCTCGCAAGCTCGTCAGCAACCTGGTTACCTGGGATTCACGCGTCCTGTGATCCTTAGGATCGGTTGCCTTAAAGATTCTATTCGTTTCATTGTTTACGGATCAAATTGTAATGGAGTACAACATATACGGTACGCGACATTTTGGCGCCGGCGGTTGGGCGCCGGCGATTGGGCGACGGCGTTTGGGCGCCAGGCGTTTCGGCGCCGGGCGTTTGGGCGCCGGGCGTTTGGGCGCCAGACTATTTACCGCCGGACGTTTGGGCGCCAAATCTTTAGTTTTACATTCCCGTTTTTGTTTCAATTGAAAAAAAAATAATATACTAAACCTACCTTTAACCTCGCATCAATCTACGCTTAGGTTAGCAGTCGTTCTAGTTTTAAACGTTCTTTAGTTTCACATTCCCGTTTTTGTTTCAATTGAAAAAAAATATACTAAACCTACCTTTAACCTCGCATCAATCTACGCTTAGGTTAGCATTCGTTCTAGTTTCAAACGTTCTTTAGTTTCACCCCTTTTTTGTTTCAATTGAAAAAAAAATATACTAAACCTACCTTTAACCTCGCATCAATCTACGCTTAGGTTAGCATTCGTTCTAGTTTTAAAAGTCCTGTCCCGATGTAAAGTAGCGTTTTGAAAGTGCGTTGGTAAAATTTTCTTGCATAACATAATTACGGCGCCGAAACGCCCGGCGCCCAAACGCCCGGCGCCAAAACGCCCGGCGCCCAAAAGCCTGGCGCCCAAACGCCGTCGCCCAATCGCCGGCGCCTAACCGCCGGCGCCCAAACGTCCTGCTTCGCAACATATAACACGAGAATTTCACTACTTTCCATAAAGTTAGAAAAATAAAAAACCGAAAAAAATGTTAAAACTGGCCTTTTTATCAGGCCCAATAGAAGAATCAAAGAAGGTCTTCCTTGTTTGTTCTGTAATATGGAAATTATGAAAAAAAAACTCGAAAATGGAAAATTGCTCTTATTTTTTGTAGACCAAAAGGTCGCAGTGCGGGACCACCCCCGGCAACAATAATTATAACAGAATTATTGCAATAACTGCAGAAATTTCTAGTCATCCCCATGATTTTTAAGTAAATTACACTGTATTAAGGCCATTTTATAATTTGTTCAGCATTAAATATTACTTACTATTATTAATCAAGTAATCATGTATATTTGAACTAGTACGGATCAAAAAATAAAAAAAGGCTTTTTATCCCAAGGACAATTACCAACATGAGAAAGGTTACTATGATGTAAAAAGTGCACTATCCAAAAAGATTTTTATAACCACAAGCACAATAAAAATATTTTTAAAGTTGGTAACGAAACAGAATTTAATCTGATTGCAGGAGAGCTATGAAAGTATTTTTTAATAAAATCGTAAATCCTTAATAAATATCTGACACAGTCAGCAAGTTACTTTGTCGGTGATATTATTTCTCTAAATTCCTCACTTTCCGATGATTTATCGTAGTAGTATTTACGATGTGCTCTTTTTTGGGTTACTTTCTAGGGGAAATTCATAAATTAGTTATGCTATAACCTTGAAGCTAATAAGAATGGGCAGGCAGGTACCCGCTAAAATTTGTAAAAATGAAACCCTCGAAAACTTACAATTTAAAAGATTCAAGATGAGTACAATAAAAATTGTTTAAATACGTGTTAACAGCATGTAACTCATAATTAATTAATAAAACTACTACGAATGTAACACCAACACTAATTGGGTAACGGAAACGGAATTATTAGCTAAAAAAAGGATAATTAGTGTAGTTAGTATTTTTTTAAGTAAAACTTGTACTTGTACGAAATTATCTCAAGCTGCTCAAGTTATAAACAAAGTCCGATTTAGAGAAACCCATGAAGCATAAAGAACAAGAATCTGAAAAGAACAAGAATAAAAGGATTTTGGTTCAGGTGTTCAGGTAGAGGAGTGAAGTGGAAGAATCCGTGAGCCGTATCTTGACCGAGAGAACTCGAGACGGACCCCCGGTTATTTAACATTCGCCAAAACAATGCTACCACCTTTGCATATTTTTACTTTGGCCGAACAATACGGAATTAAATCCATTATTATTACTATTACAAATCCTTGACCCGTCTCACGCCTCGATCGAATTGTCGAATTCGTGCAAACAAAATTATTTCGTCTTTAATATTTAATTAAGTTGCCAGTTGGACAATAATAGTAAGCTTTGATACGCCGTTAAACTTTTTTTATCTGCACTATAAATGAATTATAAAAAAGCGAACATTTTTCGATAATGTATAATAAAACACACCTTCGTGGTTATATTCAAGTGAAAAAAAAAGACATTTGTTACTTACAAACAATTTTCTACACGTAACATCGTTGAATGGGCATATCGGGCGCTGTTTACTAGAAATTTCCTGTTGAATAAGTTAGTGCATCATAAAGGAAAAATAAGTAAATAATGTCTAATAAATAGAGGTTTTTAAACATTAATAGGTAGATCAAGCTTTCAAGACCTTCGTACAAAAACAGTGTGCCACCTTCTATACCGAATGTATTTGATCGATTCGTGCTAGTTCTGACCAATTCCTGTATAAGGTCGGGTTCAGTCTCAATCCAAATCCTTCAGTATTAAATATGCCGTAAACCAATAAAAAGATTGCTAGTATGTTGATAAGAAAGACCATCCGAAAAAGCGTTATAAACGAATGCATTTTTGTGTGCAGAGTTTCCTTACATCAAAGGAACTAAATTTTACGTTGTATAGCTAATCGTTGCTCGAACTCACCAACTGAGGTCCTACATCTTCCGAAGAGAAGCTTATGATGATAGGATGACTTACCATTACCTAAACTACAAATTTAAGCTAAAGTTACCCATGATTTGTTGCGCTTAAACTTTAAACAATGAATGGATAATGGAACTGACTGAAAGTTAACCCTCCATTACATGTTGTTCCCGGATGGGAACATAAACTTTGAATTAAAAGAACATTCTTACCATACAAAATTCGTTCTAACAACGCATAATGTACTCAAACGGGAACATCGAAAAATCGTTTGCGCTACTCTCCAATAAGTGGCACCACACATTTAAGTTGAAAATAAATATTATTTAGAATGTTGGTTATCCTAATTGGGAAGCTTATCATATTGTTTTATAAAAATCATAAAGGGTGACAAAATACCTTTACTTTTGCCCTTTCTGTACCCATTATACTATATCGTCAATTTTGTTGGTAGAAATTGTTTATTTACGTATGTCCCCAATTAGGGACATTGTGCATGGGAAGAATTCTGGACAAGTCCAAAATAAAATATCGTTGATATGAATGCAATAAAATTTATGGACTTCTAAAGAATGAAGCAGCTGATCAATAATGCTATTGAAGACTATTTTCACAGTGATGAGGATGACCACTATTACACTTACTAGATCGCTGTGATCAGCCTAAGCCATCTACTTTGAAGACTAAATCTAATCATCCGACTTGGAATGTTACCTCTACTGAAACTGATACTGACAGAACACAATTTTGAGGTTGTGGAGGTATCAATTTATTACCAACAGAGATTCTCTAACTGAACACCCTCTATAAAATTTACAAATATTTTATTTCTTATAAATTTTTTGATGCTGTATAGCGCCCAAACATAATCTACTAAACCCATAACGACACCCTAATAAAGATCGACAACAATTGATTGGGATAACGCTTTAGATGTCGATTATAAAACAACCCCCAACACAAGAAGGTAATGGTCTCACTTGTTGCCCAAATGCATAATTTTTTGCTAGAAAAAATAAAATTGATTGCAGAAAAACCCATAATTCATTGTAATAGAGGGTTAAGTGGACTCGATACATTATAATCAATTACATAGCTTAAAAATTGCATAAAAGCAAAAGAACAATCACATGGATTGATTACTTCATAAATTAGATGCCAACTTTACAAAGATTTGTAAAACTGAGGAAAATAGATATTGAGCAAGGACTAAATCAGAATTTACTCACCAAACTGGGAGGAATTCATTTTCTAAAACAATTTGAATCAAGAAGGAAAAACTATCAAATCTATTACAAGGGAAGGAAGTGCAAAATTTCTCTTTTGGTTTGTTTTCCTTTATGTGTGGATTCATAATTAATTTGGCATTAGACAATATTTGATTATCGTTTTGGTGGTTTCTTCCCTCCTTACTGGAACATGCAAATTCGTCCTCCTCTGCACTTTGCACATATTTATTTCGTTTTTGTTCTTTATTTTCGCCATCGAGCTACGTCCTGTATTATGGATATTTTCCTGATTTATTTTCTGCTTCGATTTCTATTTCTGAATGCGTTAGTATACCGTTAATGCCTTTTATCGCCTTCTTTTTCTCCATTTATCGTGTTATTCATTTTTCCAGCCCCATCCGTCTTTTTCAATTCTTCCTATTGGATTCTCTTCCTGAATTTTTTGTATATGATTGGTCCCCACAAAACTGAAACGAATCGTCCAAGGGAGAAAAACCCGACAAAATAATCTAGGTTTATTGCGTTACGGGAGTTCCTCCTAGTATGATTCCTATATTTTAAGTAAATTACTTGACCCGGGAATATTGCACTTTATACTTTTTGTAAGCACTAAATTGTCTAAAATTGTCGGAAACAGTGATAATAATTTTTTACACGGGACAATTCGTTCGGTGCTCATATCAATTCGTTCTATGGAAAGTACGACAAAACCTAACGCTTTGGTGGCCACATTTGGAATTTTTCTATATTAAGGTTTCTTTATGGTGTTTTCCAGTAGATTCTTCTTATCGTTGTGTATAGAAAGTTTGAAATGTGAACTTAATATTGATGTTATAGATCTGAATTCTAATGAACCAATAAATTTTTTTGGAAGCTTCCTTCAGCACCAATTTGTGCACCAAAGGGACATTCTTGTAATTATTCTTATTGAAAGCTGTAGTGTCAGTTAGTACTAGGTACTAACTCCTGAGCTGTTGTGAATTTAGCTCTGAGATGAAATAGTAAGAACAAAAGGTACAAATGTAAGACACGCCGTAATTGGTCCAAGTGATTTATCGGTCGGTTTGTTTTTTATTTACAAGTTTTAGTGATTATCGTGTTTTACAGAGCGAATCCCAAAATAAAATGTTGTAACTAGTTTGAATCTAAATCCAAGATTTATATGCAACGCAGCAAACACCACAAACCACAATAATATTTTACTAAACCGTACACGTTTCAACAGCAAAGCTTCCATCATTAGGCAACCGCTTAATATTACTGTGATTTTTGGTGTTTGATATGTTGTGTTCAATAACCACAAGTGTTCTAGGATTTACATGCTAAACATACATACAACACATCTCCAATTTAAGTTCTAAAAGTCTCAAAAAATTTTTTGGACCTCCTCCAGCCTCCTCAGCCACAAATTTATCCAATAGTTTTAGTAATATAGGTTGTACACTTACTCCACGATAGTTATTGATTAACTTCCTGTCGCCCGCTTATAAATGGACCTCATTAAGGATTGTTTCCAAATGCTTGGTATTACCCCTGTTCCTAATGAGTAATGATCGATCAAACAATCTAAAAATCGGTATAGACAAAGAATAAACACACTTCTTCAATATGCATACAGGAATGCCATTGGGGCCAGTACATGTACTATCCTTCAACTTGCTCACCATATTGAATATATCTTGTACTGTACGAGACGATCTGACATCATTCTCTTGGGTTTTCTCGTACCCTTTAACAATCACTCATATCTCTTGGTATATTATAATCTTCTTCAACAGCATCTACCGATGAGAAATATTCGGCAAAAGATTCTACGATCTCCATCCCATTCGATATTATGTAGCAGTTACTGCCAGTCTGTGATATTTGGAGTGCTCCAATCCACATTCACACCTCTAAGAGAATACAAGGTGTTATTGTGAAGAGATTTCTCAAATAACAATTGTCGGATGAGCAGATACGGAAGAATTAGCCGATTGCAAAACCTTTATGGGAGAGTATACCAAAGAGGGGCATGAAACACCTCAAATTCGCCCACGTGTGGGGAATGTAAAGAAAAACACTTTTGAAACGTATTTCGAAGATGCCTATTTTATCAATTAATTAGTGCTTTTTCCATTTGGCATATAACCGTTTGCATCAAAACATGAAAATTAGAAAAGTAATCTGTGGAAAGACGGGAAAAAGCATGGAATCATCTGCAAAGAGTTCGGCGACCAATAATAATAATAATAATTTATTGTGCAAATAACCACAATTGGCAAGGAGTTCAGCAGAGCTGTTCTTCCACTCTAGCCACATAAATTAAACATAAATTTCATATTTCAAATATTTCAAATACTGTACACACGTACCAGAGGCTTAAAAAAAATAACAACAAATTTTTTAATTACAATTTTGTATAGACAAGAGATGTTTTTTTATATTAGACTTAAAGGTATTTATACTATTACTATCATCAAGCATTGTTTTATATCTGTTTAAGTACAATGTCGCTATGTACAAAGTATGGGGGGGAGGGGTCATTAACAATACTAAGAATTGATGTAGAAAATTTATTTTAAAAAAATCCCAATATATTTACATTTTTAAAACGAAAGAAATTAATTAGGACTCTCACTTTGAAAGAATTCCGTTTAAAGATGAATACAACCTAAAATGATCAAACGAGTTTTATCTTATCCTGAAGCCTTAAAGTTATAAGGATTTATTTACTGCTGAAAATATTTTTATAAATTAAGTTAGAAGTTTAGTTACACATCTTTTTTTATTTCCTAGAGGGAGAAAATGAGAGTGTATCTAACATCTTAAGTAACGGTAAGGATTGTCAAATTGATTTTAAATTAGCATACTGATGGGAGAAAGACAGGTTTTGTACCTGGTTTTTTTCCTACGTGCCTTACCAGTTGCACACAAGAGTGAAGCGTGAAACTCGATGTATTTTTTTAACAGAGAAATATTAAGATTTAATCTACAAGTATTCACTTATATCGCTATTTGATATTAGTCATTTATATTAAGCTTATGTAAATACAATTTATCTTTGTCTACATAATTGAATGGAGTGGGGCTCCGGATAATTTAGAATGTTCTCTTTATCTGATTGCGCACGACATTTGTTCATTTTAAAAGCGCTACAATTATACAGGCGCGTAAATGTAAATATAAAAGGGTTAATGTGTAATTTTTACTGGAAAGCGAACTAATTTTTTATAATTAACCGCGTAAGCGTGTTAAGCGCAAGTTGGCGTGAAGCAATTTTTTCCGATATAGGTAGGTATACCTACGAATATGGATTTTTAGCCATAATTAGAAACCAAGGAAACAACCGGTGGGTAAATACGTAAAAAAAATTGACGTGTTCATGTTCTTGTAATTGACAACAACGTTATTGTATACGAAAGTAAAATGTAAATAAATTAGTTATTGTGTAAGCGTAATTGTAATTTGTGGGGATTGTGCGTCTAGCTATAGCTACCATTAACCGCGATTTTCTTAAGACTTCTACGCTTGTCAGTCGCACTTGTTATAAACAGCGTAAACAACAAACAGTTAATTACCGTAAATCGGTTGTATAAGTACTTTACGACTATTCGGATTTAACTTACGACTGTACGCCGTATTACGTCAAGTGCTCGAACGTACACGTATCGACTGAAAACCACTACAAAAATTCCCTTGTAAATATTTGTCCCAGTGAACTTTAAGTAACAAACCGATAATTTAATTAACACGTTCCCATTTAATTAACTCTGGAATTTTTCACGTTAATTATACTTAATTAGATGCGCGTACGTATACGGTAACACTTAAAGTATTTCACTACTCGCGCCCAGTATGCTGAAACAATTTACTGTCAAGAATAAAATAATGAAAAAATAAAATACTGTCCTGCTTCTCCTCTGCAATTATTCAGATTTAGATTAATTCCATTTGTTCTTACTGCGGGGCCCCAAATGCACATGAAAAAATTGTACTGCAACCTAGATCAATATATTGGAAGGCTATTTCTAAAATATTAACACATTCATTTTAAAAATTAATAAATGGAATTGAATACTGCAAGGAGTCTCCGAATCTACAGGGTGTCCCAAAAAGGTTGTCCATGACCACATGTTCTGGGTTGCTTGAACCTTACTTTACCTATATACAAATGTGCACACAAAAAGTTATGTAGAACTTGTATATAGGAAGGAGGAGGTCATATTGAACAATTGTTGTGTTAAGGTTGTTTGTTTATAAAAAATGTTTAGAAAGAAATACAAAGAGACACAAAAGTTTAAGAATAGGCGTTTGATTCCAGTGGCGTTCCATGTTTTGTTAAAGTATAACCCCAAAAAAAGTTGGGGGGTAAAAGAGGTGTTGATTCCCTCTGAAAATCCATAATAAATAAAAATAATTGAATGCGACTGTTTCTAATTTATTGGTTATCGTCTACTAGTATTTGGTATAAATTTTCATAATTTAACGTTTTAGAGCAATGTTAAAATTTATTTAAATTTTTAACTAAATCGCCCAGTAACTTTTTTTGTGTGCACTTTTGTATATGTTTAGGTAAGTGAGGTTCAATCAACCTATTTTTGACTCCAGAATATGTGGTATAATTTATGACCAATGTTTTCTGGACGCCCTGCATAAATATGCTAAGGGACGGTTTGGAAGCATGGATTCGGTTCAGCGCTCAAATGGTTACGTTTAAGTCCATCGAAGAAAAATAGAGGAGGGAGGACTGTGCACTGGTGGAATGCGGGTAGATCAGGGTAATTCAACGACATAGCTCGGCCGGAAGAACGGTGGAAGAGGCCTGTTCCCAAAACGCCAATCTGCAGGAAAAGAAAATGGAGTTCTAATGAACATGACATCAAAAGAGGCTACGAGGAGGCAACGAGAGGAGAAGTAAGAACTTCCGAACGACAAAGCCCCCAGATCCGGATATGAATCGCGATTGATCGAAAAATTAGCAGTTGAGCGCATGGAATTCTGGACTAAGTTGTTGAATGATTTTCATCCTGGACTATGTGGGGTGGATATTTAAAAAGATACTGAGGAAGATAGTAGACGACGACAAACGCTCAGAAATGGAAAAGGTGCATGCTTTAAAGGAAATGGAAACATTCAACGCTGCGCCAAAGAAAGAAACCTTGAGGCCTCAATACACATAGATACGCCGAAGGCAATTGAGATCGCCATAGGTTAGGCCCGGCTGTGAAAATCCTTCTTATCTTATTTTTATACCATCTTAATGAGTTTCGGGTTGTCTATCTAGCGATTCCAATTACAGGGCCGAACTTAAAACTAAACTATTCCTAATAAATATTTAAATTAATGCGTTTCTCGAGAAATCTAATGTAGTCAACAGTCTAGAGCGATCTCAATTGCCTTCGTGCTCTACCATACCTCCTAACTATCACTCACACTATCTTCGTAGTAGGGCGTTAAACATTCCTTATTCCCTCTAAAGTCATTTCGCCTTCAAGTCCTCTTAAACCATATTTCATAATTATACTTATGTTGATATTTAAAATGTGCTTTAACTATTTGGTCAAAAACGCGTCTTATTTTTTTATTAATTAATTAACTCTCGCCTCTAAAGGCCGTTTGACACGATGTTATTTTTTGTACAAAAAACGTTACAAGTTTTGTATCAATTTATTTTTGAAGTTCTGCTAAACTTTATTTTCAAGAAAATGTCAGGTATTAAATTTTTTGTTTGTTACACTACAAGATTTACTTGTAGAAATACTACAAATTTGGTGTTCACCCATGCGAGCACAGTATGTTTTTAAATGTTTTAAGATAACCCATAAAATCTTTACTATAATCTTTGTTTATACTTGTTCAAAAAGTTCGAAGTAACTGGTCAGGTGTAGAAATGGAATTGATATCTAAACATAAAAAAAATGTTCTGAAGCTAATTGCATGTATGCTTTTGATAGTAAGCGTAAGCGCCATTAAGAAAAAGAAGAAGAAGCATCAAATCAAGAAAAAAACAAGGAAGTTTTGGGCTAGAAATTGGATAAAAAGACGTACTGAAGGGCGAGGGCAGCTCAATATGCTAGAAAACGAGTTAAGGGTTGAGGATGCAAACGCTTATAAAAATTTTCTAAGGGTAGATAATTCTCAATTTCAATATTTATTAAGAAGAGTAGGACCTTTTCATCACGAAATAAAGGTTAAGTTTAAATGCGGCGTTGACTTGCAAACACAGTAGATTATACTGTGCTTGCAAATGCTTGTAAATACAACCACTAAACTACGCATGAGCGTTGCTAAACTTTTTGTATGCGCAATTTACGCAATTCTACAGAAAAAATTAGAACATGTTCTAAAATTTTTACAACAATTAATTGTATTAAAAATTGGTCCTAATTTTTCCGTTTGCTACTCTACAATTTCTACAGCAACTTAAACAATATTATTTAATAGCAATTATTGCATAAGAAATAGTGTCGTGTCAAACGGCCTTAACAATCAAATTTTGTAAATGTAAAGAGCAATTACATTTGAAAATAAATATTTAATTAAAATAAAAATTAAAATAGAGCCGAAAACTAAAACAGTAGGTACTATCTGCTTTATCCTTGAGTGGTCTCATCTCTAACAACTAAATCCAAAGCATTTTATACAGTAATTGCACATAATTTTGAAAATAGTAAATCATTTCAGGAAAAAATCAGAAAGGCAACTTAATTCTTACTTATAAAGTGCTGGTGTTGCAATTAAAGCACTTCATACTTCTTTGGTAGCGATTATTTCACCTCACCCAAATTAAATGCATTTTTGACGCCAAACGGCAGAGGCGTCACTTAATTAGCACTCAATATAAGCTAAAACTACTAATTATGCTCACCATTTTTTTTATATTAGAGTATTTTCTATTTTCAAAACTCAACTTTATCATAAGCCATAGCGTAACACTTATGTTTCCATTTTTTATTTAATTAACCATCTTCCTCCGACATTTTTCACAAGAAGTAATTTTTCCTTTCTTTTGCAAAAAAAATCGTCGTGTATTATTTGTGTAAATTATTTTCTCACATCATCACAATTACCTCCTCAAATTCTAGCACCAACTAGTCTTGATTTCTTCTTCGAAAAAAACTCCATCTAGTTACCCAACTCTTCAACTAATATTGCAATGTTAATGAGCTTTGAATTTCTTGAAGATTTATTTCAAATACTCCTTATTCTTCTAATTCATAAATTATAAGCAAAGACGTTCTGCATTATTTCGCAATACTTCAAAGGACGAAGAATAGACATTGTAATTCCGTTTAGGATCCCTAATCCGATAATAAGCAAACATGAGAATGAGACCAAATGAACTGAAAGTTTAGCGTTTATTCTGAATAATTTGACAAAATATGCCTTGGGTGTTTCGAGCGCAAAAGTTGCTGTAAAAGTTCAAAAATGGTGTTGATTTAAGGTTTATGTTTGCTCTGTAGAATTGAAAAATTTTCCCTCCCTTTTATGTAGTTATTATTGTAAACAATGTCAAAAATAGTTTGAGAATACTTTTTTAATAATCAAAGCTATTTATACTTTACTACCTTTAATTCGGAGTATCACAGAGGAAAGTGTGGAAACTTTAAGAAAACATCTAGTTTAGTTTCCGTAATCGTACCAAACTAAATGTTCGATTTTCGACAATTTAATCGAAAACCACACATTTTTCATTGAGTAAAAATTTAATTGTAGCGCTGTTCAGGCTATTCCATTCGTGTTTTCCTAAGATACGAAAATGAGGTAGTGAATTACTGAAAATGGTAGGTGTACTATTTGAAGGTATTTCCGAACGAATTCCTTACTATTACACGCACTTATGAATTGAATATCAACTTTGTAATCTATTATTGAAAAGACCACGTGCACCACTTGAAACACGTGATTATGAAACTATTTTTCGATTACTTCCTCCATACAACTCAACACATGCAAATAAAAACTAAGGTATTTAATATAAAACAAGTCAAGACTAAACAACATGTTAATTCAATTGAATCAACTCGTTGCCGTGTTTTTTCCATTAATAAACCGCTAACGTGTACTTAAATTGTTGAATTCCGCTTTTGTACCCACTCCACATGCCACGAAATGATTCCGTTCAAACCGTAGCAATTTGTCTTGTCATATTAACATTCAAAACTGTCATAACTGAAACGAACAAAAAAAAAAAAGAATAACAAACCGAACGGTAAACGTGTAATTAATTCAATCACGAACCAAACAAAATCGTATACGGCTCCAACTATTAATAGATCGATTTACAATTGTTACGTAATTACAACAAATTACTAATTAAAAGCAAAGACATAGTATGACGTTCATTACGCGCAATTTATGAAAACAAATAATCGACAATTATAAAGGCAAATTAGGCATTACAATGATGTTATAAATTACTAATTAAAGTTTTCTGTCCTTGCAACATCCACGTTGTCGTTAAATCAATCAGAAAATGCTTGTAACAAAAGAACTATGTATATATGCACATTAGCCGTTGCATTGCTACGTTTTAATACAAGTAATGACAATTCGAAATGATTATAGACGTAATTACTTTACGGCACGCAACCGTATAAAACACGCACGTACCAAGTAAACTTGCCACCCTCTCTCTGTACGATATATATATACAAAGAGTAGGACCGCAGGACCGTAATTAGTTTAAAAGCATTCATTAGTATGCAAAAATTTCCCATCGTCAAGATTATGGTAGAAAGAAATAAAAGCACGTCGATGTTTATGAATAAATATGGAGGGATGTCACCCTTTTTTTTTCCTGTTGTATGCACACTCTCAAGTGTTACTATCAACGTTAGGCAATTATGATGTGACGCCCTTCTTTATTTATGAGGGACCTCGAAAATGTAACCGGTGATTAAGTAGGAATCATGGATGATGTTACAAAACTACATATATATAAATGTACGTATGGGGGAACTTGTCGAAACGACCGAAATGGCGTACAAACGCTTCTGGATAAAGATAATTGAAGCACTTGAAGTAAATAATTTAATTTCAGTATGAGGATCAACGTGGATTCCCACGGTGCCAAATTAGGTAAAGGAGTAACTAGTAGCGTGAGGCTTACTGGCAATATCAAATTCGATAGTTTTGCGTGCGTCCCACAAACGGTTTAGGAGATCCTTTCGCGAGTGGCTGGTACAGCAAGTATCGCATTTCGTTATCAGTTCGATGGGAAGTCCTTCCGATTTGCATGCAATCAATCATCAAATTTTTAATTTGAATACGAGCATCGGGTACACACAACAATGTTTTCAATAAATTTCGACCTAAACCTAAAAAAAATTGAATCGCAAACAAGAAATCATTTTTAATTGGATCATTGTTCCGATTAATGATATCAATTCCTTTTGTTACACTCAGTATACATCAAAAAAGTAAAGTTTCGGATCATCTACATCTGGTAACAAAGCTTGTTCATACGTATGTAACTTATAGAAACAAACTAAAAATCGCGATAAAAATGTAATGGGTTAATCACGATCAAAAAAGGTAGGGAACCAGGAGTAAATCTCCATTGTCGCTTTTCTAAGTACGAAAAACAATAAAAGTTACTTCCAAAATTGAAGTCTCCACCAATGGCTTCAACGTAAGAACCACTAGCACTTATTCTATCGGTTTTCTAACGATACTATGACTTCTGTCAAACCATTGAACTGTACGCTATACGCAACTGGAAAGGAAACGTCCATAAGCGGCACTGAAGCCACAGCAAAGTTAGGCAACCCTCAACGACTGGGCATTTCTGTCTCTTTCTTTCGCACGCAACGTCATATCTATAAATGATAACACGGGGAATAAAATGTAAGTAAATCAGGTAAAAATACGTTGATGGTTATCTCTTTCACCAGTCATACATCCATTGTGATCCAGGTCAATAAAACGTTTACAATAAAATAAATCAATGTTTTATTATGAGAATACTTACAATTTTTGTGACGCTATACTTGTACATCATGCATATTGAGAATACAAACGCGTTTACAGAACAAATTAATTCAGTTATTTCGTTTGTAGTAAAAAAGTTATATAAAATTTGTTGCTATTTTCTACTAATTGTTATGAACTATTAAATTGTTAAATTGACTTATTCACCCTTAGATCATTGTAGTATATATGATCTAAGAGTTCACCAGACAAAAATTATGCAATTTCTACATTGCTTGTCTTTGAAAATACAGTAGAACCCCACTATTCCGAAAATCCGCCTATTCTGAACATAACTAAAAACACGCGCACTTATATTTCTCTTCATTTCATTCCTGGGCCTTTTATTGGGCACGGAGAAATTACACGTTACGTTATTTATTAAAAACAAATCTTATAAGTTGCGTTGACAACGATAGCAAATAACGTTAGATAAAATTTGTATTAACAAGACTTATTCACCCGTGAAATTGTTTAATACTGCGTTTATCGGCTAAATTAGGACATCCGTATGCAACACAACAATTCACCATCGTGTTTTGATTTAATAAATTTCACAATCACTTTCAAATATTATTTTACACCTTTCAAACTATGGGAAATACGCGGTTAAAAGATATCTGCCCTACTAACGCAACAAGTTAGAAAGCGACAGAAATACCCAGTCGACATCTGTGCTTGTCAGGCAAGCATGGCTTCAACGCCTACAATGCATTAGAATAGGCCGTATCCCTTCCAGTTGCGTATAGCGTATAGTTCAATGTGTCAAACACGACTCCGAAGCTGTCATTCGACAAAAAGCAGCGTTCTCACGAGCATTTTTTGATAACTCGCACAAGGGGGAAGACCGAACTGTAATGTTGCCCAAAGCCTGATTCACTAAATTCTCTTCGCAATGATAATAACCAAATAATCACACAAAATCCCCCATGAATAACTTTTATTTCGATTAAATTATTGATAAATCGAAGTGGTCAACATTAATTAAGCAACCTATCTCCACTTTTAGCTGAACTGTTTCTGTCTTCCTTAGAATCTAACAGTATCCTCAATAATAACTTGTATAAAGATCATTTCGTTTTTTATAAATGTTATGTGGATGACATTTTTGTAATATTCAAGGGCAATGACCTTGGACCTTAAAATCACCAGACTCAATAATTATTTTGATATAGATATCTTCAGAAAACCTACGACCACAGACCATGTGATCCCTTATTACTCTTTCCACCCTCTCCCTCACAAACTTTCAGCCTTTAGATTCTTCTTCAGCCGTCTTTTCCATTTGCCCTTGAACCAACTTAATTTTAATAATAAATACAACCTAATGTTTGAGATCGCTGCTCGTAATGGGTAAGTCTTTGATTCAGAAGCTTTTTTACCACACTTTCCATAAAATTTTTTCTCTTTACCTTATATTGGCACAGCTTCTTACTCCTTTCTTTAAACAATTCCATACCTAGGTATTTCTATTGTTTTTTCCTAAAAACATAACCTTAAGAGTTACTTGGTGCACACGAAAGATAAATTAGATATCATAGATAAGTCTGGTGTCTACAAGTTAACTTGTAGCACCTGTGGATCCTTTTACATCGGTCACTCTGGCCGTAAGTTTAAAGCCAGATTTGCTAAATACTTCGGGTGCATCAAGAACAACAACCTTTTCACGAAATCTTCTTTTGTTCATCACATTCTGGACCGTGGACATTCTTTCGACCCTAACGTTAATTATGAAATTTTACACGTATGTGATAAAAGTACCAAGTTAAATTTATTAGAAATTAAAGAAATTTTGACTTCCTTTAACCATAATCCGTCTTCACCCCTTAATGAAATCCTTAATATCAATAAGAATTTACTCATTCTTTAATTATAACTATTTGTTTTGATTTTTCAGTTTTGCTTTCTAGTAACCCCACGTATATGACTTGGGCGGTTGGTAGTTGGTTAATTACCTCCCCACCTCCGTTATAGAGCTTTGTGACTCCATTTTGTGTACGGTAAATATTTTTGATAATTTTATAAATTTGCGGTTACGTTTTCTATTCTACTATGCGGCTCCACCACTCAATGGGAGCCTCGCGCTTCGTTTAATTTCTTATTTATTAATTATTTCCCGTAAGTATTATCAGGTCTTTACACGTGGTTTCCCTAACCTTATATTTTTTAGCATGATGGCTTGCTGTTGTTCTTTCCTCAGTTTCCAATTTTAAGCTACTTGTAAGTTGGTTTTATTATTTCACCTTACCCCCTTTGTTCGGTTTACAGTAATGGATTGTTGCGACGTTTTTTTAATGATCAAGTTGTAATTTTGAAAATTTATTCAATTTAAACCTAATTCAACCATTACACTTAGAGTAAAGTATACTTTATTATTAGTTTTATTGTAAGCAAACATTTTGTAGCCTGATGAAGACACCAAAAGATTGTCGAAATATGTCGTATCCTTAAACAACTTAATTATTTTTAACCACTTCGATTTATCAATAATTTAATCAAAATAAAAGTTATTCGTGGGGGAGGTTGTGTGATTATTTGTTTATTATCATTATTCACCCCATTTGGAGAAAAATCACTTTACACTAAGAATATGGATCCAATCAATTTCTCTTCGCAAATTGATGGTCTACAAAGTTTTTGATTGAGAGTGCCTACTCTTGTGAATTTTGATTATTTTGCCACATTTGTCGAATTTTGAAAACAAACATTTCTGATATCCTTATTTCTCTAACAATAACTAAATCATCAACCTTGTTGACGATTTCTTCAGTTCGTGCTTTCGGGGGTCTTCCAACACTTGGGGATATCGATAATGGATTCCCTGTCCCCCATTGAATTGCTTGTACAAATATTTCGCTCGTTATTTCCTATATACCAGGGGTGCACACACTTCTTCAGACCAAGGGCCACATATACGAAATATTATTGAGGGGTGGGCCGCAAAAAAAATTATTTATTTTTATTTATTAGAAAAGGTCTTAATTTCAATTCAAACAAATGTTTATTTATCATATTTGTGCAAATTTTTGCAAAAAAAACTACTTAAATATTTTAATTTGATGGATGACATTGCATCGACTTAACAATTTCTTTAATATTTGGGTCAATTGTTGTGGTTGCCAATCGCAAAATTGAGTCTAAATTTTAATTAGTCAAGCGATTTCTATTTTTATTTGTGAAATGAGATGAGGGGGGCCACCAGAAGAACAACGGCGGGCCGCGGTCTGTGCATCCCTGCTCTATACAATACTACCATTCTTTGATAGATATTTTCAGGCTGCTGTCTTCTGCCCATCGAAATTTTTAAAAATAATTACAAGTAATAAATAAAATAAAGAACGAAAGTAAATTTTTTGGTTTTTACAAACATCGATTACATTAAATTATTACTTTTGTAGTAATTATTTTAATTGAAATAATTAATTAATGTAATTTTTTATTTGAAGCAGTACCTGGACTAATTAATAAATTGACACTTCACAGCTACAAAAAAAAACAGTTTAGTGCAAAAGTACCATGGGTTGCTCCTACGTATTGTTAAATTCGATTTGTAATATTACAACATTGTTATAGAATGCAACGTTTAATTCGAAATCCAAACTTTATGCAGTTTCATTCCAAAATATCTGGAACTTTTGTTCTCCTCAAACATTCTCTTTATAATGCTTTGATTCATTCCCATCATCAGAAAAGCATGCGAATCATTTTATTAAAATTTATTCAAAATTTTGCAAAAATGTTTGCGCTCACACAATTTTCGAAATAACGAAGACTGTAATATTCGTCCTGTGAAGATTTGAATTTTTAGTAAAAGGGCTCAATTAAATCATTCTTTCGAGAATGTAATTTGTATTATGGAGCGACATCAAATGCTTTGGTTATTAAAACCACCCTTACTAGAATGTTCCACTTCCAGCAAGGGATCATCATGGTGCTCTAACATCGATACAGAATCAATAGTTTCCTTCCTTTGCGAAAGGACGACGTGTTCACGTTTCTGCGCTTCAGAGAAATAGCTATTGAACTGGTGTCAACTGGAGTAAACACTTTTACCTTTATAGTCCACAAATGAATAATGATCTCAAAAGAAATAAATTCGACAAGAATGACAAGGATTTCACAGTCTGTTGAAAGTTATTTGATGAACAAACAAGGGTTTTATATTTGTTTCTATACTAATTTAGTCAGTATACTTATTAACATTTCTACTAAAATTAAAAACTACCCTCTGCGTACATTAGTCATTACCACGAAGGGTCAGAAAATGTTTTTGTGTTGGGTTTAAGGTTTTGTATAGACGATAAACTATGCTCCCGGCAATATATTCACTGTCAGGGTTCATCTATAATAATATTATAGTAAGGGCGACATTGTCAATTTTTAGAAGATTAGCGATCTAAGGGAAATTACGACACGATATTGTACTGAAAACATTCAGCAAATATTACAATAATTATCAAACAGGACTGTGGCTCTGGCTCCAGTGAATCTAGATTGTAATGTAAATCATCAAGGACAAGATATTAAGGTTGTGCCAACCTCAATGCCAGTGTGCGAGGCAATAGGACGTACTGTAAAAGTTTTTCAGTTTTCTGCACATTAACTGACCAATCCTCGTTCAGCATCCGATATTTTCACTGATCTAGATTTATTGACATCTATTAATTTAAATTTTCATTCAGGTTACAACGATGTGCCCACGATCGTACAAGAAAACGTGGCTTATTTTAATTTATTGCATAATTATATTCTTACGTTCAACTGCAAGAACGGGCTTAAACATTATTAATTTTTGTATTTTATATAATTACCCTATAAAGTTCAAACATTTCCGTAAGTTTCAGTTCCGATTTTTAACATATTTGGGTTTGGTATTAAATAGGTATGTAAAGTTGCTATAAACACATCGTAAGTACTTTCGAGTCAGGGTTAAGCCGTGTAAATAAAACCGGAAAATCCCTTACGTTGACAGTATGACTAACATTCGAACCGTTACGTTTAAGTGAAAACGTTTCCGGATAATGAGATTTTGATCACACAATTTGGGAAAAAAAAATAATTTTTCTCATACTTATAAAATAAAAACAACATATCGATAAGAAAAACATTAAGCTTTCCAGTTGGTGTATATTTAAATATTGAACATATCGTAAAATAAACAAGCAGTAATTTGACATAAATTTGTTTATAATCTTCGTAATATACTAAAATCTAGGTCGAGTGTAACTGATACGGTCCTGTAGACAGAAAAACCACCTTAATAATTAAAGTTGGGTAATGTATGTATCATTTGTTATACACATAATTTCGAACACCTCCAAACATGATAAAAATCTATCGGCCAATAAATTTATTTTAGCCATAGCGTGTAGGTATATAACATGCATGTCTTAATCCATTTAAATAAATATTATCGAAAAAAAGAAACCGGTAATTTTTATATGGTACAAAGATTTATTATTGGGATCAATATTAAACGTTAATAACTGTATTTTTTTTTTGTTACTTAAATGTCAACAGAAAATTTATTTTATACTAATCGAGCTTGGTATGCGCATACATAATTATTTCATGGTAGATAATGTATGTCTTCGCTAATAGTGTAAGTGGAGAGTACCGTTCCCATATACATATCACTTTCTAATAAGACAGCTTGTAAATAAGACACGGAACAAAAGTGTTAAAAACCATCAAGTCACGAATCTGTCTTAAAAGTCCAGATCCAACACGGAAACCTCGACGTTTTAATCTGATTTAAAAAAAGTAAACACATTCGAAATGGAAAATTAGTGACTTAATTTGTAATCAAAATACTCTATGGGACTGTATAATTCAACAAGCACAATAAATTTGTTGTTTTCCGATAGTAATCGGCTTTTATGTGTTGTTACACATTTAAGGCGTCTTTGGACACACAAAAAACAAGTTCGATAATTAAATAAAAAATTTAAATTTATTTCGGTGCATATATACGCGCGGGAGTTAATTTAATTACCTTTTGCCATACGAAACTTAAACTTTACTTTGAATATGTGCTTAAAAAAACTGGTTTATTAATTTTATATATCGGATTATGTTACATCCTTTAATTTATTGTAAAAACGAACTGGTTACTTTTAATTATAAAATACACACAATTTATTCTCTAATTACTTAGTCTCCCCTTCCCCCGATCAGTACGCCTTTTTTTTAGTATACGACAATATTAATGGATGAAATTAAATTTGACCTTTGTAAGAGGAAATGGCAGGTAAAGTAACAGCATGTGTGGCCCGTGATAATTACCATTTTTACACCTACCACATTTCGGGGAATCAAAATTATTGACATTTTTTACAATGAAAGTAGGTATGTTATTTAGCGTGCTATAGGAAATTCCTTTTTGGATTACAACCTTGAATTTTTGGATCGTGCTTTTTACAAGGCTAGTTTTATTTTCAAGCGATGTAACTAAATGTTTGTATAATTTATTTAAATAAGTGGGATTTGGGGAAGGCAGTCAACCCCAAGACTAGTTCTCATTTAACAAAATGGTACTCAAATAGCTTGATTTTCCAAACAATTATTATGGAAATCCAAATTTTTATTCAGATTTCAGTGCACTTTTCCCAAATGCAGTAACTACAATTTTAAAAATAAATTATACTTCTTAGTGATTTAGCAAGAAATTTTAATCTTCATAACTGATAATTCCCCGCACTGTCCTGTCGGTCCAATGTAGGATTACAAATTTTTTTGGTAAAATATTGAGTCTAGAATTTTATATAGTACTTAACAAGAATTTTTTGACTTTTAATTTCCTGGCATTGCCGTTTCCAGTTATGCGAAAAAATGGTCAAAGTTGTAATGTTGTTATCATTTCCATTGCAAATTTTTTCCGATCGTTATCTTAGCAGGAAACACTTTATTAAACGACTTAATTTTATTAGAATTTTGCCGGACGCTAATAATATTTTGTAGCTAATAGAAGTTTCTTTAGAATTGTGTTTGGTATTTCAATAGTTTTCTAATATGTTCAAACTCTTTTAATCGAGAATAAGTATCCATTACTATTGTATCTGTAACATGTAATGGAGAAAGCGAAATTTGGGCGATAAAATTACATGTCCAATAATTTAAACTAAGACTGCCGTTTTAATTTGCTGTAAGACGTCTACTAATATTGCTCTTTCCAACGGAAAAAAGGTTTCAGCATCTTTTGTCTCCAAAAATCAATTAAATTACACACAAATTTTGAAGATCTTTGTACAGAAAGCAATTCTTCCAAAATAAGGCCAAAACCACATTCCATTCACTCTCATTAAGGAAGTGTCTAGATATCTGGGAACCTCTTTATTTTGAACAGTTTCAATATAACTTTTTGTATTTAAAAAACGAAATCTTAATAGTGAGAAATTATGAACACAATTCAGATGGCAAGGTTTTCACTATTTCACTTCATTCTATAAAAACTATGACTGTAGTCAGGACCAGATATGGCCACTTGTTACTCAATCATAAATAGTGATGTAGTGATGATAGTAATTGCGTACGTTGTAGATAATAACGGGAGCATTAGAAGTAAGGATTTGATTTCTGTACAATTGACAATTTTTGTGCCCTTAGCAAACATAATGCAAGGTTGAATTTCTGGATTTATTAGCTTATAGACCACATATATGAATTTGAAAGTGCATATTTACGAAAATTTATATTATAATGCATATTTTCCCTTGGATGCCAATTAGAGACCTGCATGTAATATTTGTAGCAGTAGTAGTGCTCGAAATTGGGTGAGATACTCCTCTTTGTTGACTACAATAATCTGTTATTAGAATTTTTTTAAACCAACAGTATAGACGTAATCTTCCACCTCCAGATCGTTGGAACACCCTACATATGTACATACAATTTAACCCTGCTGGGTTTTTTATTTCTCTTGCTCCAAATGGTTAACGACAGAATTTAATTTTCCACTCTATTTTAAGAATAAAAAATTTGGATTCTTCTGGCTTTATTAAATTCCAACACAGATGTAACAAACTTCGAGATTTTCTTCCAAAATAAAGACACGGAACACAACGCGCCAACCACATTATTTTTCAGAACGAGGACTAAGAAGTAGGAAGTCGGGAAAGGTGTTCTTTTAAGGGATGAAATCCAACAGGAGGAGCGTAACTAAAAAAGCTTTATTTTCATTTCGCAATAATAGAAATAGAAATTTAGAACCTATTAATGATTAAGAAAGCAGTATTTCTTCCAAACTGTGCCTATTGTACTTTTCACACCGAGAATTCAGTATCGAACTTTACGGAGCACGCCGTTCCCTTATGCAGCATGACTGGGCCGGTCTGCAATCAGGTGCGGCCTCAACTAAACTGCACCGCTCGGATCTAACTTTATTTTAATGTTATTTATTAACAATAATCTTGTTAATAAACAATGCATTTTATTTTTATTAAGTACAATTTATACAAAAATGAAAGGTTTTTTTTATATTTATAAGTTATTAATATTACTTGCAAATTTTCAAATATGATTTAAAACAATTATCCGTGTGCTCTTTGGAGCAAGCCGACGCTGTCACTAATATGCCAGTGACGGCAACGCTGCTCGGGTTTCTTCCATTGAAAATGCATTGCCTATGCTAGCCATACTGAATTCTCGGCGTGAAAACTACAATAGACATCCAAAATCTCATCGTATCTTTCTATTTTAATCCACAATTGCAGATTTCAAAGCAAGACTCATTTTATACAGGGTGGCCAAACGAAAAGGTAACAAACGGGTTTCTGGTTAGACAACTTTTTTTTTAAGAAATGCAAAAATACGGCAGTTTCTATATCAAAGGGGACAACTTATGTCATGATTTTCAACCTGAAATGATTTCATCCCTTAACGCTGTGAGAACAACCCCTAAAATTTAAATAGGGATGATGGGGCAAGTGATACGTGATTTGAAAGGCCTTTCTTTTCTGAATTTAGGGCACTAGTTTTTTTCAGTTTTTTACACAAAAATTGAAGTTGCAAAAATGTAAAATGAGGAAAGAGAAAGAGATTTAAGTGATGAAATACTTTGAGAATAAAATTATTTCCTAACGAACCTTTATACATTGTACCTACTTGTTGGATGTAAAGTTTAATGAGTTCTGAACGAGGTTCTGAAAATAGTGCCAACAAATTCAGAAAACTAAGAGCTGAAGATTCCCCTATAGCACTCGTATTTCCACGAACCAAAAAACTAAGGACATTTTCAAAATTCAAAATTTGTTTGGTTATTAAAAATCTTCCTTCTTCTCTCAAGAAACGAGAAGGTACGTAATTATTGCAACATTTTGACTGATGAAACCACAATGAAACCACAATTAACATTGAAGAAACGATAAATACGCAAACCTTAATTCAAAATTCGTTTGTTTTCGGTTTTGGATTAATTAAATTGTACTTAGCTGTGAAAAATCTCTCTGAAAACGTCTTTTGGCTTACAGGACAATTCAGTGAAGAATTTTTTTAAATTTAGATACTTATGCTTTTTTCAATTCTTTTGTTAGGTATCCTTTTATAAACTACTTTAGCTAAAAATACGAACTTAATAAACCGCAGATAACAGCAAATTTTTCATATAATTCCTTCCTATTTTCACCAGTTTTAACCCGTGAATAGAAAGTCTCAGAAATTGATTATTTACACTCCAAGCAGCTAGATTTAAAAAAGTGTACAATCTTTGATAATTAGGTAAATTAAAAAACTTGATGTAGCCAGCAAATAACTTAGTAATTCTGATACAGCTTTCAGTCTCTGTTCCTGGTCGTTAAAAAAGTCTTTAGCTCTAAGATTAGTTACCTACAGTTTTCGAGATAATCACGTACCTTGATTTGTGAAGGTTTTTGGTCAAAAAATTACCGTGGTAATTCGAAATAAAGTTTCATTTTTTTGAAGTTGTGGTCCCTACAGTCAGATGCTCAAGCACATTATGGCGCAGATGGTTACAGTTTAGACGGCAACAAATTGGAAAAGGCCGACATTTTGTGTAAAATTGCTTGTAATATATTCAAAGTTTTCCTTGCAACATGTGCTCATGTAATATTTCGTAATTACAAAAACAATTTCAATACCATCTTGGAACTACTCAAATAACACTGAATTTTAAGCATTCATAACTAAAGAAATTACAATGTTTTGGCCTGATCTGGTCATTTTGCAAGAGCAACTATAGAATGGTATAATGCAAATAACATAAATTTGGTCCCTAAAATGGATAATTCTCCTAATGTACAGCAAGCTCGACCAATAGAAGATTTTTAGTCGATGTTGAGCAGAAAAGTATACGACAAGGGGTGTGAAGCTGCAAATGAGGACCAATTACGGTCTCGCATTTGCCAAAATTAGAAAAATTAATCCAGTTGTTGTCCAGGGAACAATGCAACATATCAGAAGTAAAAATTTTCCGAAATCTTTAATGAGACTTTTAAAAGTTTTCCGAAAACTTTATCACCATACGTTAATAGTTAAACAAAACATTCCCCTGCAATTTGCTGACGACGCTACTAGTTAGTTTAAAAACCTGACCATAATATTTAGAGACGCTTCGGAAAACCATGGTTGGAAAAACCAATAAAGTTGCACTATTTACGAATGAGAAAATGAATGAAATTATTACCAGTTTTCAGCACATAAAATCCAAGAAAGAATGTACCAACGAAATAATTGATTACAATACGCTTGAGGCGGACAAGGGTGGAAATGGGCCTAATAAAGTGGAAGAAAGTCGGCGCGGGTGTTTCGAAAGATCGCCCATATACGTAATATAAGCGAATTCAGCCTGAATTAGTAAGTAAAGGCAGTGCTATAAGCTTATATAAGTAGTCGAGCGTGCTAAAAATGAAAATGTTTCCTATTGTACAATGACTAAATTATTAAATGCAACTTTTGATACTAAAAAGTGTCACATAATGCTACCTCCGATCATAACAAGATGGTAAAAAAGTACCGCAAACCCAAGGTACTAAAATTCAATCTTACCTATATGCAGTTTATATTCCAAATTTTGACATTGCCCAAAGCTGCGAAGAATGAAAATTTTAAATATTCATAGAAAAAAATATTGCGTTTACATAGTAAACGATTCCTGAATTTTATGGTAAATTACGCACGCTCGATTTGATAAAACATTTCTCACATACTTCTGTACACCCACAGCCGCAAACGTACACGTGGTAGGTATCTAACGGTAAGAAGCATAATTAAAATTATGTTCCCCATTCGTATAATTTATAATGTTAAGATGACAAAGGAACATTTAAATAAATTAACTATCAAGGTTGTCGTCTTCTACTCGTATAGAGTTCGACGAATTCGCGACGAAAAAAAAACTGTTAGAAAAAAATCTATGTCAAAAAGGTAGCTCCCACGTTTTAGACTGGTGATGATTTATAGTTAGGATTGACGAGTACTGAAACAAATGAGCTTAAATTTGGGTAAAATTAATTTTAGCGCATACACGTGTTTCAAAGATAAATTTTAAGTTGCAAGTTCGAAAACAGCGATACCAAATTTTATAATTATCCTATCGGAATCTAGAAGAACTGGTTGCGGCTCGATGAGGGTGCTAGTGTGTCTGACGTGCCATTTGTTTAAAACTGACCATGCCGCTGGTACTTGCATTACTTCACTGTCTGCACTTCACACCAGAAGATCCTAACTAACCGTTTTGCATCAGAATTCCCTTGCAAACATTTGTTTTAATCACAAGAACATGGGCGCGCACGTTATTAATGACTTTTATTGTTCTCGAATATTGCGTAATCAAAATCAATTTAATTACACCTACATTGTTTTTTAATAATCAATAGATGGACATTTTAAGAAGATTAACTTACACATTTTTCCATTATCGCCCACGGCGTAGTTGGTTTTACCAAGAGAAATCTTCAATTAACACCTTTTGAATTTAAAAATGACAGGATTGTATTAATTAATAAACATTCCTAACTCGGAATTTAAATAACGTTTAATGTTTCCCAACGTTTATTTATATTGATTACACCTTTTTTCCAATATTCACGAATCGATCTTTATTAAATAAACATTAATCTGGGTGCGAGGATACGTGCATTTAATTTAAACATTTCTAACGTTATAACGTAACAAATAATTGATTCGTTACACTTAGGTACTTATTGTATTCTTTAAGATTACTGATTACTCAATGTGTAAAGATTAAGTGGGTGGTAAAACAATTTCTTTTTTGGGACGAAATTATTTTGACAAATAATTCGAATTAATTAGAATTTATTGGTCTGTTGGTCAATGCAATTATATTTTACATAAAAAAAGTAGAAATTTATTTTCCACTTTTCAATTTAAATTAAGCGCACAACTTTTCAAGCTGACCCGCTTAAATTTAATCCACTTAATATTTTATAGTAAAAAAATAGTGACCCCGAGCCGCTACTTTTTTACAATGATTCGTTGGAAAATCATATATAATCAATGTAATTCATCTAACATGTAAAACGGTAATTAATTTCTACTTATAAACTTGTAAACATAAATTTCATAAGTAGATTGACAGCTGTCGTGTATTTTTTTGTGGGCCAATAAACAATGACGACATAATTGCTGAAATCAAATATGTAAATACACGCAATTAGACTTGATTAGAGAAGATTTTTTCAAATATTTATTAATTGCGATACACCTAAAATGTAGAAAAAAATGTTTTTCTTAATAAACCTACACATAAAAACTTATTAAAACCTGCTTAATTGGTAAAATTAAAAATAAAACAATAAATGACATATGTTTAATATAGCATATAGTTAATTTAACTTTATGATCCAGCTGTCCTTTATGGTTATTGTATATTGTATTAATTACAAAACACTAATAAATTTTGTTAAATTTAATTTTAACATTTTCTTCATCATTATGTTAATGCTAATTACGTAAGCCTTAAACCGTTACTTAACCGAAATTTATACGAAAATTGTAACTTATATCAAATTTCGTCTTAATTAAGGATTGGGATATATCGGTAAGGTTACGATAAATATCCGTGTAATGTAATAATAAATTATCGTAATTGACGTTTCTCTGTTATTATTTCATATTTTAAAAAAGAATTGATAGTAATGGTAGAGCGATTGTTATTATTTAAGGTTGATTGGATTTCATGGGAAAATATTTACCGGTATTTCTTTTTGTTTAAATTATATCGAGCTTTGGTTCGAATAATTTTTTGCAATCGTTTCGTAATTGCTTATGATTGTTTGTGCGGCCGCAAACGATCGTCCTGTTCGTTGGTCCGCACTCACTATCAATCAAAGCTGCCTGAATACAAATAGGTATTAGTTATACACACTTTGGTAGTCAAATAGAACCTCGAATAGAACTAAGAAAATATTATAAAACAAATTCATTCGCAAATCGAAAATATTTTAACTCAAAGATTGAGGAAAAGATCGTTTTCTGATGAATAAAATGGGATCGACGCAGGAGTCGGTGTTTTCGAAAAGAAAAGCTCGTTTCCACAACCGACACATTCGATTACTTACGTAGATTTTTGGTATCAAATTTTCCGTAACAAACAATATCTTGACGGAAATTTGTTTGACCCTTGGTGTAATTTTGGAAAAGCCCAACTTATAAGTGATCCATCTTAATAATGGCGCCAACCAACTCCGGGTTGTTTTTGTGCTCGATGCGTAACTACATACCTACTTAGAGTCAAAAATACTTTGAATTTGATCTAGGCAGTAATTGAACTGGCAGAGCCACCCAAGAACGATTACCATAATAATGATAATAGTAACAATTCGTACAAAGTCGATACAATAATAAAAAGAGTAAATAAATATATATGTAATCTATTAAAAGGGAGTCAATTAGTGCACTATTTTATAAAATTTGATATTGTAATAATAACATGCAATTCTACTCAAATAGAGAGTAACATTTTTATACATGGCAATATGAGGGGCGACACATAGAAATAATAGATAATAATAATAATTTATTGCCATAAAGTTACATAATCATCATGAACATTGGATCTGTCGATGAAAAAAAAGACACTTAAAGTTATACATTATGGAAAAATTTTATAATATAGTTAATTATATCGAATGTATTCTACATGTTATTGTTATAAATTATAATATACTTATGGAGTTCCGCAACTACGTTTAGAGAAATAAATCATTGGTGTGTCCCTATAATGTATAGTCCCTCGTACCAACACAAATACAATGATTGTCAATTAAGGGCTATTATATTGAAACAACAAAAATTACTTTAGGACAAAACCACATCCTTTATAATGCGCTAGAATTATTGTTGTACCTCGATATACTTGGCGTCGAAGTACTGTGGAAAAGAGGAACACGCCAGCCACCTCAGAAGAAAAAAAATTATAAAGATCCGCAGGACTGCAGTGTGCTCCCTGTAACGGTCTCCCATTACACAAAAACAAAGGGTTAGTCAAAATTTTTGCATCTTACAGCTTCCTGAAGATGGCTAAGATTCGTTTTAATCATATTAGAGCTTATAGTTCTATATTCTATTGTACTTTTCACACCGAGAATTCAGTATCGGCCCTTATGAAGCGCGCCGTTGCCGTATGTAGCATGGCTGTGCCGGTCAGGAATCAGGTATGGCGTCAACTAAACTGCGCCGCTCGAGTCTAACTTTATTTTAATGTTATTGATGAACAATAATCTTGTTAATAAACAATGCATTTTATTATTATTAAGTATAATTTATACTAAAATCGATGGTATTTTTTTATCTCTATTAATATTGCTTGCAAATATTCAAATATAATTTACAACAATTAAAGAACGAGTTGACCCTGTCACTAATATGCCAGTGACGGCAACGTTGCCCGGGTTTCCCCCATTTAAAATGCATTGCCTATGCTAGCCATACAGAATTCTCGGTGTGAAAAGTGCAATAGCAATTCGACTTTGTGTTGGAAATGGAACACTATTATACGATGTGAATGAATCGAACAAGAAATAAATAAAATGTATCCCTATAATGTACCTATAGCCCCTCGTACGACCACCAATATAATCATTCTCAATTAAGGTTTATTATTTAAACATTAAAAAAAACATAACAATAGTATATTATACACCAAGGTGGTGAAGACTGTTATTATTGACCGAGCACCAAGATTATTTCGCGAGGGGCTTTGCCCCGAGCGGAATAAGGTGCGAGGTCTATAAATGGCTTCACCACCGTGGTGTATATACAATTTTTTCCACTACTAGTCAAATTTAAGACACAAATTAAAAATAAAAAAATTTCTTGTAAAAATCAAGTAGGTAGCATAGGAATGCAAATTTCCATTATTAACCTAGGTGAATAATATAATAGATTATTGACCACTAGGTAGAGAAATTAAACTTCTCAGTTGTCTAGGATACGCAATAATTGTCAACTTCACAGCTAGTAGTGGAAAAAAATTATTTTAGGACAAATCCACATCCTTTATAATGCGCTAGAATTATTATTGTTGTATCACGATACACTTGGTGTCTAAGTACTGTGAAAAAGTTAGAAATTAAACACAAAAGAGGAAGCCACCAGCTACCTCAGAAGAAAAAAGTTAGAAAGCTCTGCAAGACTGCAGTCTGCTCCCTGTAACGGTCTCCCATAACACAAAAGCAAAGGGTTAGTATTTCAGAATTTTTGCATCTTACAACTTTCTGAAGATGGGTGAGATTCGTTTTAATCATATTAGAGCTTATAGTTCCAAAAGAGGCTGTTTCATGCGAAAATTTCATTTATAGTTGATCTTTATGGTGTAACTACCTCCATTTAGAATCTAAAAAAACCATTGCACACTTCATATTTAGAACATATGCATAGGTGTCTCAAGTGCTCAATATGCCAATCTGAAACCGTGCTTTTCGGCAGTGATATAATAAAAAGTGCGCTTTTGTATTTAAATAAATGAAATTTCGGCTGATGAATATCATTACACGTTGGTGTTCCAATTTTAAAGTGTAACATAGACCTTTCCAAAAACATTAAAATAGAAATCCAAAAAGCCTAATAAAGCTTTTCGCCTGAGCATAAATGTTTCCGGATCTTCGAGCTTTATCGGTAGGATTAATATTGCCAATTTTTAGTTAATAGGTTTGTTGTTGTTGTTTTGCTGGTAGATTTGTGATTAGTTGATTTTTCTAAGAATGCCTTATGTAGCATTGTACAAAAATTATTATCACCAATATTCATCTGAAGAAGCAAACCAAGAAGTTTGCGAAACGTAATTTACTTAAATGAAACAAGACTAAATGTATAATAACACATAAGAAAATAATTCTTAAAGAAAACCCTATGCATGCTGGATAATTCTTCTTAGAAAAATTAATATAGACAATGTTCCTTAAAGTTTTTGCATGGTCGACGTCGGTGATTTGCCTAGGTTTTATGGGCAATGATTCCACAGAGAAAAAGATATCCGTGCTTAACCTAAAGTAAAAATTCAGCCTCAAGTCAGAAAACATCTGACGCTTGTCATGTAACCTAAAATGGCAATATGAAAATTGACCGTTTCACTATTAGAAGTAACAGTATAAGCTTCTGGGTAATTATTTTAGAACGTTTTAATATGTGATAATAATGATTAATGATCCATACTTAATGAATCGAATTTTTATATTTCTTGACCAAATAAATTAATTAAAAATATAGTCGAATCTGCAAGCTATATGAGAAAAGCGAGGAGAAAAGGATGTAAACGGCGTCCGATAGTCGCCATTCGAAAGTTCAGAATTTGAAAATGAAGTAATAAGCACTTCCTCATACATGTTTTCAAAAATCGGCCTATAAATTGACAAAAAATTGCACATTAACGAAGTTCCCATTCAGAATGATCAGGTGGGCAGGATTCCGGGCTAAACAAAATGACGATTATCCTTTTTGAAATGTTTGTAACAGCTAAACTGTAAAAATTTCGCGTACCTACTCAAGATTTTCTGAAAATGACTTGAAGTTTTTATTCCGTTATATTACTTACTTTTGTAAAAATCAAACAGCCTCTGTTGATATTTGGATACGTATAATCGTGATCAGAATTTTGACCATACATATGATCAAAATGTTGTAGCTTTCAAAACACGATTGTTCAAGAAACTTCTATAGAACGTAACGCATTGGTAAACTAAGAAATAATTTACCTCGAGGTTCTCACACAATTTGAAAAATTCAACAAAGAAAATGAATTTTTGTGTAGATAGCTTTTTTGATGCCGAGGAAGCTTCTCTTTGATGCAACTATGATTTCGTGCAGTTGATTCCTTCTACTACGTGAATCGTTAATGATAATAAAGCAAATTTACCAGATATTTAATACACCTTGACCAAAAAATCAATCTTGAAACAGAATCTGCCTTTTACTTAGATAATTTCTTAAATTGTCATATCTTCAATCTGATATTTACCCACGTTAAAGCTGAGGAAAATAGGCACTGTTCTGTTTGGATCATATTTTCGATATTAAGAGCCAGATTTGCCTACACCTTACCCGTAAATTTAAACTTGAGTTCTACAGCCTGCATTTAGCCCTATGAAACTCTTTCAGGCGACAACTACTAATGACAACGTTAATTTTTAAATCCACAAGACAAACAAGATTAATATGTGCCTAAATTTAGAACTTTCTCGAGTTTAAAATTGTTTAAAATCGCCATCGCATCATGCACCAGAAGAGGATTAAAAAGAAACTGTTTTAGAAAGAGGATGCCATTTAGCAATATTCTAGCATACGGAAATGTCAGTGTAGGTAACCTTTTGAAAGCTACAACAATAAATTTCAAAGTGCTATTGTTATGGTTAAAATCTCTCATATTTAAACGATACAATCATATAAAATTTTCACAATTATTGTTAATAGTCTGTTGTACCTATAGTGCTTTTAAAGAGAGTAATTAACTGTTTGTATACCGTACACTTGAAGTTTCTTTCTATAACTTTACTAGATACCCTTAAATAATTTGAAAAATTTGTAAAATACACCACGAATACAGGAAACAACATTTGTATTGTGAATATTGTAAGAACGGCTAGGTAAAGTAGTATTACCATTTAAACAAAATTCCCTTGTAATATGGTCGATCTTCCACGAAAAATCAAAATGTTAAATGCAGGTGGGTCTTTCCAATTATCACTACACACCACAACAGTCATACATTTGCTAGAAATACGTTCTATTAATTAAAGTTCTTAAATATTTATGTATTACAAAGCCAACATCGGCCGGATGTAACGCGATTAAAACGATATCATATTACAATTTTTCTTATGTTTTCGTTATATAATAATGGAATCTTACAATTGTATAAATAATTTCGTAAATAATTAATTGAAAACATTCATTTTTAAAACAATCTTTGTAGAGCACTTAAGATTTGTTATCGAAATGCTGAGGTTTTGTTTAATAAGCGCGTCAGATTGTATATTAAGCTATTTTTATTGTCACTTCGTTTATATAATTTTTCAAAACGAATGAAACACAAGGCAAATTTAGTATCAATTTTTAACTTTGTGGTTTACCATTTTTAAGAGAATTTAAGAATGAATTATTGATTTGTTTTTAACAACAGATTTCATGAAATGCATATCTACACAAAATATCCTCCATTTTGCATCTGTAGGTAGGTACCCATTTGGCGCCATTTCTAGGTTTCATATATTCCCCAAAAAATTGTAATTTCGTTTTCGAAATTAGTGTAAACTGGATGAAAGACCCAATTTTTGGCACGAAATTTTGAGCATATTTGATAGGATGAACCCTTAAAATTCATAGTGCAGGAAGAAATTTTTTAATTGCGAAAATGGGATACATTTTTATAGTTTCAGGAAAGTCATGAATAATTTGAAAGTAAGTAAATTGATATGTGCAAAAATGGAACAAAGAAAAGAATAACTGCGAAATAACTGAATTTTAAAGTGTTTACTTACCTACCTACTTAAAATTATCACATGTAAATACATCATGACAAAAAACGAACATTCTGAGATTCTGAACAAAATATTGTAAACAACAATTAAAAGATTGAGTTTGGCCCACCACTCACCACCATTGTCGAAACATGTAGTATGTAATCTTCAATTTATTCTTCAATTTGCAATTTTAATCAACTTCAGCTTTAACTTTAGGTAAATAAATATATGTCTATGGAGAAGGTTTTGTGAAGTTATTTCTTACATTCTACGTTCCACCCCATTTAGTGTTTTGATTAACACCTTGATGGATCCAATCAATTCCCACCTCTCACAACGAAATAGACCGTTTTAGGTACCAACGTGCTTGTTTTTGAAACCTTTGGGGACACAAAAATTCAAAACACATGAAATTACTGATTTGTATGCCAGTATTAATTTGGCGTTGTGTGCAGCACGGTAGAAGAACTGTAGTGTTTGGGAGTGGTCCAAACAAGTGAAAATACTAAGGAGCAAAATTTTCTAAGGAATCAAATTCGTAGGTGTATAAGATAAGAATCACCACGAAGTACGCCTCAAGGACCAAAGTGTATGGTTATTCCCTCCTTCCTTCTTAATGGAGTATTGGAATTTCCGAGGGAATTTCAAATACCAGTCTATCACATTTTAATTATTTTAATAACCCCCAATAATGCCGTCACATAAATTTTTAGACGAGACGCTGATTAAAATGCATAATTTATCAATTACCGCCAAAATCTCGCTTAAATCAAATTGAAGTGTGCGAATAGGTACCTCGAGGGCAAAGCAAAAATACTTATAGGTATGTGTAAAAAAAAACGCGCCGAATTTTTTAAAATACATACAATCTTTAATTTTCGAAATTATCGTAGCAAAAGTAAACGTCATTTACCGCGGAATGTAAGTAAATAATTGTGTAGTTGAATGTAATTTTGGTTGTTAAAAAAACGGTACCAAATATGGTATACGCGTCCACATATATGGAGTGATGTATTTTTATGCTACGAGGATATTTTCAATATTTACAAATTGAGGATTTTAATTTATTTTTGATTCAATTTTATTAACAAGAAATACGGAAGTGCACCGAATTTGACTTCTTTTACCAATTATTCTGTGGATTGGGAGAATAAGGAAAAAATGTTGATATTCAAATTAATTTATTAGTTAGGTACCTAATTAAAAAGTTTCCATGTGACTTTGTTTGGTTTCTGTAATAAACGTTATGTGTACCTACCTACCTATAGGTACCAGATGGAAAGTAAGCGTTGCTCAAGAAATAATATTATCTATCTATATTTTGATTTCAAGATTGGAGTAGGTATATCGATGACTGAACCGTTTTAACCCTGGAGATGCTTCTAGTGTCAACAAATTGTTCATAAAATACAAACGATTCAAACCCAACAGATCTTTAATTTCTGCGGTGTTCATAAATTCAAATTTAAATTTAAAAGAAGAAGCACCGGTGCACTACATTTGCTCTAAGTAGGTACAATGAGGGCGCCTAAAAAAGTGTAGGCAACGTGAATATTTGATTAATCGTTTGACAAATTACCAAACCATAATAAATACCTAAAATGTCAGCGCACGCCATAAACAATGTTGTAGGCTAAACATTTTCCGGAACAACAAAGATGGCAGGCTTTTGAGCTATATTTTAGTAATACCGCTAAAATCTTATTATTATTGACAGAATTTCATAACGTTAAGTCTAAATGAATTAATGATAGGTATATTTTAGATTGTTGGTCAGAAAGTTAATAAAACACGCAAAATATTTGACTTAGTATCGAATGTTTTACAGCTTTAGCCATGTATTAACCGGTACATACCTTTGTGTAATAATAATACGAAATATTGGAATTAGACATAGTGATAAGGTATTTATGATCTTATATCTAAGTTCAAAATGAAAAAGAAGCGGGAACTTCCGATTGACATTGAAAAATGGGACCAAAAACTAAAAAATGTAAAACAGTTTACGGCCGCACCATGAAAAACCAAAACGGAATGGTTGTATCAGAAACATTGTCCCAACTTGGCCTATAGGTAGGTACCTACAATCTACATACTTATTGATGGTTTTGTGATGGGTCCCGTTAACATGCATGAACAGAAATTGGAAATTAAAGCGATAGTGTCAATAATTTTATAGATACGAATTATTTTAATGGGAAAGTGGCACATTTTTATTGATATTACAAATGAACACTTTGGCATTCGGCCATAAAACTATAAAGGTGATGAGAAGTTGAAATTACATCTAATTTACGAATGGTATCCAATTTCTTTTCCGAGGCAAAAATCTCATCTTGCAACTTAATCAAAAATGCGGAATTGAGGAATGCGCTAATTAATTTGGTGATAGATTTATTGATAGTTTTAATTAAAAACTAATGTAAATCATTTTTGTATTCTGAAGTTATGCGACGATTCCCGTCACTTACGGCTTTTGTAATTTTACTGTTGTGAAGATAAGAAAAAGAAATTTCAATAAAAGAATGTGAGGTATGCGCGATTATGTTATGTCCGCTTTTGAGAGTATTTTTTGTATGTCAAACGAATGAGAAAGTGATAGATTTCAAAGCATGAATGGAAAGTAAAATTATTACGGTTGACGGCCGGTAGCCCGCGCTTTTTGGTACTGCCAAAACTATAACAACTTTTCGTATCACTTTAATAATACAATTAAAAGCGAGTCTGGTATGAAAATTTTATATCAGTGCACACACGAGCAAATTATTCCAATAATCAAAGCTTCAATAAATTGATAAAGCGGCCACAGGTAATTTGTAGAATTAATTTTTGATAAAACTCACAATAGGTCGTTGTAAAGGTCGACTTTATAATATTTCAATTGCAAATTTGAATACGAAATACGCCCTGTTGAAAGCGGGGCTCGAGCTTTAAAGAGTCATTTTCCATCACGTGCCGCGCTACAAAAAAGCTCCGGTATCGCACGCGCGCTTTTTTCACCGCTGTATAAATCGCAATATATTTGCATACATACACACACACACACACACTCAAGACGCCCTTTTTTTTACCTGAGAACATTCCTAAAGCATGTCATCCGCAAAAACACCTGAGTCACCAAACCATTTGAACTTTTAACTGATCACATTTAAAACACAGACACCGTAACGTGATAGTACCAAGCACATCACTCCTATACTTGTGTATTAACCAAAAATCTCTAATGTAAACAAACGGAAAATTATTTATAACTAAATTAGCTTAAAATAATAGAAAAACGTGTGACCAGGCGGCGTGGCAACATAACCGAACGGTGTATAAACTACGACTGTTTAGTGCATAAACTTGACAGCCAATGAGGGGCTGTTTAAAGAGCTTGGAGGGGATCACGCTCCTACTCCTTTACACCTGAAAAGTGGGGGCATTAGTGGGGAAACATAAAAGCACGGTTGAATGCTCCCGAAATAAGTTTAGAGCAGATTTACAATAATTCCAGTTTTTTTTTCCCCCTTTACTTACTGTTATTGTTCTTTGTATTGTAATTAGTTTTCATTAAGACAAACAAATCTCGAAAAAAGTTTCAACTTTTTACAAAGCGAAAATTTCAATTTTATCCGTTCTTTTTGGGGGGAACGTTAATATTATATAAATCAATGATGCTCGCAGTTTTTAAGGAAATTTTAACAAAATGGCCATCTTTATCATAATACAGATTATATAAAGCGCGTGTCGATTTAAACGTTTCAAATATTGGCGTTGTTTTCTTAAAAGATGTTTAAGGGAGGCTCATTAATTAATTAACGGGTAGCATTTCAGTGATCCTTTTACTCATACTCATATGAAGGGATGACTTTCAGTTTTAGGAGTTTAAATTAGTGTCTCAAGGAAACACATTCGTTGCGTTGGTATACCTATACGTTTTTTAAGAAAGTAAGTACAATTTTCCTCGATACATAGGTACCTATAGGATAATACAAAATATGCGAACCTTTCCCGATCTTTGAACCATGAAAAAATGAAATGAGCTAATTTCAATTTTTGCCCTCTAGATTTATTACTGACCACTTTTTGTGCCTACTAAGAAAAAGTTTTCATGAAAAGCTCTTGTGCAAATGCATTCATTAAAATTTACCACACAACCACTTGCAATTAGGTAGGATGTTTTCATTCGTGTAAACTTGGGTTTTATCATTCCATGGAAAGATTTTTGCAAGACGGTTATATTTACTATGTGCCGGTTCTACCTATAATTATCGTTTAGGTACATGCTTTCACTTTTTGGGACTTTCATTTAGCAATATGTCCACATATTTACAACTAATATTAGCTCGAAAACATATGAGGTAAATAGGTGCAATTTTTCTCTTTGTATACACATAACACAGTGCAGAATTCTATAGGCAATGCAAATATGTATGTGAGCTTTCCTCAGATCGCATACCTAATTTTAAAAATCCGATTTTAAAACTAATTAGCTGATAAATGATTACAAACGTTGTTTTTGACGAATATTTCATACAATTTCTTAGAAATAGTTTTTATACCTCCTATGTAGCTGGAACTTTTCGCATTAAAACGAAATTGTTAACACTTAGGGTTGACGTAAGTTCAGTCCCATGTTCCTTAATTACTTTTGCAACGATGTAAGTTCAGTCCGGTGTCATTCACAGGTCCTGTGTATATTCAGTCCCGAATACCTGTCGCTAATGAGGGTGTAATTACCCGCAAGTGTAGAAAGGATAATCTAATTCAAAGAACAGTTTATTGAAATTTCTAATTGACTGCAATGAAGAATTCCATAATTGCAAAAGGTTACCATAATTTGCAAATTACGGTGGTAATACTTTCACCCATCATACTTCCATGGGAGGGGGTGGCAGAAACAAAAGCAAGGGTTGCAAAATTGAAACTGTATTTTGTTTGTCGTCCTGTTAGTTCAAAGTTGCTTACAATTTATTAACATTTTATTACCTAACATGGAAATTATTAAGAGGGAAAAAGGCCGAAGCCTTGTAGTGTTTCATTTCATAAATCGCTAACCAACGAAATTGAACGGTGGGTGTGTTATAAAAGTTCGTGTACTTAATCATTTCGTAAAATTGGGAAACGTCAAGAAATTTTGGAAGGGCCTTCTCCTCACAACCATGGAAGAATGGAAGAACACGAAATACAAAGACAAAAACTAAGTAGGTACCTAATAACTTAAAACGGAAAGCCGCGGACGATATCTGTGCAAGACCTGCCAAACTGATTCATCTGGATTTAAAGGAAGGTGATATTGAGTGACTTACACGGTTGGACATACTATTAATCAAGAGGAACATGTCTAGCAATCCAAGCATGTACAGCCAAAATCTATTGATGAGATTTCCACGGTAGAGAATATGGACGTTAAAACTAACGCTAATGAAGATTTTGTGTTCGTAACGTATTTCCAGACCAAGATCATCGGTTTTGCCACGAAGAAGAACTTAGAAACAGTATGTCGTGCGACTAACATTTATGTAGAGTTCCCCAAAGTATTTTTATCAGTTCAATTCACGCCTTAAATAATGATTTGTATGTACCCCTTGTGTTTTTCCTTCTTCCTAAACAAACTGTTGAAATTTACCTACCTAAACTGTTTTAAACAATTAGTAAATGGTTGTTTGATTAGAGAAATTTTATCCAACAAATATTTTTATTGATTTTGAAAAAGCGATGTGCAATTGGTTTTGCCAAATGTTTTCATTTACTTAGGGCAAAGTTGATATAGAAAAATTCAATCTTTAGGTCTTTCGCAAGAGTATAAGTCCAAATCAGAGAACGGAAATTTGTTAAAGTTGTTTTTCGGATTTCTATTTTTAAATTCTGTAGGTGTATCGAATGTATTCATTGATAAGATAATGGCAGAACTTCCTCGAGACCAGAGAATCATTGATTTTTGGGATTATGTTTTAGAAACATATATAGTGGAAGATTCACTGTTTCCGTCTCAAGTGTGGATGGAATTTTCTTGTTCGACTAATAGAACAATCTTTCCATGTATGGTTTAATAGACTCTTTAATTGTCTACGTCCTAATATTTGTACTTTTATTGAAGTATTAAAAGGAATTCAAAGTGAGACGTACAGTACATTCAGTTAAGATGTAAGTCGAGTTATTATTGAAAAGGAAAACTACTTAAAAGAGGCGATGAATTCGACAGGAAAGACATTACTGTGTTTGAATTTGTAAAAAATGTTTCACTAAAATTTCTTCCAGTTAATTTAAATTAACCTATAACAAATTCTGGGTATCTGCCTGAAAACCAACCTCAGCGTTTGACAAGCCGAAATGTACATGGAACACCTAATCTCTAAAGCTCTTTTTGTCTAGTGTCAATACCATGGTGTATAAACTTATTATCTATACTAACACCGTGGTCAATACTTAGGTATGTGTTCATAATTTTTTTAAATTCAAATAGAAAAACACAAGCAATGTGAGCGAATCATCCTAGAAGTAAGGAAAAGTGGCTTAGCATTCAAAAATAAGGAATAGTTTTTTGTATGAAACTAAAAAAATTGAGTTTTTTCCAAGCTTTTTAAAAATATCTAACAATGTTACATAAATGACAACCGCTAAGTTGTTGTTGTGTGGAGAACAACAAAACAATGTTAGGGACAAACATCAAATTATAATTTGACGTTCGAAAAAAACAACATTGTGTTATATTAACGGATTTCAAATTTAATCAATATCTGGTAAAACAATAAAAGAATGAAGATAAAGCTCTCAGCAAAGTGAACCAACGAAAACAACATTACACTAAACTGTACACCAGTGTTCAATTTCTAGCGTGTGTTGTTTAATTTCGAATTGTACGTTCTGACAAAAAATAGCGCTTTTTTAACAAAGCAGGTTGCCAAATTTGTTCATATCTGGAGTATCTTTGGATTCAAAGAAGCTATTATGGTAGCATTTCTAGTAGGAATCAGTTGCAAATCTAATACGAAAATATTCCTAGAATCCAAATGCTCACTATTTGTGGAATCTGTTTTCAATTTTGGCCGAGCACATCAAACTTTCCCATCTTTTCGTTAATTGCTAGCAAAAATAACGTTAAATGTTAGTTAGGTTGATGAAGAGTTCCACTCAGATTTTAAGGATCCTATTCGACATTCGTTGAATTATCTTCTATCCAACACTTGCACCTCAACATAAATAGCAGCTCAATAAATCGTCGTCAAAGTGTAAATGTTCCATCTGAGTGTTTCTGAAATTCACTTCTGGTGTCGCGTAACCTTTTCATTTTTTATATTCCCCAGTAGGTACCTATATTCAAACTGAAACCATTATAGTCTCAGATTTGTTTTAAGCGATAATTCTGAATTTTGAAAATGAATTTGAGTTAAGTACATTATTATTATAACAGGTTGCATTTATTGTTTCAATTTTAGAAGGCCGTGTGTGGTAAATTTGACCCTACCAAACAAGGGGTGCATCACTTCAGTTGATATATATAGGTATTTAAATGATCCAAAATTTTTACCATTTGCAAGTATTTCAATGTGCAACAAGTTCGAAAGAATTTCTGAAAACTAGTTAACGCCGAGACCCGTTTGATTGAATGGAATTGAGTAATTGTACGATTATTTAAACAATACTTATCCAATTCCCATCAAAACGTCATTAGCGTGAAGATAATGTAGAAAATTAAACGGTGTGACTTGTATGTAGGAGGTACCTACAGAGAAATTGGAGTGTAGGATGAACCAAAAATAAATTCTGTAAGCTTTTCTTAATTCCTTCGCTTTTTTGAAAATAAACGTGTACTTGTGACAACTTCACTTATCTTTTAGTTCACGTACATCTTATAACGTCAAATGCCCTTTTTAAATTTTATTTTGTTACAATCCCTTTCTTAGTACCTATTCTATCGGTTGACAATAAGTGCTTTTTTGTGATTTAATCATTAGTAAACAATTAGTAATCTGTCGCATTGAATGCGAAAAATGATATATCTCTCCATTCAAACTTACTTATGATAATGAATAGTAGGTATTTCAGAAAACTTTGAATTTCTTGTTCCTTGTTTCTTCATGAAGTTATCTACTAAACCTAACTCTGAACCCACAAACCCAAACCTTACTTACTAAATCCAGTACAAATGTCCAAAATACTCCTCCAATTTTTTCATGCAGCTTAAGTGGCGAATAGGGCTAAATTTTCTTGCATACGTACTCATTTATGTAATAGATGCATAGATTCCAAGATTTGAATTATTGAAAATCTATTGAATCGTTTCCGGCGGAAGAAGAATAAATAACCTTTAATATATAAAATCCATTAAAGTCTATGACAACAGTTTTAGTTTTGGTAATCAAGAAGTCTTCAGTGGAAGCAACTTCTGTTGCATATCTAATGTTATAATAGTTAGTAAGGTATATTAATCAATTATTGTTCATCAAATGGACAGATTGTAAGCAAAATGGGGTAAAATTAAAAAAAAGTGTTGGTAATAATAATAACTGATATTTGCACATGATATTTCCCCAACCATTGGATCGATAACAGTTTTCCCTTCTCTTACAGGGTACGGTTGAGGGAGAATTACCTACTGGTATTATTATAGAAAATTGGAAATCTATGAGATTAGCTCAAATATTTACAAAAGACTAAAAACACTATAAACAACTATTAAAAAGTATCATTCAATCCAAAATGATTCCTTGCCAAAGCAAGTTGCACTATTTATGATGAAATATTTGAGCGATACGTTCCATATTAAGCAACCTCTGGTTTTGGTTATTTTTATATTTGAACATAAAAAGTGAGAAATTCCGCTTTAGAAATTTTAGCTGTTCTTCGGGATTATTGGAATTTAGTACGTAACACCACTAGAATAATCAACATTGATGGTACTCTATTGTAAATCGACAAGCTTTACTTCAAGCTGTTGAGGCATCACCGGCTAATAGCTCTCCAAATTGTTCGACTATTCCAATGCATAATTAACCATCACTATAACAAGCTAGACAAATTGCGGCGAGAGGGAGATCAAATTAATGATTATGTAGAACTCAAGCTGACCAACTTTTGCAAAACGTTAAAGTAGTTACGATTTGCACCTTGTGGAATTTTGAAGGAGTTGCACTTTGAAATGGATACACTAGTATGGTGCCAAAATTTGGAAAGGAAAAGAAGAGCCACTCCAGTTATTTGGTTCCTAATCGCATTTACATTGATAATTAACCTCATAGTGTTGTAGACCAATCAGACATTAAGAACAGTGTCACATGCACCAATCACAAGTTTTTTTAACTGAAAAGAATGTATGCTACTTTTCTTGCCGCTACCTCATTGTTTTAGCAACCTATATTTAAAAAAATCAAATGTCATTTTGACAAAAGTAAAAAATTTGACGTATTTAACGCTTCATTCAGTTAATTCTCCAACCGAAGATCATTCGTTCTCAACTCTTGTCAGGCAAGATTTTTTTGTATGAGCATTGATTGCTAAAAGGTAATTAAACTCGATCAAATTCTTGGGAAAAGAACCCTCGCGCTTCGCGCTCGGGTCTTTTCGTCAATTTGATCTCGTTTAATTGCCAAGCAACCAGTGCTCATACAAAAAAATCTTTCCGACAATAGTTGAGCACTTATGATCTTACTGTTGAAAAATTCATAATTCAAGGACTTTTCTCCCTATATTGCACCAATTACCTCGATAATTGAAACTTAACATGAAAAACACTAGACCACACCGTTAATGCAAGGGTAACAGCAAATAAGATAAACTATGAAGGTCTTCCAAATACGAACTTTTAAATCGGTTTTTCGCCAAAGAAATGTGAATAAGGGAAGATTTTTAACAGGAATTCTTGAAGTACCATATAATCCTCTTCTTTCAATTTCTTAATTTTCTACACTTGGAAGAACAATACAGTGTTGTTTATTGCAGAGCGACAATTAATTTAATGGGGAACTGAAAAATTTTTGAAGAGACGTTACTTTTGGTGTAATTTTCCACGCCGGGAAAGTTGGTAAACGATGATGTAAGAATGCAAAAAAAACCTTGTAAACATCTCTTCAAACGTTTTCCAAGCCTTACCTGTACTTGTATTTGAATGTCTGCCTTTTGGGTTAAGGGTTGATCAAGCTTTTGGAATATTCAAAAATTGTAATAGGTAACACCAAAAAAATGTGCTTTCATACATTGAACAATTTTAGAGATGAAATTATGAAATTTTTTCTACAAATAGTAACAATCTTTATGAGGATGCATTGGGTTCCAATAAGGCTTTCCTGGATATAGATAAATCCATCCAAAATTCTTTAGCTTCCTATATTTTGATCATTAGTTTTTAAATCTCTTGTGTTTTTCGGAGAAAACCTCAGAATTTTGGGTTTTCGTTAAGCTCACTTACACTTGCTTACGGTTGGGATTTCTTTAGAACTCTCAGAGAATTATCCATAATAATTATGCAAAACGCCCACTATTCCAGAATTGCGCCTCGGTAACATAAATTCAAGTTTAGGATACGTAACAATAACAAAAAACTAAACTAAATTTATATGAGGTACTTATAATGAATTCAAATACCAAAATATTCTTAAAAACATTATTCTTTATATACCTAAGCTTTCTATCGCTCCTTTTCTAGCAAAATTTATAATTGGGCGAACTCTAAGAGTTTAAAAATTTTGAATGTAATTGTTGTTCGCATCAACTTCATTGAGATGAAATGAATGGTGTGAATGGGACTCTTTTTACTTACTATGTTGAATTTAGAAGCTTAAAGTCAGTGATTAGGTACACTAAGTGAATCATATGCATAATTGAACCGTCTGCTCTACCACCGAACCCTTCTTATGTGTATTTGCATAGCCCTTAATGGCTATGAAATGTAAAGGAGATCACAGGGCGTACTGAAAGTATGTATGCAGATCTTAACGAACTACAGGATTTTGACCTGGCCATCATGCATTTAAAGCGTATCAACAACCCATTTTTTCGAATAAAACATTAAAAGATGACGTAATTTTTTATTACTCGCAATTAAATTCTTTTAAAAAAGTCAATGATCGATTGCCAATTCTATATAGAATCGATAGCATCTGTTGTGTGCATTTTATGATCAGCCCACTCATATAGAAGTTTTATGCGAAAGTAATACTGCCACTGAAAATGTTTCTTACCTTTAGCAAACAACACAGATGTAATGATTTTTCGTCGAGTATATTGGCATCGGTGGGTACATAAACATTTTAAGTAAAACATAAATAAAATCAATTTGTTTAAAATTAGAATTCAAGTATTTGAAATGAGCATTGAGCGATGCATAAAATTTTTAAAAAAATTCCCAGATCGGGATAAGTAAATGTTGACTTACGCAAACAATTTAACGAAATATTACATACGTGCCTCCACATTCCGTGCAATTTTTATTCGTATTCTTACCTGTAAAAAAATAAGTTTATTAGTCTGAGTATTTGCGAGCGGGAGATATATAATGGTAAATCAGTCCCGTATCGGGTAAGATTAATTGATGCCCATGAAGATAAATGAGATTATTTTTTGATCAATAGTCGTTAAAAATTTTATCACGCTTGTATCTTCTTTATTACCCTACCATGTTTAAACCAAAAAAAAGTCATCTAAATAATCATTAATGGAATTCCAGGTTAAAATGTTATACTAGTTAACACCAACACGAAGAACAATAAGGCGTAGGAAACGGATTAATCGTAGTCGCGATATCCTCCTGAAGTGAGTACATAACTCTTTTATTACCACGTAACTATTTTACCCGAGTATCAAGCTGTTAGTTATTGCTTAACTGTTGGTACAACACTTCACAATGCTATTATTTACAGTGTACAGAATTCTTAACATATTCCATTCCGTAATAAATTTAAAACGTAAATTCCAAATTCCAATAAATAGAGTTGCTTCCAATCTAACATCAATAAAGTAGAAAAGTGCATTCTCGCAACGTTTTGATGAAAATCTCGAAGGCGTACAGCGTACAATATTTACATAAATCTCCATTTATAAATCAAAAGTCAAATCGAGATTTTTTCACGGCAACCAGTTTGAAACTGTCATTCAATAACAATAACAGCAACAACAACAACAAGAAAAAATCGCTCCACTTTCAATACACGTAAGCTTTTCAACCTTTTCAAGAAAAGTTTCGAGTTTGAGAAAAGAATAAGAAAGTGTCGCCACGCGGTAGTGACGCCGCGAACTACTGACAACGCCTGAAACTATTCTGGACGCCTTTACCGTTTTTTTCCAACTGGACATCTAGTGTGTAGTAGTAAAGATAGTAAGCGGGATAATATGTGCAATCGAGCTTTTATTTTTGGCGCCATGCGCCTTTTCTTAAAAGTTTGGAATGCGACGCTCATTCAGATCCGCTCATAACGCAACCGACGTCCATACGTTACACATCGTCATCGATTGCTCTTGAACCACAAGAATTCTTACGTGAGTTTATTTACCTTAAACACGCGTTTTATTACATCCGAATAATGAAGTAATACAAAAACTTTTTTAGACCATTATATATAAGACATAAATAGAAAAATAGCCATTATGGAAAAACTTTTATCTTGATTACATCTAAGAAAATTACATATTTTGTTTGCTTTGCAAGCAATCATAAACTTTTCTATTTTTATGTGATTTAACTTTTAACCGACTTTCCTTTAACAATTATTTATTATTATAAACTTGGTACTCGCCTAATACAAATAACGCGCCGTACAAAAGGGAAAAAAAATTCGAACGCAATAGAAATCGATAACACTTTGAATAATTTGTCGATTTTCTGGGTACTTATATAATATATTCCATAATAAAACCATTTCCAGTTCGAATTTAAACACAATTTTCTGGATCGAGAGGATTTAAATATTACATATAAAAGTTTAGAAAATGAGGGAGGGAATTTTTCTTTTAAAGTTCGATTTTGTTTAAGAATTAAATATTTGTGGATTATGGTTTTGTAAGTCGATTTTTGCCTAATCGGTATAAAAAGACTACCAAATTACGATAAACTGATACCTAATGGTAATGGATAGTAAGTGTTTTCAATTGTTCCGAAATTAAACATTTTTCAGGTATCATAATGCCCTTTATTTATTTTCATATCAATCGTTTAGCTGTTCATCATTTCGTGAATTAGAAGCACAATGTCTCCTAAGTGATAAGTCAAGTAATATTGCTGTTTGATTCGACAGTTTGCTTGAATTTGGGCTACCGACTCTGTTTGGGTAGATATCTTAAGCAATCTATAATATACAAATTATACGTCCTTTGTCCAAAATTTTAAAAGCGCACCCTTCCGTATTCGTTTTATTCATTTTTGTTGGACTTATCTTGAGGGTGTTACGGATTTGAAGATACATTATAGTTTCGTAAATTAAAACCTACATTTTACCGCCAAGCCAGCTTTAAGATTTTGGTTTCGTGGCCTAAATATCTTTACATTCATTTAATTTTTTACTGTTAATTTTCTACTACCTACCCTCTACTACTCTAACAAGAATGTAACAACGTTGAAACGATTTTACAGTCAAGAGAGGAAAAGCGAATGGAATAATGGAAAAGTGTTTAAATTTCCTGTAATTTGAAACTACAGGTAAAGATAGCCGAAAAAGCAGGATTAAAGCAATTCTGTGTTTAATGTTAATACTGAAACATCTTAATAATGTAATTTATGAAACCGCAACAATAGGTAGCTAATTTTTGTTCTGTTCTTGTCCTGGGATGATTTTATGACTAAAGTGAGGGATTATTATAACTATAACTGCATTTAACTCACAAAGATAGGTATTGTATTCTTTGTATCATGGTATTTGTATTTGCTTTTGGAAATTGGAATAGGCTCAGAATGTAGTGATGGAGGCCAAATTTCAGACGGAGGTTTTGAGAAAATAACTGATACTTATATGAATGTTTGATGTAGAAGGAAAGTGTACAATTTGGAAGGTACTTCAGTGCCCTCACTAAAGGCTCACCAGGATTATTACACGCGAGCCTTAAATACACGTATATTGTAGGACTCCCTTTTCTCTTCATCTTCTTTGACCGCACCCATTAATTATTTATGATAAACCCTACCATAATTTTGGTGAAAAACTATGAATTTCTCGCCTTCCTTGCAGATAACGAAATGAATTAATACCGTTCGTCATCACTTGGGAAAAGGAAAGGAAACTAGGAATTCTAATCAAGTTTAGGAAAGAGAAAATCTACTATTTAATAACGGCATACATTTTGTGTTGCTCTTGTGTATCATCGATGAGGTCTTTGAGACAAGGAACTATTGTATGCCTTGATAATGTAGTACCTAATTACCTATACTTTGTCTTAAAAGAGATCTTCTCGTCGTTTCAGTAGTGATCTTTCGCTAGATGTAAAACGCAACTTTCGTTCCTTTTTTCCCGTTTCTCTGATTTACACTGTTTAGGTAGAAGAATAGGAGTGTATTATATCATTGATCTCTTACATCATATAATGAAGATTCACTTTCGTGCGTAAATAGTGCCTTTACGCCCTAAGGCCTAAAAATCCAGTAATTGTAATAGCAACCAACAACTTGATTTTTGAGAACGAACCGTGTCATTTATTTTTTCAAATGTTTACGGTTAATAATTCCGCCGTGGGCCAAAATCGCCTCCTTCACGCCCTTAATACAAAAATAGATACTATGATTCCGGCACTTTTTGAGCATTTGACCAATAATATAAACGAAAATGAAAACATATTCATTTTGAATTCGTTCTATTTGAGTAATCTTTCTTACGAAAATGCTTAATTTCATAATCATTAAACTAAACATTTTTCAAAGACATGATTGGGTAAAAATCCGCTGACAATGAACTTCTATATAGGCTGAAGAGCGTTAACTCTCGGTGCTGGTTAGAGAATTCAACAAAAGGGCACATATTCCTGAAGAGGAAAACGCATGTAGTGCGATTGGAGGCATGAATAGTGGAAGAGCGCGATCCAGAGGGAACCTATTAAAAACCTGGAACCATTTAAGATACATGTGAGGTATAGATGTGTTATGTAAATGGTGGACCAAATAAAATGGAAAGATACAGTGCAGTAAATAATTTGAGCCTTTCGCGGTTCCTCGAACTGTGAAGATAACTAGTTTTCGACTTACACCGCGTCGTTATACAGGGTGATTCGGGAGAAAATGGAAGTATTTCAAAGACATGTCCAGGAAGCTAAAATAAGCGAAATAAAATCATATATTCAAATCCGATTTTCATTTGTTTCAGAGATAATTAGGTTTTTCATTTTAAAAAGTTAATCAATTTAAATTTGACAACGTTGTCCTATTTGCCAATTTGAAAGAAAATATTAATTAGGTTAATGTCATAAAAAGTGACAGTGGTAGTTGTTTTACGAGATTACAAAAATGCCTCATACATTCAGTCATGGAAAATATGCAGATATGATGCTTGTCTAGTTGTCTATGGATTTTGTAATAGCAATTCTGTTCATTCAGTACAAGAGTATCAACGTCGTTTTCCGAATAGAACCATTCCTAATAGGCAAATGTTTCAAAATGTTTTTAGACGTGCTAGCGAAACTGGAATGTTCCCAAGTGCACGTATCTTAGGTTATGGCACGTATTGCTTCTGAAAAACTCGATTAACTTTATACAAAGAAAAATCTAATTATGTCTGAAACAAATGAAAATCGGATTTGAACATATGAGCTTATTTTGCTTATTTTAGCTTCCCGGACATGTCCTTGAAATACTTCCATTTTCTCCCCAATCACCCTGTATTATTCCACAGTCTGCATTGAACAGCTTGCCTTGCCCTTGTGAGCCAAAACAAGGATTTTTGGGATGATCATCCATCCTTTCAGCTTCCGATGGTGGTGAGCTGTTAACTCTAGGTTTGCCAGATTTGACTGCTGAATGTAAAACCAAAACACCTTTAGTGTAAATAACTTTGTACTATAATGTTATTGTTCTTTATAGGTGTGTTTTAAGTGTTAGACTTACTTATTTTACTATTAATTCAACTTTGTCCTACTAATAATTAATTATATTGTGCTTTATAGAAACATCAAAATCTCTGTTATTTGCACACTTACAAACAAATTCAAACAAATCACTCTAAAGATGAAAGCTGCAGTGTCTTGCGAAACGTTAGAAGCTTTTATTTTCACATTCAGCAGTCAGGCCTGGCAAACCCATACTTACAGCTCACCACCATCATCCCAAAAATCCTTGTTTTGGCTCACAAGGGAAAAGGCAAAGCAAGCCTTTCAACGTAGACTGTGGAACAAATATAAAGACGCGGTATAAGACGGAAACTATTATAGTTATCTTGACGATACAGTCCAAATTATCCAATGTTAAAATGTGGCAAGTGCGCAATCAGCCCACAACCGATATTTCAGAGCTGAACACTGGAATGAAACGTAAACGAACTGCCATACTTACTTTAATGCGAAATCTTTTCGTTGAAGACGACAAGAATTTCGTATGAATTTCATTTCCACAACGATAACCCCTTTGGAAATTAATTAAACTGATACACCATGACAATCTTGAAGTCAAACAAGTAAAATGAAAGAAAAACGTTTCCACAACATGAAATTAATTTGTTTACAAAATGATCACATCAAATCACTGCGATTTCCAACGTAAGGTAGCACAAAAGACATCATATTGTACAAAAAAATACTATTTAAGTACTATTTTCTCTTTCATTGTCATCATGACAATAAAACGCAATTTATATGCGCGAAAAGAACCGTTTAGTAAGGTAAATTTGAACTGAAATTGATAAGAAGTTTTTCAGAATGACAATAATAGCAAAATAACTCTCATTTTTCTACCAATCCTCCCGAAGTCAATGAATGAAAGTGACTTTCTGAAAGGTATTTAAACTGGTAGTTGGCAGTACCTATCGCTTCGTAATTCAATAGAAATGTTTCGTTTTCAAAATAAACGATCGAAAAGACCAACTCGGTTCAATTTAAACCTCAGTTCAGCATTGGAATGCGTGGACGTATTATTGGATGTTTCTCTTTCAGTTTTTTTAAAACGTATTGCGTGTAACAGCTGTGTTTCTCTTTCTTCAAAAAATCGGCCAAAAAGGTTCCAAAAAACAAACAAACTGAAACACATTCCCATTCCATAGAGCCGTCTTTGTCCACGTAACCTCTGTATCCATTTTTGGAAACCACCCTGATCGCGACCGCTACTTTCTATGTCTATTCCCAACAACCAATTTGCTCATAACAATTACTTCTAATTTACGTTCGTAATTTTCATGACGTACACGAATACACAGTTTGTATTCTTTTTTACTTCAATTTTTTCCAGACAACTTTGTAGCTTTTTTGTTTCATGACCTCTCTTGTGCTCCTGATTCCCTTCTGACGAATGTTTAACTAATGCTAGTTATTTTGAAATACTTTTCTCTCTAGAGCAATGACTATCGACTTATCGGCAGTGTATCTTGAGGATGTTGCTGTACCGGGTGGGCCAAATTGGGCACTTTCTTATGGAAACATCCTTTATGTTTAAGAGATAAGAAAAAATGGACCTAGGTGTATGTATCACTTTACAAACTTTAAATTTGGACGTAACGAACAAAGTGGCCGTTGTGATCAGAGCTTTATTCATGTTTACAATAGAGTGAGTGTTGTGAACAAAGTGGACATTGTGATGAAGGCATCTACAGTGTTAATAAAGTGATTTTGAAAATGGGCATTATGAACCAACACAGAAAATGACCGTTGTGAACATAGTAAGCGTTATGAGCACGTCTAACTTTAACTTCGGGAACCTATCAATTCATCCTCGTAGGTACATTATAAGTATAGTTGACAATAACTTCTCAAGTTCTCAATGTTTTTATAACTTTTTGTAAAGATTAATTTTTCAATTTGTTTAATCCTCTGAAAATCATTTCAAAATAAGTGCACCTCTATCCTATACTCGAAAGACAATTTTCTGAGCTATTATGAACAGTATAAAAAGAAACACAAATAAGGTAGATTAGTAACCAAAAAGTTATAAGATTAAATATCGTACTGATACTGTTGCGACAGTTATTTGTTTGAATCTCCAAGAATTGACTTGTTAGAGAGGGTTAACATGAATGAATCATCGGAAAAGAGGGATAGTGATTCCGTCTGTAAAAATTATATTAACAAGTTCCAATGAAATTCCTGATTATCAAGGGAACACGATTTTGCTCACATATCAATTGGCACAGGTTTGTTATACGCGTTGAAGGTATGTATTAATATTAAGAGGTGTTTGGACACATCGGTCCATCAGTAATGGATTGTGTAGGTTGATATACGTACAAGTTAAAAAAAATTATGTAGTATCAAATTTAAATCACCTTGTAACATTCGAACTGAACACGAAACTTTAATGTCCTTTTCTGAAAAATATTATGTACTTAACATTTTAACGTCTTCATTTTCAAGCGTGTAAAATGTAAATATTTGTAGTAATTATCAAATCATCAATTTTCCGAAAGCTTTACCCGAAAAACTTAAATCAGGATTAATGTCCGTCGTCCTTTAGTAAATATTTCTTAATAATTATTGAATTATTACGTTGTAAGAGTGTTATTATCGCTCTTGTGGACTGTTTAACTGTTCCCCATTTATCTCTTTGTCAACAAACACAGGAAATCCTCTTGATAGCAAATTCTTAACGTAGGTACTCTAACACGTTAGAAAAATGTTATCCACAGCATGAGGTTTAAAAATTCATTAATATAAAATTCCGATGGATACGAGTAAGATGTCAAAGCAGAATCTAAATACTGAAAAAGAAACTCGTCGATTTCATAAATCTGTTTTCTTATTTGAGCACCTGCCTCATAAATTAAACGGAATCTTTACGAACAATCAGATCCTGTACTATTAATTATGAAACTTCTTGGGCATTTAAAACTTTTTTTGTCGATCTTTGGATCGCCGCGACGATGTCGGGGGTCAGGTGCGCGAACGGGCTGCGGCGTCCCGGGTTCTGGAAAATTTCCCAAAAGTATACCGCGTATGCAAATCAAGGCGTCGCCAATATATGTAAAAAATCTATGGCCGAATATTTCCGAAGGGTGTTTCTCTAAACGAATATTTCCGAACTATATACACTTCAGACAAGAAATGGAATACTTATTGATTTTGAATTCTACTTAGCAAGTCTTAGGTGACAGTTTCCGATGTAATCAACGACAGGAATGCATACATCCGTTTCTTTAAGTATCCCGGTGACGTTCCGACGACGTGTGTCTTACAAGAGTTGCTATGGAAATTCGATAGCGTCGAGGGTTTTTAAGATTTTTTTTTATTATTATTACGTTCGCTTCTAAAAAAAAGGAGAAGAAAAATCTCCCCTCGAGATGACTTAATTGCTCAACGCTCATTTTAATATCTCGCCCGTAAAACCCAAGCTACGGGCAATTAAATTTTCATAAATAAATGCAAGAGGTAAGTAAAACAAACACTTAAGGTGTATAAAGACGCCACGCTTCGACGCTACCAGCCATCAGATAGTCAGGGTGTTGGTAACCGAGATGATGCTCGTAATTTTAATTAAATTAATTTCATAATGTTGGGGTATTTTGTCATAATTTTATAACGTGTTCGCGCGGATGTCGACTCGCTTTTTGTTTAATTAATTAATGCTTGTTCCGGCAATTAGATTCGTAATTTACATTCGTTATTTTCTACTCACCGCCTCCTTCGCATTATTAATTTTTAAGAAACCGCGGAAACCCAGATTATACAATTGTGGGCTCGTTTTTCGTAATAAAACTTTCAAGAAGTTCGCTGTCGCACTAATTAAAAAGACAATTACAAATACTTTGGAGTTATTGCCTCTTTTTTCACTTAATTAGTCTTTGCGACTTGTAGGACGCGGAATTTAATATTAATTCCTTCCTTGGTTATTTGTATTCGCGCGCAGTTCACAATTACAAAAACTAGGACAATGTTTTTAAGGGTTCACCATGCACTTTCTGCATTTGTCTCCTCCGACGTTCGCTTTTTAATATTCTTTGGGTCCCATACTATTTTTCTTCTCTTACTCGTGAGATATAAAATTGAAATCACGTTGATAGAACTAGTTATGTTTTACCAGATGTTGATAAATTGAAAGACACCCATTTCGGTTACTAGATAAAGCACGATGACATGCCACACCAAACACTTTTACAAACGATTACACAACAAAAAGCAATAACTACTACGTTTGCACGTTATGAAGCTTCATTACTTCGTATCCTACTTCAATTTCAGAAAAATGGAAGTTTTACTGAAATTTAAAAACATTTAATGAATACGTCTTCCATATAATTTCTTAAATAATATACTTATACGTTAGATTATTGGTTGAAGTCAACAATAAGAACTACTATTCCTTCGTCAGTATATGAATTTGGTATGAAAATATTACCTATGGTTTAAAAAAATTATACTACATTTCTGATAATTTTCATAATTTAAGGTTTTGTGAAACAGCTCCTCATAGAAGGATTTGTAATTGTTGAGGGGCCATTCAAAATTCCACTGAAATGGTTATCTTGCGGAAATAGTAAGAAAATCGATTTAATGTTATCTAAAATTATATTTTGGAACTCCATAAGTAAATAGTATTTGTTTCATGGTCTAGGGAAAACAGCTACAAACCTTTCCTTAGATCATTAAGTAAATACTTTACCTCGTACAATGTCTTTCTCAACACCAAGTACATATATGCCGTATTTATTCTTAGCAATCTATGCCCTCGTGGAAAGAGGGTTGATTGGATATTGTGTGTTATGTTTTTTTGGGAATTATGGGTCTTGTGTTAAATATGGAAATAAATGCAATAAAGAAAAATATGGTGCAAAATGATCATAAGACAACACAGAAATGTACCGTTGGAAATAGTGAAACAGTAAAATAATATAATATAATAAAGATAATATATTATTGAACTTTTTGCTTATGTACCGCACATGAACACGCAATCCAGGTTTTACAGTTTACAAATGCATAATTTTCAGTTTATATAGCACAATAAGACGGTTAGTTGCAATTATAAGTTTGTAATTAAAAAAATTTAGCGAAATTTTCGTAATGTTGAACATATTTGGGAAAGCATTTTAATGGAATTTTTAAATCTTCTAAAACTTCCTATAAAGAGGCTTTGCGTGAAAAATTATATTGAAAAATTACTGGCAATAACCTCGAAAATAATTCAATAAAATATTGGAGTTCTGTTTAAAGTTCTGGATAATAACATTTTGCAGGAACATTTAGCATTACAAGGATATAAAGAATTATCGAGCCAACTTCCGAGAGAACTATGAATTACCTATTCGTAAAATATTCAATGTTAGGATTTTTGGGATCAGCGTGAAATTGACCCCCTTATTTTGGAAATTAATTTTTTTGGAAATTAAAAGGCTTAAGACTACCTATTTTTAATGTTTATCAAGTACTGTAGAACTCTTTGGAGGCTGGTGGAACTAGTGGAGGCTACAGAATATCAATTACATTTATTAAGTTTTGAAAATTAGGGGGAGGTAACTTCACACGAGCGCTTTCTTTAACGTAAACTATTCTAGACCAAACAACAATTATTGTACATTTAGGTAGTACACAAAAATAGAAACCGATTAATACCTAGTTTAAGTGTTCAGTAGATGAAAATCCTTCAAATTTTCGCCAAATTACATTTAACGTCACCCGTGTTTCAAGAATGTTGCACAAAGGTAAATTTCGGTCATACAAATTCCAAAGTCATCAGCATTCACACGAAGGAGATTTCACTTTCACTTTCTGCTCGAAGTGATGGAAACGAGCCATCAAGATTGGAACTTTATGGATAAAGAAACATTTACTCTCCATATGGAACCAAATGTTCAAAATCGGTGCGCAAGGGCAACCCATGTAAGTTCGTTTAAAGAGAGAGAAAATAAATGTATGGGCGGAATGACTAGAATACCATATCTTTGAGCCCTTTTTTTTCTGATTACAATGTAACAGAAACACGTTTCCTACAACTTCTTCAGGAACAAATTGCATTAAGCTGTTACTGAAATTGCTAGAGACAACCAAGCATATTTGGTTCTAAGAGGGATATTTTTAATAGATAATAAAATTATTGGTCCAAAATGGAAAATCAACTGGGCTATAAGGTATCCTAACCTTGCGCCTATTAACTTTTCTTCGGGAACATTGAAAATTTATTCATTACAAACCTTTCAAGATTTAAATAAAATTCGGGAGGCGTGCTGAAAATTGTGGAATTTATCAATTGGTATAGTATCGATCGTTCGAAATCAATTCCACAAACGACTTGGTCACTGTCGGTGACTTATTCGAACATTTAATGCAAATTGTTACAAGAAATTTTGAAAACTGTCTATTTCTATTTTTAATTAAGTTTTCAGCTAAATCGAATTCTCTGTTGTTTGTCGCAAAAAATTATATTTTTTGACAGAATTTGACGGTTTTGATTTTAGTTTAATTAAAAATAAGGTAAAAGTGCTTTTTAATTTTAAAATGAAGAAACTAATCCCGTTGGGAGCAAAAAATGTTTCTCCACAATTTTCATATTAATATATTTGCATTGGAACCCAAGTTACCATTTTACAAAGGGGTTGCAATTATGTGGCAAAATATGATATATTTATTAATAACTGTACACACACGTAATTAGAATTATTGTAATTTTCTGCAATTAATTTTTAAAGATTCCACATCACAAATGTTCAATTTAGATCCGTTTCAAAATTATTATTAATTTAGGTGCTCATTAACAATTAAATAAACCTACGTCACAATAATATTTAACAAAACTGCACTTCTACAAATAACTGCTATTGTGAAATAGACATTAATTAACTCAACTTTAATTAATCAAATGAAAATTGAGGAAAGTCACATTCGAAAAAATACGGCGACGTGCTATTTTCTACGATTGCAGTTGTAAGGATATAGGCAATCTTATAAAAATAACATTTAAGGATAAATTTTTCCTCTGCAGATGTACAGCTGTCGGGGACATGCAAACCATTAGAATACATGTCAACTACACCTACGCCACGTATAGTATTTATTTGGCAATACTTCTTTGACAGGTTGTTAATGATACATGTTTATCTTATAAGACTCATTTACTAATTAACCTATACGTAAATTTGTTGTGAATAACGCCAGTTTTACAATACATTTGACGTTGCTAAAATTGAAACGATCAGTTTAATTAGTTTCGGCAGAAAAGTGCTTGAAATGTTCTAAATTTACCGAAATACGAGAGAGCGGCACAGTGTACCGTTTACTACCGATTTATTTCTTAAAAATAATTACAGCAGCTACCTAGAACCCATCTGGAATTTTGTGTGTACAGTAGAACCTCGGTTTACCGAGCTTTGATTAACCGAAGTTCCGTATTATCCGAGTCTAAATACATACGTAAAAAATTTTTTTTTCAAGTTTCATTTATCCGTTGCTTGTTGAAAACATCGATATGAGTGCAAAAAGAAAACGTGTTGTGCTTTCTTTAGAACAAAAACTTGATGCAATTAAACGTTTGTCCGCGTTATCCGAGTTTTTGCTTATCCGAGTTTACGTCGGTCCACATTAGCTCGGTTAAGCGAGGTTCTACTGTACTTAAAACATATTTGAGCGTATCAAACTGTTGTTACTCAGTGTGGGATAGGTTACTGTTTGTATTCACTGGATAGTTGTAGGTACTCATTTCCAAGATATTCTGCTTCGGAATGCGAAAATCATCCATCCTGTGGACTCTAAGCATCCTTTATAACCAGGTCGTTCCAAAGTGTATACTGATGAGGAAGAAAGCAGGCACTTGAAGCGATGTACCAGAAACAGATTTTCTGCAAGCTTTTGCTCCAAGAAGCAATCCCAATGTCCATTTGGCTTCCATTATAAAATAAAATCGAGCTACCGTTGGTGATCCCGAAGAGGAGAGCTTTTCAATCACATAGTTTATGCAACAGCGAATGGATGTTTACTACCTCTCAATAATAGTGTGTAAGGCACAACATCTATATGAAAACTTAAGGATTGGAGAACCCAAAAGAGTTTACAAGCATTGGTTGGTTCAAAAATGGTTTTTTGAGGTATATAATTCATAAATGGATCCTTATGGTACTCCACAAGATAGTTGTGTTAATGATTACCTTTCGATTAAAGTAAAAAATTGAGGTTTGAGTATGATAAGGGAAAATCCCAAAACACCGGCTGATACGAAGACTTTCTTGAATTATTGTTGACTATGGGCAGGCATCACCTATTTTAAAACATGAAAGGATTTAGAATCCAAAATTTTTAAAAGAACGTTACTTGTATTCATTTAGTTGCCATAAAGCCATTACTGTTCCATGTTTTGATTTGGAATTATCTCTTCTATCTTCCTTTTGGAATGGTCGAATAGTTAAATTTTATCTTATAACAGCATCATTACCGATTTATTTCACAGAATCTATGAAATTAAAGTATTTTAGTCACTAAGTTGTAATAATAGTTGACCATATAGATCCTGTGATGATAGAACCCATACTCGCAATCAGGAAATAATTATTTTCATATTATGTAGGTATGCATTATTAATTCTAAAGTGATGTCTTCGTCATTTTAGTAAATCAGAGAAATAGCCCAATTCGTATGAAAATAATTAGATAAACCAAATTGGCAAATATGGTTAACTATGTATTTGTATGAGATGGCGATAAAACCTTGGACAAAATTCAAAATTTTGTAATATAGTACCTACCAAAAAGTTATTGACCAATTTTAAATAGTTTTTCATGCATCAAGAAAACTTCGACACAAAAAGGTCCTGAAGAGAACCGACTTGTTAATTAAGACATTTGCGGAGGAGGGTGAGCTCGATCCATCTTTCAAATCTTCATCAATTATTGACAGAACATACTTACCGTTAAAGAAGTTGCAAAATACTAGCCGAATAAAAGGAATTATTGTCGTTTAAATATCATTATTAAAGCTTAAGATTTATCAATGTTTTCTGTAGAGAGTCATTTGCATTAAATACTCGTTAGCGAACCATAAATATTAGAAGAAAAAAAAATGATTTATTAAAATTCCCCCTTACAATGTTATGCGATATAATATAAAGAAATTAGTTTCTTGATTTGTTGCATATTAAATTTAATATTAATATTATTTTCAGATTTAAATTATCTGTCATTATAGAATTGTTAAATATACGTTCATTAACATCACAAATACAAGTGCCTTATAATATTTAATTTTTTTAAATGTAAGTTTTGAGCGTTAGTGTCACTGCAGTTTCTGGTCCATTAATTATCACCGTGCCTACCAATTTACAAAAACGGTCTCAAATATCTTATATAACAGTTAATTAATCGAAGAAATTGGTTAGAAACATTCGTTATAAAAACTAGAACGTGAAATTGAAAGGGTAAGGGTTTCAGAGCATGAAAATTTTCTTCAATTTTGTGCATTTTTCTAATGGAAACCTTCCCGGTTCCTTACAGTTTGACCATGACTGAGAATGACTCAATATAGAGTAATGAACTCCAGGAAATATCAAAAGATGTATTATTAGCGTAGCCACCGGCATATCATGTATTAATTGGAGATAAACCTTATTAATTGGAGTTATTTTTAATAAATTTTTTCGGTCGAATTTTAACTTTTGATTGCCCTATTATTATTAATTCATAAGCTCCGAGTTAATTTTATGATAAAGTGGTATCTTCCAAGTCTGGATCGGCATTTAGTTAATGACAATGTGTACGTGGCCCGAAGGAGATGTAAACAAAGCAATTAAACGATAATTTCATTTAATTATGGCCTAGAGAGGATGCCTTTATAATTGAGTCGTGGGAGTGGCGGGGACTGTACTTGTAAAACAGCGTCGACAGATTTTAAACATCCTAAAGGCTTTTTAGTCAGATTCCGACGCGCAACAGGTCTTTTTGTTAATTAATAGCGAGCATCCCCTTTAATTACCCCTTTCACTGGTCCATTATGCAAAGCGGCAGCGTTGTCTCGACCCTCGCGTCGCGCGATTCGCGGTGCTAAATATATAATTACGAGAGCTTAATTGACGTTTATTACCCAAAAAAGGGGTGTTAATGAAAGATTTAACTGTTTCAGATTATCTTATTGCCTTAGGGGTGTTTTCTTAAGATTTTAAAGCTTTTAAACTTGATTAATAGAAAAGGGGTTGGATTTTGTGCCAACACTGATTTTAATTGATGCCAGAATTAACTCTCCCAGATTGATGTTTTAACTCTATTAAGACAAGAAAAAGGTCAATTCTTAATTGTTGGATTTGACCTGAAAAATTCTACTGCCAAATTAACTAAAATAAACATCACGCCCTAACAAAATAATTAATTCCATATACACGTATACCTTTCGTAAAAATTCTAGAACTCCTTCATTCATGTGTTCAGCGGTTAATTGATGGTAATTAGTCTAATGCTATACAGTCATTAATTACTCGTATATGTGAACCACTAATTATTCAAAATAGCAGACAACACTGAATTAATTTACGTCTGCAAGTAAAACGTTACCATTGTCCGATTTAATTTGTTTCACTCAACTGGAATTTTGTGCAAAATTATCATTAAAGTATAGAAATTAGGCGCCTCCCCTAGTAGTATAGGTTTTTGCAAATTTTTGTTTGCCTCTAAAAATTTTAATATTAAACACCGAAAGGGGTATGAAATGGAGATCTTTTTCTGAAGAATTGTGGCGACAGTCATTTTTAATTAAGTAAATCCATTCCATATTAATTATGATACGTAAGCAGAGTTGTTAATCTTCACTTCTTATTTCCAATAAGCGAAAAGGATTTCCAATTCTGTGTAACTTCAATGTGTAGGTAAAATCTGTTTTATTGTTATTATTCCCATAACCAAACTAAGCCCATATATAATTAACAAAATAGCACCATAAGTAGAGTGCGTGATTCTTTTCCTCCCATTTTAGACTTGGAAGAAATACTTTATATACGTATTTATTCCTTTGCTTTGCACTTTTTGTTCATTTTCCTGCAACCGCCGCGGATAATAATTATGTTCTTTATACACCAACAAATTATTTGGCTGAAATGATGCTGACGATTTGACATGAGAAAATATTGACAATTGGACATGTTTACATTCTTCTTTCATCAAAACAATTATATTACTATAATATGTCTATTAGAAAATTTAGTCGTATTTTAAACAAATAATTTGAAAAATAGGTTAATGTATTCATAACCAAATTTGGTACACTAATGGTTATATGAACATAATAAAAAAGTGTAATCTGATACCAAATGATGACTAAGATGGAACGTTTTTCCGCTGTAATTTGCAAATTGCAAATTTTTCTGTGAAATGTCCTTTCATTACAGAATTATTAATTTTCCGATAGGAAACTTGAAGTACAAACCGGAAAACACCAACAAATCACAAAGATATTTAAAATATTGAACGCATTTCGATCGCCAACTGGTCATCATCAGAGATATTTTAAACATTTTTGCGTTTTAAGCTTTGCGGTTGAGTTCAACGGCTACAGCGAACGTTCTATTGATTTCTTATAGTTTGAGACCACATTGTCACACATGGTTTCAAAAAGGTAATGGTGCAGAGTCGTCTTCTCCGAATCTTGAGAAAACTACGTTTGTTCCATCTTGTCACTTTTTCCTTAGCTATGCTGTGGCTTTAGCTCTTCGTCTTAGTACACTTCACCTTTATCCTCGTCATAGTCTTCATGCGTCTGCTCTTTCTACCCTAAATTATCGCTTATTTCTGAGACATACTTAAGCAAAGTTTGGCCCGGTCTAACTCCGATCGTTACAATTTTGTTGTGTTGGTATACTTAATGTGAGTTGATGTGAGAAGCTCACACTAAGTGAGCGAAACGTCACTAATTTTATATTTCACTATGTACGAACGACGATAACGTTTCCTATCAAATAAAGACTCGAAAAACAAAAATCATTTAGCTACCAAACCTATCCTGAATCTTAATTTACAGCCAATGACTCCAGTCATTTTTTATACAGGGTGGGCCATTGAAAAGGTAACACGCCTGCTTTGGGACACTTAGACCAGTTTCTTAAAAAAACGCTCAGACACGTCGATTTTCTATTTCTGGGGGACAACTTTTGATGTCAAATTTGACATTGTCAGGTCAACCCCCTAGCCCCAGCAACCCCTAACTCAAGAATTTAAATAGGGAAAGGGAGTCGAGCGACCCCTCATTTGAAGCGTCTTTTAATTCTCTATTGGACAGTACAAATGAAAATTAGTTTTATTCAATTTTTTTTTCGCCCCGATGAAAAGCACCCTCCAGATTAACTAAGGTGGGGGTGTTGTTTAGGAAAAATCCTGAAACACACCACCTTAGACCTTTTGAATGGCACATTTTGATGATGTCAAATTTGACCTTATCAGGTCAACCCCCTAACCCCAGCAACCCCAAACTCAAGAATTTAAATAGGGAAAAGGTGTCGAGTGACCCCTCATTTGAAGCGTCTTTTAATTCTCTATTCGGCAGTACGACCGAAATTAGTTTTATTCGATTTTTGTCCACCCTCATGAAAATCACCCTCTAGATTAACTAAGGTGAGGGTGTTGTTTAGGAAAAATCCTGAAATGTGCCGTTAAAAAGGTCAAAGGTGGCGTGTTTCAGGATTTTTCCTAAACAGCACCTCCACCTTAGTTAATCTGGAGGGTGCTTTTCATGGGGGTGAAAAAAAATTGAATAAAACTAATTTTCATTCATACCTACTGTCGAATAGAGAATTAAAAGACGTTTCAAATGAGGGGTCGCTCGACTCCTTTTCCCTATTTAAATTCTTGAGTTAGGGGTTGCTGGGGATAGGGGGTTGACCTGACAAAGTCATATTTGACATCAAAAGTTGTCCCCCAAAAATGGAAAATCGACGTGTCCGAGCGTTTTTTTAAGAAACTTGTCTGAGTGTCCCAAAACAGGCGTGTTACCTTTTCAATGGGCCACCCTGTAGTTTGGAAAATAAAATTAATCTAATTTTACCAGTGAATGTTACCATATTTGCCTCAAATGATATTTCATTTTAAGTTTTCATCGCTGGCTAAATGTTTGGTTCATTTTATGTAAGAGGGTCTCATTTAGTAACAAATTGTTCAAACCGAACCCTTACCAACTTACTCTCATCGTACGAAATCTCATCATTTGGGAACTGATAACACTATAATTCTCGAAGGTTGCCAACGGAAGGCAAACCCAATAAACACCACTTTCTCATCTATTAAAACAATTTTCTGGTCTCTTACACCGTATTTTTGTTGATAAAAAGATTATTCCATTAAGTGTTCTCAAACGTTTGAGCAAAGTTTAACTTAACTTTTTGTAGTGTCTAGATTTCGAAAAACTGTTTGGATTAATCTTTCGACGGGAATTTTGAAAACCGTAGATAGTTTAGAAAAATATTCAAAATACCTCGAGAAAAATTAACATTTTTGTACAAGCACAAGTGGAAGTTTGTAAAATATCTCCTTTATAGCAAAAAATGATTACACCGTTGGGAAGATAAGCATTCTATTACCCCAAACATTTTTCCAAAATACTAGAGAAAACTAATGGATCAATGACCCGAATAATTCTTGACAATTGAAATTTTATTTTTTGTTCCATATTTGATATTCAAAGAAGTTACAATTTAAAAGGGGGTGTGCTTTTAGCCCCCAAACATTTATTCAAAATAACTTTATATCTATAATTTTTTAAATAAATATGTATAAGCGAGAGATCATAATTAGAGACATACCCTAAAAGATAACCTTAAATAAGAACTCTAAATTAAATTAGTATAAAATCATTAATTATAATTCGGATTCTTACCCAAATAGGTTCGTGCATATAATTTTAGAAAAAATTTAAAAAACAGAGATTGAGTAAACCAATTTTTGATTCTATAACTTGCTTTACGACCTTAAGTTATAAAATTTTGTTTTAGTGTGGAACTTAAAATATTATGAAACAATAATTAGATGGTCCAAACCATTTGCCAATTAATTCTTGTAGTGTCCAAAACAACAATTTAATATACAATGTGCAATTGTATAAAAATATCTATTAGCAGGTACGAAAATTTTGAATTCGGCGTGAATCAGTTTTAAATTTTTGAATTTATTGAACAATCGTTCTGTAATCATTTTTTGATTAAACGAGGAGAATGAACGTCTTTAATTGATCTAACTAAATAATCATTATTAACTAAGCAAAATAAATTGAGGGTTACCTTTTGCACCTGCAAATATCAAAGAGAAAACGTTGTCAGTGGAAATGTAATAATACGGCGATTTCCACTGTAATCTTGGACACGTGAAAAACTGACGTTATACGAGACGATAATCAGTAACTAGTAAAATTGGGAATTAGATTACTCACTTTCTTTCGGACAAATAACCATTAGAACCCAATCGTAAGGCGTGCGGTGAATTTTCCTAAATTAAAATTCAATTGCCACAAAACTGCTAAAAAAAAGTTGAAACAAATCCAATTTGTAGACGACCCCAATTAAATTAACGAAAAATTTGCGAAAAAATTAAAGCAATTAAAAAAAGATTCCAGATGTTCGTTTAATATCGGGGATGATGGTAATTGTCTAGTTTGCATGTTAAGGGCTTAATTTGCATGTAAAGCTCGCCTCAAACAATGTCTCCATTAATCCAAAAGTGAACCTTCTGCGCCCTTGCAAATTTATCTCCCCTACTTTAAAAGCCACTTGTCTTTCTTAATTACTGTATTAAACTCGTATAATTACAATTTATCGATACTTGAATGCGAAAATTTTAATTAAATTTCGTAGAAACGTTTACGTAGACGAAAATTACGTTCTCGAAAGATATGTATGAGTCATTTAGGATGATGCTAGGAACAATAAAAGGAGTATTTAAAATGCTACGGCAATATGTAATAAAAGTTGGGTTATGTATTTTTGAAATTGGTAATTTCTCGTAAACGATTGTTCATAAAGCCTTTTTATTTTCCAGCTGGTTTTCTAGAAGTAGGGATTAATAAATGCGCTTATTGCTACTAGGACGTTATTTATTCACGTTTTCTATACGATATTAAAATTCATGTCCATATAAACCTTTTCATTAAGAAGAGTAAAAATATAAACGAATGATTACTTGCAAAACGTAACCCGTTTAACAAGGGCTCCCATACAGTAATTTCCGGGGGGGGGGGGCAATTAGGAGAAGATTGAACAATTAGTTTTATTTAAATTAAAAGTTTCGTTATTTAAGAAATTATTACTGCTTAGAGTCCAAGTCTTCTTGCTTCTCCTTATGGACGCCCATGCCATTTAAGCTAATTGTCTCTAGTATTACTTTGCTGGAAAAACGGCTCTCTGGAAACCAAATCTTTCATTTGATTTAATTCGCAACACTATGAATTCTAAAATTTATTCACTATTTAAGGAAGCATCAAACCGTGTTAACTGATATCATACAGATGCAGCTATAGTTTAAATGCGATGAAGGTGGGTTGTTAACTGTCGCGTAGGTGAATGACGAAATAGGGAAATTCAAAGATTTGTAACATTTTCAGTTGCAATTTTGAGTTGTTAATCTGATAATTCATTCTTTCATTTACTTATAACCTTGTATGATTTTCTATGGTTTTTATTCTGAAAGTGCATGGTAACTCAGCGATGCATTAAAAAATTGGCATGATTCCATATCTATGGCTATTCTGTATTTTTTGAACATCTTGGGTAAGTTCGGAATCTCACAAAGGGGTAGAGATAATAATAATCTGAAGATACATAGCCTCCCCTTAATGTATTGAAATTGATGAAGATTGAAACTATGTTATAATTTTACTGATATTGTTACAATTTTCTAGATTATCATTTATTCATTAACAATTGTATCGACTTAATTTTAAAATTCAATGTTTGAGAATGAGAGCATCTGTTCTCGAAACATGTCCCAATTTTAATTTGATTCAAAACTATCACCATATCAATCTTCATCAATTTCAATAAAGAAACAGGCTGTGTGTCTTCAGATTATTATTATCTATATTTTTGACCAAACCCAACTTTTCAGCGAGCAAGCAGATTACTCGTATATGTTTCAAATTTTTGGGGACAACAACATTAGCACTCTTATAGAACAGATGACGTGGTGTGTAAATTAATTAGTCAGTAGTTACATTATAAGTAAAATTTTACAATATAAGTGATCCATTTTGAGGGTTTTATAAGTAATATAATAACTCTTTCAATTTACCCAGAAATGCGGAATAATTCATCACATTGATAGATTGGTCTTTTATCGGAGCTCTCCTTTGGAATTGGAATGATTCGGCCCAGTGTTTATGTTTCAAAATCTAATTCCGACTTAAGATTAATGTTGATTATCTGCATTATTAAAAATCTAGAACGAAGATGACTGAATCTATTGAGTTGATAGTGAAGCATCTCCTCCCTACTTTTGTGTAGTTTTCCGGGGAATATTAGTAATCAAGAGATTCGTTTCACTCAATTTTGAGCTTCACTGCCAAATCAGTGGGTTTAATCACCTTTAATCAAACCCCGAACTGAACCGACTTAATCACTTCTTACAATAAGTTTTCCTTCAAATATGACAAGTACATCATTGAAGAATTTGTTCAACCACACGTACACAGTAGAGGTTGTTTATTTTTGGTTTTGAGTTTTGAGTTTCCTCGAACAATAATTACAAGAATCTAGACGCCTACAAGTTGAATAGGACACATTCTAAATCGATAGGCACTAGGCAGGAATACAATACATACTTATACAGGGTGTTTCTACTCAAATTGGACAACGTAATAGAGTAGAACTCGTCAAAACTAACACTTTTGTTTCAGAAATTTTTTTCATCTTGGCTTTTGTTTTCGAATTTTGGACCTTTTTTTTTGTTTTCATCAAAATTTTTTGGAATCAACAGTTTAATATCTACAACGTTTGTTCAACACTTTTTTACAAACAATTTAGAACAGCAAAATGGTGGTCATTTCTAATTATAGTAGTAGAGTAAATTTTGTGTTATTCAATTTCCAAAATTTAAAATGACTGCTATTTTGCTGTTGTAAATTTTTTGTAAAAAAGATTCGAACAAACGTTCTGGATATTAAACTGTTGATTCCATAGAACTTTGATTTTTTGAAATCCGACTACAAATAATGGATATATTGAGATGTGTAAAAAAAAAACAAAGAACGGTCCGTAATTTATTCGAAAACAACAGTCAAACTGAAAAAAATTATTTTAAAAAACTTGTTTATTTTGACGCGTTCTATACGATACCCTCTATTACGCTGTCCACCTTGAGTAGAAACACCCTGTATACTAACCTGGTTCGATTAACTAACTGATGAACGGTTTTTTTTATTGGAAAGCTAAGAGAAAGTGACAGAGTACCTACCCCGATAACTAGGATTTCAAGGATACCACAAAGGATGATGGTGTGCTTTCATTCTCTTAGAATTTAGTCTTCTACAAATCACTTTCGACGTTAATAACCATTTCTGGTAGCGATGTGAACGTTCTATAATACCAACGTAACACACCTTGAACAGACATTTTTTAAACATTTGAAAATATTTTTTTTAAGATAATCGCGCAGAGCGCAGCATTATCAGAATGTAATCAATTAAATCAATAATATTTCCAACCAAAATTGATGGTTATCGTACTTTCTTTCAAAAAATGATAATAATTGTATTTTTGAAACATTTTGAAGATTCCAAAGTAAACAATTCCATCTACAGCTAATAGGATATTACGTAGGATGTACTTAATTCCAAAAAAATGAATGCGTGATTCGTAACTAATTTGTAAAGATGGCTACCTATAGTCTCGCGAAGATACTACGACGAAAGGACTTGTTCTTATATGATTTTGAAATTAAGTGAATTTTTGATGTCTATTCCTCTATTAACGTAACATTATGGCCAAACAATTGTTTTCGAAATTTAGAATCGCCGTCCGAAAATTTATACGAAAATTTCGTTGTTTGTTGAATTTTCGAGATTTTTTTCCTCGAAGCAAAATGGCAAGGGTACTTTCTTTTATCTAAAGACCAACTAAACAAAAAAAAGCGGCGCGGGGGCCCTGGGGGTTGTTTGTTTTGTTTGTTGGTAAATCCGGCACTGTCGATTACTAATTATCAGTTTACGTTTGTGGCCTTTAATACACAGATAAGATGATCACAAGGGTTCAAGTAACAAAATAAGTATTTTGTTAAATAATTATCTAGTACTAAATGAATCCATGGCGTAGGTGGTTAAAAAAGTGTACATTCATTAGTATTCTGACTTTGCAGCCCTGTGTCTTCTCCCCACATTTCCCTATCCTTTGGCAATATGACAACACTTTTCTCCACCCTTCAAGTCACTAGCGTTGCACGATACTTATTCAATATCAAGTACCATCAGCAATGTTTGAAACTTTCGTTAGCATAAAGGTAACACAACCCTTGAGCAAAGTTTCGTTGTGCAACACGCAACCCTATTTAACAAATCACATACTGGAGGTGCATTGAAAAGAACATTCATTCAGTTCCAATGCATACAACCTAAGACAATATATTGTTATAAATATGGACAGAAAAATGTGATTCTTGTGGAAATGGAAAGCCGAGAAACTAGATCGTCACCTACAAAGCAATAAAAGACTGCTAATTTATTAGCCACGAAAACAACCGAGAAAAACTATTTAGTCGAACACATTTAGACTCGAAACTAGAAGACGAATCAACTGAGATGAGAGCCCAAAGGTCGAGTCCACAGCCACCACATAAAAATACAATGCGGAATACAGGACCCCCAGGATCGCCAGCCACTTCCAGACCCCCCCCCCCTCCCGAAACGGCGCGCACTATTAATGGAATGAAGTGGTAATTTGCCTTCAAATAATTGCTTGTGTAGCGTTAGAACTAAATACCACTCAAAATCATAATGTACTATGGCTGGTGGCTCTCCCTGTAAAATATTAGAAACTATTTTTCTGCCTCTAACGTTGGCGCGATACTCGCTTTGGTACAATTTTCTCAAAGACCAAACCTCCGATTGAATTTTTGAGGAGAGATGGAAATAATACCCAACTCTTTAGAAGAGAAATAATTGGGCTATGTCAATACGGCAGATTAATTGTCTATTTTTAATGTAAATTGATTTAACTTGGAAGTAAATGGCCTTGATAATAGACAGTGGGTTGTCAGATGAATTAAAAATGAAAAAAATTAAGACCCGAAGATAAATGAGTCTAATTTAATCTAAATTTTCTAACGTTCCCTAATGTTTTACGAGAACCACACCATCAAACAACTCTGGATATTCAATAACGCTCAATATGGCATGGGAGCGATACACGATTTCAGTGTTTCAAAAATTTCCGAAAAAGCTCAAAAATAACTATTTAACCGCTGGATCAGTTACCCTTGGGAATGCGATTTGGATATTTTCAATTATTCGTTTTCAAAGACATATACAAAAGTATCTTTCACGAAACCCTAAGTGAGAATATTCCACATTCCTGCCAATTTTTTTCAACATGTGTGCATTTGTAAATTATTCCTGTAAATAATGTTTCGATTCACTTAGATAGAATTAGTATAAGAACCAATCGGTCTCTTCGTGTCATACAGAACAGTTACTAATCCAAATTACTCATTCCTAATAGTAATTGTCACTCTTGGGATCGTTAAACATTTCGAAATATTCGGTGGAATCTAATAGTCGCTTATATAATTATATAATATATACGAGATTATTCTAAGTAAGTATATAAAGAACCAACTACTGTGCGGTGTTAGAAAATGTATATCTGCATAATCTTTTGTCAAACAAAAATCTCGCTGCAGCTAAACGGGGATACGGGATACACAAGAACCGATATTAATTTGAAAGGACGAGATTCTCAAATTTAAATTAAAGCGAAGCAGACGGAAAAGCGATTACGTTTACAGACCAGAAAGATGTCTGTCTTTGTTTTCCTAAAAGGGAAATCGTTTCCTTTATTATAGTGTCACCAAAATTGAAAATCCATTAATTCATTCGTTTATAAATTAGACGAGCGCATGCGTGCTAATTTTTTTTTATATATAGGTATACACACACCACGGTTGAGGGGTAAAAAATTTAATCAATACCTTAATGATTACACTGGCATACGTAATGAGACGTGACGTCATTCTTAAATTAGTGAAAAACTTAGGGTGGGTGCATGCAGACGGACTATCTTAAAATGTATTACGTGTAGTAAAACCTCCGCTCGATACAAAAATGAATCAAGCTAGCAATCAGCGTAATGAATGATCGAGCCTTAATTAATGAATCTGTCTTGCTAATCTCTTAGATGGAATAGTCGTGCAGACTGGATTGTACCACGAAAGGTTCAGATTGATAATGTGATTAATTTTTATTATGTAGGTATAGACGGAAGTGTATAGGTTTTTCGATTTTTTAATAAATTGGTTTGTTATTACCGAAGGGTAATCATATTACTTTAAGATCGATAAAAGTGCACGATTATATAAGGGACGAACATGCAAAAATTACCCAATTCCGCATTAATGAAGCAGTTCTATTGTCGAAACAGCCTTGAGCTAAAACACAAACACCGTCTTTACATTAACATTATTAGAAAATAATTCTTGTTCTTTAGTTGCTTGCATAAATTTAAGGATAATGAACATTGCTTGTGTTACAAAAATTGATAATGCGTTTCTTAATGAATGTTTCACTATAGAGAACTAACGAGAAACATAAGTCTTTTACGAAACCTTTTAAGGTGGCACAGCTGCAATATGCACATAATTAATTGGATTCTGTTAATTTATGTATTGCAAATCCGATAAATCTTATTTCAACATGCGTTTTACCGTTTATGAGTGTGTTCCTCATGATAGCCATCTCTTTCGAGCTTACTGCATTCATAGATTAGTTGGGAAGCCTTTGAACATTTTTAAGTCCTGAAAGTAGTGGCGTTAAATAGTCACAATCGATTCTTTTATAACTTTTAATGTATACAATCATGCCACCAATATACACGTAGGTAGGTACCACTCCGCTTAATATATGTAATTCGTCTTGGAAACTTTCTGTAGTAGAGGAACTATGAATAAAGACATAAATAACAGTCAAGTGAAGCTTACTTTCAATTACAAGCAATTTGTAAATACAATCTAAAGGATATAGCTAACCAAAAAAAAACGTAAAACAATAGCTGCTGACATTGGAAATGAAACATTTACCTACTACTGGGTTGATGTTTCATACAAGTTGAACAATATTGTCATTAATTAAAAAGTAGGTAGGTAAAATGTAAAATTGCATGATAAGGGATAGTAATCGTTGCTTGTAACATAGTTGTACCTGTCACAGTATATAGGATTATTCCTATGCATCAGTGTGCGTAAAAATGGGTTATGGAGAAAGGAGCCGTGCCACTTTAGGCTCTCATTTCAGTTTGAAAAAGTTTGAATTACAATCCGATACATCTATAACTACGATAGTTTTACATTTGCAATATGTACAAATTTAATGTAAAGCTGATACATAACGCATTTTTGATCAATAGACGCTTCCACACAAATTTTTTTTGATAAAAACGGCGCCTGGTTCCTCGTTACGTTGTTACGATATCATTTTCGAATTTTAGACATCATTCAGACTCGTTATATGTGATCATATGCGTTTGAAAGGGAAAGTAGTCACCTATATTGTTTTGAAATGCATTAACCTTTTCACTACTTCGCGGGCTTATACTGGGTGCTTCAAAAAAATGTATACACTTTAAACTGTCGTGGATTTCCCGCTCTAAAAAAGCTAATGTTATATTTATTTATTTATCAGGTGTACAAACGTAAACCACGTACCCTAGACATTCTACGGAATGAGATTCAAGCCGTGTGTAGAGAAATCTCATTGGACGTTTTGATACGATGTACAGAATCAGTGCAGGTGACTCGTACTCGGAATTTTATTGATGCTGCAGGTCACCAATTTGAACAGTATTAACATTTGTTACTTACGTTTTATTTACATTGGACTTTAAGCTTTCTAATTTCCTTAAATTCAACTTTGTTGAACGGTAAATAAATTGTCTATGGATGTTCAAAGTGTGTATACATTTTTTTGAAGCATCCGTTATGTCCCATTTGCATGATAATTGTGCATATTTTCGTTAATTTCAGTGAGAAAGAGCTGAAATATTATAAGCGCATGATAAACTTTTAACAACAACGAATCATTCATTTCCTGGGCATGACAGTGCCACAGTACTCGCTTCGTAGAGTTGGTCACAAAGCAAATTTCGTGAATGGGGTTGCTTTTCAAGAAAGTATGTGGGCAGGAGACCATAAAGAAGAGAACAGTGACCAAGATATCAAAGAGATATCTATGATGCTTCAACTACAAAGTGCGTACCTATAACAAATTTGTACAGAAAAAGAAGTTGCCAGAAAAAAATTTTACAAGATCTAAAATAGAAAAAAATAAAGTAAACAAACATTATATGATCATTCTCAGCTGTACACTCACTACGTCATACAGGGTGGGCCATTGAAAAGGAAACACGCCTGTATTGAGACACTTAGACTATAGTTTCTTAAAAAAATGCTCGGACAAGTCGATTCTTGATTTTTGGGGGACATCTTTTGATGTCAAACTTGACATTGACACATCAACCCCCTAGCCCCAGCAACCGCTAACTCAAGAATTTAAATAGGGAAAGGAGAAGCGTCTTTCAATTTTCTATGCGATAGTATGGCCTAAATTAGTTTTATTCAATTTTTTTTCGTCCCCATGAAAAGCACCTTCTAGAGTCTAGAGAAAAATCCTAAAACACGCCACCTTTGACCTTTTGAACGGCACATTTTGATGTCAAATTTGACCTTGTCAGGTCAACCCCCTAGCCCCAACAATCCCCAACAAAAACAAAAATTACGGTAAGGTGATCGAGTGACCCCTCATTTTAAAGGTCTCTTGATTCTCTATGTGAGTGCATGATTGTTTATAGGTGTATAACAATAGGAAAAGTGTAGAAAAAATTAAAACATCAAAATTCAACGTCAGAAGAAAGTTTTATGTTGCAATCAAAATCTGTATTATTGCAGGGAAGCTAAAGGCAAGCACTTCGAGCATTTATTAAACTAAGGTTGAATTTGTATAAACTGGTTTTATTAATTACCACAAGAAAAAATTAACCTTGTTTTTACTTAAAACTTTAAGGGTTGTTTACCCTGCACCTAAGGGGACAATGTTGTCAAATGGTAGTAAAAGTAGGTACCTAGCTTCTCTAAAAAAACAATTGACCTGTTCCCGCTTTTTTTAGTTTTTAAATGCCTCAAACTCTTTCCTCATTTTCCATTTTTGCAACTTTTTGTTAAAAATAAAAAAAGTAGTGCACTGAATTCAGAAAAGAAAGACCTTTCAAATGACGTATCACTTACCCCATCATCCCTACTTATATTTTAGGGGTTACTTTCACAACGTTAAGGGATGATATCATTTCAGTTTAAATATCACAACAAAAGTTGTCCCCCTTGATATAAAAATTGACGTGTCTTTGCATTTCTCAAAAAAAAAATTGTTCTAACCGGAAACCCGCCAGTTACCTTTTCGTTGGCCCACTCTGTATAATAATTACAAACTTTGATTACTGTTAATAATGCAATGAGTCATTATAAAACAATGACATAAAGAAAGCATTTGGGGGGGGGGGATGGACGTACTATATTATTAATTTAAAATGTATTTTGGTGAGCCTAACAAACCTGACAATTCCCAGCACTTATTTGGAATTAGTTGCTTCGATTTGTTTGAAAGGCACTTTTTAACAGGCTACATAAGAGGGTTCGTATCGAAAAAAAAATCGAGGATACAATTTACGGATTGAAACACTATCCTCCTTTAAAGCTAGTAAAGGTCTAGCACGTTAGTAGTAATGTCAAACTGTCATTCACGTATTGAACGATGGAGTTTAGAGAAAAATAAGAAACACAAGCACCAAATGATAATATTTTATAACAAGTTTGTACAGGACCAGAAGGTTTCTAATTAGGATTTCGACCGTAAGTCTACTAAGTGGTGGCGTAAGGTTTTCTTATACCTACATTGCGTATGGCCCATTATTAACATCTGAAACATACGGATTTTGAACTAAATTTGTCTGTTATTGAACCCACGTCATAAGCATCCGAAAAACGAAAACTGTGCAGAACTGCTCCGTATGGGAGGTTTCACTTTTCTGATAGGTTCTTTGAAATGAACAGATTTAGGAGTTTTTTCCTTTATTTCTTCACTTTTATCTAGTTTTTTCCCGATTTATGAGAATATTCCATTATATTGATTGAATTTCTTCCTTTAAAAAGGAAAATGTACGTAAGACATACACATCATGTACATGACATGCACATTTCTTTCTCAATACATACGTAGTATGATATACACTTATAGAATGAAAATATTGGACTTCCTCGTACTAATGGGCTACTCTGTATAAATAGAACCCTGCTGTAAAATTACTTCACAAACATTGAAATAGGTTCTGTGTAAATAAAATTTTTAGGTATCACTGTTATCTATCACCATATTAAAGTAGTGAAACCTTAAAAACTTCCTTTCCAACGAGGCAATAAGTTTGGTATTTTTCAAATAGACCTATGTATAACTTTTCTAAATTTAAAGCCAAAATATTATAGAGAGCTACCGTGTACAGCCAAAGACATTCGTGTAGGATGTTTGACTCCAATAGGTTAATGTGTGAAGATTTCACGTTTCAGTTCTCAAAACGGCTCTCTAGGAAAACCCTCTCCTTAAGCAATAGTTATTAAATGTCGTATGGCACACAAACAATGCATAGCCAATTTCCTGTAAAGAGAACAGAGTTTGAGCTCTCTAAGATAATTCCTGGCTCCGAATTCAAAAAGTTAAGTACAGGCGGGCGAACAAATTACATTCAATGGCACTGTTTTTTAATTTTTAAAGAAATGCACTAGAAAGTTAGTAATTACTGAAACTGTAGAAACTATTTCCAAATATTTCGTAAAAACTGTCCAATTTGCATTTCATTTCATTGAACTTTTTTTTCGTATTTAACGTTCTCTGGATAACCGACAAAAAGGTCGGTGTTACGGGCCCGTACCATGCCAATATTTTTGTTTTAATACAAGCCTGCTAAACGTATTCGTAGATTCCAAAAACACTCTTCAGCTAATGTTGTCTTTGAAGATTCGGGGGTAGTTAATGTTCCACGGGGAGACTTCCTTGCAAATAATGCAAATAAAAACCGACTCACCTCTAAATCATTATTCTGTAATTATGGCCAGCAAAGGTGTAAATTTGCTTCTGTTGTCGACTGGATTACCTTCTTATTCAATATTTATTTTATGAATCCTGGCAATGGAGTTGTCGAACAAAAAAATGTATTTTACATAGAGTTTCAGTATTCAGGAAATAAATTGTTGAACAGCGGTTGTAGTAGGGCCTTGGCATTCTCGTGAAAAGAGATTTTCGAAAAAAAAACAATGTTTGGAACTGTCATCACTGCCAGTCACACCGTCCTTGACATGAGATTGAAAAGTGAAAAGCTGCTATATTGGGGATGGAAAATTTCCTCTCGTGCTCCATAAGAGCTTCTTCCCCCTGTAAATTGTGCGAAAGTTTGCAAACAAGACTGTAGGGAAGCGGGAACTATTTGTGGAAGATGTCGAATATGGAAATAAAGTCAATATGCAGCGAATTTTCATTTGCAAAAAAATGCGTAAGTATAGAACGTAAGTAAAAAACTCATACAGGATCGTTTTTACGGTAAAATAGAAACAAACGCCAATTTCTGAGAATGTTTCCTTCCATGTAAAGGGTAGAAGGATAACTTCAACATTTATTGGGGGTAGCTTAAACAACATTTTTTGTTTGGGTTAATTTTACTTTCAGGTTCTTTTTTTATTTGTCGCCTGACCTAATAATGAATTTCAGTAGCATTTCTTTCGACTCATTAAATTGTAATCGATTAATGGCCATGGCTTGCATTATAAAACTTTTCTACTTAAACAGTACTATATGACTACATTTTTTTGTATTTGGAGTAAATTCTCACAAAATCGAACACGTTAAGTTTTTTAAATGCTTAATCCAAGTAATACGAATAGAGTTTCGATTAAGTTATTAAAATTTCCCCAATCCCCTCAATAATTATCTACTAAAAACATTTTTTTCCTTTAGCATTCAAAACTTTGCGTTGACAACAAATGCTATAATTTGTACGCCTCCGCCCGTATGATTGGTTTTATTCCAAATTCGTGTCTGTAATTTACATAGCCTTTTACGGTTACGCAATTCGATACCTATATTCGAACGGAGACAAAGTCCTTGTAACGACAGAAACGAAATTGAGCGTCTAATTAATATTAATTCAGATAGATTAATTAGTTAGGTATGCAAATTTAAAATTAGGTTTTACATCTTAGACATCGTTTTCAAATGAATAATTGCGACATTCGTGCTTGAAATATACTATTTGGTAACTTTTTCAGGACGAAAACTTCTGAATGAGCTATTTTTAGTAACACTCACTTGAAGTTAATCGTAAAAGATTTTACTTTAGTTTGAAAATAAATCTGAATACTCGGTGGCGTTGTTATTAAGTACGTCAACAGTAATAAAAGCTTTTAGTTTATGTATGCCTCGAAGGTATAATGATAGCTTCTACTGTATTAATCCATCATTTTTGGTGGACGAACAAACTTTTTAACAGTTAGTGTTGTACTTATGTAATTGCATGCGTTGGTAAATTCTATGGTATTATGTGAGTGAAAAAAATAAGAGATTTTAAGTGTTTTCTGTTTGCCCATCGTCGAATAACGCTAATGTAAAAGTTGGACGTCGAACGTAAACAAAGGTTGTCGTAATTAGTGTACTGGCGATTAATCTCTACGAGTTTTAATGTTAATTTTCCTCCTACAAATGCAAATTATAAGGTGTATGAATATACAACTGAATAAAAATGGGCCATTATAACGGTGTCTAGATCGAAATCTGAAATATCAAATAACTGTTTTCAGTAGTTTTCTGAAAAGAGCAAATTGCGGTCGAACAATAGCAATTTTTAATTACGGTAAGTCGCACGGACTGTACTGCTTTATGTTTTTAAAACACGGAACGTCGCCTATCGATCGACGTCGTAGAAAAAAGCTAGCGTCGCGGTGCTAAGTGCGAGTGTGGCATGCACGCCATCTTAGCAAAGCCGCAATTAAAACCAACCCCACCGGTGATGCAGACGTTGCTCGCACCCCGTTGCACCCTACGTCTTCGCCGTTGCACGATTACGAGATATCCTTTTGTCAGTTCTTGCACGATCTATCCGCTCCTCTCGTTTTTTTTTTTTTTGGACTCGGACAACCAAACGCAACATTACCTCCAATAACTTGTCGGAACTAGAACACTAGAAGCGACGAGAATTGAGACGTTAAACGTGAATTAACACGTCATTCAAAAGAAAATTTGAGAAATTCGATTATTAAAACTTGTTATCATTCGCAGAAATAAAAGGAAACTTGACAATTTATTTTAATGATTACAAATGTGGATTAGTGAAAATCTAATTCAAATAGAGGACGTCTGAGTACTTGCAACAAATCAAAATTATCTCGATCTTTTCTTTTATATCATTTCGTAAGTGCACCGAGAAGAACGGTATAAAATTCATCACTTTTTCGAAGGAAAGGAAATTATATTTCATATTCTAACGCCATAAATTTATGCTTAATTAAAATTAATATTGTTGCTCATTTTCAATCGGAATTTCAGTTCTAGTTACTTCGCTGATTAACTGCAGTAAAATTTGATATAGATTCATTCTGATCGTAGTGTTAAAAAGATAGTAACACTATAATAACTTACTATGCACAATCCTATCAAAATCAAAAATTACAGCTATTTCATTTAATGAAAGACCAATTCAGATGAGGCGAAAAGGAACACTGTTTATCAATGTTTGGACTTATTGGGATCTTTGAAATGTTGATGAAGGTCTAAAATAGGGTTGAGTAGTATAACGACGAAACCTCCCTCATATTTTGGTTAAAAATCAGCGACTAGTTTCGACGTCAGACTTGAAAATATGAAACGATGATCGTTTGTAAATGTAAGCCTGAGTATGACCGTTATGGTCGAAACTAGTTGCGAATTTGTAACGTTTACAAGATTTATGATTACTATCAACGTTAAACTACGTCCAAACTTTCAGAACTTGAATGAAAACTCATCACGTGACTAAAGGTATTTGAATTTTGTGAAATTGTTATTTAGTAATGAATTTATTTGTTCTTCGCTTGCTAATAATGTTGCTTGGAAAAAATTTAAAGGAATTGAATCTAAGGAAAATAATCCAGGGACAAATCCAAAATAAGGAAGGCAAATATAAATAATAAATAAATAATTTAAAATAAACCTAAACGATCTTAATATATTATATGTATATATTATAATATATTATAAAACAAAAGTGTTTGTTTTGATATCCCCTACCACCCTTAAAAGTGTATCGGTATTTTTATGAAACACACTGTATACTGTAGTGAGTATAATTAATATTGCAGAAAATTGAAAGCATGAAAATGAATTTGGTGGGCTACTGAAACACAATAATGCATGGCAATTAACTTTTAGCACCGATTAAAATTGAAAATTTCAAAATTAAGGAAATCAAATAGTTAATCTAACCTAAAATTTTGCACCTATAGGTACAAATTCGGCAATAATTTTATTTCGTGTAATTTTTTCCTTTGGATTTCATTTTCATGGATTGTTTCCTTGATGTTATTGTACCTTGGATTGCTTATTGAAGGTACTGAACATTAACTTTCGCATTAGTTTTCCAATACTTTTGGAAAGTATAACTCAGCACAGACATTAAAGAACCCAATATAAACTCGTGACCACTGTGACCAAAAGTATTAGGAACTGTGTATGGCGTTTTTTGTCAGATTGATACCGACTTTCATTAAAGTTCAGAAGGAATCCATACGTTATTTCCTGTTTCCCCTTATGAGTAAAGTTGTACAAAGTTCTCCTCTAGAAACTTTTCAAAATTTCGGGGATTGAGCCAAGAACGTGCACTAAATTTTGTTTTCGTATTGCTACAACATTACGATTTTTTCCAAAAAGTTTTAGTGGCGATTTTGTAACGAAAACAAGAGCTTTTCAGTGTACAAAATATTTATTAAAGTTAGTACCAGCTCGATTTTTGTACAAACATTATTTTTCAAAACAACGTGTTTAACGATTTGTGGTACAGCTAGTCGTTCTTAAAATGTATCATTATGGATGGGGAACCTTAGATCTACACACTTCTGTCACTGAAACTATGTAGCATAATCAAGTGAATACCGCTTGGAGGGTGAAGCAGGAAAAAAGAAAATTACTTTAAGGTATTCTTTGAGATTTGGAGGTGGGCAAAAGTGGCAGGGAGTGAATTTAAAATTGTACCTTAAATCAATCACTTTCTTTGGTCTTTTTAGGAACATGCCTCCAATTTTATTGAACTACTTTTGATATTTATATCTATACATACTCTGACCTGAAATTGTATGAAAAGGTGGTAAATTATCACCAACCAGAAAACTTCTGAGAATAACTTTTCTTGACTGGAAATTTTGGTATCAAGGATATTGCGGACCATCAAATTGCACTCCAGATAGAAATTTATTCATCATGGAATGCACGAATAAATTTACAATGGAACGAAGAATATCCCTGTAATCCTCAGTTATCCCTACATCACCTCACAGGTTCAACCTTGTTTTTGTTACTTTAAAATGTAAATCATAATATACCGTGTCCAAAGTTAAACGTTCACCATTGCTATCTCCGTTATTATTGGAGCTACAAGGTGGATTAAATGGGCAAACTAATGTCATTTTTTCCGCTCGTTAGAATGGTGACAACAGAACAATAATTGAACGTCCCGTTGTCGAGATATTCACAAAAACAACATTTTTGCACGGTGTATAACATTAGAACGTAGACTCGCATGTAAACGTTCCACCTGTCTCATACTATCATGAAACATGGATAGAACGTTAAGTTCGAATATCGAGAAGAATATTAATGTTTTAAATTTCTAGCTCTCATACATGTTTAGTAATCTGGCACGTTATTTCCAAAGAAAAGGGGTAATTGAGTTAGTCATTTTTAAGCCAGATCTTCATGTTTTTTTCAGCGTTTTTAAGCCAAGTCGCGTCCAATGATTGCTAAAAGTTCGTATAATATACTACTAATGACGAAGAATATTTTCTATACATAAAACAAACTCAACGAAAAATTCCATTCAAAGGACAAAAAACTTTACTACTATTGATTACGTCAGCCTATGGGTTTATTGAATTGATATTTATCGATAGTTTTAGCCGGTCGTTGAAAGAGAACGGTGTTTAACGGTTCAAGGTTACAACTGGTCAATTTCTTAAAATAACATGAAATAGGAAACTAAGATAGTTTTTGATTATCGTCTTTTGAGAAATCATTTCAAACATTTATATTAGAAAGTAAATGGCCATAGTATGATAACACAATATTGCTTGCTTAGTTTTTCATAAGAAGATTTTTGCGAAAATTTGTGTATCACAGGATTCGGAAAACTTACGAAAAGTTGCATAATGTTTCCCAATACGTTATTATTACAGTTTGAGTCTAAACGAACGCGCAATTAACGGACTACAAAAATGTAAAGTAAACCTCTTTTGGCATATAGTGGTGACAAGTGACAACTACTTTTTGTAGGTAGTAAGTGTAACCTGAAAATATGAAAAGGCACTAAAGGTTAAATCAGTGGATTGTATACTGAGTGACATTGAAGATGGTAACACTCAATTCACGATTATATTGTCTATACTTTCTTTTGCAACAAATTGGGCTTAACAAGTGAATCTATTGCTGGAGGGAAAACCAAAAGCTCCAAGTGATTTCCGCAATATAGTTTGTTGAATTAGTAACTATGTCCTGTTTGAAAATTGAGTTATTCGCGATGCATAAAGTATTAATACGACATAAGGTTACGATACATCACTGAATATTATTCAGTAGATATATTAAGGTCATTTAATGCTAACCTTGAATTTTGTCACAATACACTTACTACGATGTTTAGTTTAGGAAGATAATATAAAATTTAAAGGGTTTTTGTTTTCCCATTAACAATTCCTTTTTAACCCATGCTGATATTTATGTTTTACTTTCAATTTTATATTTATGTATTTATACAGCAATGGCAAAAAGTGTGTTTGTATACAGGGTGTCCAGAAATGAAGGTGCCAAACGAACATCCCAGTTAGTAGACATTATTTTATGTCGATTTAACCCAAATTACCTTAGTCCAAAAATGCTTCTTAAGCGAGCTGGAGCTCCTTGCCATGAAGTACTTTTTTTTGTAATATCTCAAAAACGTTTCGATCGAAAATGTCCAAACTTTGCACAATGACTTACCTTTTGATCACACATCGGTCGCTATAAATAATACTTCCTTGCTGCGGCCATTAGCGTCCCATGTGGGAGGGTCCGCAGACATTTTGGATGGTATTTTTTTACATTTATTTTTTTGACATTTTTTGTGTCAAATTCGTATTCTCTAGGGTCTTTTCTAAAAATTATGTGCTCTTGTTTCAAATCGTTAGGATGCATCCTTCTCGAGAAAAATGAATTACTAATTTATTAATTTATTTAACTAAATTACTCTTATGTCAGGTTATATCAAAAACAACAAATTTTACAGTAAGTGCTCTACATGACGGCCGCCTGTTTCAATACATATTACAAAAAAAAGTACCTACTTCATGGCACCATCTATAAGGAGCTCCAGCTCGCTTAAGAAGCATTTTTGGACTAAGGTAATTTGGCTTAAATCGACATAAAACAATGTCTATTAACTGGGATTTTCGTTTGGTACCTTCATTTCTGGACACCCTGTATATGCAGACTAATGACCTGATATAGTAAAGCTTGTGTTGGTAGTAACCGTTGCCAAATTTTAATTCTCTCCAGTGCATTTTCAAAGAATGTCTGGAAGTGAGCAACTTTGTCTTCTCTTTGATGAGACACCAGACACATGGGAATATCGGAAGCCGTTACAAATATAAAATTTCGTGCTATTTTGAAATTCGGTAAAGTCCAATTAACACCGGAGATATATGAAAAAGCTTGAATTTAAAGTCTATAAGGTTGTGTCAACAGGTTTTTGACCCGACACGTTTCATCTCTGAGAAACCATTCTGAGATTTGAGATTAAACAACTTGTATCACATTTGAATTCAGTAGCACTTAAAAAAAGTGCAATAATTGTTGCAAAAAACGTTGCATTTACAGTATTTCATTCGTTCCTTTGCCTTTTTTGCTTTTTAATATTTTATGAATACTCACTTTGTTATTGTTGAATCAATAAAGTTGATTTATTGATCCTAATGAGCAACCACGGTAAAGTGATCTAGGTAATCACAAAGATATACACGCAAGGTTATGTCCTGGGTCTGCTGCTGTGCAACACATCGTTAAACTGCTGTTTAGGAAAATTGCTCTACATTACTTTAGAGAGGAAAAAGACGAAAAGAATTCCTTGACGTGGCCTTATTTCATCCGCAAAAAAGAAGGTGGAACGATACCTTAAATATTATAAGTTGGAAGTTTAAGAGCTTTCGTGAAAAAAAAAAAGCTCACAGTTGATCCCGACCAAATCTTATCGAAATAGTGCAACAGCAAATGTTTTATAGAACGATTCGTTTAGTGCAGCACTAAAAAAGGCCAGATTTGGAGAAGATCCAGAGCTACGAACTTGAAACTTTGGATGGGAGTCTGGGAGTGTGCTTCACAAGATCAGTTGGAAGCGGTATACACCAGCGTCGGTAAGGAGCGTCCTCATATCAATGAAGCAAATCATCGATCTCGTCCACTTCCTTAAACGAACCTATCTGAAAACGAATCAGTTATAAATAACATAAACTTGGACGCTGGAAAGTTTATTTTGACATTTGTGTATGACGGGTACAAAGAAAAGCAAATCGGAAGCAGGTTTCTACGAAAAAGTCTAAAAACTGGCAATAGCACTACATTTCTAAATGTAAAAGGTAAAATGAAAATTAACTCTTTACACATAGTACTTTAGAAAATCCCAAGATAATAAGAGAAATACCCATGTTTCAAACTGTATCTAATGATAATGTTTGATAAATATTATAGGTACTTATATTTATACGTTACTTTTTAAAATATATACTTACCTACTGTGGTGCATGTATCCCCAAGTAAATACATATATAAAAAGGTATTGATCTTGAGAATGAACTTAAAGCTGTTTAAGTCATTCAAAAAGTCAAAAGCTTAAGCCTTTACTGAAGGTCCAATTTCTAGATTTAAATGATGGCGTCTTTTTATATAGCTGTTTTGATGCCGAAAAAGTGGTCCACATTTTACAATACATAATAATTTGGATCTGCAAATAAAATTGCTTAGCAGAACAAGACATTCGCGTTTGAACTGAAGAGTAAAAATTAAAATGGTGTTCAGTATAATTAGGCTACTCGTTACAGAAATGAAACGATAGGTTTTAATTCTTAGACATTATCGGAAATAATAAATGAAATTACGTAAGCGCATTACATCAAAGCAGAAGGACAAAAAAGTGTTATTAACGAGCACAATAATGAAGCATAAACAAAAACAGAGGTAATTAAATTTGCTCAACTGTACACGGCTATAATACAAATATTTCCGGTTGTATTTAATGCATTGCAATACAAATAAAATTAATATTAAAAAAAATAACCGGAAGTGTAATCGTACGTAGGTAATGAATGTTTTACAAAAAAAGACGGTCGTAATTGTGAACGTGTTGCAGGGTGCGCACGTGGTCACTTTGATATTTCGAAGGTGCATTATTTGTGACCGCTTTTAGTTTATACCCGGTTGACATGCAACCTCCGACTGTTACAAAAATATAACGCCCAAAACAGTTTTTTTTTTAAATAACATTAACATTCTGTACTTGGCTTGCTGAGATTTTGAAACATTGCGGCAATAATCGTTATAATCATATACAGGTTCTTATTGAAATATTGAAGATCACAGTAAATCCAGCTTGTTTTTATTTGTAGTGTTCGGGAAATTTGAATGCCGAGGTTCATGCGTTCAGTTGTATTTTTTCTGTTGGACTGTAAGATCAGCATCTTATTCTAGTAAAAAACCCATTCAAAACAGAAATTTCTAAATTGCTTTCAAGATTACACAAAATGGTCACGAGAGTCTGGGTTTTCTCGAAAGTTTAGGAAACGCTCTTGGCCTTTGTTTGAAGCTTCCACTTGGTTTGAGGTCACAGGCCAATGTCAAGTGACAGTATACATATTGATTAGTTGCATGAATTCAATTTGTGCTTGAAATATTCTGGATGGGCCCAAACAAATCTTATGAACTGTCAATTGGGCAATCGTTCTGTGTGGATAAGAATACAAAATTTAAAGTTTTGGTTTCTTGAAGAAGGGATGAAAACCATTGCGCTGTAACTCAGATAAAAGTAGCTTTTTTAGGGAAGTGGACTGAATAAGCAGCAAAAATCGTATCGAAACAATAATTGGATCATTAATTAGTAAAACTCGAATGGAATGATCTTCAAAATTCGAAATATGTAAATAAAGATCACTAAGTACTTAATCTTCAGCCATAAAATCAAGAAAAGGTATTGAAAAGTATTGTATTAAAACATCATAATGATGATTGTAATTTTTAATAAAGCTTAACGAGTACCTATATTTTAAAATTGTATTTGAACTGTGTGGAAACAACTTTAACAGACTATTTTAGGAATTAGCAACGTGAGTGTCTTTTTCTTTTAAAAATCTGGCCACCTTTTTCCAGAAAGAGCTTTTTTCCCTGAAAGAAAAATCAAGAAAAATTGTATTATGAGCACTCTAACTTGCCATTGCCATTGATCTGAATCGTGTTGTGTTGGATAGTTTACCTACTAAAGTTGTTTATTTAGGCAGATTGGAAGAGACCCACTTGCAAGATCAAAGTACGATTCTGTGCGGTCGATTGATTTCTGAACGCATTTGTACGTAATCCCAAAGTGATTAGGATTTGTCCAATATATTTGTTTTACTTGCAAATATAAAAAGTATTATTGTAACAGTTGTTTTGAGGAAACTAGTGTTAAATTTGACAAATTTATGTTCGGGTTATTGCAAATGGTAGATATAGATAAGCTTTAGATTAATACTTGGCAGAACCGACCAACTTAGCTTAAAGGATGAATCATGACAGTCCCACGTCTGTTATATTTGGGTCATCATAACGATATCAAGTGAAATCAGGAATAGATGTGCGAAGGGAACTTAGGGGATCAACTGTTTTAGACAAAGCTGTCATCCGGAAATTAGCGTATAACAGAATTTTACGTTTCATGTTCATGTTAAAAACTGCTTATTGCAAATCTAACAATATGTAACACAATTTTTTTGTTTCAGATTTTGTTGAATCGTGCCGTTAAGGGTGAGTGTAAACTTTCTAATTTAATGATGCATTTTGAAAAATTCTTGAAGTACGTGTCCATATTTGTACATGTTTCGATATGGCTAAAGCCCAAATATAAAATTCGAGCGGTAACAAAATCTAGAATTTTGTGTATGACTGTTCAATAACTTTTGGATGGAGATACTTGCAGAGTAACAATCCATTTTTATAAATATTTACGGTGTCCCCTTTCTATTCGGTTTCACTTTGTACTTTGTCCTATTTTTTGAAATTTTATAGTTTATAAAATGGGAGATTTTCCACTGGCACAAGTACTTACTTATTTGCCAAGCGTGAATTTTAATCACTCTTCAAATTTGCAAATCTTTCCAAAATTGTTGAATAAAAAAAAGTCAAAAAATGTATCAAATTTGCTTCAATCTTGTATCAAATGCGCTTCCTTCAAAACGTTGATTTTGCTAAAGTATTGCACAGTATAGTACTATTTAAATTTGAAAATAGCAATTGAACATCATTTCAAAATCATTATTTTAATCTTTTGATTTCTGAAATGTTTGGTTTTGCAAGTCTCTCGGAAAATTTGATTTTCATGCTACTGTAAACTAGTACCTACTTGAAAGGATAATGGAATCAAATATTCAAGTATTGTCTCAAGTTTCGAAATTACACGTTTCAGAATTGAAAATCCAAGCTTCAGACCATGACGCTCAAAAGTTAGACAATTTTACTTCACTTAAATGAATCCGTTTGATGCTTCAAGATTTAGGATTTCTTATTATTATATTTGCAGATTTGAATTTTAAATTATAACTTCTCAAACTTAACGAAGAAAGTTTCATATTTTAAAGTGACAGTTTCTGAGTATTTCCACCTACCTGCACGAGGCAGATTTAGCTTTTAAGTTGCAAGTTTCATATTCAAAACAATTTGTAATTAAATGCTTTAGCTCTGGACCTTAATGTTATACTTATAACCGATAGGATTATATTTTCAAACTTTAGGTTTTACCAGCTTCAATTGATTATTATTAGTCGTGATTTTAAACATTTCTTCTTTAACTATACAATTTGATAGCGATAGCATTATATTTCCCAAATATAATTCAATTTAAATTCCTACCAATTCAACACTTAAAATTTCATGGCGAGTAATTTGAAATTGCAACTTGATGTAACGAGATTCCAGACAAACTTTAGAAATTCAGTTACATAATTTAATCCAAATTTAATCCACAATTGTGACGAGGATCCATTTCGTATTTCACTTTAAAGCAATACATACTTTTTTTGGAACTAAACTGCTATGTATCATTTGCAGCTCTAAATCACCTTAGGAGAGATTTTTCTCAAATTTCTGCGATCCTAAGGTTCATTTTATTAAAAGCGTGATTAGTAGCTACTCAATTCTTCAGGATTTTGGAAAAAGAATGCCAAAGGAACATTAGAACGACACCATTTAAAAAATTAACCTAAAAATATCTCTATTAAACGTTATTAGTGCAGAAAAAAATCTCTCGCAATTTAAAGAAATTTACGGGAAATGAATCATGTCGATTTTTGTAAAAAGCTCTAATGTTACAATTTATTTAATATATTATTATGGTAATTATTAAAATAAAGTTTAAATGTACAAATTGATGATACCTTCCACTTATTTATACAATGTAAAAGCGTATAATTATTATGTATACTTTTATATAATTTCGCAGTTTATAAAAAGAGAGATTTTCCACGTAATTGACACGGATATTTGAATGCGCTCGATTTTTTTTTGTATGTTATCAATATATTTCAAACAATATCAACATCATTTATAAATCCATTAAAAACGAAGGACTAAAAAATTAATTTACATTGTAAATGCTCATAAGGACGAAATAATTTATTGGTCGATGCTATATATTAAGTGCCAACAATTATAAAAGAATTAAATCCAAATCAAAATCCCCCATTACGATGACGGTAACGGTGATATAATACGCTAATGTCACATATCTGATATTAGTAGTTATAATTAAGTTCGAATATTAAAAAAAAAAGAAATTTTTCGGATATGTGTATAATACGTGTAAGGTAAATAGTAATTATTTTAATTGTGGTGTATTTTGGTGTTCTTTTACGAACCTTGACAAATAATACGAATTATAATGAAATTATCTTATCATTTGTTTAAATTAATGTTCATAGAGCAACAATTAAACGCTATTAAAACAAAACTAAGATATTAAATTGTGATTAAACTTTGTATTTTGGACGGTTTCTGTTTGAATTGATGAAGTTTTATTATAAAACTCTATCCGGTGTTGCGACAATTATATTTATAATTATATACCGGGGAATTGTAATTAAAATTGCTCACCTGTCCGTTTTATTATGCTCGAAAATAACTCACCTCCTGAAACAAAGTAAAAATAATAAGAATAATTGGTCTAGGTACCGTATACCAAATTAATTAAACGCGTACAGCTTTGTTTATACAAATCTCCTCAAACTGTTTACGACGGTTATGTTGAACACCGGTTTTTTAACAACAACCCCACACCGAGCAACTGTTATATTTCATTATAAAGATACCTTAATTTAAAATTTTTTTCCATGTTCACTAGGATGATCTTGAATGAGTCCTTTCATATTTTGATCCACTTTCGACGGTTCTTGCGTGAAAGGAGGCACTTTTTTTCGGTACGTTTACATTACACAACCCCATTTTTCTAATTCGTGAAAAATTAGGAATGGGGGTTACGTATAAAAGATTTTACGTAGTAAGCTCGAAAAAATACATTGTGTAAATGTTCTCATTTGTATTGTTAGGCCCGCATGTAAAGATTTAACTCAATTTACCTACACAAAATTTAGTTAACAATCGATATTCGTTAGAGAGAAATTTCAATTATATGTGACGGGGTACAAACTAAAATAGGTCACACATCCCTGTAGGTATTTTATTTAGAAAAAAACTCTCACAATGACAACCCTTAATTTAAAACTTATTTCAAATGATATTTTCTCATGCTGTCTATTGTCGTCCCAAGTTCTGATAGAAGTGTCTCCTGTTTAAAATTAGTTTTGTTCAGGTAAGATACACTGAATCCTTATATTGGAACGTGAACTTAGTTATGAGATTTTTAAGGGACGTAATTTAATACCCTTTTTATAGTTGTAACTGTCTAAGGGTTAAAATAAGGTCAGTATAACTGAGTGCGAAACGGCTTTCTTTAAATAATAATTTTTCGAAACATATTTTATTAATTTCTATGGAGTGTGAAATATTTATGTGATGTTATACATGATTTTAAGTAGGGTTAAATCCCTTTCACTCGATTGTTTAAATAATCCAGAAGGTATTTCGGTAATTTTAAAAAGAACGTACCTGGCGAACAGTCTTTTATTTTACCCTCATGCTTTCTTACACCCGCTATTAACATCCTTGAGCTTAAAGACGCTCACACCTGGCTAATTTGAGAATCTTTCCATACCTGAAACACTATTGTTACTTAGCGATATTTAAAGAAACTATTTTAGTTACTATTTACTGTAGGTAGAGATTAACCGAACAAAGAAAACGGGACCTTGAAATCTCAAATCCTGGCAGATGCCATTAGAAAGATTAAACTAATTTTTAAACTCAATTGCGACCATTCCAGTTGGCAGATCATTATTCATCGAACATATCGATAATGCGTAAAATATGCAAACCTACCTCAAGTAAATATAACATTATTTGACTGTCATTGTTGCGGTGGGCGTCCGCAACCCCTTAACGACATTAGTTTGTCGTACAAGGGGTGATTCAGTTACCCCCCCCGGCGAATGAAAACCGATTAAAACAACCCTATCGACTGATACAGAATTCGATACGTTGTCACTCCGTTTTGCAAAATGTATTTTTTCTAGTTGATCACTTACATGCTCGTTTCGAACGAGTTTCAGAATACCGAAACCGAAACAGTTTCTTCTGGCCGATTGTAAGTTTAAGGTACGACCCTTTCTCTAATGATGGAATCATGGGGTTGCCCAAACAATACACCATAAACTCGCAGCGTAGTGATACCAATTTAATAAATAAAAAGAAATCCAATTACAATTTTTAACGTCCTTGCGTCGACGACGTTATCTAAAAACGCATATTTACTTACATCCTAAGTGAGATCCAGCTGTTAAAGTCTCACGAAATTTTACTTAACATATCAGTAATATGTACCAATATTGATTTAGGACAGATGATACGTAAAATTAACGTAATTTTTGTTAGATTTTAAATTATTTACACTACGATAATAAATAGTGTAAGGCGCAGTTTTTAATAGAGCAGAAAATCTATCGTTCTTTCTTTATTGTTATTATACGTATAAACCATTACCATTTAAGGTAGACTAAGAACTCACCGAACACCTAAAATGGTGAACAGAAGTCTATTAAAGGTTATTTACGTTAACGTATATTTTCTTAGAAAACGAATCGATCTTATCGAAATTATTCATGATTTATGGTGTACTGATTACTGCACTTTTTACCTAGTTTTCTTATTTGAATTAACTGCCCTCAATTTTCGATAATCACATTACTACACATTGTCATAACCTTTTCAGTTATAAAGTCATGCAAAAAACCAACAAATTATTATAGTTTCCAGAGCTTCACTTTCAACGTACGGTGCTTTTTAAAGAAGCGCCCATTTTTGACTTTTAAGTTTCATTGCAAATTCTCCATGTATCAAAGTTACAAGTTTACACATTCCCCGTTTTAGAATTTAAAATGAAAGTTTCAGACTATGACGCTCAAAAATTAGACGTATTTGCGTGACTTAATTGAATTCGTTTAATACTTCAAGATCTAGATCTCTTTTGAAGCTTTGAATTTTAAGTTTCACATTTTATATTTTAATAATTTATGTGTTGATAGCACAGGTGCCAAGATTCAAAGCTCCAAAGCTTCGAAGTGTCAAAGCTTAAAAGCTTCGGTGTTCCCTAAGTTTCAAAACTGCTCTGCTTTTCAGTATTTAAGTTTCAAAATTTCTAAGTTTCTGAGTTCTAATATTTCTCTAACTTTCCCATATTGCAATTTAACAAGATTGAAGCAGATTTAGCTTTTAAGTCGCAAGTTTCTTCAAACTCTTCAAATTCTTCAACTCTGGAACTTTATGGTTGTTATGGAATGTTATAACCAGGATCACATATTCAAGTATCATGTTTCATAATATTCTTAAATTGATTTTAGGCGTTATTCAAACCATTCCCATACCATATATATGCTTTTTACACATATGATGAATTCCTACAATGTAGTTATAAAATGGAATTGTGACATGTTTTTTGTATTGTGTGTATTTTAATGTTAGTTTGTATACTCTCAGGTTTGTTTTATTATTGACAAATGTAAGGTCTTTCAAGGCGTAATGCATGATTTAATAAACTATTAAACTATTAAACTATCAAAGTTTGGCCAACAAGAGTCAAAATTGAGTGTACGTTGTATATGTCTCTAATTTCTACTCTTCCCATTTTAATTTTTTGCAGGTTTCTACGTCAGTTTCTACGTTTCACAATTTCAAAATTTTCTTAAGGCTCTTAAATCATATCAACGCAGTGTTGTCTACATCACTTCTTGCTTTAATACAATTTGTGCCAATTCGAGAATCTCCCTCCTCCCTCTCCCATACCAATCTTAAACGTACTGTTTCAACCAAGTGATCGGCCAGAAATAACTACGAAGGTTACTTATGAAAGGAAAGTGTATGAGACAAAGCCCAATTGAGAGAAAATAACGCGATTAATGCTAATGGAAGTAACAAGAACAGTTTATTTGGGAACCTAAATGCTAAAATTCGAAAAAATAATTCAGAAACAAAATAAAAAATCGATAAGGGTGAAATGGTTGTGACTTTTTGCCAAATCTGATAGAAAGACGAACCTTATAGTAACAAGGGGATTACTGCGGTTTTTTAAACGTGCTCTGCTTAGCTGCAACACGATACCGGATGAGATTGGACGAAAGGCATAAGTAACTCACTGATGGAATTGGTGGAAAATGCAAGAAGCACAAGAAAACAAACAAGTAAAAGTAGTTAAAAGAAAGTTATGAAGTGAATGTCAGCAAAGTTGAATAATTCTTTGGAAACAGTTCCAAATATTAATAGTGAAATGGGGAAGAAGGTATAGCAAATTTCGTTAAATCAGGAAAGCCAATTGCTACAGCTTGTATAACATGTTTAGAAAACTAAGAAAGTGATTGAATCTTCTCCTCCCCTTGAAGCTGTTTGTTTTATTAAATTGGTAGTACCCTTCTTTACTTATTTTTACTTTAAAATGAGTACAATAACTTTTTAAGAAGTGATAACGCACATCCGCTTTACTTCGGCAAAACCATACCTAAAAAAGAAAAATACAACAATTTTGAAAAATAGAAAACGCAAACGACCACAGTGACATAAACGTGTTGAAGGCAAAAAATACAAGTGTGATCATTTTAATCATGAGTATAGACCGTTTAGGGGAAGATAAGAAGAAATGAAATTTTGTGTAGAACACCGAGAAGAACTAGACCTACTTGGGGCTGTTCTGTTTATAGAAAGGGGAGGAATAGGAACCAGTTGTCGAAAAACGCGTTTGTCGTATCTGCGAATGGTAGAGATAGCAGAAAAAGTTACATGACTCCTGTTTAAGATCGTCACATTCTACCCAACGAAAGAAATTATCCTTGTACTTTTTAACTTCTAGAGAGAAATGAGAGGATGTTCAAGCCAACAAAAACGTAGGCGATGGTGGAATTTATGAAGCGAAATTCGATATTCATAAGGGGATTTTGGAATTTATGACACTTAAGTTTATGAAGTAACCACAATGGAAAGAGTTTAATAGATCTTTTGCTTGTTTTGTGTACGTGTATTATCAAATGTACAATACACTGGGATGAAACAATGTTCCTCAGCAATAAAATTTTTTTTTAACTTTGTAGGTATACCACAATTGCACTATTTAATCTCACCTAATGAATAGAGAGAGTGTGTACAATAGAATAGCACACTGATTAGGTGTCTCATAAGAGGTTGAATACGATTTCTAATAGTTGTAACAACGTAAATGACGATAGAATGCATCTCAAGTTACTTGGCCTCTATAATAATCTAATTTTTTTTTAAATCGGCCAGAAAGTAGTACTTTCCGGATTATTTTTAGGTCAGAAAATCTCATTTTGTCGGACTAGGCCGGAAAGTTATTGTGATAGTCCGGTAAAAGTTTTACCGGACTCATTTTTACTTTACCGGACTCATTTTTATTTTCTAGCCTAGGAATGGTCAATTGTTCTGCCCGTTTCTGGACGATTTTTAAAAAAATATTGTACGTAATACGTCCCAAAAGTGCTTTTACTGGACTCGTAGGCTTGCAGGACTCGCCTTGTAATTTGCTTACTTGTCCAGTAAAAGATCACTTTCGGGACTTGTTACGTAAGCTACTATTATTTATTTTAAAGCTGCAAAATTTTAATAGGGAATTTCCGCGGTTTTAACCTATACCTACTTTTCGACTCTTCAATATCGATTTTTCTCCAAAATGCTAAATTGAAAATGAAATATTCTTTCATATGTACTTGTTTTTTTTCACAAAAAGAGCGATTTGTTTATGTTATCTTGATAATTATGTTGCGAATCACATCTCTTTCAACTACAACGTATTTAATTATGACTAAATTATTTGGCCTTCTTCAGAAAAATGAGCTTTTTTGTTACTTCAGCGAAGAAGTCAAATTAAAGCGCTTTTCCAAAAAGAGTCCGTTTTTTAAATTCATTCCCTGTACAGACTTCTCTTTTTGCCATTAAGTATATCTTTGCTGAAACATTAATCCTTTAAAGAATGATCAAATAGCGATGTACCCATCGACGATGATATCTATTGATAAATAATCATAATAACACCGGCTCAAAAGAAAGCATAGAAAATTCCAATTCAGGTCCAAGTCTAATGGAAAAGCTACGCCCCAACGAAGATTAAATACCAGAATCAACAGTTCCTCAACAGTTAACGCAATATTGAATTTTTGCGATTATCTCAACATAAAAAGTAGTACCCATTCGAAGCAACATTTGTTCTATCTTGGCACCTTAATGAACAATCAACCAGGCTTAGTGCAGATAGACCACTAAGTTTTCATTTTTTCCAACTATTTCGTCAGAAAATGATCCTACAAATTTACAAATTTTCTTCATATGTAAAAAGTCAATTTTTGTTTTACTTTAAAATCAATCTTAATAAGAACCCAAAACCCATAATTATTTTACAGCAGTGTAAATCCTTTTTCTCTTGCTGAAATCATGAAGTTGCAATACATTCTTAAATAAAAGCTTGAAGCCCTGAAATCTATGTAAAGTTTGTTCAAGTCTGGTGTACTAGGTGATCCAAATTGGACACTTTCTTATGGAAACACCCTTTATTTTAAGAGATAGAAGTGTCTGGAGCTCAATTTTAATGAGAAAATCACTGGAGTAAACATAATTTAGCTACCACTAATCGTTTGGCTGCTAGGAGGCGTTTCTCGTGTTTAGTCGATTTCTTCAATGCTCCATAACGTTCTTATTATTATATTGAAGATAATTTATTGATTTTGACAAAATCTTTCTTAGAGCACTTTTTTACGTAGACTCCATTACGATAGATAAGTAGTTTTTATACAGGGTGTACGACCCTAACTACATTTTTTCGTACGTTTCATAGTGTTAAATTTGGACCACCCAGTACACGTTGCGGTTGACGTGAATTACTCTCATGTTCGTCATTCCTTTCATTTTGTCTTATATCTGTATTTATGCTCATCTCCCTTTCAAATGATAAAACGAACCATTGATTTGTAAACAGGCTGCCAGGTCCAAATTCGACACGTTCTCACGTTTCCTGGCAAACATAAGAAATTGTAAATTATGAACGTTAAATACCCAACCGTAACAGAAAAGTAAAAATAGTCGATGTACATGATGAATTCTTCATTTGAGTAATAAGATTTCATCCTAATCAATTTAGGCGGATTGCTTCCCATAGTTCTTAATTTTGTACCATTTTGGAGAAAAACGATACCGAGCAGAATTGAGAATTTTGTCATATTAGGTAACAAAGCAAAGAATCACTAACAATATACAAATAGTTTTACTTACTTTATTATTATTTTAATTTGCGCTGTATAGCTGTCCCAGCGCTCACTGATTCAATATTCAGAACTCAAAGTGCTTATTTACAAGTGTGGGACGAAACACCCAACAAAAGGAAAGTGACCAGCTTATACGCATCTATAGGTATTCTTCCAAATCACATTGGCGGGTTTCCTGAATTTTTCGTCGAATAAAATCAGTACTAAATTGAATTACATTACATGCGGGCTGGCGGGCTTTCTAAATGTTCAATGTAAAGTTAGATGGATATAGGCATATGTAAATGTATCGGTATCACACGTTGTAAATATTGTTACCGCTTACTATTAAATGTTAAATTCATACAGCATTTACTGTAAAAAATGCATTTGAGCCCTTAAATAGAATATCTTAAAGGAAATGCCAATTAGATGAAATTGTGTCCAAAGTATTTAAAGCTACTACAGTTACTGAAATAACGCTGTAATTTATCGGAAGTATCACTCGAAATGGACATCGATTACCATGATTGAAATTATTTGCAACGATTGTGGAATGTAAACTTGTGCTCCACTTTAATTAACTTATTTGAGGATATCAATGGATAACATGAAAAGTATAGGTAAATTCCCACTTGTTTTGGAAATAATAGTAACACCTTTGTGATGTGGAAACCAATCGGCATGTAAAGATATGACAACAAAATACCTGCAACTTCAACAAATTTTATTACCATAGAAACAAGTAATTAAATTCTAACAGGCGTGTCAATTTAATATTTATTTGCTCTTCCATTTCATTTCTTATACTCGCACCTAAATTAACATTTTTAATTACGATAATATTAAGTTGCAAAATTTAAAGTTTTACAGGTACTTGACCTGTTCCTATTCGCCATGAATAGCGTGAACTTTTATCACAAAAAAAGGCAGGCCACGTGTGCGTGAATGAAATGCACCCTTGCAATGTCCAGCATGTGGTCAGCGGGGGTGCGTTCAACAAGTAGACCACTGCTGCCCTAGTCGATATATCGATTGCACACTACACGAGTTGTGGTTGTAGAAAGTGCACACACCACCACCACACACACACATCAGCCGGTGATCCGAAACTCTTCAGAACGATGACTTTTCACTTACATCGGAAACATAACACCCTTACTTTCATATCGGTAATGAAACGTTACGAATTTCCTAAACGCGCGCAATTATTTCCATAAAAATAATAATAAATTACGATCGCGGTTTCATCAAATATTTAAACAAAAAGGAATTGATTTCTTTGAAGTCTTTCCTAGTTAGTATATTAAATATTAATCAAGGAAATGCTATAATTTGTTTCCAATCTTTCAATATTTTAATGACCTGTGAAATGGTATAACTATAAATCACAAAGACGATCGATAAATAATTCATTCCATTTATCAGAAACTAATTTTCCATAATTTCCGTTTACATATATACGAGGCCCTTTTTATATCAACATCTGGTTAGATGTAAGCTCATTGAAATATGTAAATTATACGAGGGCCAAATTTTGCATTTTGACATACGCGTGTCTGACACGAACTAAATCCGCAAGATGTTTAAGCACACTTTTACAGGAAGTCAGTGCTAACAAACACTTAATCAAAGGTTTTAAAAACGTAGTCTATACATTTCGACAACTTCGCATTTGAATATGGTGCTAGTTATAGGGTATTTGCATATAGGAATGTAATTCTAGGGTTGATTAGCATAGGAAAAAACCGCGTGTAAGCTGAGAGTACCTTTGAATGATAATAGTAAACATGCACGCTGTATGCAAAATTTTGGCGCGTGGTCATTGAAAAAAAAACCCTTTGGGCTCGTATAGGTACACATCAACCTGCGTACCGAACCAAAATTATGCGCATTTCATAATTTCGATTCTACACGTGGACTACACGTGGACATTATTGAATGCGTAAGCCCTCATTTGGATACATTATGAAAATTGCGACCTCTAGACGCGACTAAATTTACTTATGTAAGCAAGGGACGAATTTCTTTACGGAACAATCACCGTACGCCGGCACGGTTAATAATATAAAATATAGTTAAGGGCAGCACTAATTGTTTAGTCAATACTTTACACCCTGCGTGAGTCATTTTTTTTCAACCCCCGACAACCAATAGAAGGCGGCCTTAATCACCCCCCACCTTACGATATAATTATGTATCGGACACAATCAATAATTTACTTACAAATAATACACACTAAACCGTTTGCTTTGTATTAAGTTCCGTATTACCTTACGCTGCAGCAAATTAAACTACCCCTCAAAATCGATAAAACTTCACATAATATAAGATTTGACCGCGGGGGTAATTCTTTGTGCTAAATGCCTATAATTAGAATTTAAATAAACGTGAGTCATGCCGTGAGCGAGTTTTGCCATATTAATAATTGATCAACGACATTTAGGGTGAGCGTCTCTCAAAAATTGGCATTACTGGAAAGGTATCTTAAAATTTGATAAAAAAATGTATAAGCGCACCCTATTTTGATCTTGTTTTTATGTTGAACAATATAACAACCCCTGTTCTTGAGAAGCGGCCAAGTTTGAAGCAGACTGTGGAGTAATATCAAAAGCGCAATCACCCACCCTCCTCGAGATGAGGGTGGAAACTAACACAAATTCATTATACAGTGTCTAGTATATAAAACAGTAGTCCTGTAGGGTATTGTAAATGCACATTCCTAATTTCATACAAACTACACTTGGGTAGCTACACAGATGGGGATAAAAATCAATACGACACAGAAAGAATATTTGTTTATTAGGGAAGACGTAGTAAGAAGAAAAGGTAATTATAAATATTCATGTACGAGAGTCGTTATTTCACGTAAATACTAAAGTATCAATAAAGAAACGCATCGTGATTAAATTTCATTACCTGACTGAACCCATACCCTGGACTGGGTTCGTTATGGTCGCATTGTTCAAAATTCTAGCCCAAATATGTCCACAAAAGGACAATTTCTTATCAAAACTACAGTTGGGCAGGTAAGTTTCGATCGGAATTCCATTGAGAAGCGTCAAAAAATTCAAACGTTCACTTTACCTTTCTCACATCCCTTATGAAATTCTAACCATTTAACTACCCTTATTGTGGACGACGCATTTGCACCCTTTTTTTAATCACGCATAATTCCTGAATTGTAACGGGTTTAGTTTATATTTCTATCTGTAAACAATTCGTATGGGTAACGTAACGTTTGCGTGTCAAATAAAAATTGTCATGCATCCGTTTGTGCTAATTTTATGCTGCAACGTTTAAGATAAAGACGTGCTTAAACATGCATGGGAAATATCTATCGTTCTCCAACAATGAAGTTCGCGACGTAAGTAAAAGATAAAACTAACCGGAAAACCCTTAGGTTTCATCCATTTTCATGTGCTAATGTTTTCCTTATACGCGTTCATCTACGAGTTTTTGTTTAATTTTGATGAATAGGATTGTACAACTAAAATAAAACGGTTTTTTCTATTAAGTGGCCACTAACACAAATTTCGGTTTATGTAATAATTCAATTAGAGGATGAAATTTGGCTTAAGAAGCGGCAATTAATAAACGAAAATGAGCAAATTTCTTTAGTCAGACGCCAGACCCTATTACATTACTTGGTTGATATTGTACAGAAAAAAAAATGTTTTCCTTGTCCATTAATTGAAATAATTCGAATATTCGTCGGTTTAATTAATACATTTTTAAATAAGTTCGTGAATTTACTTCAAATTTAATTCGGAAGGGAGAGTTGTTTTAGGAAATGTTAAAATGTACCTATAAGGGTGGATTGCACAGACTTTTGAAGTGGATGATTTCATGTCTTTAACGTTGTAATCTTTCTGTTTTTCTCACTAAAAAAGTGATTCGGTTGCGTACTGATTGTGCTCGTTGCATACAATCAAAGATCTTACTTAACACTTACAGTAAATCCCGTGACTTATACGTAGTTACTTTTGATTAAAAATGACTAGTAGACGTAAAAACTTATGAAAATGTCTTCTAGACAGATCTCACAAATTAATGAAAATACTGTATTTAAGAAGGCTTTTTACTTTGTATAAGAAACAGCACAAAAGGTTGTACACTGATGATGACGGCTTTGCTGTTGAAACGTTTTTTATAGCTATTGGTGTTTGTTGTGTTGTGTCGACCGCCACGAGCGTTTCAGTTGCTCTATTGTTAATTTCAGATAACTGCAATTACGTGCATTTTTGGCTCAAAATAACTTCAATAATACCTACATTCTCATCAGGAATGAACCTTGAGTAATGGGGGCCTACCCGCGTATGACAAACAGTATCTTAATTCGTATGGTCACTATACTGTCTTTTTCTTATCAACAACCGATTACAAACAGAATCAGATCAACGGCCATTAAAACCAAAATCTAGTCCCCTCCTCATAACCATAGAGGATTTGTGTTAAAAATGCAATACATCCCATTCCATTAAACATATAGGTACTTAGCTTCAATTTACGTATTCACGGTTATGGTTTATTTTTTATAAGCTTGCAAGACTAGTTGAAGTTGTACAATTTGGCATTAAAGCTGGTACGAAATACTAAAACAGATACTTCCTCCCATCTTTGTAAAAATTAAAGATAAATCAAAGTTTATTTGAGTTAGATTTACTCCAAGAAAGTAGGTACTAATTACCTATATAGAATAATTGTCATGCATGGGTTAAAAACACAATAAAAAATCTTCCTATGGACGTATTACGAAACCAAGGATCATTTTCAAACCGTGTAAATCAACTCAAAATTCCAAAAATATTGACATAATTAATCTAAGGAATAGTGGACAAGTTCTAGTAACATTTCAAATTTTCACAATGACAGAATGTTATACAAGATCTTATAACCACACTTGCACGTTTTGCGTTCCGTGGTGATCCATCTTCAGCCTATATTAGATAAATGAAAAATTAGGAGCAATTCTTGAGCTCCAAACTGTAGAATCATTAATTATCAAAAGAAGAAAAACTGACCTTCCCTACATTTTGTGCCCCTGAACGTTATGCAAAATTTTATTGTAAAATCCAAGAAAAGTTAGCATTAGATTTTTGTATAAGATTTAATGCTGTTGGGAAGGGTTTTTTAATCTGCATATTTTCACATAAGCCACTTAATTTTTTTTTGAACGGACAATCCAATAATAATCTACCCCCGAAAGTAGATTCTTAGAAAAAGTATGTTATCAAATAGAATCAATGTAAATCACCACAATTTCATTTAATGTTTAACTATACCTACCCGTTATTAATAATGAAGTAACCTATTATACTAAATTATTATTGTATTAATGTATAGGTATAAATTTTTATTTACCGTATTGTTATATGACAAACTGAAAACTAGTTCCTTCTTAATTATTTATTATTTACGTTATAGTATAGTTTTCGATCTTTCTCACTTCAAAAATCAATTCTCAATAATTACTTATTTGTTTTACTCGAAGTTTCAAAGTCACAAAGTTAGAAATGACAAGTTTAGCGTGGTAGTTCTACTAAACAGTAGACAAGGGTGTTTTTTGAATTACAACAACACTACTCTATACATTACGGTTTTAGGCGTAATATTTACCTAAATAAAATAAAGCGTCTAGGTAGGTATATAAAATTGATAAATTCGTTTTGGTGGAATTTCAATTTCTTGCAATTTTAGTGGAAAATTTTGCTTTTCACCTTCAGACCTTAAATGCGATATTTAGAAGTTTTTATGCGGTTTTTTAACGTAGAATTTTTGGAAGTTAATTAAGTAAGATTGGAAATCTCTTTTATGGTTTGACCCCTATTTGATGCGCTGCAGATCAGTAAGATAAATTTTCCAAAAGCGGTCCAGAATGTATTAGGCCGTGACTTAAATTTGTACATTCTGTTTTTAGTACCTATAGTTTCATCACATTTTCATTTTTAAACACCTTCTCTAGGTATATATAGGTAAACGAAAGAGAAGTGAGTTTCTAATGCCGTCTCAAAATAGGAACTTGAACGAAAATGAAAATAGCAAATGATGTGAGATTAAATTGTACACATTTTAAGTTGAATATGTAACTTATGCGGTGAATTCTTTAATTTTACCTATATCGGCATAAAAGGGCCTTCTTACTATGAAAAGTGACCAATTGTAGGGAAATTCCGTCATCACAAATCGACGGAAAACAATATTCCACATAAACGAATTCTGAAACTTTTAAAATGAAAGTAAAAATTCCATTTTATTACCAAATTATAAAAAATTTTCGAATTTAACTGCCTCCTTTGGAACATTACTGTACCCGGTTTCTTGGTTGATTTTTACACTTTCGTACAGGCACAAAATTGTGAAGGGAGCACAAATACTAAAAACTTCTGATACGCGAGGAAAATAAAATTTTTGTGGAACATTACATCGCTTTTTATTCCAGACGTGAGCGTGTTGTCGGATACAGGCCCAAATCAGGTAAAATCCAGCATGATATACAAAAACAATAAACGGGCTGATTTGCACATACATGTACCTGTAATAAAAGAATATAATAAATGAAGGAATAAAAATATTGCAAGAATTTGAGGTATTCGATCAATGCGTTTTTGGGTTCCTAAAAATGAATGAACTTCAAATATTTGTGAAAACTGACAGTAGTGACCGAGTGTGTGTTCCTCAATGGAGAAGCCTTGCGAAAGGTTAAGCTTTACGTATTTGGTGGAAATGTCGTCGACTACAAGAGATTTATAATATTGATAAAAAAACAGCATGAAAAACGTTTGAGGAATGTAAGGTGTTCGATCGATGTGTTGGGAATTACACGGTCCTGGTTGACCGAGTTGCGGTCCGTAATGTAAAACGTAAACACGTCCAACTTTTGAACTTACTTAAATAGTGGAAAGTGAAACCGATGTGCATAAATTGTGGGTGTGCAATTTACCTTGGTTGTTCGTAGCTGACATTTCGTCGAGTCCATGAATATGCTTTGTGTATAGCCGTTTCGAGTACAAAAAAACTTTTTCACTTATTCAGAGATCTGTAGAAACAACAAATCTAAGCACTTGATTAAGACTGTAAGTTTCTTATTCTGGCTACTTCTATTATAGGTGCGCCCCGTATTTTACTTTAATTGCCGCGTGTGCACGCATTTTTTATGCAAAATCCGCCCCCGCGTCATTTATTACGAATCAAAGAAAAAGGCCATAATTTTGAAATAAACCGCATTGGCGAGTGTTGAACTGAGGATTACTTGATCAATTCTATGGCACAATATGATGTACAACTCGGTTCATCACACTCGCCTTTTTTTGTATTGTTAACGGACGCTCGCGGGAAAGTCGCGCGAAAAACTTTTCCGCGCCGCAAAGTGAAATTATCCAAAAATCGTGGTATTCCTCTATCGATTTGTAATCGAATTGTAAATTGGATTTAAGTTTTCGAGTGGATCACACCGATTTATCTTAGTAAAAGTATCACTAGACGTGTGCTATGAGAGGAGCGCACGAAACCCCGCGTGAACAAAAAAGTTTCGGATAAGTGAGCGCGCGCCTCAACTACAGACGGTACGTTATTAATTATTTATTTATACGGAGAAATTTAAACAAATTTAATTTGTTCGTTATCTAGTTTGTTTTACGACGCGTTTTAGGGTGAATATCTCTCGACCGGTACCGATATTAGGTCGCGGGACACAGATACTTTAATAGAAGTAACCAGAGTAATTAAAACCGATTGATAATTACGGTAACTGATTGTAGCGTTCCACAGCGACGCCGACGCTATTCTGGCGCCAGGGTTGAGCGCCGGTCGAGTAGTTAGCACGCCTGCCGCATTTGCATGGCGCTACCGTCCGCCCCACCTTCCCGACAATGACAAACTTATACGTCTCCCACGCACTTGAGCGAGACAAACGGCAGTATTTTACTTTTTAAATTTTTAGGGGTGGATATAAGTAGAAAGGAGAACGATGTAGAAAAATGTAGTATTTATCGTAACATTAGTGCGAAGGAGACGGACGGAATTGGGGTCGTGGGTGGGTGATCGCGACAACGATATTAAATTGGAATTCGCATTAAAACGTATCTTGAGAGAAGGGAAAAAAACTTGGGAATAAGAGAATTGGAAGCGAGTTATTGGGATTTTTAATGGGCACAAAGCAAACACTACGCGAAAAATTTTAGATTGCAGAAAACTCAGAAATAGCGTATACGAATTTATCATGTGCCCTCCGAGTAAGAAGCGAGTGGATATTAAACGCGCCAGAGTGAAACAGACTCACATTTCATTAAGAGGGTTGAGACGGAATGAAATTACATACCCCATAAGAACAACCGAGATGTCTATAGAAGAACAAGGTTGTACGAGTAAGATAAAGCTCGTTCAAGTATGCAATAAGTAAGACAAAGAGCAACGGCGCCGCGGCGGTAATTTGCTCATGCTAGAATGAGCGAGCAATATGCAAGTTAATTAATCGGTAAAGTAATGAGAATAAAGCGCATGCGCCTTTTTATTGCAGGGGTTTGGGTAGTCATCAACGCCAGCGCAGATTAGAAGTACATTCCATGTAAAAATTACTGATATTTTTTAATATTATAGAAATACGTGTATAGTTCCGTGCAGGAAAACTTTCCAAACGACGCGGGGTAATTTACCCTTACGGTCGCACCGTCCCGCTCAACTTCTGATCGACGCTCTTTCGACGCTTTTTCTTAATTCAATGCCTAATATCCCCACCGACTATATTGCTTCATTTAGAGGAAAAGCCCTTCGACCCGATGCGTTAACAAAATCAAAATCGCCTAAATTTAGATGAAGAGTCATAATTAAAATAAAGATTTTATGTGCATCTATTTTATACGAGCAATAAAACGAACACAAACACGAAATAACGCACTTGTTAAACGTATTTTAGTTTAAGCGTATATCAGAAGAACAAAACGTGCTCCAAATTTACTACCAATTAGACTAATTAATAATTACCACCTACCCACTCTTCTTATTAGCTTTAATTCCTATGATTTAGTTCATTAAAATGTACAAAATTCTGATATAAGTACGTCATTTCTTCTGACCTACTCACTACAAAACATATAAACTTACAGGTATCTGACGGTGATCCTTACGAGATTCCCCCATGATTAAAATACTATGTACAGGGTAAGTCACCTCTAAACTAAAAGCACACAAACACACATCTCACACAATTACAAATAAAACCACACAGTTACAAACGATTATCCTTTTTTTTTTACAAAAATTTACGTAGGTAAGTACATAAAACTGTTTCACTTCAAGCACAAACGCTTTCGTCCACGAAAAAAAAAATCACAAGGACTCAGATCGAAAAGCGTAAAGTTATCGCGCGTTCGATGTGTTATCCTTACGCGATCGCGTGCACAGGTCGTCCTGTTTCCATGGCTAGCCGAGATGCTCTGGCTTGGTAGTCCACTGGCCAGCGGAGGGGTGGTATAATTACAATTGAGAGGGGACTGGACGCTAACAATGTAGTTAACATATCCTCTAATGAGTACCTACGACCATCGGTCGTGAAATGAAAGATTACTGAATGTAGCCTTTATAACACCTGGGAAGAAACTTTATTACCACGTGATTTATGAATTCCTTTAAATCTTTCGTCAAAAAAAAAAACAGAAATCGTGTTGAATTTTACGCATTGTTTCAGTCGATATTCGAAATGTTTATACGAAAAAATACGCTTTCATTAATAAAAACCATCGACTTCATGTTATATCACCGTCAAATTTCGGTCAGTTTCCGAATGTAAGTGAACGCTTTTCAGGTTTGTAACGAAACTGTGATAACGTGAACATTAATGTTTACAAATTGTAGACATAAACACAAATTTTAAGTAACGGTATTTAGTGTCAACAGTATGAGCAACACCCTCAAAATATGCATGAAAACGTGCACAGGTTGTATAATTGTTATGTTTTTTCAAAATTTGTTTTGTTGTTCCATTGTTGACTTGTACCATTAACTGATATTGTAATAGGTAATAATGCTGAAAAAATAGTAATACCGTACTGAAATCCTAAAACCTGTGTGTAAAAAATCACTGAATTCAATTTTTATGATAAAGCACCTAAACAAACTGTCGAATAGGTACCTATACTTATTGTTTCTTTTATGATGGCAGTTAATGAAGGTTTAATTATCCTCTCTAAGAGATGAAAGTAAGCAAAATTCAAGGGAAAACAAGCAAAATTATTATCCAATTTCCACGGAAATTTTTAATACAAATTCAATACATAATTTATAGTTAGTTTCAAATGGTTAATGTTTAAATTATTTAAATATTAATTTTATTTTATTTCAAACATCAAATTATAATTTAATGTTGTCATTAACACCCACCCATCAACCAACTTCATTTATCATTTACGAAAGTATCTTGGATACTTTTTTAATTTCCATGTAATTTTAAAGAAAATGTTGGGCAAAGCTCTCGCTTAGTTTTCAAGAGTTTCGCTTAATTTTACATATGCGAACTGAAAATGACTTTACCTAATAGATGTTAGAGAACAAATTTTAAATTATGATGGCATTTGACGCCTCAATAACAAAAACCTTGGTGGAACGTTTCCTTTCTTTCCATTTCTTTTAAAATGTATGCGTATATAACTGTTACGAGGAGTGGACAAGTGGGCACAGTTTACGTGACAATAATAGGAGCCTGGTATTTGCAACGCTGTTTCGAATGAAGATGTACCAACTCAAAAAAGACATTTGAAGATAGTGAGCTGTAAACTTTTCGAGTTTCTTTTACTTTCACATCTAAACGCGTATGGATTTTGTACCAAATTGAAAATAATACTATTGTTATTGAGTCAAATCAATTTTAACAAGTCTCGCCTTCATAATACATAACGAAATTTTTAAAATTATAAAAGCTTCTTGAATCAACCCTGGATTTTCTATATTTGCTTGTGCTCAAATTTTAAAAATCATAGTACCCATTTATTTTAATTTATACTACGGCATTCCAGTGTATAGTAGGTATAGTCTAATGACAATTTTTTTATAAAATGTCTTTGTGTAAGTTGCACCAATCGAACATCTAACAATGTTATACGGATTTATAAGTGTATTATAGAGTCATGTCTGAAATATTTCCAGGCGTACAGCACTACGCTCCTTAGCCGCCTATTTTCATGTTTCATTTTCAGTGAGTCGATCAACACTTTTTTTGGTTATCCGGAAATCGAACCCGGGCTATCGGTGGCGTAACCTCTAGTGCTGTAACTATTAGGGGGGAGCTATTTATACTAAATTTATTTTCAAAGGCTCCAAAATTACTAATCCAAGAGCTGTTCTTGATGATGCGCTTTTCCACCACATGAAGCAATTTTATTATTCTAAATGTCTCGTCTTGCCGCATTCAAAAGTCTCTAGGTCACGTTACGTGTAGGCGTGTGGCGAAAAAAAGGGTTAAAGTTGAATGTTCATAAATACTGAATTGAAATATGAACCTTTCTACAGAGAACGAAGCTGACAGTCGCTTATATTCCAATTAAAAGTAGGTACGAAAATATTTACATGGCGCTCTGAATTTTAGCAGATCCCAGATTACGTGCTTCGTTAGTTGAATTATGAGTTTTGATTGCAATGAAAAAGATACTGTTTCACTGTAACAAATTAAAGATTCTCCCAGTTTAGGGGAAATTGTTGTATGGGTAGTGCATGTAAGTAGAAGTTGATGGCTTGGGAACACTTGAACACAATCACAAATGTAACAAGCAAATTAGTACTAGATACTTCCAACGATACGATAAGGCCGAAAAGTTTTAAAACGTTTCCTTATGAGCACAGAAGTAAGCACTACGGGAGTCATAATCGGAAATTCTATCATTTTCATTAGGTTTTTTTCGGAGATACGCCTGATCGGTGTACATTACCATAGCACATCTTTCTACATATTAAGCACGTGAATCATGAAAACTCCTTCAACTGTGACAAATTTCAAACCCATGAAGTACAGTTGCACATCTTTATATGGATTTGTGCCTGCAGTAGATAAACTAAAAAACATGCTGTATGACTTTTTTTAAATAGAGTGAATAGGAAAAATGCAAAATCTGTTGAGAGGCTAGTCTTTCTTCACCCAAACGGGAAATTGGCACATTCAATTTAATCTCTTCTTCATTTCATAACGATGAAAAAACCAAGAAAAACAACTGCCATTCAGTGAATAGGCCAGCAATGGACAATATCCGTATTATTTACTTGTACATTCTACATCTGAATGAACAATAATAGATACCTATAAACTTAAGTTCCGCAACTGTCATAAATTTACTCGGATAATTCATAGTTCTCAGCCCGATGATGATTGTAGGTCAAAATATGTACCTCCATTTTAAATTTAAATTGTCATTTTTAAAAAAATTTTACGAGCACCACGATTAATTATAACAAACACATGGGGAAGGTTTGGAGTAATTCTTGCGTGTAAAGTTTCACTAGGTACATTTCGAGGTTTTACATTACCACGGATTGGCTACATCGTAGTTAAACTAAACCATGAAGTAACCACCGTTGATTTTTTCCTACCTATGAAATTGTATGACTTTCTATAAAGGTACAAAATATTTAACAGACTCAGTTCGTTACAGCATTCGGTATGTCCGTAGAGTCCGTATGTGTGCGCCTGAAATTTTCTCGAATTTTGAAACTTTGATTTCAGATTTGGATTCTTGATGTAAAGTGGTCTTACTTTTTTTCATATCACTTCCGTAAGTTAGCCAAAATATCCGCCGAAATTTAGAATTTACTGTGTTTGTTATGGTTATTGTATTCGCTTTGTTTCCCAAAACCAAACGCGGCTAACTACTTTCTGGGAAACGAGGCTGAATTGTACTAAACCATCGCATCAAAAACCAGTTACAATTATGCAACACTTGACGTCTCTCCTTCAAAGTAACACATTTTGCTTGCGTTTCCTTAAAAAATATGACGAATTTACCTCGCGTGTTGTTGATCGGTCGAAAACTGAGAATAGTGGATCTCTGTACGCATCAACTACGTTGGTTATTGGCACAATCCTTATTCAAATTTTACCTACACTGAGGGAATTCCCTCTCGCCACAGGAAACTACGTCACCCGGGCGAAAGGTGAACATACTTACCTTTAGATCATCGTAGTTATAGCTTTGACTATAGGTATTAGAAAAAATTTCATTCGCAGAGTTTGAGCTTATATGTATACGTAGGCCACACTGGCACCAAACTGCACGCGATAGTATTACATAGGATGGGGGCCGATCCGAAAACGGGGGACAACGTGTTCTTTGTTGATAAATTGGGATCCATAGTTCTGCTATTGAGTGGAAGCTTGAACAGTTACAGAAACAACAGAAAGGGACCAACTAGTTTTGAAATGAGGTGCTATCGAAGAATATTGAACATGTCGTGTATGGCCGTCCGGCATGGTAAAGAGGAGATGAATGAACTACTTCTAACAGGTAGTAAGAACCGAGAAATGCGTGTTCATGAAATTGATGGAAGGAAGAACGGGACCATGAAGAAGTCGTACGTTCTGGCTGAAAAACTTGAAACAGTCGAGAGAACTGAATAAATCAAGCATACCTTATAGTGGATCTTATAAAAGCAAAATAAGGAAAAAATTTCAAAAGCTCAATTCTTTGTATACCTATGTGACCAAATTGAAGAAGAAGAAAGTAGGTAACTTCAGATGCTTACACAGGTATTCTTTAGGTTAGTAATACTATAGTCAAGTGCATGAATTAGAAAAAGATCGCCGAGGTAGGGTTGATTTGGAAAAGATATCGGTCATGAGTTAAGTATTTACGTTTTAATTTTGAATCATAAATAACCATGTTCACCAAAACGTCCGTTATCCTCCTCCTAAGTGTAAATGCACGTAGGTCAGTAAGTGACCCTATTTACTATTCATTCTATGGGTACGTATGAGAGGACCTTTGGGAATTCAACCATAACCAGTGAACTTGGCTGGGAAGAGAACCCATTGCTTTATAAAGCTTACATAACTAAAACTTATTGATCTCCGTGTTTCGTCATTTAAATTTTAGAGCACAAAAGTGTTCTGGGCGCAAACTGTGATTCGTTTACAGCTCAGTTATTAAAGATAACCATATACTGACGACACTTACGTGATTGAAACGTCTGAAACAACGTCATTATTTAGGTTATTTCAATCTGATATTATTAACTTAGTGAAAAAGCGTGTCAACTTATATCGTCCTGTTAATGTTGCAGAAAACGTTTAAGAAATGTCGATACATCTATCTTACGATGTTTATTTCTAGGGTTACAGTTTTTACCGAAAGTCTAATTTAATGAAGGATCGACAATTTGTCGCAAAAAAAGGGTATAATAATGCAGATCGTTGTAAATTAAGGTCGAGAGACTGCGCGTTTGTTAGTCACTGTAGTAAGAACATGAATGACTGGAATCTGGAGGTCATTTCACGTCTCCACTGTAAATATGCAATTATGAAAAACGAAATTAATTTTCGAAAGTTTGCCTCTTTATTTTTTTTTTTCTTTAGGGTGTCGTTGAGGCATTTAACTGTGAGGGAATTGGCATCATCATGTAAGAGAGTATGAAAGATGTGCAACCCGGAGTCCGGAGTTAGTGATCTCACGAGGTTGCGTCGCGGATTGTTGAATGTAGAGGGGGCCATTTGCATACCGGTAGGTGACAACTCGCGGCGGGCGTGGTTTTCTCGTCCAATCCCGATATATCCTTACGGGCATTTTCATGTAGGAGAATGAACCTGCATGGTTCCTAACCGGGTTCATCAAGACCACCGCGTGCTTCCACCCACATATACTTACCTATATGTAACTATATATACACACAAACACATACATACTTACACATGATGTGAATCTAGAGTATATTATAAAAATCTCTACCCTTGTCTATCTATGCTTTAGAAGCAAGTCGGAGTTTCCCTTTCTAGGTCTCGGTCAGAGCTTTCATGTGACCTTTTTTCTTTAAGGGGAAAACTTGTGAGGTCGAACGGGTTAAAGAGATGCGGTTTTTCCACCTATATTTTCTTAAGGCTTCCTTTTGTCTTATTGCAAATTACATCATCGTTTAGATATCAGGGAATCGTTAAATTTAACCCACTTTATACCTTACATTTCTTGTTCTAAGTTTGCAAAGCACGTATCCGCCTTTTTCCTCGCTGGAAAATTCATTAACCTAAAGTATAATTAAATTTTTTATAATCAAACTTAATTACGCTTCATACATGCCAATACAAGGAAGTAATCTGTAGAAGTTATCGATCGCGCAGAGTCGTATTTAGAACAATTTCAAGCTCATACGATGTGTGAACTACGTTCGTTAAATTGCGCATGTTTGTTTCTCCGAGTGTCCTGGAAGCTCTATACCAAACCAATAGCTAGATAGCATCAGTACCTATAGTGTTGTATTACAGTTCGATTATTAGGTATGTAACTAAAATCCGTAGGTACTGTACCCGTGCCCCACTACACAGCGTAGTAAATCAAAGAGAAATTGATCACAAACATATAGAGGGGGTCCCAACACTCTGGAGGGTGGAAGATCACGCTTATACTGTTAATTAAAAAAAAACTAATAACATGTTATTGTAGTCAAAAAGCAAATTGGTCAATTAAGTAAGGCTCCTGTTCTGCCATCTTGAAAGATACCCGAGTGAAATTTGGAGATTTGTTTTCCATTGTGTCTAGTTGTAACTTCTACGTTCAGATTGCAGATTCTTTTTTCAAAATACTTATAAAGGGTGACCCATTTAGCCCAAAGTCATTTTTCTTAAACGGAACAGCTCGTAGGTACTTTATTACGTACTTGAATAACATTTTCTACGAGATTTCAATAGGTACTTCTTATTCCATAGGCGTCATTCGGAGGTGGCAAGGGGTGGCAATCGCCACCCCAGAATTGACGAGTCCAGTACAACTTGAAAATAAGCTAAAATTTAATTAATAAAATATTTCAAATTTAAAACATTTCACCAATATTAAACACATAATAATAAAAACAAAACAAATACATTCGGGAATGTTCCCAAAATCGATGCAGCGTTTCCTCTTTGTATCGCTATAGAAATTCTTTGTTTCAAGTAAAGTTTGGATCTGGGCTCTCTTGTGGTGGAACAAATCTTGTTTCCTAGATTGTCAATGAATCTTAAAGCTTCTTCACACCAGGTACCCAAAGTTTCCGCTGCTAAAGGCACGAAATAAAATTCTGATTAATGAGACCTTTGTATTTGTCTGTCTTTCGTTTGCGTCCCAATTCAGCCACAGATCTACTAGATAAGCTAGAAGAACCAAAATAAGATGGGTCAGAGACTCTAAACAGGTTGAGTCCCATATGAGATGTTAATCTTTAGACCAAGGGACTAATGACATACCGTCTCTCTTTCCATCGTCACGAAAGGTGTCTCCAATACCGACGGAAATTTAGCAGTTTGAAGGGCAGGGATACACAATATTATTTAATTCGCTATGACGTGAATGTCTTCCTATGCTCACAACTTAACCCATGTATTCCATCAGCATTAACTTTCTGTCCACATTCACATTTATGAGGCGAGCAGACATTGAGGCCAAACAAAAGAGCTAATGAGATACGGAAAGAATTCTTATTCAACATTGTTCCTAAAGATCGGGAAGGAAGGACCGTCAGCCAACCATTGGATTCAGGTTTCTGGGCTAGAATCAGTCGAGCCTGATCTTTTTTATCACAGAATGAAATGGATTCAATTTTTAGATAATCCCAATAATTTGATTGTAAATTAGGAATAAGTGGTAACTCTAGGCCATCAGCTATCTATTTTTCAGTTCCTTTCTTGTATTGTCTTTTTTGGTAAAAACTAAGTTGCAATAACTAATAAATATGTCTATAATCGTCATCTTATGACAATTCTTGTGTCTGAACAATAAATTGTACATGTGGTTTAGTTAATAACTTGTTGTAAAAATAATTTCAAAAAGCTTCAAAACCTAACAAATTTAAAGCCAGTTTTTAACATTTTTCCCGGGGAGGACCTTTGGATTCCCCTTTCAACCCCAGGCCAGCCTTCTTCAGGTAAGTCTTGCCACCCTAGTTAAAAAGTTGAAATGACGCCCCTGTCTTATTCCTATGGGTTTTTGTATTACCTAATGTTGAAAATTGTAAAATTTTGAATTTTTTGAATTGTCTCCAATAAAGGGTTAACAATTCATATTTAACACGATGTCACTTTGTCACAATTCACAAAAAACAAAAAAGAAACCTTGCTAATTACATTACAACTGTGAAGTTGTAGGTTTTGTAACACAATAGGTACAACATTTTTGGACTACAGAACAGGAACGCTTAATAATTATTATTCTTACTCGTAGAGCAGCACATAACTACAAATTTTGAAATGAAATAAAACAACACGGTGAATTACAAAGGGGAAGCTTAAAAACTAACAGCATTGCTAAAACTGAAACTATGAAAAATGAGAATATTTTAAGGGTTCGTAACCGGGTTCGAACCCGACCAAGGTAGCCGTTTTTCTAAATCGTAGAAAACTGAAACATGCATTCTTCTCGGATAGGAAATAAAATCGTAGGTCTCGTGCAAGGCCAGAGGCCTTGTCTCGTGTCGATGCGATGTTCGGTACGATAAAGTTTCCTGGTTGAGGGTGAAATTCTTTTAGTCGGGCAAAATTCTAGTAAGGGTAGGGCTAATTACCAAAGTACTTACAGATTTACTTTCCGTCTTTTTCTAAAGATATACTGATCATAATTGATCAAAGAAGCATGAGGTAACGGTATTAAGGTTTTCAGTTTTAATCCTATGATTTGACTACACCTCCTCCAGTTTAAAATAAATTTAAGCATAGCTGGCACGCAAGTTTCCTGACCTTCCTGTAAGTCTTTAATTTTTTCTAAAGCTTTGAACCAGGTACTCAACTCCACCATTAACTTGTCAACTATTTGTAACATGGAAGCCTCAAACGACTCTTCAGGCGAGCGCCCAAAGGTGTCGTCTTCACAAAGCCCACAAGACATTTCTTTCTTTTTCTTTTTCCTTTATACGAGGATTTGGATTCAGTCTATGATTCTGATGTTGAATCTGAATTTCTCCCAACTGTTTCAATCCTAGCAGACCACCTTGTGATATCAGCGTTATTTGAACATTGAACTTCAACTGAAGTATCAGCTGAATATATTCCCACAGCTTTAACGAATGAGCAACATAACAGGGTTTGTTAAGTCCAATAATTTTCGCCTGCTTTGTATTTACGCCCCTTGTCATAACATTAGCCCCTAATTCAGACAAATACCACTATACCACATACCTATGCGTTAAATAAGGTTTAGTTGATGAAAGTATGATTAATCTGGAATTAATATTAATGTCAAGCTAAGGATTCTCTGTGAGGAGGTAACTTTGATACGTTTGAGAGAATTTTCAAACAGGAAATAATTTACATAAATAACCGATCGGATTTTTATTTTGTGTGATGCTCTAGAAACCAAAATGATCCACGAGGATTTTGGCACGATTTTTTGCAAAAGAATGGAACAATTGCTTGTGAAAAATTTTGGAGAAAATGAAGAAACATTGGTTTATTGGTTTACAGTGAACATAGAAAATCTAGGCACGTGTTACCCTATGTTATGTTATGACAAAGTCGAGATTTGAAAGCTCGAAGCGGATTCAACACAAACAACATGAATCGTGTGGAGCAACAAGACTTTATAAGCAAAGAATTAGGTACCTTGCCTTGCTACATTTTTGCTGAAATGAATTTTTACTACTTTCTAAATTAGGTAGGTACACTTATCTACCTACTGTTTGGATAGTTTTGAATTTAGTTGTTCGAGATGAGATCCCGTATTGCTATTATGCGTATCAAATTTGGTCGTTAGTGACGAGAAAACCACCTTTTCAAGAGTAAGTTAAAATGCTTGTTGGTTTTCTGGTTCAAGCTCATTTGAGTTAACTCTTTAGTTACAGAATTTCTGCGTCTGAAATTAACCAGACCCGATGATTTTTGCAATTGATTTTCCGGGTGACGTGTAAACGCAGAATTAATTTTGGTGAAAATTTAGAAAAGTACTTAACTAATTCTTCATTTTTAAATATTTTAATTTCAATTATTGCAGTCATACCTAATGTTAAATTATCTCCATCCAGAGGCGTACCTATTTATGCTTCTGCCGCCTAGGGGCACAAGAAAAGTGCCGCTACATCACATCCCTCACCACAGGAATAGACCTTAGGTATTTATGCAAGTCTGAAGTCCAGAAAACGTTTTTTACTAAAAATAAATAGAATTTATTTCATTAATAAAACAATAAAACATACTACATCTGAACGAGGAGAATCGGAAAATGGTCATGCAAATTCTTAGAAAGCCTGTGGCCAGTGGCCAAATAGGATAATCCATCTGATTAGGACCATATTTAAATAAGCCCGACTGAATAAACTGAAAGTGCAGTGTAAACGATGTTTGGGATTTTTATTTAAATTGCAGCTCGTATTGACGTATTTCTACTTCAATTTTATTTTCCATTGTTTAGCAATTTATTTCAAAAAGATTCCTTCAATTAATTGTGGTGCTTTGTAATTTTGCCACCCCCTAATTTTTGCCGCCTTGGGCACCAGCCCTTAAAGCCCCCCCCCCCCCCCCCTAAATCCGCCACTGTCTCCATCCTAATAATGAAATAGTTTTTTTACCAAATGTATTTTTAATATCAACATCTAATTGCGAAATATGGTTCAAGAATGATTTTCTTTTTAAGGGAATTCGGGAATGTCTAAGGTCGTACTACGATGATGGTGTGAGACGTACACTCACCAAAGAAAGCTCTTCTCCCTATAACCCCCGCAACTGTGTTCCTATCACAATCGTGATTCTAGCACTCACTTCATTGTTGTGTATTTTTGGGTTGCGTTCAAAAATTTTAAAACCGTGAGGGGGTCAATTTCGAATAGTTTTAAGTCCTCAATCTACCTACAGCTAGTTTGTATTAGTGGAACCAAAATAAACGAAATCATTTACTTACGTCATAAATAAAATCTAAACATTGTACCTATTGCTATAGTTTATTTAAACTCACCGATTCAGTACGTCCATATAGAAATACAAACCCTGCTTGTCAAACTTTTCAACGATCAACGTATTTACCTTAGGTACGGTACTGTTCGCAGACAACATTAAGATGATAATAGGGAAATGTGACCTCCATAAGAATACCTACTTCCAAAGAAAAATTTTTCCAGAACTTTTTTGTACTCGATGGCCCATTTATTTTGACAGTTTAGAACCCCTTCGTTATTGAAATATTTGAATAAATATTTGAAGAAATGAACAAAAATTGTATTGTGAGCACTTTTTTTCTTGAAGAAGCTATTGATCTGAATTTTTAGATCATTTACCTACTAGAGGGGTTGATTTAGGCAGAATGAATGAAAGAGTCCTTTTACAGGAACAAAGTGCGGTTCGTTATAAACTTTTTAACTTCTGTACCGTTGATAGATTTTGATTTCTGAACGCATTTGCACTCAATCACAAAGAGATTTGGATTTATCTTTTTTGTCCAATATATTTGTTTTATTTGCAAAGTATTAGTTGTTTTGGAGGAAACTAGTGTTAAAGTTGACAAATTAGCTTTAGATTAGAACTTGGCAGAACCAACCAACCTAGAAATGAAGAATGAATCATAACAGCCCAGATTCGTTGTATTTGTATGACGATATTAAGTGAAATCAAGAATAGATGTGCAAAAATAAGGATACATCACTTCGAAAGTCAACTGTTTTAAACAATTCAGTACTTGACATATCAATATCATAAATTACCCGTTCAACAGAAAGAATTGTATTTTAGTATTTCTTGGAAAACTGCCATGAGACGTTTTTCCTCAATTTATGGTTAGTTTAAAGAAAATTGGAAAATGCATTTTCTCTTCACAAGTTTGAAAATTTCCTTTTCTCCCTAATCGGAAAAGTTACTTTCTTACAGATTATTATGTCAAAACCTTTATACTTAAAACGAAGGTATAAATCTTACATCACATCTTTATTATGGGTTTATGATTATTCCTTTTGCCACAACACTAGGTATATTGCGGACACGGGAGTACTCCTTTTGGAGGAAAATGTAAGGTCATGTTTATAACCATTACCTATCACCATTAAAGGAATTCGGTATACATCGGTGACCATTTCGCAGCTCCGCGTGAGATTAACTCAAAAATAAGTGTCTTTAACCATAGATATTCGCAATTGTATAAGAGCAGGATGCTTAGAGATGTTTTCATGGGCGCCGCTACTAAAGGGCAAGGGAGGGTCCGCCCCCCCCTGAAATGTCATAAAACGCGTAAATCCATTTTAGAAAATGTTAAAAGCTCACAATATAACCACTTTTGGAATATAATGTTCTATCCCATCGGTGACTCTGCGTAGGTAGCCTATTGAGTTACTAATTTAAAAATAGGTAGTAAGCCCCCCCCCCCTCCCCTAACAAATTTTCTTTCGGCGCCCCTGGGTTTGATCCATCCACAACAATTGAGTGGATTTATTTTGTTCTGTCTATCTGCTGCTTCAAGTTAACTGTTGAAACATCACTCCTACGAGTAGAGTCGTAGTTTCCTTCATGACTTTCTCTCCTATACAAACGTGTGCAGAATGGGCCTTTAATTGCGTTTTCCGCATTGATTTTCACTCTTCGGTATATATGGATATGTCTAGTTGTAATGCTACTGCTAAATTGAACAGAGAGCTGTTGCTGAAAAGAGTTGCGTATAAATCTCACCATTGCATTACATAAATAAAGTAATTCGTATGTGACTGGTATAAACACTAATTTTAGTTGTATGAAAACTCGAATCGTATGAATTATAGTTTTTTAATAAATCATTAACACGAATCATTTTCATTTATCTGTTGGGTACAATTTTTGTCGCAGATAATATATAACAGGCAGTTGATAATTAAGGTTTCAGGAGCAAGTTAATATATCACATCTGTAAGCTTAATAATATATCACGAAAAATTCTCACATTATTTATACATAAGTAGTAAATTTTACGAGAGATGACATTTTTCCATTAGAAAAATTAAAATTGTAAGTGTCTCTTTAATATTCATCAATTCAGCATTGCATACTGCAGTTCTTAATTTTCCCACACCGCATTTAGATATTACCTGAATCTGTTCAATGAAAAGTAAGCACATTAGTTAGTTTTTGGACAGTTGGTAGCCTTAGAATATCCATCATTTGACCAAAACACGAGTGGGTCAAGTAAATATAGGACGGTATATAATGGAAACCGAACGGACAAGTTTATTGGCTCATTGTGACCTACCCTAACGTCGTCATCATTGAACAATGAAAGACACAGTCACATGATTTTTACCTGCGGTTCTTTTTACTTACATACAAAAATCGATTTTGAATGCATTTTATTAATTTCGTTTCCTGTAAATTCAATTCTTTCAATTTCCAATTGTATATACTTTGGGATTTTCTAAACAATTATTACCATTCGAGATATTTCGGTAAAAGTGTATTTAAAAGGTTAATTACATCTGTTGGACCTTATACTAAATCATTTTGTGCTATTCAGCAGATTAGATTTATTTTTTCCTTTCTTTTGTACACGTTTAGCATTATACTTTTAAAGTGCGATCAACTATTTCATTCACAAGTAATTTTTAAATAACTTACTTCGCTAAAGTACACGACAAAAGACTAGAAAACGTTTTGAGAAATTGACTTTGAATTTTTTAAAGTGGAATTATTAAAAAAAAGGTTCCTATATTAAGCAAGTTTTGTATGTATTATTGTGAAATGTTGAATTAGAACTTGTGCTCAAGTTGTTATTATTACTATCTTGAAAGCGCCCAAAAGTTTTCAAAATTTGTTATTTTTTATAATGTACATAACTGATTTAGAGATTACGTGCATACTACTTATATATAAACTAGTCATTTGAAGTAGTTTCACATTCAAAATTTTTTTCATAAAAGTAACTACGATATAAAATTTTGTCGCAATTTACGTGGGAATGTGTCAGTCTTCACTGACATTATCCTAATTATTTGGAAAGAGATCAAGATGAATGAAGCTCGTCAACTATGATATCGTATTAAATTTTTCTTGAAGGTGGGGCGTAGGTATTTAAGATATCCTGTGGATGCTTTTTGTTGCTTGAAAACTCACTAACCAAGCCTCCCTCATATCGAAAACTATTTTTGATTCAAAAATGGAATGGAACATCATATTTCGGAGAGACACACCTTTCAAATTGAAGAAAGGATGCTTGAAATCAAATATACCACATCAATATATGCCTTAACTGCCTTATGTATTTAAAGTCATCTTCACCAGCACGATAAATGTCATTTACCTACTTAAATGTATTTGAATGAGAAAAAAAGTGGGTTATATGGCTTATTTTGTGATATAATAGGGCTTAGAACACTAATAATCACATTCAAAAAATCTTTTCCTAGTTGACCTGTGTAATTACATCCAGTTATCTCACTCTGCTTATCCACTATTTGTTCATTTCTCTAAGAATTCGTACTAGTTAAATCGTGGAGTAAATCTGGAATTAGAACCAGTGCACCTAATTTCAGTAATATATTCATGCTTCTTGGCACCTATCCAAATTCAATAATTACGAAACAAGTAATTAATTAATTAATTTGAATGGATTTTCTCCATTTTCAGAAAAGTACACACTTAACTCCATGCGGGTAAGTTAGTGAATAGTTGTTACACGTTTCAACAAAAGACCTATCACAAGGCGAACTCTTGTGATTCATATTTGTGCAAAGAATCTTTAGGTACATGTATTAACATCTCACCGCTTTTCTGTCATTTTACTGACTTACAGGATGCAAATGCACTGCGTCAAGGTTTCCAATTGTTGCAACAACATTCCAATGTTAAGGTTTTTAGGTTTGAAAGATAACATTTTTGCGAAATTGAATGACAAAATGTTACCCTTTCGGTGCCTACCTATGGCACTGTTAAAATTCAAATCTCAATTTTAAAAGTGTCGCCTCTAAATTACAGAATATTGTATAGTATGTCCGAAAGAAATGAATTACAGAATTATTTCAAAAATAGATCGTACCACAACATTCAACGAAAATCAAAATTTAAATTTTTCAGAGTCATAGGTGCAAAAGAAAAAAGGGAAACACATAGTGGGAAGTTTATTAAAAATCTTCTATATACATAGGTACTTATTAGTATCTAAAAACGCTTCGCCCGATTTTATTATTTAATTAATAAGTTGTTGATACTATAATGAATTATTATCTTTTGGAAGTTGCCTATATTTTTGTAAAAGAGTAGGTAATATCCAGGCGACATTTTCAATAACATTTAATAATAATAATATAATGTTTATTACTATAAAGCTTATCATTTGAACATTTACCATTTTAACTTTTATTGTATTATACATGAATTAGAAGTAGTAAATATAATAATAAAGTAATAAACATAGGAAAAAAGAAAAAAACCCACAGAGGTACGACTTGTGCGTGGGTTATGTAGAAAATTTTTGGTAGACAAAAATATAGGCTACATACAAATATCTAGATAAGCACTTTCACTGTTAACTGAATAATGAAAGATGAAAAATAGAAGTAGGTATGCACAAAAACTCATTAACTTAAGGAAAAACACTATGTATTTTTGATCTGTTCGAATTTAGTAAAAAAAGTTTTATTTTATATTTGAATTGATGAAAATTTGACACATAACTTGATAAGATAAAGAAAGCTTCGCTGAGAGGCAGTTAATAAAAAAAAGTCCGTATGATAATTTAAAAGGCTTATTGATGTCTGGTATGGTAAACATGGCTAAAACTCTTCTTAAAAAAATAACATAGAGATACGAGAAAATACAGTTATCTGGAATCAAGTATTTTGGATTAACATACATTTATAATATAGTACCTATACGTAGATTTTTATTAACCCACCAATTTTATTCCTTTCTGCTCACAATTTATTTTATTAATGCAGTTAGAAACTAATGCTAAGAAAAAAGCTCGGAAACCCGAAAAGTTGTATCTTTAGTTGAGCGAGCCAAAAAAATTATAAAAACTGAAAGAAATATGCTAAATGCTACCCATCCTGCTAACACACCCCTGAAATTAATATCATTTGTTGAATTATAAACAAAACTATATCCAGCGAAGGCCAAAGAAGTTAGATTCACTAACAGATCGACGCCAAAAATATGTAGCTACACGCGATTAATTCGTAAAAAGGTAACATTATTTAATGTAAGTGTCTTAAATATCGTTCCCTCGTCATAATGCTGATAAGTGATATGTAAGGAAAAGTAATAGCAATACTAATTCGACTTTATAACATCTACTCCTTGGTTTGACTCTTTATAATTACGCTCAATCTAAATCTATACAATTAAATTTTTCTCAATCATCTCAAATCATCTCAAATCATCTCATGATGCTACTTTTTGAAGAATGAAATGGTCCCTGTTAATATTTTCATACTTTGTCAAAATGACAATGTAGCACTAAATGTATCATCAAACCTCTCAGTAGCAAATCCTTGCCACCTGCTTCCTCTCTTGCCCTTGCCCCACCTTTGTTAGGCTGATGTTATTTTCTTCAACAAGTTCTAATGTTATCAGATGTTGTAAGATGAACCAACATGTTATCGCCTATTAACAGCTTTTTCTCTTGAGTTTTGTTAGCTTCTGATTTTCGAAGGCAGATTGTGTAAACGAACGAATTAATGATCCTCTCTGGATTTCGACATCCCCTTCTAAATAAAAGTTTACTTCTTGTGGGACGTTGGTGGAAAAATGTTTCGCTATGGTTCCACATATTTTCTGGCAAAACGTCCAACATCTCATCCCCTAAATTTTCTTTAAAGAGCTACGTTATTTTAATTAAATTCTTAACTGTAATTGCACCAAAAGTCATAGGAAGCAACTAAAATCAAGTTGTACCTCACACACTAAATTCAGAGCTTTACTCAAGCTCAACACTTCGAATAACTACTTATATGACAGCACATTACACAGGTTAATGTAAATACGAAAATAACATCCTACGTTAGCTGATATGCTGCCATCTACAGAAATTATGTGAACAAGATATCTGTTGCTTTACACAGCATCGTGTGAACATAAAGAACATAAATGCAATAAAAATTTCTCTGTAAAGTGATATAATTCGTAAAGAAAAGCAAGTGGTGCAAAGTTAACCTTTGAGGATCAATGACTGTACGAGAAACGGTTTCAGGTACTGTAAATTTTCCGATTCTGAAAAAATTATATATTTACAATTTGTAAACTAATCGAGGAACATCATCAACTTTTTAATTTTACATGAACAACTTCAATGTCTCAAATAAGTAAATCAAATTCAATTCGGACGTGTTGGATTTTCAGTAATTAGCTGAAGTTCTTAATTTCGTTCCTGTTTGACTGAGGAATGTCCAAATATATTCCACCTATGTTATCAGATCACTAAAGCTTACGGAACGGATTGTTTCAAAATGAAGACGTCAATTTTAGACGACTTAATTATATAATAAGTTGAATTAATTTTATAGAAGCTTATTTTGTGAAATTTCATGATTAATTGGAATAATAAATAATAGTGGAATTACTAACTTTATTATTATACATAATAAGTAATGACTCGATCAATCGACGAATAAGGCACACGAAACCTACCCCTTGATTTTTTATTTATTTTCGTTATTAAACAGTGATCGTAGTATAAGTACGTAGTGTTTGATGAGCGACTGATTAATTTAAATAATTTTTCAAATAAGTGACTTGTTTCGATATCATCTTCAGGCTAATAAATAAATTGAGCATAAGTCTACATTTAGAAGAAAAAAAATTACATACCTTTAAGTGATAATGAAAAGAACTGATGAAGAAAGTTAAGCTTTTAAATTTTTTTTAAAAATTGATAAAATGACGACACGGCACTGAAATGGTTGATTATATTTCAGTGCGGCATGGTAAGCTAAAAAGTTTCGTTAGGTAACTAATCTAAAAATGATGAAAGATATCGCCAACTATACGAATTATTATCTTATTATCTGTAACATTTCAGTACCAAATTTGGTATAAAACCTAGAGAAGAATCGCCAAGTTTTCCCGTAGCCAAAAATACATACAACAGATAGAGTTTTTGGATTTCGACCGATTGGAAATGAACTTTTACAGTTATTACGTATAGAATATTTTGGGCACATCGATATCTCATTACCTTTTATTATCAATAACGCATAAAATTCTTATCGAATTTTTACATTTTGTTAATAAATTCAGTGATGTAACACGTCCAACTGTTTACGTTCAGCCGTTGCCAAAATACAGCTTACAATAAGTTCTCGGTTAGGCTTAATTTAAAAAAATAAAGCTAGTGCAAATCTGGTCGTACTCATATCTCTTCAAAAGGTGACATTTTTAAATAAAATTGGCAGCAACCACAGACGTTGCGGCACTCTCTAGTCTTGTTTAAAACAAAAGCAAATGTATAGCAGCTGAGTTTTGTTGATAATCTAATAAGTGTAGAGAAAATTTCCCATGGGTTTATATATAGTCTGAGTTAAATTTGAATAATTATTCTCCCCTCGTAATTACCAAACTCGCGAACTAACCCACTGACCCCACATTCGCTTAGTTAAATAAACTTTATGAATGTACATAAAGTTTACGTACATTAATTAGTTGGCCATATAGGGCGAGAGAATAACCATTATGATGCAAATCAACCACTAACCATCGGCAAACCAGGTGTGTTCCGAACGGACAGCTATTCTCTAAAGGAAAAGAAGCGCGTTAACGACTTTGCAGAATTTTCTGACCGGTAACCACTACGTCTCTCTCGCATATTTACATTTGCGATTTACTTTGCAACGTTTAAGATGTGAAGAGGAACGACCGTTGCAACCGAATTTAAATTATAAAATTTAGATCGGAATGTGATTCCTTTGTTATGATTAGTGAGCTATTTAGAAACTTTTATTTGGCACACAAATAACTAATTTTTGGAAAGATTACAAACTGCGCGATTTTATTATTAAACTAAGTGTAAAGTTCTAATTGTGTGTTAGAAAAAACGGCAATTGCGTTTTAAGCGTTTTTAGTTTACAAAACATTTAAGATTTTTATGTATGTATGTAATTGCAATAGTAATAATAATCGCATTGTACTCGCACTAGTTATTACTAATTTTCTAGCGAAAATGATTCGGCGGCGGTATCAATTTATTTATATGGCCGAAAACTAAATTTAATATATTATTCACACAAAATGTAGAGAAAATTGCGTCACTTCCGGCAATTAGTGTGATTGTTCATTAGTTCAATGCATCGATAATTAGTAACATGTGTGGCAAACAATTTTAAGCGTTATTCGAATCTATTTTTGAATTTCCTTCCCCGCACTCTCAATATTTTAGTTCGGCATTTGTTACAGGTAACAGCAATTACACCCAACAATACCCAGCAACTCTTTTTTTTACCTACCTATGTTTGTTTTGTATAAAGAGAACAATAGATGATACATTTTAAAGCTCTTTTAATTACTTAATGAGATCCCATTTAAACATGACTTTGTTAAGATAGTTATTACGACAGTTACCTATAATTATTTTAAATGTAATTAGAAATGAAATAAATAAAGGTTAGGAAAATTAGCGTTAATTACAAAATTGTTTCTAAATTAGCTTTTGTTTAGTCAGATTCTAAATTATTGTATTTACAATAGAATTATGCTAATTTATGACAATTGCGTTTGTGTTGCATTAATTTATAAAAAATAGATTAGGGACACTTAAGGACTAACTTGCGTAAAAATTGTTATAAAACCTCAATTATTGTATTAAACGTTTTCACGGGGGGAACACTTTATAATTCTCGGTTATTTTCAAATTGCCGTGACTTCTAAGTATGTTGACATTAATCAAAATCACACAGGGTTGTATTTGCATAGATTTTCAGAATAAACTGTTGACCAATTCATTAGATACGGGGCAACGGTTACGATGAGCAGTTGAAGAGAAAAATGCCTTCAGTTTCAGTTGAAGCCGAACCGAAAACCGGACCGGAACCGTTTAATTTTGGGAACCGGAATCTGAACCGAAACCTTTATTTTTTCACAAAGAAATAATTAAAGAAAAACTGAAACCTTTATTTTTTTAAATTTTGTTTTGTTTTTACAATCTTTTGATATCTGTAGTGTAATTTCATAATTATTGAGTGTAAAAGACCTTTTTAATAATAATGTGATTCTGGCAGCAATTTGCATTGATCATCATTATAAAATATTATTGAAAATGAGCAGTGCGAGAAAGTAGAGTGTCATTGAAGGAATTGTGGTATAATTTAATAGCAAATAAAGAAAATGGTGCACATTCAACAACTATTAGTCACAGTTCCAGATGTTGCTACTGTCAATTTTGAAAAGTTGTTAAAGGAAGAGGCAATTCAAAAATTGCTGCATTGTATTAAAGTAAATGGCACAAAAGTGTTGAGTTTTGGATCAAAACAAAGGTCAATAGAATGCGCCCTGAATAATTGCGAACAGTTTCGAATCTGTAGAAAATGGACACTTTTGGATTATTAGTAAAAATAGTATAGGGTACGCCATCTAGATGTGACCCATAAAAAAAAATTTTTAGGAAAAGACAATTTTTTTCACAGGCATTTATTTTGATCCAAGAAGATAAATATCAATTACCTTTAAAATATTATTTGGCTCAAGTGCTCGGCTTTTTCCCTGACAAAATGTGCTCTTTTTTCGGCATTTTCCATCACTTTCTCGAGCGTAGCTCTCGCTATCGCCGCTATTTCACGTTCGATGTTTGCTTTAAGTTGAACCAAAATCCGTAGCTTGTTGATGTACACTTTGGATTTCAAAAATCCCCACAAATAGAAGTCGGGCGGCGTCAGATCAGGTGACCGCGGTGGCCAGTCAAAATCGCCATTTTTTGATATCAAGCGACCAAGGAAGAATTACCTCAATAAATCCATCGTGGCGGTTGCAGTATGGCATGCCGCGCCATCCTGTTGGAACCAGAAGTTACGCATTCGCTTTCTACGCACAATTGGCATCAAAACATCGTTTATCATGGCTCGATAACGGTCGCCATTGACGGTAAGTGGCTTCGATCGCTCGTCCTCGATCCAATCACACATTTCGCGGTAATACCACACCAAACGGTCACTCTTCGGCCAGTGAGAGGGTTTTCGTGGATTATTTGCGGGTTTTTAGTGACGTAGTAGCGGCAGTTTTGTTTGTTTACCGTTCCATTCAGTGAAAAATGTGCCTCGTATTTTATGACGATTTGACGCCAAAAATCACCGTCATTCTCGGCCATGTCGATCCAAAATTGTCCGTATGTAACCCGACGCGATTTGTCCTGTGGTTCGATTTTCTTCATCATTTGTATTTTATGTGGGAATAAATTCAAATCCTCATGGATTATGCGTCGGAGAGTAGATCTTGGGATGTTTAACTGCGCAGATCGACGTCGACTCGATGTTTCCGGAGACCTTTCAACACTGCCCTGTAAGGTAGCCACATTTTCATCGGAACACCTTGATCTTGGTTTATTTCGACGCCTGGCATTACTAAGACTACCACTCGATATAAATTTTTCGTACAAACGCTTTATGGAGTTTTTTACGGGAGCACTTTGATTTTATTTTTTAAACGAAACGCACGTTGAGTAACCACGATTGAGAAACTTTTTTGGATGTATAGCTGAACAATTTCAGCGCGTTCAGGCGGAGTGTAGTTATGCCACCATGGTAAATAGCTTATTGAAATGACGCATCAACCGTGGTATGACGATTGTCGATTTGACAACGTATGTCAAAGTTATTAAGAGTTTACATGGATCACATTTAGATGGCCCACCCGTTACTTGTTACAAGTTATTCAGGGTTGAAGTTTATTCTCCCTCCATTACGGGCAAATGATGACCAGTTTCCTAATTAGACTGTTATTATCTTGGAAAGGCTAATAACATAGGAACTAATTGTTTTTCAAAGCAGGAACAGTATGGTTTTTTTAAAAAATAGAGGATATTCAGTTTTTGACCGTTTTCCAAGGTGCATACTTGTGATTGTGTTGATATTAATTATTTTTGGTACAGTGTTTTATGCTTTGTTCCTTCGGATCACGGGTACGGGCGTGAGTCACTCAATCCATTTCAAGTTGATGGAAGTAAGGGTGTTAGGTAGACACTAAATGGCGCAAATAAGGCAGTAGTAACAAAGAATATGACTTACTCTTCTTCTCTTCTTTTCTTTAGGTAACCAATTCATAAATCTTCATAAGTTACTTGATCTTATCTCAATTGCATTTGCTTATGTGGTATAAAAGATTAATATTGTAAATGTATACGATTTAATGAGTAATGATCATTATTACTATTATTACCAGACCATGGAAGCCATCTACTCGCAACGTTTAATAACCAGTTGAAAAAATATAAATATAATGTTATGAAAATTGAATGTTATCGACTTTCCACCAAATGTAGGTATTTGCAACGGCTTTACTCAGAGCTTTTGAACATTTGTCGAAGACACTTGTGACATTTACACCTGACCTTTACTATACATATTTCCAAATAATGCAAATATTAAGATTTTTATTTGTATCTATGCTTTAAAGAAATTAGTCAAAATTCTTTATAATTGATTTCGAAACTAATAGTTCGTACAAACGAAAACCGTGGTTTAGAATATTATGTTACATTAGCAAAAATTAACGTATGATTGTCAGATATTAAATGTATGATGCTGGAAATAGCCACTACGTTTGTTATTGTAGGTAAAACATCTTGGATTTGATTACTTTACTCCACATTTTGAGTAACTATTTTTAATATTCCGCTGTACCCAAGCTTACATAAAATGTGGCCAGTGTTAAATGGAATTGAGAGAGTGTAATAATGAAGAGAATCGTTGCAATATCGGCCTTCTAGTGTGAGAACAGTACAACTACGTATTGTTTATAGGCATCTAAAGTATAGGTATAGTTATTTTCTTAAATTAGCGTGTTTTTTTACATTTTGTTAAATCTAATGTTCCAATTTACAAAGATTATACAAAGAGAACTTTTCAAATGCATAATTTGCAATTAGTACCTAATTTTTTAATTTTCTGAAGATATATTTGCCATATATGAAGTGAAATAAATTGAGACCAATATACATATTTAATGTTTAAGAAAAGCATTGAATGCAAGAATTGATATGTCCGTGCTACAAGTTACGACAGTTTAACAAAACAAAAAATGTACCGGTTATGTAACAAATTCATTTTTTATTTATGGCAGTTTGAACAGATTTCTTACGATAATTTTTTTGGCTCTTCCAATCTAAAAAAGTAGTGATTAGTACCTTAAATTAGTGGAGGAACCCACAGTGCGAAAACATTTTGGGCTCTTTTAATCTAAAAAAAAAAAGGTTAGTCGATCCTCTGATAAAAACTCGAATCTTCATACATTGTAATAGTACGTAACAATGTAATGTTGGGTTACCAACCGTGTAAAAGTTTGGCCCCCCCCCCCAGGATTGTTATCAATGACCCATTGAACAATATTAGAGGGGGGGGAAAGTTGAACGGCCGCCATCTTGTTCGCCATCTTGAAAATGCCCGCGAACCTATTTTTGGCTATATCTTAGCAACCGTATGTCCAAATCGAACGTACGTAGGCTCTAATTGCACAGTTTTGTATTCCTAAGATAAATTGTTATATAACCGAAATTGATAATCCTAGCGGATTTAATGTTTTTGGGCTTAAAAGCTTAAATTATGGAATATGTAAAAAAAACGCTAAAAAACATATCACTTTTTATTTTATTATTATTAATCTTTTAGATCTCGCTTTTATGAATAAAATACAAGAACAATCAACGAAATCCGAGCACTGGTTACGAAAATATACAAGAATTAGGAATAGGTAGCGCACCTTTGCTGAGCACAATAATTGGTAGTTACAGGTCAAATTAAAAATTTCATAAGTTTGCTCTCTACAAAATATGCGAATTACTACTAAATACATGCATTAATTAAGTGTAATCAATTTTTGAAGGTTTATGCCCCATTCGCGATTCCCTCGCCCTCATAAGAGTAATGATCGCCATGACATGAATCAGATCCGAAAAACCGTACCGGTGAATAAATCGAAAATACCCGAATTAATACAAATTTTATAAATTAATAATTTTTTTTGTGCCGCACCTTCTCGTTTATTTAATTAAGATTAATTTAATGTAGGCTTTTAGGAAGAAGAGGTGAACATCAAATGACAATTATTATTATACGGATTAATTTACACAAGGGCATTTGCAAAGAGCAGTGTAGTTTGCACGTCCATTGTTTGTTACACTTACGGGTTGTGACTCCACTTCCTCACTGAGAGGACGCTCTAAAAGTCTAAAAGGACGGAATTCAGTGCCTGGAAAAGGAACCCAGACACTGTAATTCATGTCATCGTCCAAATGATGGAAAATCGATTCGCAGTGGTGAAATTTGGAGTCTACAAAGTTCAAAGCTTTGAAGCCTTTCTTTATTCAAGTTTATGGAGGCGGCGCAGAATCCATTCATCAACAACGAAAGTTAATATTCTGTCACCGAAACAAAAGTTTAGAAATGATGCACCCGACACAAGACGCTCTCCTATTACACTGAGCAAGAGCAAAGAGAGCAGCTTACCAAGCTACCATTTGGAGCAGGGCACATAAGGCTGAGCTTCAAGCCCCACATCCAATTCAACATGGGTGGAAGAAACTCGATCACAGATTCCTTCCCGTGTGGATAACAATTCCGGAAGTCAGCCCAGCTTGCATTGAGATTCTTAAATGTGGTTGCAAGCAGAATTGTGGAAACTGATGCAATTCAAGAAAAAAATCATTAAATTGCACTGCTCTTTGCAAATGTCTGCGTAAAGTGTTCCGTATAATAATACTTGTCATTTGATGGTGACCTCTTCTCCCTAAAAGCCTAAATTAAATTAATTAATTAAAAAAACGACAAGGTGCGAAACGCATAAAACTTTTTAAAAAGATATAAAAAATGATTCATTTATAAAATTTGTATTAATTCGGTTATTGGCGATTTATTCACCGGTACGGTTTTTCGGATCTGATTCATGTCATGGCGATCATTACTCTTATGAGGGCGAGGGAATCGCGAATGGGGCATAAGCCTTCAAAAATTGATGTATGTATTTAGTATTAATTCGCACATTTTGTAGAGAACAAACTTATGAAATTTTCAATTTGACCTGTAACTCCCAATTATTGTGTGCTGAGCAAAGGTGCGGTACCTATTCCTAAATCTTGTATATTTTGGTAACCAGTGCTCGGATTTCGTTGATTGTTTTTGCATTTTATTCATAAAAGCGAGATCTAAAAGATTAATAATAATAATAAAATAAAAACTTTTACACGCTTGGTAACTCCCAATGAAAATTATATGGAGATTGTTACGTACTATAACAGTATTATTTATCACAGCTATACATCACAGCCCTTGGAATAATTTTTTGCCTCTCCTCATCTACAAAAATGTTAGTTGGTTTCCTGAATTCCTGAAGAAACTCAATTCCTCATTCACTACAGGAGCATTACTTACGACAGCTCCAGCATGCTTCTTGCACTAATTTTTGACTCTTTCAATCTAAAAAATCTTAGTTGCCTCCTGAAGTCATAGATAAAATCAAACCTTTATTCATTATTTATCACAGCTCTATAGTACAGTCCTTGCAATAATTTTTTGACTCTCCTCAGCTACAAAAATGATATCTCCTGAATTCCCCTAGAAACTCAAATCCCCATTCATTGCAGGAGCATTATTATTTTATAGCAGCTCTAACACATCTCTTAGGAATTCCCTGCATTCGTGTAGAAATTCAGTTCCTCATTTATTTACGATAGCTCCAGCACACTTCTTATTTTTTGACTCCATTAATCTAAGAAATCTTTATCTGTATTTATTATAAGATCATTATTTATCACAGCTGTATAGCACAGTCCTTACAGTATTCTTTTTGACTCCTTCAATCTGAAAAATGTTAGTTGTCTCCCGAATTCACGTAGAAAGGCAAATCCTCATTCATTACAGGAGTCTTTATTTATTACAGCTCCAACAAGCTTTTTCAAAATTTATATTCATAGTATTAAAAAACAAATGAATATTACATTTTTTTACAACATTACATCACACAATACGAAGAGTAAAGGGTATGACTGAAAAAGTAAATTTTCATTTGTACATCAGACTTAATCCATGATGGGAAATATAAGAATATGCATACATAAAAATTCCCAAAATAAGTATGTACTGCTAATACATATAAAAAATGATCTTTTCCGGGCCTATTGTTAATCTTCAAATCCAAAGGAGACAAATTGATCCGTTACGTATGTCCTACAAGATTCCTGCTACTATGTCTCGCACTCTAAGTACATAATCCAGTCGTCGTTTGATTCCCCAGCGCACTTGATCCGAACTTGAAGAACCAAACTGTTTAGAAAAATGAGCACCAATTTATCCTTTGCCCCACTTGCCTTGTTTTGTAATTGAACTGTTTGGACAAAGTTTTTTTGGTTATTCAAAGATATTTCGCCGCTAATACCAACTATATTGAGTAACCTTATTCATTTGTAATGACTTCCTCGTCAGTTGCAAACGAGGGGGAGTGGAATTCTACAAAGATTTATAGGATCGGCCGTAAGGAAGAGGAACCTACCTTAACGTTGCTACTATGTAGCATTATTTGACAACTGTGAGGTTGAGTTTGTGATCAGATCGAGTGAATTATGAAACAGGATGATAATTTCAGGCTGTTAGTTATAATTTTTGAAGTTAGATCGTCAAAAAATCCATAAATCGCAGGTTATTTTCTCGACCAAACCAAAGGCGAAGGCGGGAGAAAGATCAATTTTCTCATATTTTCGTTTACCCTGGAAGAAATATTCATGCTCCACGAAGCTTGTGAAACATGAAATAAGTGATCAATTAATACAAATAAATATGAATGACATTGCAAAATTTGGCAAAGATCACCACGTATGATTGATGAATCTTCTTCGTTCAACTAACTTCGTTTCATTTATCTTATTGATGAAAATTACTACAATTTCAGCAATAAAAGCAGTGTGAAAACTGAAGGTTAAAGACAAACGTATCTTTTTTTAGACCTAATTAGCCTAAAACACCCACACCGACTACTAATTTAGATACGGTAATTAATATCCGTTGCAAAATAAAGCATTCCAACCTAATTTAAGTGTTTTGAAACGCGCTAAATTTAAATGAGGAACACACTTTATGCGTTATAGTTAATTGTTTTCTCCACCTCCAACATAAGCGTTCATCATTAGAATACTTGCAAGATTGCCAAACATCTTATTCACTGTATAAAAATACCTTTATGCTTTAATATTGTGTTGGAAGCTGTTACTGGGACATTAATTACTTTATACAATGTCACCTTCGTTATTAATTTTAATGTGACAATTCTAGTTTCTTCGAAAATTATATGTTGTGCGTATCTTTTTTTTTTAAATTTAGATATTGTAACATTTTTTAATTTTCACCTTTTTGTAAAATCTTCCAGTCAACATATTTATGTACTAAAAGTTGACAAAATTGACGATATTATATAGTTGTGTTGACAGTATTAGTATACGTTTGTCTTAGTTCTGTAACATAACGATATTTGTAAAAATTAGTGACGTAGGTAGTGCTTTAATCCCTTGCAGCTTCAGAAAGATTACGATTACAAAATACAGTTGGATCGTTACTTGGCGTTAAAATCTATCGCTTACTGTGTCAAGTATACCGTTTGTTTTCTGTATGTCTTGTGTCATCGCAAAATCTATTTTAACAAAGTAACTCTACTTACAGAATCATTGTGCTTAAGTCTGGTTCTTCGATCTACCTAGAATTTAGGTTAGCAAATAATATCCTTGTAAATGATTATTGCGACAATTGTAACCACCGAATTAAATTTATTGGGAATGCTGTTATAGTGAATGTAACATTCTACCAGTACATATTTGGAATTTTGTATTGAGAGATCTAGGAAGCATCTCAACTATTTTGATTATTAGCACAACCATCATCAGAACTTTGCTTTACCGTGGGAGTTCCACCCTCAATCGCATCACCAGGATGAAATTTAAACACGCTGGTGCTTGAACCACCGAGATAACTTACGGGTTTATTAATACTTTCTACAAGGATTGTAAGTGAAATAAGGAATACGCACAAATTAAGTTATCTGCCACAATGCAACGAATGTACCTTTTCCAAAATCACTGTGGGTTACTTGATCTCGCCTGAGAGGTGATTTCTATTGCTTGCATATGCAAATCCTTTTATATCCGATTTTTTTGCTCTATTCTCCATTCGTTTCTGTTTTAGCCAATCCCATTCTCCTTTCTCTTCCACATCCATTAAAACCTTGTTATCGATCAGTCCTGTCTTCTCGTCGCCGTTGTCTTCAAATGGGCCTATTATCTTCTTTTCTCTCGGTTTGTTCTAGCCATTTGAGTCCTTGTGCACTTATGAATTGTATTATTACTGCTTCTTCAAACTGCCCTCGCATTTCATCGTTACTTCCTCTTTCTCACGCTTTCTCCGTTTTCTTTTCTCCAAATATTTTTTTCTTAAAGTTTGTCTCCCCCACATGCCTAAGTAGGCCTTATTGTAACCTCCTGGATATATTTTTTTGCTTTAAACCACCAATCGTTTGTGCACTTCTATCTCCTTTCACTAATCTTGCTTTTATTTTTTCATCGACCGGACATTAGTTTCGATATATTTTGTTTTCTCAGTATCCGTGCTATTTTTCCTCTTTTAGAGACCTGTTCTAACTCCATGTATCTAAATTTTCCCCAAACTGTCGTATTCTTAATGTTTCTAAGAAACTTCTTCTCCATTGCTGAAGTCTTCTTTTTTGTGTATCTCGGGGAGGAACCACATCATGTGCACATATTTACGTGAAGATTGATGTGAAGTATAAAAAAAATTGAAACGTACAAAAATATGTTTTATTATAATAATTCTACAGGGTTTGTAGGCCTTGGGCTTAAATAAAATAATTACCCGTGTTTAATAACTACCTATGTACCGGGCGTAGGTGGTCCAAATTGGACACTTTCTTATGGAAACACCCTTTATTTTAAGAGATAGAAAAAAATGGACCTAGGTGTATGTAGCTCAATTTTAATGAGAAAATCCCTGCGCACTGTAATCGTTTGGCCGCTAGGGGGCATTTCTAGAATTTGATCGATTTCTTTAATGCACCATAACTTTCTCATTATTAAAGATGATTGATTTTGGCAAAATATTTCTTAGAGCACTTTTTTAGGTAGAGTCCATCGTGATAGACAGTTCTTATACAGGGTGTTTGGTTTTTTGTGTTCGACCATAAACTACATTTTTTTCATACGGGCCACCCTATATATTTTGGGGTTTTTGAAAAGAGTAAAATTTCCTAAATTTTGATATATTACTTGTTAACCTTTCAGCCTTCTTGGTACATCGTAGAGTTCATACACCTCCCGGTTTGTTCTTCTCCTCCATTCTTCCTCTGTCTTTACTCCTCCTAAGATACTTCTCAACGTTTTCCGCTCAAACAAAAATATATAAATAATTAAAATTGCAATCATATTAGTAGGTATATTATTTTAAAAGTCTCGTTGCTGAAACGCTTAAAAATGATCGATTTAGTGATCTCATGGAAAAAATGATATTAATATTAAGATTAATTTTATTTTATTGATACTGATGGTATGAGAAATTCAAATGTGTGCCCATAGCACCTCTTGACTGGAACGTAATTTAGTATAAGAATGGAATATGTATTTCAAGTGGATCAACGGCCATACACAGATTGAAGTCACTTGCATAATTTTGGTTGGACAGCTACAAGCATCCTACGATGATTAAGTGTCTATGATGAGATAGCGAAATTTGATTACTGTTCAATTGGCGAAAGAACAGTAGATTTCGGCAGCCGAATGAAAGCTTTTAGTTGGTCTTCTGTAAGTTGTTCACGAAAATTTGATTGAGGCTTTATAGAATATGATATGACTGGTTCACCATATTATTTTTGATGAACACGTTTCCTTCCCCTCTTCGTATGTCCACCGTACACACGTTAAGTAATTCAAAACCTTGATCCACTATAAAGGGAAGGTCCTCCCCATCCTAGGTTACAATGAATTCTATTGATACACCATCATGGTTACCATCGTAAATCCAATGTAGCCCACATTTTCCACTAAACAGTTGGTCCGCCTCTTAGTTTTCCTAAACAGCGTGTAGAAGCACAAAGCGCTGGGCAGCGATGCTGGCGTTCATTTAGCCTTCTGTAGTTCTTAATCAACACCTACACTTGATCTTTCCTTTATAACACAACTGCGACAATTCGCGAATCGTTTCAGTTATCATGACGATTCAGGTGACTCCTGCTGCATTCTTAGACACACGGTAGAGCACATGCAAAACTGGGCATCTTTAAAGTTCGATTGTTTTCTATGGCGCTTGAAATTATTATTCCTTCATTTATCATCTCTCCAATTTTCAGAGACAATACATATAATACTGAGAGACTCCTATTTGACTATTTCAGTACGGCCACTGTCTTGGCACTTATACATTCACTTTTCTGTATACACCCCATTCTCACGATGGTTAGTAACAAATTGTGTGAGGTGGATGTCAATTGTGTCCTGATTCATGATACCGTAAATATGCCCAACTTGGAACTTGGGGTTGAATAAAAATTGTGTGTAGTGCACCAAATATTTTTTTACAATCAATTTTATTACGGAAATCCCCAAATACCTGCAACTTTTATTCCATCGACAAGTTGTAGGTTTCTGCATTAAATAAAACATGTAGCCCACCATTTTATGGTCAGACAGTTCCCTATTTTTGCGTAATGATGTACCTAAGGGATTTTCTCTATTTAAGAGCTTCTACCGCAACGTGTCATCGCTATAGTTACAACACCTTTCGCGATGTTCCAAATTAGGTACAATATAGGTACGTTTCCCCCCCAAAAAAATGTTATGCCCTTGTACAAGAGTGTTTCCCTTTTTCTATAGTAGACGTTCTACTAGTGTAACTCTTTATGTCTTAGCTAGCACGAAGATGTCATCATTGCTTACTAAAGGGAATTCTCTGCGGCAGTTTCCTTTCAAGCCTACCTACTAATGAGGATTAGTAAGTTTTGTGGTTTTCTTCAAAGTTCACGGGCTTACGGAATGTAATTCTGAGCGACTGCCATAAGCTACCTTCGTTTCCTTTCCCACTTGAAGCTTTGAAACCAGTTTATCTGCTTTCTCGACTATTCGATTAGCGTAAGGGATGAAGTTCAGTATAATGTTATTGAGGGAGATTGAGTAAAGTTCGTGAGTGGCGGTTGCTTACAAGTAGATAGGTATGTGGGAAAGGGAAAAGAATACATACAAAGACCTTCTAGAAAGATGTTAGATGGAATAGCATAAAAGCGAAAAGGATTTCTTGATTTTGGAAACGAAATTTCGAATGATCTCGTCACCACCCTTCAACAACAGAAACTGTAGGGCTGCCAGTGCCAATACATTTTCCTAATATCACTTTTTCGCCTTTTTCCACTACTGCAAGCAATCCGTTTAATCTTTCAGGTATATTTTGCGAAAATAATTGTGGGACTCGTAAAGAAAACTAATCAACGAAAACATAATAAAGTAGTAATCTTTATATGTATACGTTAGACGTTACTAAACAAAGGCACATCCAGACGTTAAAAGTATAAAAGGCCGAAAACCCACGGAGGGGTAATTAGTGTTGCGTGACCGCCAAGTGATTAAAACATAAATTACTGCTAGAAGGAAATTATTTTTGACGTGTTTGCCTCAGGGGTTGATTGCACGCCCGCTAGTAGTCTTGAATAGATCAATCGAATCATAAAAAGTAATTAGTTTGAAAGTATTAAAAGTTGGCAAAGGTATACACATACATATATAACGCCCTCTAGAGCGACTGTACTGTTATTAATAGTATTGTTTGTATTAACCATCTGGAATTTTACAAGTAAGTAAATTCGAAAAGGTGTTTATGGCTTGATGTGGACAAGATTCCTAACTGTTACCAAAATAATTATTAACGTTATAAAATTAACACGCACGGACATTTTATTTCCATCATTAACATGTATTAGCATAAACCCAGAATTTATAAATAGAAAACAAAGTCACACTCCCGAAATCACACCTATAAAAGATTAATTTACATGCGTAATGACCAAAAATGTTATGTATTAACTTGATCAACATCAACATGAAATATCAGTGAACGCGTAAATTCCAGTCGACCGGCTCGTTAAACCAAATACACTTTGTATATATCTTAACAAACAATTACGTGTCGTGCTAATAAGCGGGTTCATATTATTCGTGTCAAAAATAAGACGCCGCCGCTGTTGTTGAAATTACGTTTAATAACGGACAGATGGTTAAATATGAAAGTTTATTTTATGTAAAAATTTTATGTGTACACTTTCGAACCAAAATATTTATATACATTTCTGTGGGTATCCGTAACGTAATTTTATTATAGATATGCTGCTACAAATAAAAAAAGTCAAATATTTATACGGAAAGAAAAATGATTATTGGCTTGATGTGGTGTTTAGCAGCTGGCTTCCGACAACACGTTTTCATTTGATTTGTTGCATGAATACGATTATCATCAGTTCTGTCTTTTAATGGGAAGCTTTTCTCTGCTTAACTAGGTATCGATCAACTCACATTCGCAAATAATTGCACCCCTTTTCTTAATTAGGGACGAAAATTGTACTTTTGGGCCTTTTTTGAGATATGATTTGCAAGATGATTAATGAATTCGAATTCAACCGAATTCAACGGATTCAACTCGTTTCATGAAATCATAAAAGGACCTGAAAAGTGACGCTCAAATCTTGCAATTATTCATCTCGAGGTTTTCAGAACATGGTCATATTTCGATTTTAATTAATTTTTCATCAAAGGACATTTTTTTGCACATTAGCAATTCCAAGCAAAGGCAAAACCTTTGGCCTTAAAACAAAATATCCTTTGCTTTTTCGCTTTCCTCCTTCCCATCGTTCAAGTACTTAACGTTTCAATTGAAAATCGGAGAAATACGTTAGATTATTGAATTAGACCAGATTTTAAATTAAAGGAATTCAACTTTTTGCATTCAGTGAGAAATGTGCTCACAAGAAGTTTTTTTAATGGTTACCTACTACATTTTGGGCAATGAAAAGTGCCGCTTCAGCGCCCGCATTAGCTGTATTTCGTATTGTTTTAGGCAGAGGTTCTTACGTAGAATCGTCCAGATGGTCGAACACAAACCCAATTGCTGCGATCAGTGAAGCACGGACATTTCGCGATCTTCATTAACACTGGCGGATACTGCAGCAATATTCTTCTCGATACGGACTCTACGGATACGGGTTGATGAAATGATCTTCAATAGAGTAAAACTGGTTGCGAAATTTGGTTACAGCCTACTCGCTGGGTCGATTATGACGACCATAAAATGGACGTAACTTGCGAAACACAACATAACTTAACCAAATAGCAAAAAAAATCACCTGTTAGTTACCGAACGAAATATAAGGTCCTAAGGTCCGGGGGTTACAATTTTTGCTGCGATAGTTCAGCAGTTTCCAACAAGGTTTTGTTTTCGCAATCTAGATGCCCAGTACATAAAATCACAGGGCAGGGGTAAGTCAAATTTGAAAAATTGTCTCCCATTTTGCTGCAGTAAAAAATATAGAACCTCCCTTAACATAGTTAAATGGATTTGTTTAGTTAAGTAAATAAATGCTTCAAATTCGAAATATGGGTAGCAGTTTTTCTTTATAAGTACCTATTATATAAATTATATAATATAAAAAGTATTGGACATGTGGTTTCAACAGGACGGTGCCACATTCCACCGCAAAATTTTTAATGGGGGTACGCGAAGTCTCTCGTCTATAGGGACAAGCCAACCACGATTTCTGCCTTGGAAGACAACATTATATGTGTCAATGGTGAGATACCGGTCGAAATGTTGAGAAAAAGTGTGCCAAAATTGGACGTTCAGAATGGACCACCTGATGCGTAGTCGTGGGCAACATTTGCATGAAACAATTTTTAAAAAGTAAATGGCAGTCGTTGATTTATCGATCCAAATAAATTTTTCATTCAGTTTTAGACTTTTTCTGTTTTTTTCAATTTTCAAAAACCAAACGCTTAAAAAATCACCCTTCATAAAACAAGCGATTTTTAAACTTTATTTATTTCCCTAGAAAAGAGTTTAAACTTAATTTTTTTAACAAATAAAGTATTTTTGCTAGGGTCTTGAAATACCAGAATGTGTCTCCATGTTCACGGTCCCCCACTTAGCAATTGATAAATTCGAATAAATTGCATTTGACTGTATTTCGTTTGTACTTGAATGTTCCTCACATTTTTTCGTTTGTAGGTATCTTAAATGATAACGAATTATTAGAAATTGAAGAGAAGGGAGTAGACATCTTATTTGTTGGGGTAAGTCATCATTACTAGAGCGCTGAAGCTTTTTGCGGTAGACAGCCTATACTTTAAATGTGTACCAAACAATCTTTAAATGTTTGTGTCTCCCCAACGAATTACTCCCCGAAGAGCTGTTTTAACAACTGAAATGTTAATAACTTTTCTTCAAGTATGTCTTTGGTTGTGCCTAATCATTATTTTGGCCTAACGCTTTATTTTACACATTGCAAATTTATATCTATACCACCTCCAACCTTAACTACACAAAAACTGCGTAAATATTGGTGTACAAACACGCAATTGAGCACGCATGTCTTAATTTTAAAAAAAAACCTTATTGGGGGTGCTGCGTGTCAGCAGTCCCCTTACCTTAAATTTGAAATATCTGATCAGGTATGTAGCTACAAATAGAAACGAGAATAAACAAAGAACAATCAAATGGACGTAGTGTTCTTGCGCCTGACCTGGGAGGAGGGGGAGGCTACCATGTATCGAATATGCCTGGCTCCTTGTTGTCTTCAATTCTTACTAATTCGTTAGCATTTGAAGCACTGAAAATTTATTACTTAATAAGTGGAGGGTGAGGGGGTGTAGACATAGAGCTCAAGATATTATTACTGTTATTAATATAAAAGCCAACATATGGATACACTCTTTATGGTAGAATTTGCCACCATATTTTTGCAAGTAAAGATTTGACAAAAGCAACTCCATTTCAATATCTTTAGTTAGTAACTAAGGGAGAGATGGTATTATTATTATATGTACTTCGATTGTTATCGATACTCAGGCCAAGCCTGGTTAACTAATCGCACGGATCGAAATCAAGTTACGATTAGTCCTACTAATACATATATCTATACAATATAAATTTGAAGTTGCTGTTAAAAAGTGAACATACTAAATACTATACACATATTATGTTCATTAAATTAAATGACGTTGATAAAACCAACGCTGATCACATTTTAGATAATGTATTTGTTTGAGAAGCCTCGGTGTATTTGATCCCAATTTGTAAAAGCCACGTCCCGTCGACCCTCTTTCCGCGAAGGCATTAACATGAACGCAGCGTCGCGCATCAATAACAAAAAGAGACCCTATATTCCTAGGTTTCTCCGTTGGCGTCACTTATTCGTGACTTAGTGACTTTTTATAGAAAAGAAAAAAATGAACATAATATGTATGTTTTGAAAAAGTGTTATGATTATTGTGTAAGCGTTTTTTGTTGTTTAGCTCGACGCATAGGTTGCACTCGAGTGGGTAATGTGTTGTTTGTGTTTTGTGTTAATTGCGAATTCTGATACTGTGAGTATATTGTGTGTTTACGTTTGAGTACATGAGAACGAGTCAGAGGTGTTACATGAGTGATTGTTGAAGTGTTGTGTGTTGGTAATGGACTTTCTATAATGTTATGTTGTGTATGCAACAGAGTTTCAATTTGTGAAGGGAGGATTGAGTGTTGTGTTTCATTTTGTGTTTGAATGGTATTAGTTGAAAGTGTGTGATGTGGTTCTGAGTGATGTGCAGTATCTTCCGTTATGTTTAGAAATTTTCTAACTACGTGGCAAGTGTTGATAATGACTGCCTTTTGTAATTGTATGTATATGTTCTTATCTAACCCTAAAATGTGCAAACTGTGATGTATTGTTTTTGGTATAACTCCGGTTGCACTAAGAACAATGGGTACTGTAAGAGCAGTTCCCATTCTCCATTGCGTTTTAAGTTCCTGAGCTATATCAGTGTATTTGCGATGTTTCTCTGCGTGTGTATTGGCTAAATTGTTTGTGTTGGGAACGGCAATATCTATTATGTATATAATTTTTTGTGTTTTATCTATAAGTGTTATATCTGGCCTATTGTTATATACAGTTTTATCTGTGAGTAGTGTCCTATCCCAATATAGTTTGTGTGTGGTGTTTTCAAGTACAACTTGCGGTGTATATTTGTAATAGGGTGTGTTATCAGTAGAAAGGTTATGTTTTGTGGCAAGTTTTTGGTGTATTATCTTAGCTACCTGATCGTGTCTGTGTTTGTATTCTGTTTGTGCTAGACGTGTACATGCTGATATAATGTGTTGTATGGTTTCTGGTCTTTGCGAACATTGTCTACAAAGATCATGTGTAATTGTCCTATCTTTAATTATGTGTTTTCTGTAATTTCGTGTGTAAATGACCTGATCTTGTATGGCAAACATGAAACCCTCTGACTCTGGGAAAATATCACATTTGGTTAACCAAGCATGCGTTGCTATAATATCAACACAGTCTTCGTTAATCTCCTGTGGATATCGTCCGTGTAAAGTCTTTTGTGTCCAAGTTTGTATGTTATGTGTGATGTACGTATCTCTACTCATTGGTGGTGTGATGTTTCTATTACTCATATTTAAGGGTGTGTAAGATTTGTCTGCAAGTGTGACTGTTTTGTGTAGCGCTGAAATGTGTGATTTGTTATAAAAGTATTCTCGTAGTTTGTGTATTTGTGTTTGGTGTAACAGGGCTATGTCTGTTAAGCCTCTACCTCCTCGTGAACGAGGAAGGTATAGTCTTACTGTTGAGGCGTGTGGATGATGTATTCGGTATTTAGTGAGTAATGTACGTGTGTTTCGCTGTACCTGTTCTAAATCTGTATTGGTCCACTTTATTATTCCAAAGGAATAAGTAAGGGCCGGCGTAACGTATGTGTTAATAGCTTTGACAGTGTTTCTACCGTGTAGTTGTGTTTTAAGTATACTGCGTAATCTGTGTAAATATTGTGTGATTAGATTTCGTTTTATTTGTGTATGTTTTATGTGTGTGTTTTGCTGAAAACCAAGATACTTGTAAGTTTCATTCTCGTCCATGGATCTTATATGGTCACCATATATTATTATTATTATTATTATTATTCTGGGGGTGGTCCCCATAGGTTCCCGCACTGCGACCTTTTGGTCTATTGTGCTCCCCGGTGTTGTCTACCCTTCAAGAATACCTGTATCTTTCACAAAGTCCAGGATTTTAGTAGGGCGAATCTTCGTTACTTCCTCTTGTGTAATTTTTTCATTTCCAAGTAGGAGTTCCCTTGCCTTTATGAATGCCTCACATTGGCAAATGACGTTTCATCTGCCACAACCCCTGCATGTCGGGCTTTCAGTCAGCCCCATGTTGTGCAGGTGTTTGTTCATGCGACAGTGGCCAGTGACCATTTCTGTCGCAAGTTTTATCTTCGTCCTGCTTAACTTTAAGATGGACGTAGCTAGGTCCCCGTTTGGGGTTTCCAGGAAGATCTTGGAATGACTCTGTCCGGGGATTTTCGACCAATGTCTGCAATTCTCTTTCGTGAGTATTGCTTGAATCTCCGTTTTGACTGTGTTATAAGTAATCCCACAAGCCGGTTCGGGTCCTATGAGTGGTTTTGCGCTTGCCATTCTCGCAAGCTCGTCAGCAACCTGGTTACCTGCGGTTCCCGCATGCCCAGGTGCCCACACTAGTGTGACTGAGTTGCACTTACCTAGTGCGTTTAGCATTTGTGTGCATTCAAGGACTAGCCCTGAATTTACCACATATGAGTCTATAGAGAACTTGCACATGTCTTGAATATTAATAAATCTGGTATATAATGTAAGTAACAACTTCATAGAGAGCTGTTGTTAATTATTTCAATTTAAAACTTTATATTTATTGAGATATTAAGGGTTGAAAATATAAGAAGGGGAACAGCATATCACGTGCGCGGATACACTCCAACGGTTGGTCCACGTCACACGATCTGAAATGTCACAAATCAGCTGGCGCGAAGCCACAGTATACGTCATTCGTAAGACGGCGAAAACTGTCGAAACCATTATAACGTCGAGAAGTACTACTTTTCATCGCGCGCCTCCTGTGTTTAATACAGAATACAGACAAGCCATGAAAAGTAACTTCTCCGCCAAATAAAATACCTATGCTATTTTTCTTCAAACTTCCGCAAATTTACCCAAAACATTTATTTTAAATGGTTTTAAGGGATATTATTAACGGCGTTCGTTAATTATTTACAATGGAATCAGGTTATATAAAAGCAAATCCAATAATTTGCCAAAATGTTATCTAATCGAATAAAATGTTGAGCATTTTACATGTCTCTCTACGCATAATTTTACACCATAAATTTCGTAACTTTTCTATGGAGTAAACATATTTTATCTGGCGTTTTAACTGTTGTATTTGTACACAAAAGTATCACACAGTATTTGTAAGGCATTTTTCTAACAGAGCGACAGGGCTAGTAACTGCAATGGCTAAAAACAATATCGTTCCAATGCATTTTCTTTACGCGCTTGACAAATTGAGTCGTGTGACGTCACACCCAAAAGCGCGCGTTCTAGCAGCGTTTCGGCGTAAATTCAAATCGTTAAATTCAATCAAAATTTTCACCAGTTTTTTGGAAGCTCATATGGGAATGTCATATATCAAAATTCTTGTAATTTTTTGTACTTTTTTTTAATGCAATAAACAAAAACACGTGCAAGTTCTCCATTGCTGCAATCGCTGCTTTGCTGTCTGTCACTATAAAGATTTTCCTTTTAATAAGGTTCTCTTTTAATAGTTGAGCAGCCGCCGTCAGGATTGCATATACCTCGGCTTGGAATACGGTCGCTTGTTGTCCTAGGCTTACAGAAATTCTGCAGCCCCGTCCATTGCTCCCGTAGACTCCAGAGCCAGTGCCCTTTGTGGTTTTCGAGCCGTCTGTGTAATACACGATTCCATTCAGCTTCGCTTTACTGGAATTGCTCTCCCAGTCTTGCCGAGTGGGGATTGTTGTCTTAAACAGTTTGATGGGACAAACTGTTTTGGGTATCCTCTCAGTATTCATACTAAGGGTTTTGTCTTTGGAGATTTCGTCAAAATGAGCGAGTGCCCCGTCCTTGACGATCCCTCCTCGCCGTTAACTCTCAGCCGGTATGCCCCTCTGAGCGCCTCTGCCCTAATTGGTAGGTTTAGCGGCGGTAAGTTCAGGAGGGTCTCCATAGCTGCCGTAGGGGTGGTTATCATTGCCCCCGTGATTCCAAGGCAAGCCCTACGCTGCACCTTGCTAAGTTTCTGTATGTTCGTCTGGGTGGAGGTTTTATGCCACCACACCAGTGAGCCATACGTAATGATCGGTCTGATCATTTTGGTGTATATCCAGTGGGTCATCATTGGAGATAAGCCCCACTTGCTTCCGAACGCTCGCCTGCAAGCCCACAAGGACTTTGTGGCTTTGTTCGCTGTCTTCTCTAGGTGCGGTTTGAAGGTTAGCCCTTGGTCAAGCGTTATTCCCAAGTATTTGCCTTCTCCCACAACCTTCACCTTGGTGCCATACATTGCTATGTACTTTAGCTTTGTCGGCCCTTTTCTTCGTGAGAAGAGAATGAGGTTCGTTTTTGTTGGATTAACCGACAGACCCTCTTCTCCGCACCATGCTTCCACTAGATTTAAAGCTCCCTGCATCACAACTGATACGGTCTCTTCAAATCTGCCGCGTACCACAATAGCTATGTCATCGGAATAGCCAACCGTGGTGTAACCAGCCTCGCTTAGTCGCCTCAGCAGTCCGTCCACTACCAGGCACCACAATAAAGGAGAGAGAACTCCGCCCTTGTGGACATCCTCGTGCGCCCCTGACCACTACAGAGTCGTTATTAAGCGAGGCTATAACGTTCCTATGTTTTAGCATGGTATGTATCCACCTGCACACGGTAGGTTGTACCCCCTTGCTTTCCATAGCTGTTTTAATTGATTCTAGAGAGGTATTATCGAACGCCCCCTCTATGTCTATAAACGCCCCTAGAGCGACCTCCTTACAGGAGATCGCCCTTTCGGCTATGTCCACTACTCTGTGGATGGCGAGCTCACATGATCTACCTGGTTGATAGGCACATTGGTATTTACTGATGGGCTCAAGTCCCAGCACCAAGGGAGAGATGGTAATATCTGTAACATTTCCTTTGCTCTATTTTCTACCCAATTTGGCCCAGTAGCTTTTGGAATGTGTTCTCGTTGTAGCTTTACAATGTTAGAACTCTTGTCTAGTTTAAAATCAACCATCTACACAGACTTTTATAGTCATACAATTGCAAGATTGCGAACCTAACCTACTATTGTACGGTGCTAGATCGAGGCGGAAATAGCCTTTCGATATCGATTAAAATTCTTCCGCGTTGGTCCAAAATTTTCAATAATTTGAACCACACTAAGTCTCAAAAATATCTTCCAACTTTTTTTTTCTAACTTTTGAAAACAGTAAATTCGCATCCCTTGCCCTGCCTGGCACAATTGAAGAAAAACAGACATATTAGTCTTCAAAATTTGATGAAATTCCACATTGTTAAAAATCTTCTCACCATATGAAACAACTAAACTTGCCGTCTAATCACGGTCATGAAATCAAAGATTTTAATTTTTTCTCTTCCCCTTTATGGATTTTGGATACGACGACCTAATCCGCCAACGGAGGATGAGAAGAAAAGTGAAATATTATATTCATAAATAAACCTTTACATCAGTGCCAACATCCGCTAAATACCATATTTGCTTCTTTAATTTTGAGAAGAAGAAGATTTTCTTTCCATCTCTTTTTCAATCATTTTGAATACTTAAATTTTCCAATTATCATTTAAGCATATTAAATTCTCTGCAAAGAACGAAAACTTTATTTGCAAAGTTCTTACAGAAATTCTGACGTGGTGTCAAAATACAGAAGAATTCCCTCCTAATTGGAAAACACAGAGTGTACCACGTTTCTCGAACGAAAACTGAGTGATGGACAAGAATTCACATATCTATTACTTTCCCATGTGGGTTTTCGATTCTCACCATCCATTTTGCTCGACCAAACCTGTTAATCTTAATTCTGTAATTAGTCCAATTTCAGGATTAATTTATTTGTCTATAAGATCTCTTCATAAATGATTTTATTATTGTTCAATCTCATCGCTTCTTTCCAAATTTATCCATTTTGTGAATTTCTCGATCACTTTCGCCCAAAATATTAGGTATCTACAATAAAAAGTATTCGATATTTATAACATTAAAGTTGATCGTTTTAATTTATTTTAAAATGTGTCTCACAATTAAAATAAAAGATTGTTAAATTGCTTTAATTGCAAGTGTTTAGATTTAATTATAAAACACTATTAAAGCGAATTAAGGATCTTGATTCAGTACGAAGTCCACTCTTTTAATCCGTACGTTCATCTCTCTTTAGCAAATAGTCGTCGACAAGTCACTTGGAATTAACAATTTACCTCTTGTTCACACCACCGTCGACGACTAAGACAATGCTCTTACCTGGCCCTAGACATCGATCCAAATTCTGGACAAAGAAACATCTGGGATATTGTCTCTTACCACACACGAGGGTTAAATTAATAAATGCGCACGACATTCATTAATTAAGTGGCGGAATAAAAAATCGCAACGTAATTTTAAGTAAATGGAAAATGGGTCACCTCGACTTCGGTAAATTAAGGAATCAATAGATCGTGCGCCAATAAATGGAAAGTAATTTATTCTTATAAAGACAAACAGATTAATAAGAAGCGTTAATTGAAGCGAACTCGTAATTAAATTAGACTTATTAGACGTGTTTGTGTTGTAGATCATCTGAACGCGCATTTCTCTTATTTGAGGACAAATATTGGACGTCTCTGTTAATTATTAGTGTTTTCCTTTAGTGTTGATAGTTAGTTATTTTATCTGGATTCCAATTAAATATCGTCTTACTCTTTTTGTTTCCTTTTCATGTATGATTGGTTTTTAATTGAGTACGTTTTAGTCGGAGAGGGCGCTTCGACAATTAGTCCCGTAGATAATAAATACTAATTTGCGAGTGTGCATTGGCGAGTCTTCGGAAGAATATTGCTAATGCCATTGATGAAAGCAATCTCTTGGGTCCGGATGTGACGTCACGAACCTACACAATTACGTCACACACAAATAGACATAGATATCTATTAGCAGGGCAAATATGTGACCGCGTCTGATCGTGAAAACTTGTGATTGAGTTATATACCTTCCCGAAGCAATGATACAGTCATTGATTATAGCCATATCAATTCCCACAACACACAGTACTGAAGCCAAATAAATTATATCCTGTCGCCTCGTACGCCAAGGAACAAAAATTATGTATCTCAATTATAGTTTAATAACTTTTGTATAATCTAAGCCACGAGAGGCCAATTTAATTTCGTTCGATTCTTAAAACCTTCAGATATCGTTTCATTGCTATTTTATCGAAACTCGCTGTATCACTTGAAATTTTGAGAGCACAATGCAGTTTTTGAAAAAATACAAGCCTGTACCTACATAATTTGATACTTTGTGTACTGTAGAAATAATAAAGTTAATATAGAAGGTTGATACAATTTTTGACAATTATACACGAACATATACTACTATTGTACATGATGAAGAGTTTCTATTACATTTTGCAAGGGCAGTTCCAATTCTTGAAACTGGAACCCGAACTATTCTGGCTGTTCAATTACACAACGCTAAAAACACCAAAAACCACAAGAAAGTTTATTAAATCGGTCACGTTTCAACAGCTGTCATCATCGGCGAAATACTAAAGCCAAATTACAAAATTGAGGTAATTATACTACAAAGTGTGGGTGTTGGCTTATGCAGACGACGTGGTAGTGATGGCGGACAGTGAGGAAGAGATGAGGGAATTAATTGGAGTGACGAAGGGATACCTAGAGTGGAGGGGCTTGAGCGCGAATGTGAAAAAGACAAAGGTGATGGTATTTAAAAAGAGAGGAGGGAGGAGTGTGGTGGTGGGGGGAAGAGGTGATAGAAAGTGTGGATGAGTGGAAATATGTAGGGTATGTTTTACGGTACGACAATATCAGGGAATTGGCAAATAAGAGAAATAGACTAGTGGGAAAGGTGTGGGGAGTGGGGGAAAGAGTATTTGAGAAGGATATGGAGAAGAGGAAAAGAGTGTGATGGGGTACGGAGCGGAGATATGGGGATGGAAGGAGTGGGAGAAAATGGGAAAAATACAGGAAAAGTACTGGAGTTGGATAGAGAGGCGCTAGGGTATATCGTGGGGGAGGAGACGAAAGCGAAAAAAATAAGGATCCAAGCAGGAAAGAGAGCAGTGAAATATGATCAAGAAAAGAGAGGAAATTATTGGGGTAAATGAGTATATGAAATAGATAAGAAAAGAACGGATAAGGTATGGGCAAGAGGAGAGGAGGTTGTTTTATGAGAGAGTGGGATATGCGAGGGAGGAAATAGAAAGGAGAAGAGAGGAAGGAAGGGATATGGTAGGGGAATTAGTAACAAGAGATAAAAATGTCCAAGGCCAGGAAAGGAGAGAGAGGATAGCAGAGGGAAGATGTGGGATACATATGTATATGGAGATAATGGTGAAAGGCAAGGCCGTTATATATTGGGTGACATGGGTTTAAAGGGAAAAGAATGGTGGCAAGGTTCAGGTGCGGGAACGAAAAAACGAAAACAGATACTGGTGGGAGGATGAGAAAAGGATGTGTAGAATGTGTGGGGAAGGGAGGGAAAATATATGGCACATGATGAGGGAATGTGAGGAGCTAAGGGAAGAGGAGAGAGAAAGAAAGGTGATTTTGGGAGGAAATGGGTGCAGTGGATGAAGGGGGTGCTGGAGAGAAGGGGACAAGAGTAGGAAGTTTTTATTTTTTGTAAATGTACCTAGTTTTTTAGTAGAATAAGAATCTTTTGTTTAAAATGTAAATTTATGACAAAATAAAGGGATACAATACAATACTACAAAGTGAAAATAGCATAACTAGTTATAGTAAACGTTCTTATAAGCCCAAAGGACTTGAATCAGAACTCAGAACTTTCAAGCAATGAAGAGTCTATGAGTAATCTTAGCGTCTTTTTGAATATATGGAAATGCCAAGTAAGCGTTAAATATGGAAACATACATTCTATGGTTCCAGTTTGGAGTATGCCGTACCTCCTCCAGACTTATGAACAACAATGGATCAATAGATTCTTTCTCCATTTTTATTTTTGATATTTCGTATGCATATTTATTGTCTGGTCAGTCCAAGGTCTGTCCACAATTCAACATTTCTTATCTGGCCATGTAGATTGTTATTAATGATGGATTTTGCGACGATGCGTATACCTCGACCACGTGGGTACTTTTCATTTAAAGATCCTATTGTGAATTGGTTAGCTTGGATTTTTGCAGTTCCGATGAAGGTCTGTTTTGTGTAATTCAGTAATCGCTCCGAACCAAACCAGGACTTTGTACTACTCTTGTACTGCTCTTTCTTTGATCTTTCAACTTCTGTGGTAAAGGGTAAATGTTACAGAACAAATCATCTTCCAATTGCAGATGCTGAGAAAGTATCTTTTTTTCTTTGGTTGACCAATACACTCTTCTAATACGAAGAATATTTAGGTTCATAGCATACAGTGCCACAATGAGTGGTCCTCAAGAATATTGTCGATAGTTTGAATGTTATGGAAATTGGCGCTGTGCAATGTTGCTTTATATTTATTTTCTGCGTAATTTTCTTTAGTAGAAGTCTCTCCAAGTTTCTAAACAGGGTCGTGTGCCAATAACCCTTCCATTTCCAGTTCAGAGCCAACCTCGTCCAAATTTCGACTAACTCTTCAAGGCACGTTGACCGCAAGATGAGGCAAATACGCTGTTAGAATGTTCCTTAACATTCTCTAACAAAACTGTGTTTATTGGCTTTCGCGCTGACTTTCAAGAATTACTACTCTTAGACAAATGTTGTAAGGGCAAGATGACGAAAATCCTTTTTCCAATTTCTAACATGTAACATAGGATTTTCACCATCTAAAAAAATAAAGACTCTCGCACTTGTATGGAGGGTGGTAGGCATAATTCGTACTGTAACTAGGGCGTTCTTTGGAGTGGATGAAGATGATTATGATTGACTACATAAGGAGATAGTACAGTTGTTATTAGCACCGCTATCTACAAACGTACCATACAAAATTGCTGAAAGCAGAAAGAAAATTGTCACATTTCGACCATAAGTTTCTAGAAAACTTGGATACAATGTTCGTCCTTATACGAGTAGTTCTGACTGTGCTTCGTTTGAGTTTTATCTCTCTCTACGTTGGAGAAATTGTGACGATGATGTTAATTTCATTTAAACGAAGTACTAAAATTTTTGTGGTTGTCAAAAGTCTTTGCAAAGCTATAGAAGTATCATTAAGGTCTTGGAGACTGTCATGTCAAGGAAACAAGAAATAATACTGTTCCTAGTAAGTAGCTTTGGAATTAACCAAGTTTAAATCTTCACGATTTTGGTTTTTTTTGGTTTAAGAAACACATTGCTTGTCTAACATTGGTACCTGGAATGCAGTTCACATTCACTTGGGTCAGATATATACTTGAGACCCTAAAGGTTTCATATAAATGAGTGAATTTTTATTTGAACATGGATACCGATTCTTTACATTTCCCGAATGCCTGTATAGTAAAGAGAGTAAGGGTGAAAGCGCTATTCAGCTATGCTCGTTTTGACGAATTTCCTTATTTTCTCAAATCCTGTTATAACATGGATGAAACCTGACTATTTTTCACTAAGCAAACAATGTGCATACACGCAAATCGCGTATTGGATTGAACATAATTCGCAATTTGAAATGTTTTAATAGTCTCTTTATTCGTTCAATTTGGCCCCAAAAAAAATTTACAAAGGCATAAATTCTCTTCAAATAAAGACACAGATCATGGAGTGTCGGTTTAGAAGGCAAGAGGAGGAATAATTTCTTTTAAGAGGTTTAAGAGGAGTTCAAATAGTTCTGAAGCAAATTATCAAGCCATGGACCACAAGAAAGAGAAATCGAAGAACAGGTTGCAAAGGAAAATACAACTGCAGAGAAGAAGTAGATGGTATACAGAGGTTGCAACAAAGGGAAAATTCAACAGAAGGGCAGAGTAAACCATTAGAAACAAACTACACCGAATCTTTTTATTTGATTTTTATTCAGTTCTATTAGATTTCGCCTAGTCAGTGTTCGGATCGCATTTGGTTTTGCTGTAACAAATTTTTTCGAAAAATTAATGATACCAACTTAAAATCTAAACTGCCCAAATGAGTAAGCAACAGTCAAAAGATCTTTCTGGAGAAAATCAGTCCTATTTTCAAAATTCTGTTGCAAACATACGTAGAACAAAGCAGATTGTTCTTTAACTTATGAAGAAATATATTAAAAATAATCGAATTTTATATTAATTTCACAAAATATCCGGAAAAAAAACAGTCTCAATGACCCCTAAGATTTTGGGTAAGTTCCAAGGCCAGGCAAAGAGACTTCGAATGATATTCAGGCATAACAAATGGCGCGAGGTAATCCCGAGGATTCTGTAAGCGATTTCGGGAAACTCCTAAGGTCATAGTAAACAAACCACTTTTAGAAAGTTTATGTGTCTCTTTTGTTACGGTTCCGAAGCGCCATGACGTCAAGTGTCCATATTCTAAGATGTTAGGGTGAGTATCCTTTCTTTTTATTCAGTGGCCTCGAAAATGATCAAAGCTGTAGTGTTTTAGTGTTTACCAACTATTAATTAAAACGAATTAATTGGCATTGTTGGCTAATTAAAGAATTAATTGCACTTCCCCTTACGCCTAATTTTGGTATTAAATTCTTCATAATCTTCTGAATGTGTGTGATCTAATAATCTGAAATCTCAAAAAACAGCGTTTATTTAATAATATTTATCGTGTGTTATATACTCGTAGTTAAGTTAACCGTCAACCTTTCGAGAAAATAATGTGCCGTATTATTGATTGACAAAAAAACAAGTACTTGACCTGTATTATTACACAACGAAAGTAAATAGTTACCGTTTAGTAACCTTTATTTATGATAGTTTATTAAAATTATTGCCAAGTTTTCTACCGATACATTGACAGTAATAGTTCTGGCGCACGGTACGTTTTTATATGAAATAAATATCCCCAAAAATAGTTTTCATGCCAAATGATGAAACTGTTAATAATTCGTTAAAGTTACAGCTTGCGTTCATTGAAATTTAAACAATAACTGTGCGACGATTGTAAGAAAAGGAAACCCTAAAGGAATAAGCAAAGAGGACAGTTCCCATGTCGATCGAATAGGAAAGACAGGGTTGCAAAAACTGGACACCTTTTGTTTTGAAGCTGCTCACTTGATCCCTTTACAAAGCAGAACTTGTAAGCTCGTTAAGCCAACGAAGACCCTAAGCCGCTTTGTCTTAAGGACGCGCATCAATCACGGCACCCGTTGGTGGTAGTTGCAAATTGCAGCTGACCCCTCGGACATATGTTAATTAATCTAGAAATTCGTGCGAGGGGTTTCTTGCGATATGATGAAAACGTTATAATAATGCTAAACATTTAAATCGAACTTTACTCTTTTTAGATTTATTTTAATTAATGAGTTTTCTACGGTATTATTTACGAAGCCTGCGAGAGAAATGAATTAATTCCGATTGTCGTCGTTGTAGAAAACGGCATTGTGACGTCACGGGTCCAGGAACCGGGGTGGTTGTAATCAAGCAGTTCATTAGTCACCGGGAAAGACCGATAGCCCTTGCTTACCAAGAGGTTTCACTAATTAAACACTGTCGTCAACTTAGAAACGTAGTTTCTTTATTTTATAGTACAAAATCTCTCTGTCCATTGATTAAAATGAAATTGCATCCTTACGGATCTTACTAATGGAAACTTTTAAAGATCTTTTCGATACAAATTGAAAAAAGGGGTTTATTAAAACTTTCCAAGATTACTATTTTCATTTGATGCAATAAACAGCATTCACACAATTAAATTTTAAAAATCTTAATATTAATTTTATCTCAACTTTTATGGTAATAAATAATTAATGTACGTGTATCACAAATACATACGATAAAGTTTTCAGCTGAAAATGTGGTCCAATGAAGTCTTTGGTAGGTGCTGAAATTTAACAGAAATCTTAAGTAATGCAAGAGAGCAAAAGCCTTGACATAAACGGATTGATTTTGACAAGATTACGTAAAAAAAGAGGTGATAGGTCTCTTCTGGTTACTTGATTCAAAAATATAACAACTTTGATTCAACTGCATTTTATATTGAAATTTTCCTTGTTTTCATTTGACAAATCTTCTACGTTATAGAACCAGAAAAAGTCGCATTAAATTCGTGTTGTAACTGCCATTAAATTTAGATTTTGAAGAAGGAAGACCTTATATCTAATTGACTGAATTTTGACATGTTCAAACCACCAAAAACTCGGGACGCCCCAGGAAATAGTACCTACTGATGTTCAAGGTAATGGTTACAGAAAAAAACCTTGCATACCACACAGTAGGACATACACCGTGAGTAGGACTCGCACTTCCTTGGGAATCAGATCCGCAACAATTTGCAGAAATTTACACGAGGAATAGTGAATGGGAAAAAAATTGTTTATCGTCGTGTATCGCACAGGTTAACAGACATTTAAAAGTAAGAACGTGTAAGAAACTTGATACATGTTGAGCTGATCGTCAACGAGTTATTTCTAAGATAGTAACAGCCGGTGATACACACATGCCTTTGATGCACCAATACTTTGTCAATATTGAGGAGTTTTATGAACTGTAACTGTAATACACAGGTTATGGGGCCAGAAGAAAAATTTTATCTAATATTCTATTTTGAAACTTCGGACGCCTTTGCAATGAACTCCACTAGAACCAAAAGAAAGCCATAAAAACACAACTTTGGTTCCACTGAAGAAGAAATGTAAGTGACTCGCAAATTTGGAGTTCCAAACTATATTTTACATCAGGCCCCATACACATTACTGACCTTAACGTTTAGAAGTGAGGTACTTAAATCGTTTTTAATGGAAATTGTATTTTTCAAGGCAATTTTGAAAAAAAATCATTTCTATATCAAAATAAAATTTGAAATTCAAATCAGGATGGTTTTACTGTTGATACTGGGTTATTTTGCAATCTCTCCTCCAAAGTATCGTACCCACTTCCATTGGACACACTGAATTTATACTTTGGCTTTGGAGTGACTTCATTCTTACTAAAATGGCAGATATCGGTTTTATTTGATGATAGGAGTTGTAGATAATAATCTGCATTCTTCAATTCATATGAATCTCGAATCGCAATTACCGCAGGGTAATATACTAGGCCCTATACAATTGGCTGTTATAAAACAATTATTTTTGATTTTGAAATTATCAATGATTACGGCTTCTACGAGTAATTGAAAGATCCAATTTGTGATCGTTGTAACTAAGAAAATTGATTGATAACAGTTTATTTTCATTATTCGCCTTACCCTTTAAACAAGAATTTTTGAGTGGGAGTAAGTGGAATATGTAACATACATATTCCACTTATTCCAAACATAATCCTTGTTCCGACAGAAATGTTAGTTTATCCATCAGATCCTACCATCCACAATAAAATTTTTTTAGGCGGCTATTACATAAATAGTTGTTTTACGTATCTTTTGAAAACCGTAAAGTATAACTTTTTTTTTGACATCTGTCATAAACAACTTTACGGCCGCATTTACTTTACAACCGCTTTTACTTTACTTTACGGCCGCTACAATCACTTTTACGGCCGCTACAATCACTCTGCAAGTGACATGTTGTCAGGTAACTGTCACTGTCAAAATTATGAAATTGATTTGTAAATGAAAGTTTATATCTTTTTGTGATAGTCGCCTAAAAAATGTTGTGTGCACCTCGGTTAAAAGTTCTTCTTTGGCCTCATCTGATTTGTTAGCCTCGGCTTTCGCCTCGGCTGCAATCATCAGATTCGGCCAAAAAAGATCACTTTTACAACCTTGATACACAAATAACTATTATTGTGCTTAGATAGTTGTCGTTTTTAAAAAATAATTAGCTGCCTGAAGAATTTATACAGATAACGTGATTATTTATTCGTCTAAGAAATTAAGGGAAAGTGTAATCAGGTTCAAGTAATTGTCATACTTATGCAATGTCAGTCCAAATTTAATTTCAGTATGTACTTTTATTTTGTTTATGAAAGTACAGCAGCGATATTCAAAATCTCCATCGAATACCTTAGGATCTTTTTAATTATCTTTATGTGCTTTTATAATTGTGAATTTGGTGGTAAATAACTTTTAGGGGGCGTAATTAGCTTATATTGTATATTTTTACGGCAACCTTTTCCCTTCATTTTTGTCCTATACAGGGTGGGCCAACGAAAAGGTAACGGACGGGTTTCTGGCTAGAAATTTTTTTCTTTTGAGAAATGTAAAAACACGTCAATTTTTATATCAAGGGGGACAACATTTGTCATGATTTTCAACCTGAAGTGATTTCATCCCTTAGCGATGTGATAACAACCCCTAAAATTTAAATAGGGATGATGGGGAAAGTTATACGTCATTTAAAAGGTCTTTCTTTTCTGAATTCAGTGCACTAGTTTTTTCTTAAGTTTTTTTATTTTTAACCAAAAAAATTAAAGTTGGAAAAATGGAAAATGAGAAAAGCGTTTGAGGCATTTAAAAACTAAAAATAGCGCAGACAGGTCAATTGTTTGTTTTTTAGAGAAGCTAGGTGCATTTACGGCCATTTGACAACATTGTTTCACCCCTTAGATACAGGGTAAACAACTCCCATTTATGCAAATTCAACCATAATTTAATAAATGTTCGAAGTGCCTGCTTTCAGCTACCATGCAATAATACAGATTTTGATTAAATCGTTCCCGTATATTTTGCATTCATGTAACTCCTCCAAAGATTCCGGCGCAGTGGAATAAACTTTACTCCTTACATGACCCCATAAAAAAACATCTAATAATATTAATAATAATAATTTTTGTTATTGATGCGCGACGCTGCGTTCATGTTAATGCCTTCGCGGAAAGAGGGTCGACGGGAGGTGGCTTTTACAAATTGGGATCAAATACACCGAGGCTTCTCAAACAAATACATTCTCTAAAATGTGATCAGCGTTGGTTTTATCAACGTCATTTAATTTAATGAACATAATATGTGTATAGTATTTAGTATGTTCACTTTTTAACAGCAACTTCAAATTTATATTGTATAGATATATGTATTAGTAGGACTAATCGTTACTTGATTTCGATCCGTGCGATTAGTTAACCAGGCTTGGCCTGAGTATCGATAACAATCGAAGTACATAATAATAATATATTTTTATTGCAGCGATCCTAGATATACAACTTGTCATAATACTATTGTTAATGTTAGATGATGATAATTCAGTTAAAAAATTCATCGAAACTATAATGGCTTCTATCAAGAAAAAAAACTCTTTGTTAAATTTTGGAAGGGTACAAATATTTTTCAGATGTGCTGGCAAATGGTTAAAGATTTTTACCCCGTAATAATTCGGTGAACATTGACCTATCTTACATTTACGAAATACCAGAATGGGGTGAGATTAGGAGATTACGGTGATACTGTACTCCTGAAATACTGCAAAATGTACGGGAAAGATTTAATCAAAATCGTATTATTGCATGCATGGAAGCTGAAGATAGGCACTTCGAACATTTATAAAACTAAGTTTGAATTTCCATAAACTGGTTTTATTAATTAGCACAAGAAAAAATTAACCCTTGGTTTTATTTAAAAATGTAAGGGTTGTTTACCCTGTACCTAAGGAGTGAAACAATGTTGTCAAATGGCAATAAAAGTACCTAGCAATTCACTTGTCCGCGCTTTTTAAAGTTTTTAAATGCCTCAAACGCTTTCCTCATTTTCACTTTTTGCAACTTCAATTTTTTTGTTACAAATTAAAAAAAACTAGTTCACTGAATTCAGAAAAGAAAGACCTTTCAAATGACGTATCATTTGTCCCATCAATCCTATTTAAATTTTAGGGGTTGTTCTCACAGCGCTAAGGGATGAAATCATTTCAGGTTGAAAATCATGACAAAAGTTGTCCCCGTTGACATAAAAATTGACGTGTTTTTGCATTTCTCAAGAAAAAATTGTTTCTAGCCAGAATCCTGTCTGTTATCTTTCCGTTGGCCCACCCTGTATATTAAACTTCTACTGACTATCATTCTTTAAGCTTTACGCTAAACACTTTAAATTTTGATACTTCCCAATTAATTTTTACTGGTCTTCCACTGAAATTTTTCTAGGCAATATAAATTGATATTACCTACTATTATTTACAAACTGGAAATATTTTGGACTTTCCGCTGCCAACTTCGCTTATTTCCTTTGACTTTGGGTGATGAAGGAGTTGAATTTTTTACGAAGATAAAATGAGTAAAAACAGTAAACGTTAACAAAACTTCATTTAACAATAAAGTATTATTTATAACTTAGTTCTTTTGTGTTACAGGTGCTGAGAGTGGCGGAGATGGTAAATGGTAAGTCTATTTTTCTTTATGTATGTAAGTTAATTCTTCTATTCGTAAGAATCTGTAATAGTATCGAAAAAAAAACATTGTGTTTTACGTATCAATACAATGCTAATTATGTGTTTTCTATGTGCAATTTGAAAAAGATATTTATCGAAGCGCGAATACATTAAGAATGATTTGAGCAACTTTACATCATAAGGTACTCACAGTTAAATCTAATTAAAAAAACTTAAATTCTTTTGATAATACCGCCCCCATCAATTGAAATTTGTTAAAATGGAAGTTGCTCGTTATATTCTTGTTTCGTTCGTGGAAGGAACAGTAAGTACTAACATTAAAACAGCGGCTTATAAACGTTGCAAATGATAAAGTCGAGTACCACACGAACTGAGCGATTTAAAATCGTAACTTCTGTCTTTCGTTTTTAAAATTTTTCTTTACAGCCGATTGGCTTACAGTTATTTTTTATAGTTTGGAGAATAAAATATTAATGTTAATGTTGATCTAATTTTACTTGTTGATGGCGTTTTTTTTTGCACAATATTGTTACCATATTTTCCTCAAATGGCATTGTAAGTTTTCATTCTCTTCTCTTGACGTAATTGTTTATATTTTTGCTAATAAAAAGCTTTATTGAAGGAAGTGTCTGTCCTCAAACGTTCAGGAAGGGTTGCCTGTTTGTAGTTTTTCGTTTTTGTAACACAATTTGGATTAATCTTTGCTCGGAAATTTTGAAAACCGTTGATATTTCAGATCGAAGATGTTGCTGCTTACATAACCATTTTCAGAAAAGTGTTCAAAAAAATCTCAAGAAAAATGCACCTCTTTTGACTCGAGAATTGGATCGGTAAAAATTTAATTTATAAAGTATTTGAAGAAATGGTGACATTTTTTGGATTTTGTGAAATAATTAAGTTTTCCTTAAGAAAACTGTTGATATTAGGAGGAAATTGGCCACACAACAGTTTCATTGATTGTTTCCTCGAGAATTCGAAAACCGTAGATATTTTCCAAACAAATTGGGAAAATTAGAAAACGGCGCGATCACGTTAACAGTTCTTGAAAATGTAACAAAGAATTATTTATCTAGAATTGTGCTGTAAAGTTATAAAAAATATTGTAATCGTTCGTATATTAAACCCTAGAACAAAATTGACAAAATTTAACGATCTTGCATGCCTACAAGTAGGTACACTTAAAGACCACCGTAATAAATAAAAACACTAATTTTGGTAGTTCAGCTACTGGGGAAATAATCTTAGGATAAACCCATCAAACAAAGATAGAAAGTATAGGTTGGTATTAGAACTTTTATATAACTCGTAGGTTGAATGTTACAAATATGAAGTTGCTCCTAAAAGACATTAAAACGATTGCTTATGAATTTATTGCGCATTAAAAGTTGACATTTTAACTATTTATTTCCAGCAATAAATTATTTACGTTATTTTTAGATATTTCTAAAATCATTAATTTCCATATAAATTTTTTGTATTGGATTAAATGTTTTTAAATATATGTGATTGGTTTTGATCGTAAACTTCATTTACCAATAGAAAGTGAATGCTTAAGAGGAAATAGTTTATAATATAAATTACACGGTTTAACTACCTCGTGCTTTACTACGTACTAAAGGTAATTTAAAAATTAAAAAAAAACTAGAAAAGGAAACCTACAATGACATCGTTAATTAATATGCAATTACGTAGTGCGCTGTCATAAATTTCCTAACGTAATTGTTAAAAGTAGTAAGTTAATTATAAAGTAATGGAACATGGAAATAATGACATTTCTTGGATTGAGTACAGTTAGGATATAAATACCGAGTGTTACGCAAAGCACTGTTCATTAACTCATACAAAGTATATTATAGTTTAATTGCAAAGTCCACGAACAGAATAAATTATCGACTTTCTGTAGTGAAGAACAAATTATTGCCTTGTGTGTTTGACATGGCATGTAAAGCTCTGTTGATAGCAAACTTATACTTGTCTTAAATTTACACTTGGTTACACATGAATATAGCTACCGACTTGTCTCTATTAATTTTAACATGTTAAAAGAGTTTTCGAAAGAATTCATTAAGCTAATTGTCGTACCGTGGCATCCATTTGCAAAACGAACCCGTAATTAGTAATATTGTTATTTCTCTTCCCTAAAAGAGTGCGGAAGAAATTTTTTTAAAGTCATTATTAAATTATTGTTTATTATTCCCAGAACTCCAACGGATATAATTGCGGCAAGCGTCATTAAAATATTTTTTTTCTGTAAAAGTTAAAATTACGTCTGATATTTATACGGTTTCTTCTGTCTCGTTGCCCATAATAATAAGTGTAATTATTCTGTTTTAGAACGTAATTATTTTTACATTAATTTTATAGTATGGAGAATTAAATATATTCCCTCTCATGTTACGCTCTCAAGTATCACATATACGGACAATTAAGATGCTGTTAAGATTGTTCCCACTGAACAAACTTAAGTACCTCTTTTTTCATTTAACATAATTAGCTACATTCATTACATAACATGATAATTAAATTAAAAGAGCGGGACCGAAATAGTTAAGTAATTAAATTAACACCTACATAATTACAAATTTAAATTGAGTTAGAAAAATCGCGTTACGGGTTTTATTGCTTAAAACACATTTGCATCTGATTTGGAAGGAAAACTCTTTGCAAGATTACCGAATTACTGGTAACGTTAAAGCTTTTAAAGTGATGATTACGTGTCATTTAAATTTTCCTCCACTACAAATGGATACAATTTTTTTGATACAATTTACGTCAACTGGAACGACAGTTTATTCATCAAGGCGGCATGACATTACAAAAAAATGTAAATTTTCAAAAGGATGCAGTAAACACACAGTTTTTGTTTGATATAATTATTATTAATGCGGCAGAAGTGTAAATAATTGCCGGAGCAGTAGACAAAATTATAAAATTTTTATAAACTGTACAATGATATATTTTCTTCGCGTTCCGCTCATGTAAAAATGTCATCATTCGGATATCAGTAAATGAATCACATAATTATTGCAATGATGTTAATCGTATAGTAAAAATTAATGTGTAGATAAATGAAGGAGATACGCTAACGAGAAGTAAAAAATTGTTGATACGCCATCTAATATTTTATTTATTTATAGACAATTCGGAATTTATTTCGTTTAGCTCGTAGGTACTTTCTCTTGATGAAGCAAAAATGGATTTCTATTAATTAGGCATCGTTTATGACTGAAACTCAGGTACAGTAACTGTTACGGAATTCACAAGTTCGTCGCTTTTGTGGAGCAAGGAAAGATGGGAGAGAAATCGAGGAAAAACCAAGCACATTATTACAGCATGATTGTGTGTCTTCTCTTGTTGGTACCTCTTTAGGTCTTCTTTTCCACAACCTTTTCTTGAGCTGTTCTTTTAAATTCGGTCCCCTTTCCTCCTTTTTTTCTGTTGCGTTACGGACTTCTTCCTTCAAATGTTCTCCTTTGGCATCTTAACTAACCATACCCCCCCCCCCCCCCCCCCCAATTTTGTGCACTCAACTGTCTTTTTCGATGGAGGTATGTTTAGTTGCCTTCTAATTGTTGTATTCCTTATTATGTCTCCTCTCGTTTTATTATCGATTTTATTTTTCTCAAATGTATTGTACAGATAGGGAGCAATTTTAAAATAATTACCTATCGTAATCTCAAGATGGGTGGAAAAAGAATAATGGGAAAGTTTCCTCAAAAATATGCTCTTTCCGATTTTTTCAAGCTCGTTTATTGGATTGAAGTTTGGATTTTTTGAAAAATTCTTTATTTTAAGTTTCCTTTTCGACGATTGATTTGAACGAACATTGGAATAACCCCCCCCCCCCGTTTATAATTTTTCGTTGCAATCATTACCTATTAAGAAGTTCGAGGATGATAACTTACACCTACATTTTCCATCTTCCCCACTAAGTTCGACCTTCTAATTAAATTAAATTCACTCTACTGAGTTCTGAGAATCTCACCCAGGGAGAATATTTTATTGGATATTTTTCAGAAACCTTTGAATCATGGTCTGTGGGGAAGTTTCTTGCCAATTATGTTGCTATGGACCAATATTAGAGTGCCTACCTTCTCATTAGTCTTCCATTTATCATTATGATTCAGTAACTTTTATGTTACTTTACTTTGTAAATGATTATATTCGTTTTTCGCTCCTTTGGACGCTACTGTATCTTGAAACACAGTGAATAGTAAATGGTAGAATTTAGGTTATCTGAATATTTAATGTAATAATTCCTCCCTCTTAGCCCAATCAATTACAACAAAGAATTAGACTTTATATTTGAAGAGCTGAGCAAAATGGCTAACCCCATGATCTGATCTCTAGACTTTATACCCCTCATCTAAAGACTTTCAACGTTACAAATCGTACTACCCCTCAACCCGCTTCTGCTCCTTTATCCCTCAAGCACCACTCGTTACCATCTATTGTTTCCCCATCCTACTTCTTCAAAAAGCTCTTCAAGCGTTATGACATCAATATTTCTTTGCTTCTAAATCCAATTTAAATAGTTTACTCGTCCACACTAAAGACAAAATCAATCCCAGGACAGGGAACTCATGATGCCCTGGACGCTGTCACGTCAATAAATGGTTCTCTAGATCGAGGCACTAAGACAATAGAAATTTTCCTGTACCTGGCGAAAGCATTCGAGACAGTGTCTCATGTCTTGTTGGTTAAAAACTAGAGAATATTTAAGTTTGTTTATTAGCTACCTTGCATGTACGCCACAGCAGGTGAGACTGGGGGATGTTCTTAGTTCTTCCCTGTATGGTACGTGTATGGAATCCCTCAAGGTACAGTTTTGGGACCTGTTTTATTCCTGGTATTTATTAACGACCTACCAAGTCTCGAGAAGGAAATAGACGGTCATACTTACTTATTTGCTGGTGATACCGTGCTGCTTTTCTCAACTCCGTCCTGGTATAGCACCTTTAAGGCTGCCTCAGAGGGCCTCGACCCGCAATTGTTGCCCAGAACAACTTAGTTAGAAGAATCTTAAGGAGAGGAAGGCTCGACTCGGCTACGGCGTTGTACGCGGACCTATCTGTTTTAACTATAAACAACTTATACAAACTGGCTGTTTTGCTGAAAGTGCATAAGACCACGGTAGTTTTGAGGGTGTTGGAGGAGGGGCACGGGACAAAGGGTGAGACGAGAGGCTTACTCAGGGTTCCGAGGAAGTTGACAACACAGGGCACGAGGCACTGGACTTTCAGGGGGCCGGTATGGTATGCGGACCGTCCTTCAAACATATTAAATAACCCTACACAAATCCGTAGAAAAATTGCTAACCACTTACTGAGTCTACCTACCTAAAACACTTATCTACTCAATAACTAATCGCAAATGGACATAAAAGGAATAGTATATTATACACCAAGGTGGTGAAGACTGTTATTATTGACCGAGCACTAAGATTATTTCGCGAGGGGCTTTGCCCCGAGCGGAATAAGGTGCGAGGTCTATAAATGGCTTCACCAATCACCACCGTGGTGTATATACAATTTTTTCCACTACTAGTCAAATTTAAGACAAAATTAAAAATAAAAAAATTTCTTGTAAAAATCAAGTAGGTAGCACAGGAATGCAAATTCCCATTATTAACCTAGGTGAATAATATAATAGATTATTGACCACTAGGTAGAGAAATTAAACTTCTCAGTTGTCTAGGATACGCAATAATTGTCAACTTCACAGCTAGTAGTGGAAAAAATATATTATATACATTATGAATTAAAGAAAATGACCCTCTCGCGCTCAAGCTGTGCTTTTGCGGAGGGGTGGGGGGATTTCCAATGTAACATAATTTAAATTAATTTACTTAATGTTGTAGTTACACCTAAGAAGTATTTAATTTGTATGGGAAATAAAGATATAAAGATATAAATTATTAAAAATCCCCTGGACAAATCCGCTGCCTACAAATGTAGTTGTCACACTTGCGACGCTTCCTACATGGGCCAAACCTACAGAATCTTGCATAGCAGATTAGCTCATGCATTAAACACAACGATATACCTTCGAAATTATCCTTTGCTAATGTTCGAAATTACCCGCAACAAAGAGAATCCCGCCTTGTTCAATGAAGTCGTTGATTTCCAAACTGTGTTGATTAGTTCACTTTAGGTATTAATTTTGTTAGTTATTTTATTTTATCCCTGGTCTTCTGTTGGTACCATTCCATCTTCATTCATCTATTTTAATCATGTCCCTTCCGTCAAATTTTGGGCTCCCTTTGTAAGGGACCTTGTTACCTTTAATCAATTTTACTTGCTTAACTATTTTCAATGTTGATTTCACACCCATTTTTCTTTCCTTCAGGTGAATGCTGTATTGCTATTGTTTAGTATTCTAATCTCTTTTACATTTTAGACAATTTTGTAAAAGCACTTGAAAATGGGATGTGTCTATCCCGAAACATGTCGCCTTTAATAATCATACAATTTCATCATAGCCCAGTCAAATTAGCCTTTTGGTTTACATTAATTCCGACAAAGGTGGAAATGATTTTGTTTTACTTTGGGCATCCCAAATAAAAGTAACGGTTTCTGAGTGGAGCGTTTGGCGCTATAGCCAAAAATCCGCGAAATTTCGCGACTTTTTTTAGTTTTTCGCTTATATCTTTTAAACGGCTGGTCGTAACAAAAATCATGTTATATAAAAAATTAAAGCTTTTTAAATGTAATAAAACATTTGTATGACACATTTTTTGCTATTTCTAACCGTTTATGAGATACTTTCTGTCGAAAAAAGTATGGGATTCGAAGAAATCCCTCCCGATATGTTTATGGACACTTCCATTTTTTCAATCTATATAAATATAAAAATCTAGGTAGATAGGTATGAGAATAGGTCGTAAAGTATATTTCATACCGCTAGGTGGTTAGGGTGTCCCTATCCAGAATAGGTGGTACTAAGCTCACCGGGACATCTAGTGCCATTATATTGGAGAATTTTGACCCAAGTTTCATGGATGTAACAATTTATTTTTTGTACCCCTTTTGATTACACTGTACGACATAATTGAATACCTATACTTTTTTCGACAGCAAATATCTCATAAACGGTTAGAAATAGCAAAGAAAGTGTCATACAAATGTTATAGTAAATTTAAAAAGCTTTAATTTTTTATATAACATGATTTTTGTTACGACCAGCGGTTTACAAGATATAAGCGAAAAACCAAAAAAAGTCGCGAAATCTCGCGGATTTTTGGCCATAGCGTCAAACGCTCCACTCAGAAACCGTCGCAAACTCATATTACTCTTATTTGTGATGCTCAAAGTAAATTAAAATCATTTCCAGTTTTGTCGGAATTAATGTAAGGCACGACCTTTTTTTGGTCTAATTTGACTGGGCTATCAATCGTATATCAAATTTTAATAAATTAACTTTGTCAAGGGGGAGGTTGTGAGTGTGTTTTTGTTCAATCGACATATTAACCCCTTCGTGAATTTCGAATCTCTCACAATCTTTGCTAATCATATATTAGAATCGGGTCACTCTTTTAACTCTAAAACCAACTATCGGATTGTCCACCACGTTTGCGATAAAGGAACCAGGTTAAATATACTTGAAAACAAAGAAATACATAGTCACCCATTATAACAACAACCCCAATAACTCCTTGAATGAAATTCTCAACATAAACAAAAATTTACTGATTTTAAACTAATTCTCCCTCACCTGTAGTTCGGTTCCCCCGTATATTATTCGGTCGATGTTATAGTTTTTTATTTTCCGATTTTTCCAAATTTGACATTCACACACAGTACATTGCGTGTTTGTCACACAATCTTCTACTATTCCCGTTTAAAAATTGTTAATCGCTTAAAATCAAGATACTGATACGTTCTTCTTTAAGAGCGATCCTATTCGTTCGATATTGGCGTCCTCCCTTTGACTGTTTGAAATGCTATTTTTCCCTGTAAGTATCAGGCTGCCCAAAATCCACCCTAAATTCATTTTTACCTTTTTACTGCATGGTCGGTTGTCGCTTGTTTTCTGTTTATATCCCTTTAAACATTGTTTAACTCAACTTAATAATTAACCGTTGGTAAGTTCCTAACCTTTATTTCCCTCTTTTCTTTCAGTGTCTGCAATTAAGACACAATTTTTGCCCCTTATGTTATAATTTTATTGTTATACTGTCATTTTAACCAAGTAAGTATTCGGTTTGAGCTTATAACTATTTATACATATATTATTTTAGTATATCTTAAGCCTGATGATGATAGTTAAATTATCGAAACATGTCGCGCAACTGTATGTCAGTGCTACAACTAATAAAATTACTATGGGGAAGGTTTTGAGTACGTTGTGCCCCAGTTAACATTCCAATTATGGACCCAACAATTTAATGTACCTACCTAATTTCTTTTTACCGAATCGTTTCTAAACATTAATTTGTGGCAACTAAAGAGAAATAATATGAAACTCATAGTTATAAATCCAGAGTAACTTTCTTGAATTTGTGCTTTTCAATGTTGGTGCCCACTTAGTCTCGGTAAAATTTTGAACGTTATGTAATCTTGAAGAATTGGTAAAATCCTTACAAATAGTACTATAATTTCCGTTTTATTTTCGCCTTCCTGTAATAACTTCCTCCAACCTATGTTTTCGAAAAGTTGTTTTTATTTTTATTCACTTGCTGAGTTGAGTGATCATTTTACGCACTCGTGCTTACAGCTGTTTCCTTGTTATACGTCTCCATCGTTACAATTTATTTGGAAACTATTCACGTTTATATATATATATAAATTATGCGTGCGATTTGAAATTTCTTGAAGGATAGCCGTCAGGTGAACTTTCCTAACGATTGTCCGCTCTATGAAAATAGATATTGCGTGAGGAAATACGGAAGAAATCCAAAAAGCTCTATCGAAGGAAAACCGTACATACTTGCTTAATGTACGTTTGCCAATGTTTTGTATACATACATCGAGTGTTATAAATGTATCGTTTAGTTTGAAAATAAAGTATAGCGAAAACATTATTTTTTTTGTTAGTACGCGAAAAGGTTCACGTTTTATTTATTTGCTTAGAGGCATTGGAATTTTTTGCGTTCTAAATTAAATCATTTTGATATAAACGTATTAAGTGGGCCTTGGGTATAAATTACATCACCAGTATAATTAAAGTGTGTGTGTTGTACAGAAAAATCAAAATTAGAAGCGGTAACTAAAATTAAAATAATCTGAGCATAGTTACGACTAAGTGTAGGGGTATGTTATAAATAGCATTATATGTGTATGTATTTGAATAACGAAATATTAGACGGACGTCTTATGTGGTCAATTTTAAATACTAACTAAACCGTAGCATTTTACTAAAATACCAACGAATAATATAATAAACGTGTATACTGTTTCTAAAAATATGTTTAAGACTAATTTGCATCGAGTATTTTTTTTTTCTACTTTAATACAGCGAGACCTTAGATCTACCGTGGAATGTTAAATAGATTTCAGTTTTAAATTTGTGTTTCCTTTTTCCTCTCCAAATTTAACACTTATGGCATTTCTTAATTAATCGTAAATCTTAAAATTTTTCACGCCTAATTAATTAATAAATATTTCCATTCGCACGTTCAAAATTATATCTCTCAGGTCAAACGAAATGAATTTTTTTAACTACTCTTTTAGATAGTAACAAATGTTAGACCATTAATTCTTCGAAAGATACTTAGATTTTTTTGGGACACCACTTTACATTTTTTACTGAATTAGTCGATAGTAAAAATCACAATTTTGCATATTGGGATTCCGTTAACAGTATCTTGCTAAGTGTTTTAAAGTCAACGAATCGAATAGTATGCCTCGTACCTAATCATTAAATTCGATTTGTAATGAGACCATGAGGCAGCCAATTTTATACTATTTAAAAACAGAATCATAAACACATCGAATTTTAGTTACTGTTTAGATCCCTTCGAAGTAGCATAACATCGTTATTTTGAACGGTCATAAACATTTCAAAAATGGCATCCATGCAAAACTATAACCTACTATATGTCTGAATTAAAGCACATCGTAAGAGTTTGTTTTGTTTACAAAGGCTAATTTTTTGCCTAGAAAGATATGGAAAATATGATATTTATTTCCTTATTTAGTTTTACGAACAAGAAAGTTGATAAAATCTCTTCGCAATATTTCTAATTTTCTCGTGGAAGACGAAAATTACAAGAATTGGGGAACTGAGATGAAATCATATATGAAAACCTAATTTGTTTGTCGAGATAAGCTTAATTATCTTTGAATCTGTACGTAAATTGGTCTGTTCCATTTTAATGGGGTGTAATTAATGTAAATAATAATTTCGAGATGATATCATTAATTCAAATTGTAATTTGTTTATCACGGATTCAAAGACAATCTGTTATTATTAAGAGGTTCTAAGTGTAAATCAATACGAGGACATATTCATAAACTTCTCATACAATAAGGCAAAATTTCAAATTAACAAAGATCTTGTCCTTTTTGCGGTTCTCCACTGGATTTAGACAGTTTCCATTATTTCTTCGCTTTTCTTTAAAAATTGATTTCTTTGAAGGAGTAGTTATCCAAGGAGGCAGGTCTGTCGAATAAGGGATATTTCCAATTAGTCCAAAGCGTAAATCGTGAATTGTTCTCATTGTAATTCGAAGGCCACTGTTGACCAATTTATGGCACCTTTTCAATATTTTTTCCAACCAGTTGTTAATAAAGTGGACTTGTGCTCTTTAGTTGCCGATTCAATCGAGGTAAGAATTTTTCCATCAGATTTCTGGCACACGAAACTTCTTAGCCCTCAGAGCACTCAAATTCCTCAAATGACCATGTTATGTTTCTGACGACATTTTTGGACATCGAAATCGCTCCTTGAGATTGTTGCAACCCAATTTTTTATCGCTGCATATAAAGGGCGGAGATCGTCGAAAATGATGAACGTGAATTAGTAAATTTCTTTACCCCTTAACCGTTTTAAAAGCAGGTACTTAGTGAACGATCGATACTTAATTTTATAGATTTTCAAATTTACAGTAAACACGATATTTTCGAAAATTTATTACAAGGTCGCGCGCGTTAAAGAAAGAAACCGGCCATGCCGAAGTCAAATCGGTACTCAATGGGAGGTACTCAAAACACGCACTTCCAATTTTGGCGGGCTACAATGACCATTGCGCATCCAAGTCTAAGTATTCCTTAACGCACGCGACCTTGTACATTGCATTTATTAATCTAAACTGTTGATAGATAGTTGTTATGGTATCGAAAATTTATTTTGTTCATGTAGAATAATAATAATAATAAGATATTGCGTAACTAAAAAAATACATACAGTCACACAAAGGACGAGAACTCCACATGGTCGATCTTCCATTCTGCCTCAATGAACATAATGTATAATGACGCAATAATACACAGCACTACAAAATAAACCTTGGATAACTAGATATTAATACACTCTTGTAATGCTGCACTGGGTTAAGTTCTCCCCTTGTTCGAATTTCCTTCACAAGTAGTTTGACATTAATTTGGCTGGGTATTTTAAACTGAAATCTTTTCTAATCTTTCACTCGGATAATTGAACCCCCTCTCCAAACGTAAATAGTACAAAAATATAACCTTTTTTTTGTGCATACCAACTACCCCGATGCACCAAGCGCCTACTTCTGGTACAAAAATGTTTGTAAGGCATGGATGAATCACGCAATGCCTGGGTAGAAGAGTTCAATCAAGGGAAGATTGACAAAAGAATAGCGGAAACTGTGTCAATGGACAACGTGTGACCCCTAATATCAACAATAGTAAATACACACCAAAGAGACTCTAATAAAAAGCTTTTCATTACAGTGTTATAGGAATGTTGTACTTTTCACACCGATCCTTACGGAACGCACCCTTGCCTTATACAGGGTGTGTATAAATTGACGGAAAAGCTACACGCTGCGACATTCTTCGTTCAATTCTGAATCGAAAATCTTAATGGTAAAATGTTGTATCATGCTTCATACGTCTTCACGAGGTTCTCGAAGTTCGGACTTTTGGTCTATAAATAAGTGTTAATTTCGATATCTGTTTGTAGAGCTAGCTGCACTTAAGAATAATGAAGGAATTTTGATAATTTTGTTTCGTTAACGATTTCTCTTTTGGCTTCAAAGTTTGTTTTTAACATTTCTTTATTAACGTATTTTTACCGAAAATACATTTGGCAATGTTGTAGAATAAACTTTCCATTCTAATGCGATTTCAATCATAAGTATCATAGCAACGGTAGGTATTACAGTCGTATGCTGGTTTAGAGTGTTGCCAAATGTATGTTTCTTTTAAGTGGCTCCTGAAGACATACGAAGCATAATAGAACAATTTAACATTAGGATTTTCGATTCAGAATTGAACGAAGAATGTCGCAGCGTGTAGCTTTTCCGTCAATTTATACACACCCTGTATAGCATGGCTGGGCCGGTCAGGAATCAACTAAACTTCGCCGCTCGGATCTAACTTTATTTTAACGTTATTTATGAACAATAATCTTGTTAATAAACAATGTAGGTACTCTAATGTATATGTTAACCTGGAAACAATTGATACAGTTGTGTACCTATATCTACATATAGTTCGGCCAATGGATCTTTACCGATCTATATGTTCACATACAACGACGTGCGTATCTGTCATTCGACTACTTTATTACTAAAAATAAACAAAGACAAACTGCAAATCTCAGTCAGTTTGCCCTTGTGTGTTTTTAGTAATGAAGTAGGCGAATGACAGATACGCACGTCGTTGTATGTGAACATACATCGGTAAAGATCCATTGGCCGAACTATAGTTACAATAATTATAAATAACATCTGCGGGGTATCCGTGTGCTCTTTGGAGCGAGTCGACCCTGTTACTAATATGCCAGTGACGGCAACGCTGGCCGGGTTTCTCCCATATAAAACGCATTGCCTATGCTAGCCATACTGAATTCTCGGTGTGAAAAGTGCAATAGACCGAGTGAATTCGTGTAACCGGAGATACCAACTAATGTGAAAACGTATTATGGGCAACGATATTAAGAATGGTATTTTTATTTTATGCCCCACTGGTGGTTAAAAATAAATAATCATCCTAAACATATGTAACCTGACCGCGTTGGAGCTAAGATAAATGCAATAAGAATTAAAACTTTCTGTAAAGAAACGTGGATGAGGTGTCATTCCATTACGTCTGTAATCTTCTCATGATTATTAAAAACTTAATGCTAGTGGTTAATTTCACATCGTTGGACAACATTTGAAAACTATTCCTGGTCCACAATAGTATGTAATTCGGTATTGACTTGTGTCACCTTTCAATGTATGATATTCAGGTCCACTTCCCGAATTTTTCTAAAAATGCGCGCCTCTACCATAGTGGATGGCGCGAAGCAAGGTGAGGCCAAAATATTATATGGTCGTTCTGATGATGGGTGTTAATAGAATTAATCAGTTTGGTAAGCATTACGGTATAAAGCTCGGCATTCACAGTTTCTTCTCGAACTCGATCAACCTAAATTGCTGAAATCCCAGCTTCTGAATCCGCACACCAGATTCGAACTTGTTCAGCAAATTTCGCCTTTGCTTTATATTTTGCTACTCTACCATTACAATCATGTGGTTTCTCACAAAATGTCTACGCAAGCTCCAGGTATCTTTTCGAGTTGTGCATGAATGTATTTGGGACACTTCCTTCATTTTCAAAAATGTACGTTTTGTACGAAACCCAAAACTAGGGATTCCAATTCTTCATTGAGCGTTGAACCATCCAACAAAGCTGCGTAATTTAGTTTAGTAATAACAATAATCTATCGGACATTAAAACCTGGGTGGAAATTTCAAGGTACATTTTTTCTTAAAACTTATTTCCCGTACGTTACCTTCGTTGAACGTTAATGCTGGTATTCTTCGTATAACACATGAAGGTTGCTATAATGTGTATTGGATCACAATACACACAATAGTATATCTGTTGTGTAGCTCTGTTGACTGCATCTAGATATGTGTAAAGTAAAACCTTTTCTTTCCAACTTTAAATGATTTAGGGTAGGACATCTGGTGTAGGACATAGGTACAGGATTATCAGGCTATGAAAACATCGGTATTAAAATACATAATATACAGATTTTGAATTGGAACTTAACGGGTCAACATCAAAAATGTACTTTTCAAGTTCTATAATGAATTTTCTAGAACGTTTGACGACATTTTTAACAGTCTAAATATATTTGAATGTCACAATATTGGTTGGTGCAAAACTATGGCTTTGAATGTGATATTCAATTCTAATTAGTTATTACAATTAACTTTGACGTGTTTTGAAACACAAATTATAAGAATAATTTAAAGAATTCACGGAACAATTGATCTAGCAATAAGAATGATAACAAAATTTCCATTCAATCATTGAAATTAAGGTATCTCCTACTTCTACTTGAAGTTTCGTGTGATATAGAGAATTCCGTTGTAAAATAATATTCAGAATGACTGTTACGTACTGAAATTCAGTTTCGGCATATAAATAGGATACTAAATACTAATAACATTTCCTAAATAATATCTGTGAATACAATATTGTTGACACAATCCTTCTTTAGGAATTTATTTGTCGAATTACTTAGTTAATGGGGTGATGCAAAGATTGGGACTAAGGCCTGCCGCGCACTAGGCAGCCTGGCTGTAGCAGCCAGGCTGCGGCAGCCAACTGGCTGCCGTGTAATCATATGCATTCAACGGCTGCTGCAGCCAAGAATTCTTGGCCGCTTCGTGTGCGGGCTCCACTATCTATCATATGTTGAGTTGGCTGTAGCAGCCAGACTGCGGCAGCCAGCCCAACGTATGATTGCTGGTGGAGCCCGCACACGAAGCAGCCAAGAATTCTTGGCTGCAGCACCCGTTGAATGCATATGATTACACGGCAGCCAGTTGGCTGCCATGTAATCATATGCTGCCTAGTGCGCGGCAGGCCTTATTGTTAAGGCCGTTGTCCCACCAAAGCGGAGCAACAGCGACACGACAGCGACACGATTTCGACATGACACAAGCAGGCGACATGGAGTTGTCCCACCAAAGCAACGTGTTTTCTACATTAAATTCCTGTTCATTATGTTTCCCAATGAAATTCATTTTCCTTTTCGTTAAACCACCGCACATGCAGCTACAGTGTCGCTTCGCAACTGACCTGTCGAGTCGCTCGGCAACAAGAAGCCGACACGCAGCTTGGATGTTTCTCTATCGGAGCGTTGGTGTGTGTACGGTGCATAGAAACCATGGGTTAAACATGAAAGATACACGCTAGCGACATCGTGTAGCTGTCGCGTCGCTGTTGCTCCGCTTTGGTGGGACAACGGCTTAAAATACCATTAACCTTTGTCTAGATGGAGAAGCAGTTTTCCTTATTATAAAAATAATAAACTGTAAGTTATTCTGGAACAGCTGTACCTGAAAACATGAGGAAAAGCTCTTCAATCGTCATTATCCGATGTATTAAACTAAGGAATTTGCATGAAGTTCCAAAGGCACGTAAATTTCACATTATACATATAATTAAAGTCGTTGCAGCTTTGTTATGAAGGGATAATAAAAGCACATTCTTCTATCCTTTGTGTACCAGTGTTTGGAAAAGTATGCAGCAGTAATATTTTTTCCGGAAATCATCTTGGAAGCAACATTTTCCTGCTTATTTTAAAGGCTTTGCAAGGCGCAAAATATAGTTTCTAACCATAGTTACCAACAAAATTGACAATAAACTTGATTTTTGTGGAATTTGTACAATTTTTTTCTAAGATTTGTAAATTTGGCCCTTTTTTGCGATTTCTGGAAAAATTTAATACAAAACACGTTAGTAAAATCTCTTACTTGACTCGGAGCTTTAAAATACTCGGCACAAAGTGCCTCGTATTTCAATTTAGCTCCTCTTCAGTAATGTGAGATTTTTCTAACTTTTATGTAAATAACTATTAATGTACCATTCTTTGCAGTAAGTATTATACCGGGAGTTCGTTCTCAAAGTCGAACATGGGAATCTAACATGGTACTGAACGTTTTTGCCAATTGTTGCTCGCCTATTTAACTTAGAGAATAGGCAATAGTATCAACAGAAAGAGTTTATTGCGATTCAAATAATACTTCTACTGGCAAGACTACAAAGTGCGATTTATTCTTTTAAAATACTAACTTAAAGTATAAAAAATAAAATAAAAAGGTGAATGCTATTTAAAAACTGTCATACTTTAGGTTAGTATTTTAAAAGAATAAATCGCACTTTTAGTCCTACCAGTAGAAGTATTTGAATTGCAATAATTTTCTCTTTCTGTTGATACTATTCCCTTTTCCCTAAGTTAAATAGGCGAGCAACAATTAGCAAAAACGTTCAATACCATGTTAGATTCCTATGTTAGACTTTGAGAACGAACTCCCGGTACATCTAATTTCTCAAATTCTGCTGCGTCGCCCACTGAATGACGAATTTGTTAATAGCTACTACTTGAATTTCTCCTGGTGAAGTGACATAACTTTTAGCCACCACAATTTCCAGTAACGTGAAGTTTTGGTGAAGAATTCCCTTAATCGTTTATTTCTCCTTTACCAGTGGTACAACATAGTTTATGATCCTACGGAAAAAAGGACGCTCAAGTAAAGCGAGATGTTCTCCTAGTAGTGTTTCCAATCAAAAATTGGAATAAACACTTGTATGGACGCACAATTCTTCTAGTCAGGTCAGCAACTTTTTTTATTAAAACCTGTATGCGCGATAATACAAACATCTTAATTCAAATTAAATTGAAGAAAAAGTCAGGTCCAAAAGGTAACAAGGCCAAACCAAGACCAAACGATATTGACGACATTGATGTGTAGTTCATATTTAATCGATACAATTTCGTTAACAGTTTGAAAGAGCCTTATAACATCAAGAAGTAAGTGAAATTTTACGAACATCGTCACCGCCACAAGGAAACGTCACTTCGCCGCTAGATCTTCCATCATCAGAAGAGGGGCTTTCATCAATATCGTTATCAGTGACCCCAAAAGATATTTCCGACTGTAATATTTTTAAATTTCATTTTTATGATAGGAACTGAATGGTTTCGTATTTTGAATGGCAGAAGAATATGGAATACTTTTTTAAACGCCCTTACGTTTGTACACATATCCCAATGCAACCATACTTTTGAGAGCGGTTACTACTTGATTACGAACATTTCCATCAGTCGAATAATATTTTTGAAAGTGATCAATTATAGTTTGTAAGTGTGCTCCATTAGTTTGAGTTGAACCTTGTTCCAACATTTTAATAATCACAAGCAAAGGCTCAATTAAACCTTTACGGTTAGATTTTTTTACGACTTTTTGATTATGCTTTTTCCGAAATAGGTATTTTAGTAGTTCTTTGAACATTTTTCGAATGATTGATATTTAAATTGAGATCTTAGGTTAAAATTGGCATTTTCGTAACAGTTAAAAAATTGCCATAAGTTACTTTTGATCTTCGTAAAGTATTCGAAATTTAATAAAAACCTTTCTTTTTAAAAACCCTTCGACAAGTGCAACAAGTGCAAAGGCAGACCTCTATTTAACCTGTTGCTTAGAAAATGCAATTTGGACTGATTAATTTGGGTAAGTTTCATGCCATCCGTTTGTGTTTCCAATTGAATTTAGTAAAGTATTAAACAAAACATTTTCTTCTTCCGACTTTAAATTTTTGGAAATAAGAAAATCGTTTAGCCCTAGATATGAGCTCGAATGGGGGGTGGTTTCTGAAGTTCAGTTAAGTTTTAGCGACTACATGGGACCAGCTTTGTATGCATAAGTAAATTCTTCAAGTCGGACTTTCTTCCACAACCATGTGTCCTTTCAAAAAATGCAATTATTTCCATTCGCAAAGAGTGTGTTGGCACATTTAGTTGCTGATAAGTTTCTGCATATCAAAGATTGCTTCGTGAACACCTTTGCAGTATCTTCATCAAATTATTCGAGTTTTTTCTTGTGCCAAGGTACCAAGAGCTTATTTCTGATCTACATTCAGAGAGCCCACGGTCTCCTAATCTTATATTTTGATCTCGATGCAATATTGTGTTTCTTGTTTAATTCCACAATAAGCCAGATTTATCTTCTTCCCCACTGCTACTATAGTATAACGTATTTATGGATTTCTAGGCGGCACCGTCACAATCATCAAGTTCTTCCACGCTTCCAGGCAATAATAACCAATAGAATATTTGTACCAAAATTCTATATAGGTACATATACATGGTAATTTTTTTGTGGTGATATCTTTTCACACAAACTCACTGTCACCACTCAATGGCAATAAGATCCACACAACTGTTTGCAGATGTCTGACCATGCGTGCATTTATAAATTATAATACTAAGACATTTATGTAGACAGAGAACTGATAAATGATTATTAGTAAATGGCATCGAAATGAATTATGTTATCGTCCATAACCATAATTTACTAAACATATGAGATTTTATTAGATTCGTACTCTTTCTTGGTTTTACCCCAAAAGCATTCAGGACAAACCTTGTACATTCGGGATGAATGTTCACTTGTAGCTATACACAAATCAATGCTACCAACGTATTTTCCGTAACGAAAAAAAATTGAACGTTAGCTACCCTTTCAATTTTTAGGTGTTTTCATTTTGGACAGCCATAGGGTTAGTCAAAGTCACAATTATCACGTGATTGAAGTGCCTTGCGTCATAAGACATTTCTGCCTCAGGTTAATATAAAACTTAAATAAAGCTTTTAAAACGAATAGGGTTATTGAGAACTGAGTCAAATTATTTTTATAAAACGAATGGTGTGTTATTGACAGGAAGTTGACAGGGCTGACTTAAGTCCACCACAACGTGCAAAAAGAAAACACCTATTGTAAACAAAAATGTGAAAGCATCGTAGGAATGCTTCCAATGGGCTACTTACTTTTTCGCGCAATTCATTTACTTACTGTCACTGTAATATCTGGTTTGATAATTATGAAAGCTGGAAATCGGAAAAGGTTTTGAAGTGTCTCATTTCGCTTTTTCACACAGGCAGACGTGTTTTTCTGGATTAACGGGTTCCAATTATACCATTGTTTTCACCTGAAAACCATTTAATAACGATCTATTTGAAAAGATCGCGTTCTGATTCTCGCGTAGGACCTTGTCACAATGGTTGATTCAGTATCTGTCAAATTTCATTTTTTATTAGAAAAATCGCATTAAGACAATCTCGTTCACTTTGAATGGATCTCTTCTCATTGCTCTACCATTCGGCCCCCGATATTATTACATTTAACAAACTTTACCTTGCCACATCTGATAAAAAAAACTTGGCAGCCTCCACTTGCTGTTAATAATTTACGTCATAAAACAGCGCACCATCGACCACCTTACTGGCACAATGCACGGTTACCCCAACGACGAGAAATTCGACGATTTTCCGCAAACTCGATGATTTTTTTGAAAACGCCTAAATATTTTGTTTTTTTATTTAAAAAAAATGAGATAATTATAAAATTAATTTGTTGTCTGATTTTGAAACTTTATTTTTAATTTATGGTGCATTCAGCGCGTGTGTATAATATTATAGTTAATTGCGACGCTTATATTTAGATTTTAAAGTAAATTTCATAAAATCTTCGCATTAATATCTCGCAACGCAACTTACCAGAACTATAAAGTTTCCGATCGTAAATTTCTGATCCATCACACAGAATCAACAGGTACAACTTTCACAACAATCACCAACCACTATTTTCTATCCGTTATGTTGAAAAGTAAGAAAATGAGCGCACTTTTCACCAAACGACACCGTTAACGCAAGAATTTGGAGAAGAGACGACGAAGAACAATGCTGTCGTTCCGCGCTTACAGTACAAATTTAAAGATTCTAATTAAATCGTTCTAAAAAATATTTCTTGTACACGCCAAGTTATTCTGAACGAAAACATGCCCACCCTCACTTTATGGGCGACGTTTATAGTTTTCAGTTGAGTAAACCGCGAATCATTATAGAAAAATCACGTGGCTGACTGAAAATTTTATTTTCACAAATATTTCGTGTAATGCGCACGCAATTTTGAGCGCCGCGACGGCACATGGTTGAAATATAAACACGCGTCGTACGTATAACTGTGCATGTGTATATGCATGTAATATTTAAGAAACTTGTCTTAATCAATACTTACCGTAGTTATTCTTAGAGTGTAACCTTATTGTTTCCTGTAATTAATTTTAAATCCGGTTCGATTTAGTTGGCGGAGAGAGAGAGTGAGACGGAAAGTTGTTTGTAACTAATTTAATTAAGTAACCAGAAAGAAATTAATTTGAATTCGTCCAACCCCAATCAAAATTAAATTAGATTGCAAATCTTTTGGTAATATTATTAAGCTTTTAGTGCGGTTGTAAGTTTCAGTATCAGAGATTCAATATCGGGTGCGAGATTGTAGACAAGTGACAAGCCACTGGCTTAGTTTGGTGGTTCATTGGGCTTCACAGCTTATACGGCTTATAACAGATATCAGAGTAGAAACTTCCTTAATAGAGGGACTGTGCGCTTCTTATGCGGTTTCGAAAGTGATTCAATTACAGGATTATGTACTTTTTCTCTTATTCGTGGTTAATGTAATTTATTCATAAAATTTTTTTAAAGTACGAAGCTAGCTAACGAAAGCCATAGTATCGGTTGGTACTAAACGATGAATTTTTACAATATTAACTTCTGTTCTGAATAAGAGATTAATTAACATTTTTCACCATAAGGAACTTTTTCAAAATTTACTTTACGCTTGTTTTTGCAACAGTTGTTGCTTTATTAGGGAACTTTTCTAACAATTTAATATTCACTCGTACCGATATAAAAAAGTCCATTTGGGAGAAATCTTGAACACAATCCCGGGACATCAGCTTTCATTGTTATAAATAACTTGACTCGGCAGAAGGTAATACAAACAAATCTAGTTAATATAAAATCTCTAACTGTACGCGACATGAGTTCTGGAAATATTGAAATACCACGAGATGATAAAAAGTGAAGGTAATTTAAGATTCGTTATTTAGGTTTTCAGATTTTAAATAAGAATCGAATGATTCTCCTCTTCATCAAATTGGAGTAAAGTGTGATATCGAGAAAATGTAATTTAACTTTAGAGAAACCTAACGATGTTAATAAATTAGCTAAAAGTATAGTGACATCAATTTGTTTTCATATCGATCTGCGGAAACACCTTGAATGAACAATATGTGCTAACTGAAATGGCACGAAGAAGAGATCGAAACCTTGTTTTGGGTAATTGAATTTTGTAGCCGTGCCGTGCCTATTACCGATCACGCGAAGTCCATGTGTAATCAATCATCACTTAAACATAGATAAACACTGCGAACACTGTAAAACCACAATAATATAATTGATTAAATCGAAAGCGTTTCGACAGCAAAGCTATCATCATCCGCAATCAATTCTTCCAGATATATGAAATTTTTGTTAGAACTTATCACGCGCATTTTATCTAAACTGTATAGGCAATTGTAGTTTGAATGGAAACTTGTACAATATCCAGAAGATTCTATGGGGAGAGCTCGTGGAGATGAGAGCAGAGTATCTTAGTGTGAATTTCCACAAAACAATGTCACATTCTATTCTTAAAATAGTAACTCACCTTATAAATGCGTCTTTCACCTCTGGAATATTTCCTTCGCGCTTCAAGAGGTCCGTAGTAATCCTCATATTCAAGAAAAGTGACAGGTCCGATATGGAAAATTATCGACCAATCTCACTTACCTCGTACATAGGAAACGCTATGTTAGATAGAATCACGCCATTTGTAGAAAAATTTGGTATAGGTACTTTAAAATAAGTAACGTGGGTTTCGAACGGGAAAGTCAACGATTAATTATCGCCAATACAGGGTGTTATTTTGGGAGCTTCAGTTAGACGTTTCTGGGAAAGTTTTATAGGTAGGTTTTTAAAAATTAGAATTTAGGGGTTGGTTACTCTGAAAACCGAAATAACCGAATCGATGTAAAATATTTTCAAAATTGTGGCGCTTCCGGAAATGCCGAAAGTAGCTAGTTACCTACTTCGTTATTTTAAATGACAACCCCTATTTTTTATTGCATTTTTGGATTTTACGTGAAATTTCAGTTCTTTTGATACCCACATATCAATATCTACTTGATTGGTTTATAATTCGTTTACCATAAGATCATGGCCAACCACTAAAAAAATCCGAAAGAAATGGTATCATTGCAATGAAATAGGAATAAGTCAGAAACTATTAAAAATAAGGATAGGAACTTTTAATACCAAAATACGCCCATTTTGATTCTCTATTAAATGCAATATAGTAAGAAAATGGTCATTTTATTAAAAAAACTTTTTAGTCTTTGAATTTTCTTAAATTTGGAAATCATAGGTGACGTCGTACGCAACATAACCATATACCAAAAGAAAGCCATATTCTTCCTCTATGCGCTGGTGAACACCCGATTACCATAGCTGCAATAGTTTTCAAGTAATGAATTAACAAAGTACTTTTATACCGTCTGCATTCGCCGTTTTTTTTAAATAAGTGAAAATGACTTAAAAAACGTAACTTGTAGATATTGACATGTGAGTATTAAAAGAACTAAGATTTCACGTAGAATCCAAAAACGCAATAGAAAATAGGGGTTGCCATTTAAAATAACCAAGTTAATATCTACTTCCGGCATTTCCGGAAGTGGTGCCGCCATTTTGAAAATATTTTACATCGACTCGGTTTTCAGAGTAACCCCTAAGTACACATTTTCAGAAACCTATCTATGAAACTTTCCCAGAAATGTCTAACCAAAGGTCCAAAAAAAACACCCTGTATAGACAATCTGGAAAGCAAGTTAACTTCCGTGGGAATGTTCTGTGAGGAAAGTCGAGCTTTTGCTTGTGTAAATCATAACCTGCTATTACGCAAAATACTGGAAAATATGAGTATTCGAGGTGTAATTCTTAGGTGGTTCTTCTCATACCTATCCGGGAGGTCGCAGATGGTGCGAATATCTTCATTCCTGGGTAAAACAAAACAGCGCGTTTACTTCAAATCCATAACAATTGGGATTGGAGTTCCACAAGGATCGATTCTGTCACCCATACTCCTCTCCTTGTATATAAATGATCTTATTACGTAGGTACCTGACTAACTATACAATCATGCTTTATGCTAATGTCCTTGTTATTATTATTTATTATTATTTCTGGGGTGGTCTATTGTGCTCCCCGGTGTTGTCTACCCTTCAAGAATACCTGTATTTTTCACAAAGTCCAGGATTTTAGTAGGGTGAATCTTTGTTACTTCCTCTTGTCCTTGTTAGTAGGAGGGAGAATGATACAGAAAAAGAAGCAAATTTTGTTGCAAATAAGATCTCGGGTGATAAATTAGTTTTAAATAAATCCAAAACTAAATATACCCTGTTTAGTACTACATCCCCCAACTCTACCGAGCAGAACATCAACTTTAACATAGCAGATGTACCAATTGGCTATAATCAGCATATTAAAGTTCTCGACCTTATATTTACACATCAAATAAAATGGAAGGCCCATATTCAGGACCTCACCAATACAATGTCTAGTCGATTTATAAACTTAAACAGCTCAGCAATGTGTTAGATATAGTGCCTCCAAGGACCGCCTACTTTGCCGAAATTGAATCACGTCTTCGATATGGCATCATTATCTGGGGCACTTAGCGTTAATTTGTCAAAAAACCGCCATCAGAGTAATTATCACAGCCTCACAGAGATCCTCTTGTCGATTTCTAATTAAACAGCTAAATATATTAATGGTAATCTCGCGATACATCCTGGAAGCTGCAAGTTATGTGCATAAAACCAGGAGACGCATCATCGTAGGCTAACTCTTACTTCTAACAGCCCGCTCTGTATGCTGATTAAAGTACATACTTAATCAACTCCCGGTCCCGGATCAAGATGACGAAAAACTTGACAGAGAAATAAGGAAACTTTTGCTAATAGAGTGCCTGGAAAGAGAAGGTTTCAATGATTTTTGAAAAAACACTATGTGAGTCAAAAATAGGGGACGGAATTAAAAAAATGGCTAAATATTCGATTATGAATTGCTTTAACGAAATCCCTCGCCTTGATGTTGAAATTATATCACGTCCTCATCGCATTCTTAACATAGATGACACAGTGATGTTCTTATTTCCTAAAGGGCCCCTTATTATAGAACCAAAGGGAAAAGGTCTGTACGAATTTCATAAGCGTTTATTCAGCTGGATGGTTTGCTATTATGTTGACACTTTGTAACTGCAAGAACTGGAAACCTTGTGGCCGTTGAACATAATACTGAGAACAACAAAAACTACAATGAAAATTTATTAAACTAAGCTGTCACCATCGACGAACTTATTATGACAGTTTCGCGTTAATTTTTAATTTGAAATGTTTGTCAGCGGTTCTATATAACTTCAGTGCTGACCACTCATGATACCTGTTACGTGGAGAGTTTTTTAACACTTTGTCCACATTTTTTTAAATGTTTTAATCGAAAACCATCCATTGCATAAGTAACATTAACAAAGGAAAGAAAATAATTTTAGTAGATTTATCACCAAACAGGTGCTCTTCCTTCCAGTTATCTACAAGTGAAAAAAACGTGGCAAGGGAATGACTGATCCAACATAAGAGCAGAAGTATCCAGAGGAAGGGCATATTTGCCCATAAAAATGAATCAGAAATTTTATAAAAGGTTTCAGTATCTTTGAATTTATAACTTAGTTTATTTGAAATTAATAAATTTTTAACTTTAATGTTAAGAAAGTACATATTTTCATATATTTCTATGTACTTATGCACTGTTAACTATGTATATACCACTACCGGGAGTTTCTTTAGATACCTAACAATCATAACAATTCCAATAGAATCCTGATTACTGAACAGGTAATATAGTATAACAAGCAGTTGTATAGTAATCAGTAGTATATCAAAAAAGGAATCGAGAGAAATAATTTTAGTGCCATTAAATTTAAAGGCCATACTGAAACGTGAAATCTCATAAATTGACGTCTCTTTCTTATTCTTACATGGCTGTGAAGTTCTCAATAATAAGGTGTTTTTTTCCTTATTCTTGTTCACACATTCCTACTTATACAGAATATAATGGAAGAAATAAGTGTTGCTTCCATACATTATTATTGAGAATCGTGCGGTTCAGAAACACCATTGATATTTGATCTAGCACCAGTGCTGTTGTACAGAATATCAAAAGTATTTGAAAAATGTACTTAAGTAAAAAATTGATTGCCCAGAATTAAAAAAAGGGTGCACTTAAATTTAAACTTTCAAGTAATTGGCTTGATGGTGGTACATTTCATTTTACTTATGATTAGGAGTGGTACTAAATATCGAAAGTACTTAATACATTTTCTTATGATTGATGATGATGATGAAGTACGTTACAAAATGAACCCTAAAGTACACAAGAATTTTAAAAACTGCACTCATAACATAATTAATCAAGTTCAAAAGTGCCAATTCTTATAGAATTCTAATTTCAACCAACTTCAAAACGTTATCAAAACTCACCCCCACCCCCAGAGGGGTGAGGATATTGTGAAATATTCAAGCGTTTCCATACTTTTTGGTCATCTTGTATTATATAATTATAATTATATCTTAAATTACCTAAAAAAACAAAAAAAATTACTCGTATCTTAATATCGAAATTTTGATTTTAACTACCACTCCACGGCGAAACAGATCAAATAATCTACCAGAGATTTGCAATCAGAAAAGAATTTCCTATAAGATGACACCACTTCCAGCTCTGAACCCTGAAACATCGACCAACGCACAGACACACAGACACACAGACACACAGACACACAGACATCCGGACGAATTTAGTAACCAACTTTTTGAAGTTGATTGATGACGCAAAATAAAGTGAAATCAATTTAACTCCATACCAAGAAATGACAAATTTAAATACAATTGATGAAATAATTGCATATTTGTACGTTTTCCCACATCTGTCAATTTCCGGAGAGCTTATCGACACGTGTTGACTGTCGTCAACCTCGGCAATTAGTTGATGATCCGGTAAGGTAAAACGTAGATAACCTTTATGACCAGCGAGTTTCTATACACGTTTGTCTCAAATTGCACTTGATTTCTTAACGAATTCAAAACTTTTAGTAATCGCGTTGTTGTCGGAAGTGTAAGATCGTTTAAAAATAAAATTCGTTAACGTAATTTGTTGGTTTTGTGTTGGATAACAGTGGCCATCAACCACTGCTATCATGGTGAGTTTTTAACAATATTTTAGTATTTAGATTTACTTCATATAAGTATTGATGTTAACGATCTACTTAAATAAACATGAGCTTTACTTATAACTTTCAATTTTTTATTACAGATCCTGAGAAAGCCTAGGAACTGATACAGCAAGGGGTAAGTGCATTTTTCTGCTTACAAAATTATAAATTTTGAATTTGAATAACCCTGACAGGTTTAGCGTATACGTATTAACTTACCAGTGTATGTTTTCTTCCATCATTATAAAAGTATTAGGTACATGCAAAAATGTCACGCTATATTTTATAACAATATCTTAACAGCGAAGGCAATATGTACCTTAAATTCCCATCATTTTCGCGTGGGGTATGAAGGTACTCTAAAATTACTCATTTCAACAAAATTGAAATACACAATCATAAATTTAATAGATTAACTAATGAATAGGATATACATTACTTATTATTCGAACGTTCAAGAGAAACATGGTTTTTTGCAAATTTTATTTTTGAGTTCGAGGAGTTGCATTTTTGTTGCAAACCCATTTTCACCTATTAATTCCAAGTTTCGACATGGTCTTTATTTTGGCAAATATACAAGTAGGATATTGTATGTATAATACACGGTTTTTTAATTTTAAATCTGTTCAAACTGAACTAGGCTCTATTGCCCAGTTTGTTATTATTGGAGCTACGAAATTTGTTAAAAAAGCATTTTACATTACAATAAAAAAAATAATTTCACATCAGGTTATCAAGATATTCAACAAAGTAATCTTTTCTTAAATGGAACGCCTTGTGTTTTTTTTACATATTTTTAAAGAAAATGAAATTCTGTGTTAAACATTTTTTATTGAAATTTTTTCATTTTATTGGAAAGTATCTAAAAATACATGCCATTTCATTAAAATAGAAAGTTATTTTGTTGAATGTTTTGATAACCTGATGTGTAATTGATTCTCTGATACGACCATTGTAATCGTGAGAAAAATGCAGGGTGATTCAATATTCACTCCCCACCCCTTGGATATGTATTCTACAACTAAAAATAAGATAAAAATAAAAAATAGTAAAATCCCGAAAGCCTAACCGTTTTCTAAACGTTCGGCAGCACGCGGGCGCCTAAAACTTTTATCATATCGACGTATTCTCTGTTAGCTTTTCCAGCTTTTATAAATGATATTAAGTCAAATAAACGTCAAAGTAAAACAAAATAACGACAAGTAAATGCATTACAATTTGATTTAAAATTTTGAATTGTTTTATTCTTTATTTCAATTTTACCAGAAAACGGTTAGGCTTTCAAGATTTTATACTATTCTTTTTTCTTTTATCTTATTTTTAGTTGTAGAATACATATCCAAGGGCTGGGGAGTGAATGGTGAATCACACTGTATTTAGGGAACAAAAATAGATATTCAACAGTAATATCCCTAGTGCACGTAAAATAGTCGATAAAATTTTGACGTTTTTACAAAAATGTTTTGCTAGGAAATATTTTGAGTGAATTTTCCATAGTAACAAAATGTTGAGATGACGTCGAGACATTTTGAATAGCAAATGCACGAAACGTATTGAGGGTAATAATTTTATTAACAATAAACGTCACTATTCAGAAATTTACGCATTTTGATCGTAATGGCTGATTTAAAATGTTTTTCAGGGGTTTTGCGTACTGTAACAACTTTAATAATTCTTGCCTTCGATTTTTTGAAAGTATATAGAATTGAGGTTTAAATGGAAATATTCCAAATGGAGTATAAGCTCACATATTTAAATTGCATACATAAACGCCTGATTTACACCATAGAGATAAAATAGAACTTCAAATGGGATTGGGGCATACTTTCACTTGCGGTGCTGCTGTTAATAACTATTTTAAATCTATCGTTAGTTAAATAATTGCGGACAGAAATACATTATTGACAAAATTTTAAATTCGTTCTACTTCAACGTATCTTCATTTTATGATTTTGGAATAATTAAAATATGTATGTATGTTAATATTACCACAACTGGAAAGTTTCGCGTATACCTTACTAGTATTTATGAGATATAATTGAATGCAACGTTAATAGTGTTGTGATTCTCGTTTACCATAAATAGAATTCGTTATAAATAAATAGGTATTGAATTTCAATTTGGTATTTGAAAACTTCCCTGAAAGTAAACTTTAACCAAGTTATCCTTAACGATTTAAGAGATAGCGTATATAATACATACACGTACGTACAGTTGAACTGTTTTGTATGCAAAACACCTAAGTTTTTATGCAATTTATCAAACGAGACAAAGTTAATTCATTCCCAGTGAATCGTATTTTTATAATTAGCGATTTCAAGAAAAAAATTAGACATTTCCTTTGATATATGACATTATTTAATGAAACTAAGCAGTAAACTAATTGCAAATTACATGCACGCCGTAAGTAGAGGATTAAAATTAGCCTTTATACAAAGTAGTTTTAACTTAAGGACTGAAATCCTGTACCCATAAAGGCAGTTTTGTATTTTATGCAATTGAGTGCAGTGCGTTTTATTTGCGGCCTCACGAATCATTAACCGCATTTTTTATGCTTCACCGTCATCTTGCTTTTTATTGCGTGCATTGTAATCAGTCACTTTATTACCTATATTAATGCAATTCAAGTTAAATAACGTGCGGCAAAATTAATCTGTTATATATGTACCTACATGTAACTTTGTTATTGTCGTCGCGTTCTGATGAATCGTTATTTTCGGTATTCTCGAATAAGATTAATTATGAAACGAATTCGAGATTAATCAATCGTAGAACTAATAAAAGAGGATTGGCAACACCGGACAATGCACCCCTAGCCCACAATACGATAAGCTCAGGACAATGTGACGGTCGTTAGGCGTTGTTCTAGACCGTCATTGTCATTAAACAATATCATACTTGATACAATATGTGCCGTCGAGCACCCATTATGTCACGTAAGTCGATTGGCCATTGTGCCACGGTCATTGTTCCTTATATTAAAGATGTGGGTCCTCTCGAAGTCATCACTTATTTTCTAAGCGATTTCTTATTCCTATCCTCCATATATAATAAGTTATCGAAGGTATAAGTACGATGATCGTCTCTTTTCTGTTACTGCTCTATACAAATGAGTTCCTGAGTTTTTGTCTCAGAGTGAGAATGAATATGGATAACCTCTTCAATTCTAATCTACATGTTTCTAAAGTAACACAGACATTTAAGGTTTTTGGAGTATAATAATATTTTGAGGTAACTGTCATTTTAAGTACTTAGTTAAATTATTCAGTATAGAATTAATTGCCAACAGTTAAATATTGCACCTAAGAAATGTAACACCTGCAAGTTGTAGCGTACATTTTAAGTGCCACGAAACAATTTTTATTACAGCAGTAAAAATATAAGCCGCAATATTGAATTTCAATCAAGAAATCACTTCTTCTAGTTTTACGAACAAACCAAAATATCTTTTATTTAAAATTTTAGTAAACAAAGTTGCACTGTGTTCGGTACTTTACTTACTTTCTTCCAGTAATCGTTACAGAACGTAGCACATTTTGTACTTACAAGGCGTTCGCCAAAATATAAAAATATGAAGTTGCCGCTCTCTCAATGATATAAACAATTAACTCTATACATACTGAAACGGATGTTACAGTCAATTCAATCAAAAACGAAAAGTAGGTGGTGCCATCTAGCCATGAATGAACCTTATCCAACAAAATTTCCCAGCACGTCACAAATTGACTTTTACATTTCACTAACAATTCTTTGTCAATGGATAAAACTGATATTTTTATTGTACGGTTTGTCAAAACCAACGATGCCAAACCAAGGGCAGTTTCTTTAAGATTTTACGTTTAGTTCAAGAATTTAGTGATCTAACCTCAAGGTTTTGTAGTAATTCTTTAATACATTTCAACTATAGTGATAGCACAGATAAATAATGATAGTTAAGTCTCTTTCTGTTGATAGTAGTTACGATAATTTTGTTTCAATGTTAGATATTGCTTGGCAATGCTGTATTATAACGGCGTCATCAAATTTATGACGTGCATCAGAAATTTCGTCGAATAACCTGTGGTATTTTATATTGAAATATTGGATTGGGCAACTATAAGTATAAACTAGTTGAAATCCCCGGATTACCGAACGAACTTCGAATACCGCAGTAACGAAAGTATAAAAAATCTGAACTTATCAAAAAGACAAAATTTGATAATTTCGAAATTTTGACTTTAAAGTCGAATATCTCGAAAAGTATTTGAGATACCGAAAAATTGACACCGAATCTTGAATCAGCATAAATTTTCACATAAGATTCATGTCTTAACTCGGTTGTAGACGTACGGATCTCTTGCAATGCACGGACGTATTGAATTCAGTCAGTGCCGGCCTAAGAGCAAAATGCTGTGTGCGCAAGAATAAGTTTTGGCGCTCCTTACAATGAAAATAGGAATAGAAAACCCTCCAGAAGGTTGTATGGGTGCTCTATAACCGAAATTTGTCAGAACTTAATAACTGAAGTTGGCATTTTAAAGAGATTACAAACCAAAAACTAAAACTAATAAGCAGTAATAGATAAATAGTAAATATTAAAGTATTTAGTACCTTTTCATTATTTTTATTTTTTTAATATCTTCTTCTAGTAATAATTCTTTTAACTGACTTTTTCAAACTAACTTCAATAGGGGTTCTGTACTATACTTGTGTAAAGAGCAAACTCCTAACAAATTCTTTTACTCAGTTTATTGTTTTGTCAAATAGAAAATAAGACACAATTTTTTAGATTTTTATCATTATTTTTTGTTTTTTCTCATTTCGGCGCCCCTCTCAAAATCGCACGTGTGCGGTTGCATACGTCGCACACGCCTTAGGCCGGCACTGAATTCAGTAACGAAGGAAGTTCGTTGACAAGGATATAACGAGCAAGTCTTTAAATAAATTCCTTAATTATTTTATAATAGTATATTACACAATTTTCATAACGAATTTAAGTTAAAGGTTTATACAGGGTGATTTCCTCCTGGCCAAATTGAAAGGGCAATTGAGGGAGATCCAATTAAAGTTATTTTTTAAATAAAATTTTTATCAAATTGTAGGGTTTAAAGTTCTTAGAAACCATTGAGCTTTTTTTAAAAAATATGGTAATAATTTACATTTTGAATTCAAATTTGAAATACATGAAAGTTAAATAAGCAAAGTTCAGTTAAAATTTGACTAAAATTTTTATAAGATTAAAGTTATGGCTATTTAAATTGTTCTTTAAAATACACAGGTTATGGGTGTTCATTTATTGAAAGCCCTTGATTTATTTAATTTAATCACGAACGTCAGTATTAATTAAATAGAAATGTTCTAATGCGGATATTTTTTAAAATATAAATACTTTCAATACAAAACAGTTTCAAATTGTATGCATTTCAGGCATAATTTCATGTTCTGTGAATATACTTAAAATTGAATTAATTATATTTCTTAACATTCCCCTTTGATTATATTGGATCAGTGATAATATCACACATTTAAAGTAAAGTTGCCGCATTTTAAAAAATAACTGTGTGGCATTCTATTTTTGTTTGTGGACTTTATAAAGCTATAAATAAATGTTAGAAGATTTTGCAATACCCAAAACGTTATGACATGTTTCCAGCAAAAGTATTAAAGTATAAAAGATGAGGAATTTGTGAATAATTTATCACTAATATTTTTATTAGTTATCTTCGGCGGACAGCCAAGAGTATTAAAATCAGATCTAATTAAACATATATTATGAATAAAGATGTAAGAAAACATATTATTCTGTGAAAAATAACACTAAAAGGATTAAGTTGAATCGTTTGTTTTTGGCAATTGGATATGAACTTTATAAAAAATACTTCTATTGATTTTTAAAAATTTGTTACTCTTTGATCCCTATTAATTTACAACGGTAAAATATCATTTTATATTATGATATTTATCTATTACTTCAAAGTCCTCTTAAATAGCCGAATTTCTCGAAAACCTGAAAAACCTTTGAGCTTTGCCCAAGATTTCTAAAGTGGAACACGTTGAATTTTCAATCTAATGAAATTTCCAAAGTATGTTATTTATTAACAATATTGTAGCTGTGGTTCATTATTCATATATGTACTTATAATACATACTTAATTCTTCCTTGCGATTACCTTCAGAATCTACTGTTATCACAATATCATCATTGAATAAATAATATTATATATGATATTATGAAAAATTTTAGTTTTAGAATCTCCTTCATCCTTCTCTTCTTACAATTCTAGGTTTTCTCATTATGTTTTTCAGGTTAACTTCATTTGTTGTGCAAAATATTTAGGTTGTTTTTCCTCTTGTTCTAGAATCTAGATTTTTCTTTTATTTGTTTCCGTTTAAAATATTGCTATCGGTGATTATTGTACCTCGTCGTTAAAATTCCTTATTTTTGTGCTTTGTGGTGGTCCATTACTAATAATTATTCAAAAATGCAAATAACTGGAAAATAAGTTGTCAGAAGTTTGGTTAATGATGGTGCTTGAATCGCTGAAAACGTAATACATTATTCGGGTAAAATATAAAATACATAAAAAAATTTTGGCTTGGTACTCAAAAAAAGCATTATAAAAGTCACGAGTAGGTTAATGCATTTTTAAACCAAAACCCTTCAAGGTTTCCAGACTGTTATTTTGCAATTCCACTACTTCCTCTTCGAATTCATCTGGTACTTTCTTACATCAAATGGAGACTGACTAGGGCCAATTTCTGGATACCCTTTTCAGTTTTATAGCATTCTAGAATATATGAGTTAAATTCGTTTATCATTTGCAGTTCATTGTTAATATTTTTTTGCATTTCCGCTTTGAACATACTCAATAAGCGCTCTAAGAATCTTGCTTCACTTTTCGTACCCGCACCTCCAATTTACAAAAGAAAGTCCGCAGCTTATCTTCAAACATGAATAATATAAATGAGATGCATTTGAGATTTAAGATCGCAAATATGATTTTCTCTGCTAAGAACAACTGAACTTTCTCTTTGAGCTGGCACGAGCATATTTTCCCTAAGTTAAGAAAGTGTAGTATGGAAGGGTAGCCCATCGTGTTCATAGTTCATTACGGCGCACAATTTTTTTAAAAGATTTATTGAGAACACCGTTTTTCATAATGTTAATGTTAATGTGGAAAGATTTTTATGACTCTAACTTAGCACGAACGCCTTCAGTACAAGAACCAGCAAGCTTTTCCCATAAGAAACCTTGTTTTCCGAAATTTTCCTTAATTATGTTCATAATGTCGATTAATTTTCAATTCTTGCGAGAGTGGTACTTTTTCTTTAATTTTGTTGCCTTCCTCTAAAAAAACTTACAAAAACAAGTAACCAACAACATTCGTGGATTCGTCACAATATAAAGCAAAATATGGGAACCTTTTTACTTTTACAACAGGTACTCTTCAACATCATCTGACATTTTGAGAATTCGCAACTTCACCGAACCGTTATATTTCTTGAATTTCATTTTTTGAGCGCATTGTTGTAAATGACGTTCCAACTGTTCTCACTTTTTCTTCACTCTTTGTGGTTTTATCCTTCTTACTATGCTTTGTTTAATTTCTTGTAGTAGTTCATGATTTGTTCTGTTCCTATATTCATTTTCCCTTATAGTTAATGGTCCTAATATTATTCTGAATACTTCTTTCTAATATTCTTAAATCCTCATCTTGTTTCTTCGTTCATAGTGATTGTAGGTATATATTTTTATTTTTGTGTTCTTTTTGATACTCTTTTATTGGCATCTATATGGCTTTGTTCGCTTGCATTATCAATCAACTTCAAAAAGTTGGTTACTAAATTCGTCCGTACGTCTGTGTGTCTGTACGTCTGTATTACAGGGTTTAGAACGCTGGAAGTGGTATCATCTTATAGGAAATTCTTTACTGATTCCAAATCTCTGGTAAATTCTTTGATCGGATCACCCGTTCGCCGCCGGGACGCCATTAAAGTCAAAATATATGTACACCCTTGAATATCTCGAGAACGACACATCCAATTACAAAAAGGAAAAAACACGTTTCCTTTATTTTTTGAAACCTATTGAGTCATGATACGTAAACATCACCCTCACCTTCCTGTGGGGTGAGTTTTGAAAACTTAAATTTTGTGAGAATTCGCGCCTATTGATACTTGTTTTTTCTTTAATCTCAACTCAATCCTTTTTATGTGTTGTTTCAACGGAGGCGTAACTATAAAATGGCGTGTCTGCACAGGCTTTCGTATTTGACCTTACGTCCCCCATTGTTGATCGATGTCTTCATTTCCTCTTTAAGAACTTTCCCATTTGTAGTATTAATACCAAGATCGTGAATTATTGCTCTTTCTATAGTTTCCAATGTTATATTCACCTTCTTTATCTCATTTTTAAATTTTTGTTCTCTTATTTTTCTATTTTTAATTGGCTTATTTATTCTTCGTAATCCTTTTGTTGTTCTCGTATCTCTTTTACATCTTTTATTAGTGTCTTTATCATTGTCACTAGCGTATCTCAATTTTCATCACTTTTTTGATATTTTGCTGCCGTTCGAGGCGTTTTTATTCTGGACTCCTTTTCCTTTTTCCATCATCCATAGAACACGTGTCACTCTCCATTGCTAATTTTAGTTTAATTAATTAATAATAGAATAGGAAACATTAACGTAGCTGTTAATAGAGTGTTAACAAAGGCCTAAAAATTTAATTGAAAATTTTAGTTATTATAGCCATTTAAAAAAACGTGTCTTTGGACTCCTTGCGCGAACACTTAGTAAGACCTATAGCAGTTAGGCAATGTGAGTTTTAGACGGTAAAATTTCGCACTTTTTTTAAATTTTTGAATAGGATTTTTACGTTTTGCTTTAGCAAACCGCAGATGTTCAAAAGCGTCCAATATAAAGTGTTCAGACAGTTAGATGAATGTTAGTATGTGGTACGAAGACAAGAGGACTCACGGTTCAGAACCAATGATGGTGGTTTGAGTTCGCTAGGATTTACGAAAATAGGATATTGAGGAAAGGTGGCAACGAAGGGGAGAAATTCTACTATAGTTGATGCGAAAATCTTTCTAGCAGCGAATACTTTACAATTCTTACACTGGAAATATTTTTGAAGATTATTTTGTAGGATAACGCATTGCTGGCAGTACACTTAGCTTAAATATTTTGGATTAATTAATAAGTTGGTTAGAGTTGATGCAGGTCGCCCAGTAATACAGCAAGTACTGAAATTAATAGAAAAATTGAAAAACTGTATTGCATCTTCAGCACTCATTGGTGGTATCAAGAACTTGTTCCTCATAATGAAGTAGTAATTTTCCCACATATCGATAAACTTACTACTATGATTTATTTTATACGTGTGTGGGGAATTTTTGAGAAAGTCTGAGTTTATTTGCTCGATGATACGAAAAACCCAAATAGAGTTTCAGCTCTTATGTGGTACATCAACACTAGGGATCTTCATTTGCTATGTTGTTACTTTACTTTTACGATTGAGTCTAATCCCCAATCTAAAGCAAGTGCCAAAGACTACAATCATTTACGAAGGCATGATATACTTACAATATATAATCCAACTTTTAAATAGCCAAAGCAACTTCCACTCATAAATAATTATTTAAATTTTGAGATGAGAATCCTAGATAAATAATTAAGATTTCAAATACGACTGTTTATATTGTAGGCGAGATTCAACCCCATTTATCACCACGTGTAAAACTAACTAAATCTTATTAATGTTTACTGCTTGACCTAAAAATAAATATACCAATAACCGTTGTGTAGAACTCGCTAATTTCAGACAAGGTCGTACAAATATATTAACCAAATTAACGTTCAGCTTAATGAGTGAAGACACTCCAAGTTTCAATAAGAATATGACGTCAAATGCTCGACCAGCGCGTTATTGTATATGTAAGATGTAAATTAAAACACACTCGGTGTTTTTCGCCTCTAATTTATTTTGATTGAATAAAAGTGCGCTTTTGAATCTGATCGGAATGAATCGCGCAATTTATTAACAAAGTAAGATGGCCGTGCTCTTGTAGTAAATAACTAACTAGTGTAATTTCGTATGATATTTTTAACATCTCTGCTCCAATTTATTAATTAACAATTTGAACGTAATCTGTCGTTGGACGGCTGTAATTTTAATAATAATATACATACGTAGTGTCACTTAACCAAATATATTGTATAATTGGTTTTGATAAGGGTATACAGTCGGGCATATTAGGTAAAGATACCGATTTAGTTGATCTAATGAGCAAAAAACAACTGAACATTTGCCTCATCATCTTAAGTGACAAATAATCACAGTCATTCGAGAAAATTAATTGGTAAATGTTAGTTGTGATTTTTATTGCGTAGGAAACATGAAGCAATTTGCAAAATGGGATTGTGTTAATCGTATAAGTAAGCAAGCGAAAGTAATTAACGAGTTTTGGTTAATTAACAAATGAAGGAAAATGAAAAATAGCGTGTGTTTCTAACAAAGAGCTGGGTCACGTTAAGTACACTCAAACGTAATTAGACAAAAAGGTAACTTCGAATCGTTATTCAAATGCCGAAAATCCGAACGTCCACTGTTTACTAATCCCATTATTTACATATTATCAGGAAACAAAAGAATGATCATGTTTATACAAAAAACAAATTTAAACGGCGAGGCTTTCTATAAATAGCAATTTTAAGGTTGCGCTTGAATTAAATTAGTCAAACTCAACTAATGTGGATTATAAAAAAAAATCTGGTAATACTGCGATGGGGGGAGGGCACACCTTTAATAAAAAAATGTCTAGAATTATAACAACGCGGTAATTCGGTTTTACCAAATACGTGCGATGGCAATAAAACGTGTTTTAATCGTTTTAATAGCGTCTGTACCCGAACAATGCCATATAATATTTCATATAATTATTCATGAGGAAGATGTGACATTTTCTCCAACGAGTTTCTTAATTTTTTTCAGTTTATATCTTATAAGAGAGCTTCCTGTTTTATTTTTAGTTTTAGAATGAAAGTTGAATACAAACATTGCTATTAATAAATTTCTTTTTTTTTACTACTTTTTAACAAGTAAATATCTAAATTTTATATGATTTTTAAGACCGAGTTGAAAGTATGTTACGAGCTCGCCCATTTAGACAGTGACTAATGAATCGGCTACCACAAATTATCTTTTATCAGTTAAAACATCGGCGTTAGTAGTTTTCCTTCGCACTGAAATTACCTACAACTATTTGGCCCACTAATTTTCAACTGCCACAAGTCGAGCCAAATTAAATTAGCAAAGAGTGTGGGAGGTTCACATACAGTACGATTAATTCTCTCTCTTTGTACCTACTTTTTTTTTGTAATTTTTGGAAAAACTCCGCACTTTAAGTAAATCTGACAATCTTGACCATTCATTTAGTTTTCATTTTAAAAGTTGTAAGATTCGTTAAGAGTGTCGTGTAAATTTTAAGCTGATATTATATTCATTTAAAGTCTTCCTTGTTAGATCCAGCTAGAGTGGGTAATAAGCCTTTTTCATGCCCATAGTTAGAGATTAAATTCAACGACCTCTTTCTGCGTATTAATATTAATAATAATAATACTATTTCAAATCACATAATTATGGTGTTTTTTTACAGCAACTTCAAATTTATTTTGTATGGGTATATTATGTATTACTAGGACTAGTTACTTGATTCCGATCCGTGGAGTTAGTTAACCAGGCTTGGCCTGAGTATCGATAAGAACCGAAGTACAATAATAATAATAATAGGTTTATTGCCCAAACAGATAGTAAATCCAGTTATAACAAAATTAAAAAAAAATTAAAATTAGAAGTTAGGTGTACAATTTATTATATTATGTAGTACAAGAATAATTAATTAATGAGAGAAATGAGAAGGAAAAAAACTAGTACATGTTCCAAAATAATACTAACATTCTGCTAAACTACAAGTATTTTTAAAGGTGCACAGCTGAAATGAGGTCACGTAATGAACAATGATTGATATCCACCGATTGTGGTAGAGAATGAAAGATCCTAATCATACTTAAAATAGGTGAATTGCTTAGCATATTGGTATGAGGTGTGGGATGATAAAATGTTCTATGGTTACGTGGTGTATGAGATGGTGCATGAAAAACAAATAAGTGACAGTAAATATTGACAAACAATTAAGTTATTTAACAGTTTGAAAAGGAACGTAACTAACATTTTACCATCCCTCGCTTCTAATGAGACAGTAACAGCTGATGGTCAAAACCTCTAGGATAGTTATGATCGACCTTATACACTAGAAATGTTAAAAATATCAGTAGCTGCAGCTTCCGGCTGTAGGTAATTGCACTTATCAGTATTTAGCGATAATTTATTTGCGACGATCCTTTCATTAAGGGAATCTAGTTGTCGTTGAACCAGGGAGCAATAGAGTAATAAATTTTTAAATCATTGGCAAAAAGCAAGCTGTTACAATTAACACCCTCAGGAAGGTCATTAATAAATAATAGAAACTAAAGTGGGCCAAGGTTAAACCCTTGAGGTACTCCTGAGGTAGCAATTATAGCAGCTGACGTGAAGTTATTGTAAGTTACGTATGTCGCCGATTCTGTGGGTAATTTTTCCGCAAGATGTTTATGGTGATTGTACTGTAATTAAGCCGTCAATAGTGATAGTAGCCACTAATGGTACCTACTTGGTTGCGGAAGTACAGTAGGATTTATTAATCGTACAAGCTGACCATAGTGCAGATAAGTCGCCTATTGTTCATTTAAGGTCAGTGTCAAACCATTTTGTTATATCATCGCCACGCATGATAGTGTTATCCAGCCCGAATGTGTTCAGGGCACATTAATTTAGTAATTGTTTACCATTTATTGTCGAGGGTGAAGGCGAGGTCACCCAAATACATTAGTTTATAGGTATATCTTATTGTACAGCTATCGTATCATGTTAATGTATGATTCTTAGCGACATTAAACGTAAAAACCAATGTGAATGAACTTTTCTTCGTTTTGAGTAAAACGAAGTGGCGCCCATTTAAAATAATTAAAATCCACGAAGAGCAAATTATCATAGCCTAGCCCACGCCCTGTGTTCTCCCATAATTAGAGCTGCCGTCAAGCCCTTATATGCCAGCAGTCATTCAAAAAGATAAAGATATGGTTATAAGGAATAGAATCTTGAACGTGATTACAAAAAATTCCGAATTCTTTATCGATCAAGCAGAAGACATACAGGGTGTTCCATTTAAAAAAGTTGAGAAAAGTTGATTTGAATTTTCTAAAAATTGTAAGTTAAATTTGAACATCCTGCATAAGATCATAAACGAATTCAGAGCATCTGACAATCTTTTACAACAAGAATCGAATCACAAATTTGACATGAAAGTTATATGTATTGTAATTCCGCGCCTTTAGAGTTCCATTAAAAATTTGTTTTTGTTTACCACAGGTTCTTGAAGCACCCTGTATATGTCAAAATATTTTTCTGAACTGCGCCCTTAACAATAATTAATAACTGTGTTTGACTGAAACTTCTTTTGGTCTCGGTACTATAGAAGCCCGACGTACTATTGAAGGACCCTGTAACTGTATAGTACTGATAATAATGTTTATTTGTGCCAAATAGTGTTAACTGTTGTCATTTAATATAGTACTATAAATTTTAAATCGTTGGATAACATTTGATTCTTCTTCTTGCATTTTTTTCGTTTCAGTATTGTAACATAGTTAGGCCAATTGCACTATAAAATTGGAGAATGAGAGACAGTTTGTCATTTTGACTTTAAACGTACATAATCATAGCTATTTAGAAGCGTGTTCTTAGATTATAATAAATGTAACGCCTGCTGTTCAGGACATTAACTTGAAATAAAATAAAAGTATAAATTAAAGCTAGAAGAGCCTGGTTGTGCTGTACAATTCTGGTGGGTAGTGATAGTTAACGGTTTACGATGCGGTGGTGGTTGTGGTTATCCATGGGGGTGGTATGTGTTTCTTCATGTGTAAGGTTAAATTTTAATCCGGTGAACAATTTTCCCTTTTTTCGCACAATTTTCAAACAACGACAATATTGGAGCGCACATCATCCGACACAAAGCTACGAAAATTTCAGATACAGCAATTGCATTAAAATATATATCTCTGCCAACACCTGCACTGCCTTTGGCTTTGGAACAAAATATTATTTATGGTTCTTACAATTACATGACAATACAATATTAACAATTAATTAGAACAGTTTTACAAGCTATAGCAAATGTTCAAAATATGCGATCTTCAAACACAATTTTTACTCTCCCTAAAATCACACCAAAAATACTGGCGAAGGCATCAATTATTTTTTCTCTCATATTACCTCATCGCAGCCGCTTCCTCGTCCAGCATCCTCAGGTTTATCTCAAGTGTGACGTTGTGGGGTCGAACGACTCTAATCAGGGAGATAGCACAAAGGGCCCGAATAGGTGGTCTAGGTGCGCGTGGACTTCTGACCACATCATAATCCAGAATCCATATTACCTCGTGCTGTTGGTGGCTTTTGTATTAATACCTTTAACAAATCCCCAGAGGAAGAAATCTATTTTGGTTAAGTCCGGTAACGTTGCAGCCCAATTAGTAGATCAATTTCGTCCAATCCAACGGTTTGTGAATGTCGCATTAAGATATTCCCTATCATTTCGTAAAAAAATGTTGTACGGTGTCTAGTTTGAAGAGGGATATTTTTGCATAATGCAGGCAATTCATTTGTCGTTAAAAAAATATGGAATGGACCCACTGCATATTCCCCAATTATTCCTTTCTAAACATTCAGTGGTCATTGATGTTGTTGATCCATTTGTCTTAATATTGGCGAATTTTCTTGTGAATAATAATGAAAATTTTGACGATTTACACATTCACTGCTGCGAAATGTCACTCCATCCGTAAGTAAAATATTCATGAAAAATCTAGGATCAGTTGGTAACTTTTCTTGGACCCAAAAACAAAACTCACTACGCACAGCGTACACCCTATGTCAAAATATTTTCCTGAGATGCGCTTTTAACTATAATTAGCAACTGCGTTTTTGAATGAAAAGCCCCACACACTGTTGAAGGACCTTGTATACAAATGTTAGCAGCTCATACCTTAGGTATCGAGCAAAAGGTTCGTTGTGTATATTTCTCCCCACAGGTCCAAGTAGCATGCGAGCGAATCCCTGAACTTTGTCCACTACGTAAATAATGATCTGTGCACTTTTGTAAAAAAATTATTAAATGTCAAAGAGGTAGGTACGTGAAACAATAATATGTTCGCCAAAAGAGGTACAAGTATGTACCACAAGTGTAGTAGTTTTAGAATTAATAACACATAAAAGCTGATATGAGGTATAATTAGTCTAATTTTAATAATTGACTTCCTTTCCAATTTCAAATTTGCAGCATTTGCGTTGGCATTTTATAAAATATTTTAATAGCAGACACACACAAAGATAAATGTTAACAAAAATATAATTGTGAAAGCCGAACAAGTATCAGGAACTTAATAGGCCATTGTTAGACATTTAACTTTGATTACACATGTGGGCGAGTTCATTTAAAAAAATCATTTCCTGTGCATTATAATACATGCATAATTACCCGTAGAAACATAATTGTCATAATGACATTTATTAACTCTATCACAGCGACTGACTCGTATTTATTCAATCGCTCGGATTTTTGTTCCACTACTAATATTCTATTACTGTTAAACAAATTTGCATCGAAAACTTTGTTTTAGCAAGTCATTAAGGCGGTATACCACGGTTAGCAGATAGAATATAAATTGCCAATTATAGCATATCAATGTTCGTATGGAAAATGAACGTGTTGAGAGTAAATTAAATTTCCGTTTAAAGCGCTACTACTGCCGTAGACTTTGATTTATGGACAGATCTGCTCCGGTCAACTCCTATACATATATGATATATATATATTCAGATTTATTATTGCCAGGTTAATTGAATTGTTTTGCAGATTAAATAATAAAAAGAAAAGTGCAAGCAAACAAATACACCTTCAAACCTCCCAAACTTTCTAAAATGTTTCAAGTCTCTCTTTAATCTCTTATACACTTGAATCAATCTTTTGCCAAACTTATTACTATATGTTTCAATATTCAGTATATTGTCTTCATAGTTTCAATTAATTAAATTTTTATAAATGATTTAACGTTTCTTGGTGTTTATCATAAATGGTGTAGTTTCTTGCCAAGGTTTATTCACTTAATAAACCTTGGTTTCTTGCACCATGATTTCAATTGGTAGATTTGTAAAGTGGACCGAATTGTGTTTCCACCATGGTACCTAATCTCAATCATTAAAATTTTGTTAGTACATCTATGCACTTGTTACCGTTTGTGGATCCAAAATTTCGATTTATGCTGCCTCCACTACTCTAGTCAATTATGTGCAAAATGTACAGTTATTAGAATATACAGGGTCTTAGTCAATAAGTGCGACAAACAAGGGGGTGATTCTACATGAACAAATAATGACAGTTTGATATATAAACGTATGTCTACAAATGCTTAGTTTTCCGAAATATGGCGTGTTAAAGATTTTTTTTTAAAAATGACGATTTATTTATTGCTCTGAAACCGGTCGAGATAATTATACAAATGAAATTTAGTGGGTTTTTAAGTTTTTTTTTAACGAAATGTCAAAATAGCGTTTCTTCGTTATTAAGCTTTCAGTTTGCTATAACATTAATGTTAATAAGTAATTACTTTTCCTTTTATCGAAAAGAATGGAAAATTGTACAAATGCGGAATTGTCAAACGTAGATTTTCTCTATGGTCGAAGTAATGGTCACGGTCGGCAAGCTCGACGATTGTATGTTGAGTTGTATCCAGGTTTCAGAGCAATAAATAACTCATCAGTTTTTAAGAAAAACTTTAACACCCCGTATCTCGGAAAACTAAGCATTTGCAGACATATACGTTTATATAGCAAACTGTCATTATTTTTTCATGCAGAATCACCCCCCAAATGGTAGTGGTACTTATTTAATAACACCCCTGTATATTGTAAGTATAAGTTAACTATCGGAGTAAAATGTATGGCTCACTTTAAAGGCTGAAATCTCAAAGCTGATTTTACTATAATTTGGGATACGTATCAATTGAACATTTGTTGTTATAATACATAAATTTCAAATGTTTACTGTCAGGACTTTTTACAGTATAGAATTTTCGTAACAAAAAGTATTATAAATCGCGTGAAGTAGTTTATTTTTCAACAAAAATTTATACTTTTTTTTTATTTTGGAATTACATATCTCGTTCCATTTTGGCATAATTAGCAGAAAAGCAAAAACATAGAAACGCGGAAGTTAGTGAAGGAAACAAGTTCTTTTTTTATAAAATCAAGAAAATAGTGAAAGTGAAAAATGCATATACATACATTATGGATGGCCACCGGCAATATCTTCAAAACCAAAGGTGTCAACTTAATGGAATAAAAATTTTTATAACTAAATCATGCATGACAAATTCAATGAAAATATTTTTAAACTATAAAAACAACCGGAAGAGGGTGTTAACTGCTACGACACTAAAAATTGATTTTTCAGTGGAAATTCCTACAATTTAAAATTCGTTTTTTTAAAGCTTAGTTCATTTCAAACAACTTCTGTTTAAAATATTTTTTGATATTTCCAATAATAAAGCTAGGGGGTGCAACCAAACCTTAGGAAACAAAAACCACTGTAACTTCTACAATTTTCATCCGATTTGAATGAATTTTTCTTTATCTGAAAGAGAATTCAACGCATATTATGGGCTTATAATTATAATCGACAATAACCGTTTAAATACATTTTCTAGAGGGGGTTAACTCGAAATGAAGTTGTTTTTCCAAATTTTCGTTCTTCTATATTGGTTTTGTAGAACTTAAATATAGTCTAAGATACTGGCGAAAACCTCGTATTGATATCGTTTTCGAGATATGACCAAAAACGTCTTTTTCAGGTAATTGTTCACTACCCCATTTTCATTAACATCAAATCTTAACTGAAATAATTTTTTTAACACGGTTTCATTCAATAATTATTTATAAATGAGTTAAGTAAGTTATGGAAACTTGTGTCAAATACATTATTTACAGTATTTATTGTTCCGTTTCTATTCTTAAAATAATAATGTCTTATAATTTATACTAAAGAGGAAGTATACGATATGTTCTCAGTGAATTTTCAATGTTATGAAAACACATATACAGCTGAACGTGAATGCTGTTAGATATCCTGAAGGATACCTCAATAAGCTGAGGTAATTTTTTTCACAATAATCTAAATGCATCGTTAAATAAGCTGCAACTGAAACGTATGTATTAACAATAGCCTGTTCAGGACAGTTGGGATTGGTATATTGGGGGATTAATTACATTTTTTCAACGAATTTTAATGATAAAGGAATTTTACGTTCTTTTTTGTGGGATTGCATTATTTCAACACTGTAACTTCGGCGTGGTTTTCCTCATATTCCTTCTTTTCATACTTTTTTTATTGCAGAGGCAGATCTTTTAATGTGTTCATAATTTCTTCGTCTTCTGCAACTCCGAGTTTTCTTGTGACTATTTTGTATGCCCTGCAAGATCCTACCACAGCTGGCCCGGTTTCTATCGCCAATTTGTGTTGAGCTTGATCAGTTACCATTATAACGAAGGTATCTTCTCTGTTGGTGTTCTGCGCCCTCTTTCCTTTCATTCTTTTTTAATATTTTAGTGATTTTGTCTGAATCCATTATACGTACAACCTTTCCTATTTGGTGTTTCCTAATCGCTACTTTCTTGTTTTGCGCCTGCTTGTTTTTCGTACTCACAATCTAATGTATTTACGCTCACATAGTATTTCGTGGTCTTACACCTGTCGACCAATCACTTCCTCTACCGCGTTTACTTATTTATTTATTTATTTATTTGGGTGACATCTATTTAGGTGTTACCGTCCCCTCATCACTTAACCACAGGTTCAATGTTGCAATGTTTCCTTCTATGTGTCAGAGCCCAAAGCTTTTCATACAGTAACATTTATTTTATGTCTACTCGATTCAGTATAAGGGGTTCCTGGTAAATAAGCATATGTGATCTGATTTATGATAAATAATTTAAATATGTCGCACCATACTCTTTCAGGACTTATTTATAACTGCACAGATTACAGCAAATCATAGTACTTAAGTACAGTCAACAGGCTGAATTTTAAGAGAAAATGTGAAATTAGGTTCACTTGTCTTCCAAAATGATTATGAGACCTTAAAAACATCATTGACAATAAGACGATCCCGCGGTACTTCTTCATTTTCATTTTTTTTTCAAAAAGTTTATAAACCACAGAGATGTCAAAGATAACAATGGGATATAACCTTATTTTTCATCCAATACGTCAACCAGAATACCTATTTATCTATTTTGGGCACGTGCCCTCCGTAAATGACGTAAAATGTGCTTAGAGGTAAAAGGCGTTGAGTGCAAGACCAGCTTAAAAACAGTGATATAACAGTATTTACGTCTACTTTTATACATAAGTTGGTAATGCTAGTTGGTTCCTGCCTGATGAATCGAAATAAAACCAAGATTGTTGCAGTTTTTAGCTCATTTTTGAAAAATTAAAAAAAGCCTTGGCGACTATCTCGCTCTCGGTACGTTAAAGTGTGTTAACTTATGATTCATTTTTGAAAATGTAAAATGCCGAATCGCGAATAACGTGCATACACATCTGGCGATAACAAAGGTTGTACAACTTGAACCACCTGAAAGTTATTGACGCACTAACCGGATTTGAGTTGTACAATTTATAGATAAATTACAATTTTAATTTAGTTTGTGATCAAATTTTGCGCGTAACGGTTTGACGTGTTTCCTTTATTTCGTATTAGTGCCCAAGTGTTCAAAAATGGTCGCTGTTTCTCGCATGGAATTGCAAGGTAGGCCAACCTAAATGGTTTTTCGATTATAGTTTTAGTAATGTGCCTGGTCTTTGAGTCCTAAAAAATTACAGTACCTTTTTGATATATTAGCTGCAAATTTTTATTAATTCAAACGAAATATTTTGTACTATATAAAGTAAATAGGTAGATAATCTACGCGGCTATTAATTATAAAATGATTTAATGCAACTACAATTTTATTTACTCGAACAACACTAAACTAATGGTAATTATGGTAAAATATGATCCAATCAGCGATATACCAATAACATTTTGGGGAAGCTGAAATATATGTACCTATAGAAAGGGCAATCTTGCCTACCAACCATTCGATATTGTAGGGCTCTACCAAGGCCACCTGGAGGCCTTGGCTCTACTTAAGTATAGTACATAGTTAGTTTGTTTATTAATATAGCAAAATTTACTCCGAAATTAAAATTCTGCAAGTGCACACTATTTTCATATTAATAAACACGAATTTAGATACAATCCTGTACATAGGCACGCAGTGTTTCTTCACGAAAGTTTTCAGCATGTGTAGGTCTTGGGCGCATTACTTTGGCAGTTAATGTAAATTTGTTTTCGGCCGAAATCATTTGGCGAAATTTAGTCCTGCATTGGGATTTGATAGATCTTGGTTTCACTGGTCTTTGTAATGTGTGCAACCTGCTCAACTCTTAAAAAAACCACAATTCTTTTTGCACCATTTCACATTTTACGAAGGTCTTCTAGTTAAAAGCGTCCAGAGAACTCTCATACGAAGAACTTTGATTGAAGTTTTCTCGGCCGCTTTTTTCTATCATTTGTCACAGAGAGCGAGAAAATTATGTAATTGGTAAAGCACCTCCACACCAATGCTTGTATTCTCTGGCCGGTGTTACCTATTTATACTATTATGTCTTTGCTTGGCATGCTTGTGTATGTGTGAGTTGTCCCCGGGTCCGATGTAGCTTACAGAGACTTGTGTATTTTTATACATATGTTTTTCGATGGCCTTTTGTGCTCATTTATTTTTTTATATGTAATGAGACGAAATCATAACATAAATTTAAGGTGTGTAAAAACGTAATGTCGCGCCCTAAGGTTTCTTGTATCTGGAAAATATCTTCCACATTTTGTAACTTTGATTAAGATTAAACTTTTTCAAGCACGATTTAAATTTGAAATTTTAAAAGTTAAAATTTTTATGTATTTGAGGTACCTAACAAAGTAGGTAGCTAATTTATTTATTTATTCTTAATAATTAGTAAGAAATTTATTACGTGAGCTTACGCACACGGCACACACAAGAGGTAACTTTGACACATCTTCAGTCATTCAATAATGACCGCAATATGATTATAAATATAAACATCCCTGTAATATAATTTTACTAATAACATTACTAATATTCCTCTAAAATAATTGTTTCCCTTTAATTTTCATTTCTTTTCAAAAGTACTTTCCCACGCTCTCATTATAGAATGTCAGTTGTGCATTTTTCAACCTTGAAGTCTAGTGCTTTTGGGCTCGCAATATACTGCCAGTTGGATTCTCAGTTTGAAGCTTTCCCAATCTTTCAGGGTTACTTTCTTTCAAGATGATGTTTTAATGTAGAATTAAAACGATATATCTGCAGATAATCGCTTGATATATTTTTGATAATGTTTATCAGATCAGGAATTCTCTCTTTGAATAGTAAATTTATATTCTATGGTTTAGAAGAATTTAATCTATCTTTCAGTCTTGGTGCAACGTGTAACTTCGGCGATATTGTTTTCGGTCCTAATCTTTACCACATTCGCATCCTTACTTGCATTTTCCGGATGAATAGTGTGATAAATCTTGCACTTGACGAACAATTGTTTGATGAAGTGTTTTTTCGAAATTGTTTTGATCATTAAGGGATTTATTTACCTCCAAACATAATTAAGGGTGAGCTTAGATTTTTTAGAGGACTTTTCAACATGTAAAAATACATTGAAATCTCAATGAAATTCTCCGAAAATGTCTTGAAAAATCCGAGACGAAATACTCTAGCGGGGAAAGTCCATGAGAATACCCCCTTTACACCTCTTGAATTAAGCCAAGTCCTCTAAGTCAGAGTGTTTTTAAAGTGTTTTTTATTATCGAGATTTTAATTTAAAAAAAAAGAAGAAGAAAATAAGATGTTCTCGCGGACTTTTCCCGCTAGAGTATTTCGTCCCGGATTTTTCAAAACATTTCCGGAGAATTTTTATTGAAATTTAGGCCCAAGATTAAAGAAAAACGGAGTGATTTTGGCTCTAAAAATTGTCTATCCCGCTTTCAAAATTCGCTTGGTCACAAAATTACAGAAATACCTATATTTTTATTTCAAAACTAATCATTTTGCTTTTGCATCATTTTCAAGTTTCTTTTGGGAGTGGGGGAGGGGGGAAAATTAAAAATATTATTCTATGGCGGAGAAGGGTACAGTGTCAAGAAACTTAATCAATTAATCTATTTAATTTATTTCGCTAATAATGATAATTTCGTAGAAGTAATGAAATGGATTTCTTAGGAACAGAAATAGAAACATCTACAATTACTTTAACCTCATTAAATTCTAAACAGTCGTCTTATACGATGACCTTTCCAAGGATGTATGAGCAAAATAGACGTGAATTTCAATTGAAATTCACTTTTCTTCGTCCATCCATCAAACACAATTTTTACTACTCTAAAGGTGATGTGTAGTACGTGTTTTCCTTGCATTTATGAAACAATTTTAATATTTTTATCGTTACCTCTTGCATATAAATACATTTTAGCTTGTATATTAATAGGTAAATAATAATAATAATAGCCCCGTGAGAAACAACAACGTGACTCTTGGCGAAAACAATAATATGTATTCTAATAAGGATTCTCTTCATCTTTTCTTTATGAAGCTATCACATAAGACCATCTTTCTCATTTAAATGTATATCCAGTCTACCATAACTTACAGTAATTGCTGACCGCAACATGATGCAAAAAGCTGCAACGAAATAAATTAAACAACGCATATTTCTGTTAATTTTCTACCAAAAAAAATACGGACACGATCAAATCAAAACGATTTTTCTTTTTTCTTCTTTACTGCCATTTATTGTAGTTACTATAAGGTTAAATTCTGTGAGTGTGTCTTTTTATGGTAATTAATTGTAGCAGGTGCTACCGTTATATAGTATTGTATCCAAAACAAAAAGCTAAAGTATCATATGCGTCGGAGACGTTAATGCTACGTTAGCGCACAAACTTATTTAAATATTAAGAGCAACAATACCATGAACCGGGGTCATTTTTATTGTACTTGAAATTGTTTGCATATTAAATCCTTTATAAATTTAATAAAAAAGGTACGTGAATGTTGGAAAATTTATGCCTTTATTAAGGGCGACGGTCGTGATTGGTATATTTAAATGTTGTTATTATATACGTGTGTGTCGCTTTTATGAGTACAAAGAACGTTGTCATTAAATGGGTACCGTTAACATAATTTACAGAACAATATTGAATTACGTGTTTTTTAATAATTTTGGTGTATACAAGATGCATAATTGGTGTATTTATAGTGGATACATCCAAGTTAAGATATCGCTTCTCCTTTACTCTAATTACAACCCTTACGTATAAAACGTGTCATTAGATCTTTACTAAACCAGTGAAACTAGACATGGTTTTAAATGGCAATTTTCTAGAATATTTTTGGAAATAAAGGGAGCAAATTTGCAGTAGGTAGTTGAATGAAAATTAGGGACAAAACAAAACCATGTGAACGTTAGATTTTTTTTAGAAAAATTAATGAATAAGGGTCAGTTTTACCATTGTTCGTTCAAAAACTATTAAAATTTGTTATAGTTTCCTTTACATAACTGTTGCTTAATCGAGAACTAAACAAATTCCTTGTGTTATCCTTGAAAATCTTAATATTCCTTTGAAATACCCATTTTCCTACTTATCATAGATCACTAAAACGGCAAAAGAAGTGAAGACAAAATACATAATATTGTTAGTTTTGAAGGTGTTGCATTTTACCAAAAAAATTTTCGTTTTTAGATATCTTCTCCACATGAAAATCGTTATGAGAGTAAAGGACGATGTTCCATTGGCCTTGCATCCAATAATAATACCGACTGTGAAGTTTAAGCAATTAATTGAATAAAAGTTAGTTAATTCCCCATAAAAGTACCAATCTATTACTGTTAACAGTACCTGAAGCAAATAATGCTGGTCCACATCATTCAAAATTAGAAACCGTAAGATACCCTTGCCTCAATTCTACATTTTATTTTTGGAAAACTTTTCTATTTTCTCCATTTGCAAACTTTAATCCGTGACACTCGAGCTTGTTTAAATCAACAAAACTGAAAAGTCTTTCTAGCGATAGAACCCGTTTTAATCTTCTTTTATATAGTTTTTGCAGCTTGGATTGTGTTTTCCACAGCTTCCGCTTTTTCTGCAGTAACTAAGTTCGCCTGAGTTTCACCTTCCTCATCATCTTTCAATTAAAAGTTCCCTTGTTGGAACTCTCCTTTTCTCTCCAATTATTACCTCTCTTGTTCTAATTACTAACCTTCTTGTAACCTTACATGGATTTAAATTAGATTTTTCATAACTTTTTGTTTACTGTTGTTTATTGAAGACGGTATTGAACGGATTGCTTGGGATTATAGTCATTTGCCGACTATATAAACTCTTTTCATGATATCTACTATTAGTTACTAGAAGAAATGACTTTGGAAGGTTGGGTCTGCTATCTTGGAATCATACCTTTAGCATCGGTAATCGTTATATAATTGACCACATCACCAAAAAAGAAAATTTTATATTATTGTCAATTACTGTGTGAGAAGAATTTATTTTCTAAACCAATGGTCAGTTCAGTTTATTATTACAATAAAGGTATTTGCATCAAATTTTGTAGCTGTGCAAAATGAACCTTAAATGTAAATCAGTAGCTAAAAATATGGAATTAAAATTCAGGACAGGCAAATCATGTTTGGTCCAAGTAGGTAGCAGACCATGAATGCCACCTCCTCGCTCTCCACATACGCTGTGATTTTTGACATAATATTATTACGTAATACGTAATCCAAAACAACACAAATCTTGAATGGCACACTAAACTACTACAGGGTGGGTTATTGAAAACGAAACAGGGTCATTTTTGGATTATTACTCTTATTTTTCGAAAAATTCTTGAAACCGGTCAATTTTGCATTTGAGGGGGACAACTTTTGAGTGTATTTCGAACTTTGTAACTTCAACCCCCTAGCGGTGGTGACACCAACCCTTAAAATCTTAAATGGGAATAGAGCTCGAGTAGCATATCATTTTAAAGCTTATTTAATGACGTATTTGTTTTTAAACTTTGAGTGGTAGTTTTCGAGAAATTGAATTTTAAACGTCAGGAATATCAATAGGCAATTATCTTAAAATCATTTTTTTTATTGGTGTCCTATTTTAGCCTTTTAAACCACGTCCCAGCGTGTTTAAATCGCGTTTTATAACACGCGCGTGTTTTAAAGTTGCCATGCCAACATCAACAAATTTGAAAAACGGGAATTCTATTGGTTATTGATCTGACAGGAATAATTTGTTACGTCAAATAAAATGACAGATTGCATCACCAATTTGAAAAACGTGAATTCTCAGGAGTACTTTGTTACGTCAAATAAAATGACAGATTGCAAATTAATTTCCATTTTTCTCATTTCCATGACAACGAAAGGTATGCTGATTTCACATACGAATTCAACCATTTCACATTATTAGTTCTTATTTCCATTTTAATACCCAGATTTCAAAGTGAACCAATAAAAAAAAATAGCGTAAAGTATTCGTGGATAAATGGTCTTTAAAACACTTGCTCTATTTCAAGCACTCGGCTGCGCCGTCGTGCTTGAAAAATCGCGCGTGTTTTAAAGACCCGTTTATCCACTTATACTTTAATATACTATTATTAAATGTTCAAATTGATGACCTCCAGCCTCCACGCAGTAATACAAATTGTGCTCAAAACGGACACGGACATTCTGGAGTATTTCTGGCGTAATAAGACCGCACTCGTTCACAATTCGTTGGCGTACATCTTCTAATGAGACAATACATACAATAAACGTTTTTACTTTTTATTTAAAACATTAATAGGATTACAGTAATAATGTAATGACAACATTTAATTTGATTCATTTGTGAATCCACACATGTGTCACATGTGTCACATCATTGTTGGTTTCAAAAAATTCCTTGTAATAACAAGTAGGTATTACAACATTTTATAAAAAAGTACATTTTCTCGAAAACTACCACTCAAAATTTAAAAACAAATACACCATTAAATAGGCCTTTAAATAAGCTTTAAAATGATATGCTACTCGACCTCGATTTCCATTTAAGATTTTAAGGGTTGGTATTACCACCGGTAGGGGGTTGAAATTACAAAGTTCGAAATACACTCAAAAGTTGTCCCCCTCAAATACAAAATTGACTTATTTCAGGAATTTTTCGAAAAATAACAGCAATGATACAAAAATGGCCCTATTTCGTTTTCAATAACCCACCCCTGTATAGATACACCGAACTCAGCTTTACAATAAATTCTTTCAAATCCAGTTTTTGGTCTTGTTTGAATAGTCTTGTAAGATTGCAACTTTGTTTAAGGGATCCTGGAGCATCGTTAACCGTAAATAAGTTTTCAATTGTCAAAGGATAGAAAAGCTCCTTTCGTTTGATCGGGGCGAAGAAAGCGAACGAATTCATGTACGAGGCCTCTCCTGAATTCGTATTTTAGCAAAAATACTACCACTTCGTTCAAATTCCGCACTTGCACATTTTATCTCTTGCCAATTCTAAAAATACATTTCTTCCACTAAATAATCGTTCTTCTTCAAAATCATCTGAATAAAACTTAAATTGTCAGTCAACTTTTGGGAAAGGTTCAACAACACATTCGACTTGAACAATCGGCGGAATGAGGCAGAAAACCTCCCCCTTGACGACTTATTTATTGATTAAGTAAGTCAAGAGTCAATGGATTTTACCAACACATTCCACATAATTGTAGAACTCCGATGCTCCTGTTGGGCCCGCGCTCCTGAGTTCGGTGTTCGATCCTGGAAAAATTTCATCAATTCGGTGTCGCAATAGTTTTCAGGGATCTTATTCGTACAACCTATTTGTAATAACGAAATTAAAATTTATATAAATCAAGATTAAAATCTATACTAATGTTTTTGTATTTAGGCATTCATCATATCCTTTATTATCCGAATAAGTTTTTTTTTATTAAAGATTGACGGTATGAACATTACAGATTACAAATAACGTTCGAGCCTTTTCTTCTCAAATTCGTGCCTACAAACTAAAATTGTTTTCTGAAACATTCGACTCGTCAAAGCACTGCCCTTTGAGTTTGGAAATGGATAACTTGTGCTATACGAAAATTTCATTTACAAGTTCATATAAAGTATTGATTTTAGTCGGACTTTTGGGCGTCGAAAAGAATACAATGAAATATTCCTCGCCTAATAAACCTTCGGACACGATTCTCAGGCAAAGCGAGACTTGCTCAGTTCGGGACACATCTGCAGTTTCATTATATTTTTCGAAAACGTTGTACTATGTATGCTGTTATAACAAAATTAAAATGGATACTAGGCCCAGGCCAGGCCGTTTACAATATCTGTTAAGCAAGTTGTAAAAGATTTTCATAGCCGGGCCTTAGAGTTCCTATATAGAGACCGGGCCTATCCTTTTACAGCGATCTCAATTGCCTTCGTGTCCTACTAATATACTTGCATACGAATTTCTTTAGATAACCCAGGTTGAAATTATCACATTGCGGTTCAATTTATATACATATTGTTTAAATTAAGAATTCTAAAGAGTTTTGTGCCTACCTTGCCAAAGTGTTGGCAAACAGAAAATAAAAACGTTCTTGGCAACTGCAGTTTAAAAAACGGCAAAAAAATTAACTAAAATATTAAATGTTGGCGTTGACAATTGAACGAGTCATTACCTCATCCTCCACAGTTACAATAACAAAAAGAAGCGTATATAAACTTAATATTTAGGTATAACTTGCTTAAATTAACTCGATATGAAATGAACTACTTGTAGCGTATCTAAGTAACTGAGGGGGTCGTTGGCCGTCAAGCATGATGAATATAGTTTGTTAAATATTTAGAACCCCGTAATAGTGCTGTTGGTGTACGTGAAGATTTACCTCTTTTTTTGTAATCATTACACAAATATTTGTAGATACCACTAAACCACAAGTTAATTTTACTAAATTGTGTTTTTATAAAAAAAAAATTCTTTAATGTGCTGAAAACATTTTCTTCGTCTACTGTTTTTAATACTAATTTTGAAGAAATAGAGTGTAGTAATTACTTTATAATTGCTAACTATTACGTTTTTTTGGTATTAATCTAGGTTTGGAATCATGGCGCGTAAACTATTTATATAACGCAGTTTTCTTGTGTTAAAATACGACGATCATTAGTCAATACGTCTATTTGCTTGCTAACAATTATGATTTAGTTATGCAAACAAGCAGGGATCAGAACGCAACCCTGGACCGTGATTGATAGACAGTTACGATCGCACTTCAGTAACTAACGATGTTTGTTTCGACATTTTTAATCCCGCTAATTGTATTTGTAATGATATATTTTATCATTAACCTATAAATGCTCATGTGCGATCTAAAGCTGCAAATGTGCATTTATGAAACGCTATATTTGAAGGGAGATTGTTTAAAATCCTTGTCCATTCTAATCCATACTTAGGGTGCATTGTAAGTTTCGCTCCTTACAACGAAGAAACTGTTGATTATATTGTAACAATAACGCAATTCCATCAAATTAAAATTATAAAAATAATAGTTTGTATTAGAAGGTAAATAAAATTAAGGAAATCTTGGGTGTGTTTATTTTAAACGCAAATACGATCCTTTATCTGCAACATTTTACAATCCTTGAAAATGTTAAATTGTTAAATAACATTAGCAACCCTTAAATGTACAATTAACTTTCTACAAAGCCATGGTATGAACCAACAAGTCAGCATCACGCATTACTTATAATTAGTTTTAATACTATTTTGTTTTGAAAGAGAAGATTCAACGGTTTACCAAAAAAATTAAGGGAAATATGTGTCTCTGTAAGCAATAAATTCAGTCATTCACTGTGAACCTTTGAGTCAGTGGCCTAACAGAAGGTGGAGGCTGTGGGTACGTGCCCCACAAATTGAAGAGCCCCCTAGGCCACACCACAACAATTATCGTATAAAATACGATTCTAGGCCAGTCAAATTAGACAAAAAAAGGGGGTTTATGAAAAAGTGATGCTAACTTTACGGGACTTTTTCAGGGTTGATTGGGAAGTTAAGGAGAGCTTAAATCCAAGTTTGCGTATACCCAGACCCCGTGGGATTTTTTTAAGGGGTGATAAAAGGTCAAACTTTTGATTTCGCTATAACTTGGCAGCAATTGATCGTACAGAAAAAATAAAAAAAAAGAGTTTTATAGGTTTGTTGAAGCTTTACAAGTTTCCTTTGGACGATTTTTCCCGAAAATTAATATTTAACGATTTATCGTAAAAAAACAGTAAAAAAAGTAAACTTTTTTGGTCAACAAATAGAATTTGTTCATGTATGAGAAAGTTGTAGAACAAAATCACCGTGTCAGATTTTTCGATCGGTTGAAAAATAAGGTCGAAGGGAGCGTCTGAAGGTACGCTATCTATTCCCCCCCCCCCCGGCGCGGCGGCTCGACGCTGCGGCACGCGCTCGGATCTCGGCGCGTTTGTCGTCGCTTATATCTCTGTGCCAATGAATCGAATTGAAAAATAAACTTTTTTTTTCGAATTTGTTGACCAAAAAAGTTTACTTTTTTTTACTGTTTAAGCTCTCCTTAACTTCCCAAACAACCCTGAAAAAGTCCCGTAAAGTTAGCATCGCTTTTTCACCAAAAGTCTAATTTGATTGATCTATTCGGTGACAAAATTATGAATGTATTATTATCCTGTCAACAAAAATTAATATCAGGCACGATTTTTTGGATTAAGATCGGAAGCACGATGCATAAAATGTATAAAAGAAATTGTGCTAAAAACGTTAAAAAAATTGGCGTTTAAATATTAATAATGGGTTGCAAACTAGAATTTGGTCGGATCTGCCACGTTCATCCCGTGTTAAAGGAAACCCAATAAATTGAATCCCAATGTGATAATTTCAACTAAAATACTCTACAATTTTACAACCCTTGAAGCTATATTTTCCACTCTGCAGGTTCTCTTCGGAACTTTTACCTTTGTTCAAGTATTTGACCCCCACTTCTTCATCTAGTTTTCCCTAAACCCTTCATACGTGTGCTTACTTTTTGATTTGAAGATTACATATTCCTTTTTAGTTCTCAGTTTTTATTCAGCCCTTTTCTGAATGGAATGTGGCACGTGAACAAACCAATGAGCTTAATAAATATTATTTAGTGAAAGTTGCAGACATTACTCTTGTCTACTGAATCTAATGAATCAAAGAAAGACTAACATAGACGTCGATTACCAACATTTAGACCTATCAAATTTCGAAGCCAAAACCAGAACAAGGAAATTAACACTAATAATGTTGTGGATTTACAAACGCATGTCACGTTATCCATAATTTCGTATAATACTGAAATAAAGTGGTAGGTGCAACGTAGGTATAATCACAAGTATACATTTGCCTATAGTCGTACACATTTAAATATTTATAAGGCTAATTTTGAACGAATACTGTTTAATATTAATTGACATTATTCATTATTGTCCCATTTCGAACTAATTCTTTATGTAAAAGCTTTTGGTAACACACTATTAGAATCAATTAACTTGAAAAATTTACAATTCCAATTTTTATTCATGGGTTTACAGTTGGGAAAATTTAAATAATTAAAGATTGTTGGTTTGTTTTGAATTAATTTGTCTAATTTCTGTTTTGGAAGTATTAATTATTGCCGCGGTTCTTTATTTTTATAAACGATGAATATGCAAGAGAAATATTTGATCTCTGCCGCATTTTTGCTGAATATTAACAATTGGTAACTAAATCGAACGATCAACATTGATATCGCAGTATGTTTCCCAGTATAATATTAAGAACGCGTTTTACCTCGTCAGGAGTGTTAGTAGTTACCTACTAAATCCCAAGATAAACAGTCCTTATTGTATACATTAAATTGCTTTATTACAAAATTGTGGTACATTTGTAGATATTTATTGAAATAGACGGCAATGAAAGGGTGCAGTTATCATTTAACTCCAGAATGGTACAAATAAGCTTGCGTAAGCGTAATGCATCTTCCTTGAAAGTTTCGAAAGAGGGATGGGAGACTAGTCTTGTCTCGTCTCGTCTTTTCGAGACGAGACGAGACCGGGTTGAGATCTTATGTAAATGAAGTTAATAATAGTTTGAGAATTTGGTGATAAGAAATAAACATCAAGACTTGCCGTCTTTTTCTTAAATCGTTTTACAAAAGTTCAATAATACTCAACTATTATTCCCCGAAAAAACAACAAAGGCAACAAAGCGACTAGGAGTAATTTTCTTAATGTAGTATTATTAACTTCATTTTGCATCAAACATAATAATTGTAACACTCACAAACTCTAAATGTAACGTCTGATGAAGCTGACTGTTTCAGCGAAACGTATCATAATTTTATACTATGTAACATGACGTTTAAAAAACGATTTTCTTAAAGAAATATATACACCAACGCTGAGTCGCTGACAGTTTTCTTCTAAATAAGTTTTAACAATCAATACTTACCAGCACCATCCTGTATTTTATTTCTACATTACTACTTATAAAATTATAGAATATTAATTTAAATTTTATAAGTTTTGACTTTTGTGTGTTTGGCATGTTTTCCTGTCGCACTATGTTGTTAATCTAGTGTTGCCCCTTGGCGTTTTCCCCTTGATGTTATTAATTTACAACTTCAATTTCAATTTTATTTCACCAACAATGTGAGATCGGTGGATCATTGTTTACCGAGATGTCTTACCATTATTCATCTTACATCTTCATTCACTTCACCTTATTAATTCGCAATTTAATTAAATTGTATACAATCATAAGCCTGATGATGATATCTGAGATGTCGACACTAGTCTCTACGTAATGTCAATAATTTTTCAACTTTACTGTTAATGAAATTTTATTCTTAAATATTCATGGGGAAGGTTGTGTGTCAGTGATTTGATTTTCGTCAATTAATTCTACTAGACCGATTTTGATTAAACTTAAAACTAAGGCCTATAAAAAACTTCATCGGTAAAACAAGCTTCTCATCAAAATCGGCCCAAGGGGGCCCAAATTAGAGGCGTTTGGGAACAAACATTCAAATTTTAACCCAATTTAATTTCCCTTGGTGAAAAGTTTGTAGACATGGTTACAAGTGAATTACCGTTTTTCGTTTGTTACTAAATTCAAAAGGGCGGCCACTATAGCAATTCTCCATGTTTTTACTTTTTAGGGTCTAGCTCAAGAACGGTTTAACTTAATTAAAATTTGAAAATTGGAAATTGTAGCCAAAGGATAGCCAGAACTTTAACTTATATTTAATAAAAAACAAAAATTTAACGTGGCCAATTTATTGGTGCCTAAAATTAGTCAAAAATTAAGAAGCCTACTTTAATTTTTGGCCCTTTTTTTATTGGAAAAGTACAAAAGTGCTCTTTAAGAAAAAGGAATTACAAAATGTTATTAGAAAAAGTTGTTCAGAATCAAAAACTGAGTAACTGTACAAAATTTTATAATCCTAAGCCTACTTTAATTTTTGGTATTTTTTGTAATTCTATTATTATTACTATTAAAAGAGATATCACTCAGTTTTTGATTCTGAACAACTTTTCCTAATAACATTTTGTAATTCCTTTTTCTTAAAGAGCACTTTTGTACTTTTCCAATAAAAAAAGGGCCAAAAATTAAAGTAGGCTTAGGATTTTAAAATTTTGTACAGTTACTCAATTTTTGATTCTGAACAACTTTTCTTAATAACATTTTGTCGTAACTTTAACAGAAAAAGCACTTTACTGGTGTGAAAAATCCTTTTTTTCAAAATTTCCAAGGCATAGTTGATTTTTCGAAACTAAAATTATGTCACAAATTAGTTTCAAACCAAGCAGTGCTGGACCCCAGAAGCTCAAATTTCAACTAGAAAATTTTTTGTCATTTACAAGAGTCGTCCAAACAATCCGGAGACACACTGTATATTTATTTTTGCTTTTTTTGAGTTATTACCCAAAAACTATTTTATTTAATACGTCATTGTAGTAAACACGGGACAGTTTTGTACCAGTTTACTGGTCATTTAATTTGTGTTAGCATCCATTGTCCTAATAGCACACTGTGATTTGGTGAATAGGAGGTTCCTTAAATTGAAGTTTGTGTTTCAAACCTTTAGTTAACAAGTCTATATCTTGTTTGTTAAAAACTACTATACAATCGTCAACGTCTTTTTGTTTCTACACAACAATAACGCGGATTAAGTAACAATAAGACGAAAAGGAAAGAGGACTGGTACCTACCAGTGTATTCGATATAGTAGATGTTCTTATGAAAGATCTATGAAATATACAGACTTGTGCGATTTATGTGATACAGTGGCATTAAAAAAACGTGCGGATCAATAATGATTATTCTTCTTCTCCTTCCTCCCTCTTATAATTAGCCATATTGCCTGTTTTTTAGTTTACATGGTTTATAGATAGTCGCTCCATCTCTTCCTTGGGCACCCTATCGGTCTTCTTCCGTCTCTGGCGATTCTTACTACTCTGTTGTCCACCATCCTTTCTATGTGTTCATTCCATTCCACTCTTCTACCTTTTATCCACTGATTGATGTTTTCCACGTTACATCTCATCACTCCTTACTCTATCTCTTAATTTCTTGTTTGTTAGTCTCCTCAGTATTTTCATTTCCGCTGATTCCAGCATTCTTTGAGTGCCGCTTTTATCGGGTCTTGTCTCGAAAGAGCCGACAAGGTGCAAGTTCGTAGTCGAAGATAAACCGGTAGAACAAGTGATGGAGAAGGACTACTTGGACCTAAAAAATATCTAGTAACAAGAAAGATTCACGTAGTGGTTCGGCGTTACGTTATATTATAGGGCCAACTTTACAAATGCATTTGCAATTGCTATCTCTGGTTATCATCTGTGATAGAACCCTTGGTTTACACCAAAGCACTTAAAAAATGGTAAAGTTACTGGCGGTTGTCTCTTTTTTTAGATATGGAGTCCTAGGAACCAAATGTTTTTCCAAAAGTACCTATTAATTCAAAGGCTTTAAGACACCTTAAAACAGTTTTATAAGAAGAAATTTTGGGATCCGTTTTTCGTTTCAACCATACCTACTATCACCTTGTAATATTTTATCGATCACTGAGTATTATGTAGTGTAACTCTTTACTATACCAACGAATATCTTAATTCCAAAAAGTAGTTGCCTCCTCCCCATGACAACTTTTACGAAGCGACGCCGACGTAGAAAACCTTTCGCAGCACACTTTTACGAGTTTGGTTCGTCCCCTTCCACCGTGGTCTTAAAATTCAATACACTAATTCTGGATTTAGCGATAACTGTTTTCTAGAGCATTTCTTGCATTTGAGAAATCAATCACATAACGTGCAAGGTATTTGATAAAGTCTTCCACATTACTTTTGCATTACATTCTTCTCTACTCTTGATGTTCAACTCATTCTACTAGAGACGTTGAATGCTTCAACCGAGGCTCCTTTTTATGACAAATCTGTTCAAATGACCTCTTTGTATTATTTGTATTTGCCGGTGTTATATACATATATTGATGTCTTGGACTTGTTCAAGGTTCTGTGAAACGGTTAGCACACATTTTTTTGCAAAAATCCTTTGGTTTTGTGTAAACCTTACTATAGGTGAGGAATAAAACAAGAAAATGGCAAAAAAGTATCGAGATGTCGCCATACGTTTGATTTTAAATCTGTGTTCCAGTTTATAAGTTCTGAATTGCCCTATTCAACATTTCTTCTCCGCTCAGTTGTAAATTATGCAACGTAGGTCTTGACACTCATTAAAAAGTAGATAAATCGAATTTTAGTATTAATTTTGATAAGGAATATTTCAGGTACGTGTCCCAGGAATTCAAACGAATTAAAGCAGCGCAAACAAATTGTAGACGAAATTAGTCTTAAAGGGAAGAAGGGTTAATTTACCACAAAAGGTAACGTTTCAACAATATGAACTAAAGGGATGTGTTTCCAAAATACCAAACTTCCTATATAAACGAAGAGAATTAGTAAATAATTAGAATTTTTATTTTGTTTCTGTACCAGGTGTACAATTAAGAAAGCAAGCCGGCCATTGCCATTGCCTGTTATATTGTCAATTTTTTTTACTATATCTTCAGTTCTATAAGAGCTATTGATAGAATTTTTTTTAAATACTTCTTTATTAATTTTGCTTCCAATATACCAGTGAAAAGACTACTGTTTTGTTCCTTCCTACTGACTCTGGTTCCTTCTACAGTGACTCTATTACAAACAGTGACGACAAGCAGCGATTAGCTCCACCCATCCCACGGTCTATAGACCGTGCACCCATCCGCCATTAGGAGGCAAAATTTTGGGCGGGTTTCTATGAACTCAACGGTGGTATCCTAGCAACGTGCCAAATTCAAATAAAAATTACACGCTGATCAAAGGTAAACACAGTCAGGCCGCCATTAAGAGGTAAAATAGACCACGGCCAATAAAAATCGATACATCGCTTGTCGCCACTGTTTGTAATAGAGTCATTGTAGTTCCTTCCAAAAAGTTGCGCCCTCTAGTGGTAGGCGGAGATAAATGGTCGTGGTTTTAGGTTTGTTTGGTAATATCAAATATTTTCTTAAGATCGAGACCAATCTTGACAAATTCAAGCGATCCGTTTCGAAGTTACTCAATTTTTGTCAATAACACATGTTTTTATTTTGACAGCAATCGTAGAAATTCATTAAACACAATTTTACATATTGATCACTAGTTTGGATATATTTTTATTTTGGATATATTTTTTTAAATACTACATTACTAATGAAAATTGTCCAAACTATGGGAATTTCAAATTGAAATGCATTTTCTCTTGGCCACATTTAACTATTATAAAATTTTTTATTTCACTGTTCATTCTCAAATAGTTTCTAAGTAATGGCCAACCTCCTTTCTTAGTTGTACACCCGGTACATATTACAACGTTCTTATTGTTGCACAATTTGTCTATTACCCACTTAACCAATACTAGCGGCGCTCATATCTTCTTGCTTACCCTAAATTGCTGAATTTGTCCAGATTACGAAATAATTAAAAAAGTATTAACAATAATTGTTACTGAATTTTCTGTGTTCCTTTACAAAATGATTTATAGGCAAAAATTTCAGGATTTAAGTAATTTATTATAGCATTGAAAAGTTTTAATGACGAAATCAGATCGTAACCACTCATTTCAATTTTTAAAAAGCCCTTTTTTTGACGTAACTTGAATAGAAATAACTCGTTGTGACGTTGACGGTTTCCACTACAAAAAAAAACCATGAAATATTACCGAATTACCACACCTTGAAAGGGAAGAAATGAATAAGAAGAGAATGCATACAAAAATAATTAAAAATAAAACAGTTATCAATGTCAGATATCACCGTTACCTATTAAAGCTTTAATCAGACATTACTTCTCAAGTTTCATCAAGATTTAAACATTCAACAATTTCTAATAAATAATGAAGTAGTTAATTTATATTAAGTAACAAGACATTTTAATAGCTAGATTCTATGAAACATGCGGTGCTATGGTAATTAAGCCTCAACTTACAAAACTTACATATTTCTCTTCGCGAGGGTGCACATTATGGTTAAAATTTTCGAAAATAGTGACGTTCCTGCATCATTCATCCTCAAGGAATAGACATGGGAATCACATAAAAAACAAAAATGCAGATGACCGACAGATTTGTCTGTTCACGGGTTGGGGTCTTGCACTAACCAGCTCAGAACACCTGGGGCATACCTGATACCATCTATCCGATATAATTAATTGTGTTTTTATATTTTGTTTAATCATTCTATTAGAAGCTATCTTTGACGGCTTGAAAAAACTACAATGGCCCCAAAGTATGTTTGGGCATTTTTCGGATTCCAATCAATTTCCGTGCGGAAGAGTGTTACTTCAAAAGATAATATTTGGAAAACGCGTTACTAAATATGTACCTACGTAAAAGTTATAGCTTTGGGAAATTAAAACCGCCTCCATTTACCAAAACGAAAAACCGCCTATCCATTAACACCCCCAAAACGCAAAACATTAATTATAATCTTAAAACGAACTCAATTTAAACTTGGGATCGCGTTAAAGCCTTGATAGAAGACCGGTATATATGTAAATTGTACAACATTGAAAACGTACACTCGATTTAACAATTACAACTCAATTATGTAAAATACTGGTATCACTTCGCACGGAAATTAACAGAGTCAAGTTAAAATAACAAGAGACCGGATACGAACCCACGCTTAGCCCTGATTAAACTTCACTAATTTGGCTTTTCGATGTATTTGTTAATTATCGAATACGAGCATCGGAAATTAAATGCTAAACTTGCCACCTATATCGCTATATAATAATGATATATTACCAACTGTCACTTTAAAGGTATACCTACGCTGTATTAAATTTTTTAATTTAATTTTACGATCACAAATATTATTTAGTTTTGATAATTAAACAAATTACTAAAATAATAATTGTCACCCGTATATGTATAACTTATTGTAAGTGGATCTCCATTCTTATCGTACACACCCATCTTCTCAACTCTTAAGCGATCCCTTTAGATTGGACTAGCGTGGCATTTACTAGAAATCCTTAAAAATGAACGGACTGCAAATCGATTAATTTAAATTATTTGTTAGTGGTTGTTCGTTTAGCGATTTCTCTGTATCCATTTTGCAATATCCTATAATGCAGTTGAAAATATGTGCACGTCTTTAGTGTTAACGAATTAACTTAGAGATGTTCGTTTTTATCGGATATAAATCTTTTTATTGGTTACCAATTTGTTAACATCGAACAATACACTATATTATACATAGAAAAAGCACCCTCATGGTTCATAAATATATAATAAAATGTTCAAAATTATTCTCTCGCCTACTAACCTCAATTTGTTCATCTGTGTCTAAAGTATTGTAGTTTATTACAGCTACCAAAAGTATGAGTCAAAAAATAATATGGACATCCACTTAGGGTAGATTTTGTTTTACCCAAACAAACGAGTGCTTCCAATATTAAGATGAACTGGAGACGAAAAACCTCCTAAAAGATTGCCGCGAAAAATTTTTCACCTTCGTACGATTTAATATGACACCTAATATAATAATGAAAGCTTCCACAGTTGTTCATTATAATTGAAAATTATTTATTTTGGGTTAAACTGTGTAATGGTTTTTTATTGTCCGAAACATTTGGATTATTTAATCAATAAAAAACCATTACACAGTTTAACCCAAAATAAATAATTTTCAATTAATATGAAACCGTTTGATTGAATATTTTGTGGACCAAACACAATCGTGGAACAATACCGGACGGTATTATGTAGTAAGATCTAATATTCAATTAAATGTCACAAAGTGGTGCTAAGTGGGGTGAACAGAAAACCACTTTTTGGAAACGTCGTGTTTTTGTAAAACCGTTTTCAAATATCCGCATAGGGTAGATTTTGTTTTTATAAAACACGATGTGATGGAACGCCAATTGATTGAAGGATTTGGAATATTGGCATCTGTCAATTAAAAATTATTTGAATTATTCGTGAGCAGAGATTTACGTTAAATACTCCTTGGCCTGAATTAGTTTTATGCACTCGTACAATTATTTTGTTACCAGCGCTATTTAATAGAAAAAAAAACTGTCAGTTTACAGGGTGGGAATACAAAAAATTAAGTTTGGGGAAGAAAGCTATTTTTTGTGAAAGGTTACATCCACTCTCATGGCTGGGTACGAGGAGGGTAACTTTAAAATATTAAATAGGATATAGGTCAAATGTGGGATAAAAGTAATGTTTTTTTGAGAAAGTTCGCTTTTCGATTCAAAAATACAAATTTGTATTTCCTTGTTTAGGAGGAAGACGTGACGGTTATCAGACCTCGTGTGTTTGTGAGTTTTCGTTCCTAATTACTACTATAGTAGAATAGAATTTTCAAAATTGGTTCACACTTAGTTATACCGTTAGTACCTTCAATAGAGGAAATTAGACAAACTTCATGTAAGGGGCGCTTAATCTAAAAAACGAAGACAACTTTTTAGAAATATTGAATTTAATATCCCCCTGTAGGGGCGGGGTAATTAGGACAATGCATTTATTGGGGTGAACAGTCTAGGTCTTTTAGTTAACGGGGGTGTGTGAGAGTAATTGTGATTTGACTTAATGAGAATTTGTTTCTCTTTTAAAGTAAGATCCTTGGGCCTGTGTTAGTTTTGGCGGTTAAGTCGGCTTTGGAACATGCCATTTAGCGACGAAGTCTAACAGAATTTAGCTTTTTTTCATGCTACCGAGTAGCTTATAGGCATATTACTAAAAAGTACTGTAATTTCTCCAACCTCCCTTTTTGTGATTTATAGTTGTGATTATTTTCGCCGAGGTTCCTTGTGGTAGGTTTTAGAATAGACCAATCCAGTGTAAACCGAGGAGTAGTTTGCTGCCTTCCCTTTTTCCTAGTTTGCAACTCTCAAAGTAATCGGTTTGATGGCGCATTTTAATCATCTTTCATTTAACAGTGATTCGGTCAATTATAGGTTTTCTTTTATTGGTACTCAAAGTTCTCTTTGTTAAGTAGAATTTTTCGTTTCTTTTTCCTATGCTATATGACCATACATTGTAATTGTAATTGGAAAGGAGAAACAAAGTAATAATTTGAGAGTAGGTGATACGACGTGATATAAAGGCATTCAAAATGAACCAGTTGAGAAGGCTGTTCTGGAATTGCCATAGACCGAACAAATTGTTACGAGACAACATACAATCATTTTAATTTGTCGGTCATGAATATTTATCAAAAACAAATTAAAAAAATTAGCTTGGATATTCATACTCAGCGTTAAAAAACATAAAATTGATATGTCATACCTATTGTAACGACTTTTGAACTCTATTTCTCAATTATTCAGTAAATACAAGTTATAATTATTAAACGAACACAAGAACCCGTTTTTGACACAATTCATTAATCAAAAATCTAAAAACAAAAACCCTTAGAAGTCCTGATAGTGATCACTAATTTCAACCCTCAGTTGCTTGTTACATTACCCCCCTCTTCAAGACTGTTCTGGCCCAGAACAGCTCCCTGGTTTCGGTAAAAAGGGTCGTGACGGTAACGGCAGTTCTGTCCCCGCGTGCAGGCTCCATTTCTGTAGAAATAGCAGTCAACAGCCCTCCTAGGAATAATTGAGGACTCTGGCACAAGGCTGCAGACCAATATGGCTACTCCGGTGTCCTTAAATATGACTTCCAGCATGTTCCGGACGATTCTCCAATCCAACTGATCTAGTCCACAGCCGAGTTTAGGAACTGCCACTTTCTGTATGCCCTTGGCTAGCAGTTTGGCCCTAAAATTCCATAATGCATTCCATAAATCGGCGTAGTTGGGTTTCTGGTAGCACAATCGCTTTGTTACCAAGTAATAAATGGACCGTTCTCCATCTTGCATCTGCAGGACATTGCTAACAGATAAATTCTGAGTTCCTCCAAACGCCCAAATTTATTTTTGAAGGCGACTGCAATCCCCCTTGACATATTAAGATCTGCAGACACGCAGTGGGCAATTGAATAGTCGTTAGGGACCGCAAACAGATCTTGTTGCACCTCCGTCGTCACTCCAAATCTAGCTTTTCCAGTTCCGCTAAATGCAGCCATAAAATTTTCAAAATTCATGGAGTCGTCGGTTGGCCTCACTCCATTGACTATCACTCTGGCTTTGCTTTCTTGTTCCGGAATGTAATTGCTTCCTTCATAAGGCGCCATTCGATTTGAGTGCACTACCTTTGGTTTTCCTCTGGGTAACTTATGGATGCGATAGATCAAATCGTTTATCCTCTTTTTAACTTGGTATGGACCGTCCCAGTTTCGTTCTAACTTTGGGGAGAAACCACGACGTCTCTGCGGACTGTAGAGCCAAACCAAATCCCCGGGTTGGAATCCCCCCTCCTGGGCTCTCACGTCATACATGGTCTTCATCCGGTCACTCGCGATCTGACTGACCTTGCGGGTCCGATCGTGGATGTCATGAAGTCGTTTTTTTAGGTTGGCAACGTAGTCGTCACCAGCTACTTCTTGCGCCGTAGGTGGAGTTCCAAATTCTAGATCGCACGGCAATCGCAGCTCGCGGCCCAACATCACAGAAGCTGGTGTCTGTCCTGTGGTCTCATGCACTGAAGCTCGATAGGCCATCAGGAACAGGTGCAAGTATTGGTCCCAATCTCGCTAGTGGTCAGAGACGACTTTAGATAGATATTTGCCCATCGTCCGGTTCATTCGTTCCACCATTCCATCAGATTGAGGGTGTAATGGCGTAGTTCGAGTCTTACGAATGCCCATGAGTTGACAAACGTTCGTGAATAGCATGGACTCGAAATTGCGGCCTTGATCGGAATGTAGTTCCAAAGGTGCCCCGAAGCGGCAAAAAAATTCCTTGACTAGGACTTCAGCGACGGTCACAGCTTCCTGATTTGGCAGCGCATATGCCTCTGTCCACTTGGTAAAATAGTCCATGGCCACTAGAATGTATTTATTTCCAGCTTCACTTTTAGGAAAGGGTCCAGCGATATCTATAGCCACTCTCTCCATTGGGCTTCCTACGTTGTATTGCCTCATAGGGGCTCTTCGCTTTCCTAAGGGTCCATTACCGGCAGCACACAATTCACATTTGCGGCACCACTCTTTAACGTCGTCTTTGCAGTTGACCCAATAAAACCGCTCTCTAACTTTCTCCAGGGTTTTTTTTACACCAAAGTGTCCTCCAGAGGTACCGTCATGAAGATGTCGTAACACTTCTGGCACTCGGCTTCTCGGGATTACAAGCTGAGTTTTAATACCAGTACCATCCTCATTCTCCAAATCTCGCGTCAGGACCCCGTCTTTCACGTTCAAAGAGTTCCATTGTGCCCAATATGCTTTCAATATTCTGTTGTAAGAACTAATTGCTCCCCAAACCGGTCTTTCTCCTTTATCCTTCCACTCCAGTACGATTTTCAGCTCTGGATCAGCATTTTGACCTTGGCTAATTTTTCCTCGAGTGTTTGACAATTTTCTAATAATTCGGCCCTTAAGACTTCCGAATTCTCCCGAACTTTTTCTTCCAGTGCCTTCGAATTTTCTAGTAACTCGTTTTTTAATTCTTTCGAATTTTCCAACAATTCATCTTTCAATGTTTTCGAATTCTCTTCCACTCTACTCAACATTACTTTTAAATTGCCTCCCGGATTCTCAAATTGAAAAGTTTCTGGATCTTCACCATTGTCCGTCAGCCATTCTTTAAGACGCTTTACGAGTGCACTTTTATTTCCTGTGACGTCCTCATCTCTCTCTTCCAATTCCCGTTTCAAATCGACCACTTTGAGCTGGTTTAATAATACAGTTGCCATTTTTTTTTCACTGCACACAAAAATTTTATTATTTTGCTGTTTATATTAACACTTAAATTTTATTGTTTATTTATATTAAAACCCCACACCTGACACCAATTGTAACGACTTTTGAACTCTATTTCTCAATTATTCAGTAAATACAAGTTATAATTATTAAACGAACACAAGAACCCGTTTTTCCACAATTCATTAATCAAAAATCTAAAAACAAAAACCCTTAGAAGTCCTGATAGTGATCACTAATTTCAACCCTCAGTTGCTTGTTACACTATGTTGGGGTGTCAAATTTTCATATTTCAGACGCCATTTTGAAGGTGTTCCTGAAGAATTACGGCTGGCGACATCAAACCCTAAGCTTACTTTTCGATGCTCCATCCGAATCTGATGTCAGAATTTTAAAATTCCAAAAGCTACATATGCACGGTGAATTAAGATGCCGAACAAAAAATTTTTCGGTGAAAATAAGGGAGTTGCGAGAACGCGACGCGGCGGGCGAGTGGGTATTTTGGTGTGAAGAGCAATTAAGCGAGCGTAAAAAATAAGTTGATTTTATTCGGTCATCCGCGAATAGTATAAGTTCGATATCATTTAAGGGATAAATAACTAGGCAAAAGGTCGTTAGAGCGATCATCATATGCAACTCAGGCTCCAAGCGAACCATTTTAGCCAAGCCCACCCCCACTTATGGGTCTTTTTTATGAGATACTAACATAGGTTGATCCATTTGTCGTTATTCTGAATCAACATCTATCATTAAAATTTTGTGCGTAAAATTGTAAATATATTATTTTCCGAAAAGAGGAAAATGTTACGTTTGCATTTAAGGCCATGATAGCCAAACTTAATAAATACAATTACCCTTTTGAGTAGTTTGGGGTAGTTTGACCTTTTGAGATGCCCATCCGCAATGATTAATTTTTCCACATTATAAGAAATTTTGAATTCAGGTACACGCTTGTAGTTTATTTTTTGATGGGTCAATTAATTCTTAAAATATCCGATTGATTTCGTTAATTTCAGTTTTTGGGTGAAAAAAAATGAATCCCTGGGGGCAAATTTAAGTAAAGAGCTTTTGATCAAATTGACTGTATTGTTTCTCTCTCATATTTTGGTAAAACATCCAAAAAAGCTACCATTATAAATAACCCGTAAAAGAGCTTAAATATTTTCAAGTTACTGTTTAATGCTACATGAAAAACGTCAGGAAATCATGATATTTATAGATTAAGCTGTGCAAATTGAAATGTGGTATATATTGGTCAAACAATTCTAAACTTTAAAGTTAGAAAGAACATATCCACTCCACTCAAACTTTGGCTCAAATAAAACTATATAATCAAATTCTTGCCAATGTCTAGCCCAAATTAGATATTCGACAGTTAATTTCAAACTTTAATTACTTAATGAACCTCTTTCGCCTACGTTAAGTATAGTAAATTAATAGTGGCTCACGTCTTTCGTTAGTAAAGAAGCAGTGTTAGGTGTTCCGACAAATTAGCTAAATTGTGATAGACAGTTCGTTTACAAATTACCTACGATTTGGAGTGGACCTACGCATAATGGACAATTGTATTGTGCGTGAACACACATGAAAGAACCTGCAGCGATGGGGCACCAGGTCTGCAACATCTTTAGGTCGTCATCGTGTATATTTTATATTTAAAAAAAAATGCTACTTTTTTTCAAACTTTTTTATAAATGGTTTTGTCGCGCGCGGTAGGCGAATGTCCAAGTTCGAACTCGACGCCGCGGGCTGCTATTGTCCGCTTCGCTATGGAATTTCCTCGAGGTGTGACAGAGATCCTCAGGTACCCCGCACACTTTGTTCGCTATACATTCTTCCACATAATCAGTTATGCATATTAAGTTAGTTAAGCTCATTATTATACCTGCGGAGTCTTGTTATTTATATACGACAATATTAAACGCTCAAAATACATGTGTGCAGATTGCAGGAGAAAAAAGTTTACAAAACTATCTCTTTTTAAAGTGTAAATTTACATATATTACAGGATAAAGCGAGTTCTTAACGTGTTTCTGAAAAAAAATATTGAATGAAATTTACCTAATAGTAATATCACAAGAACCAGCTTTAATTGTAATCTGGCGACTTTTCTTAAATAGAGTAATAGCCGTAGATCTAATATTGCCCAAGATTTTATGTAAAAAAAATTAAAAACATTTTTTGCCAAAAAATCCGAAAAAAAAATTTCTACAATAAATTTAATTGGCTTTAATTTGTGTTCACAATGACAGCTGTAGACCTAATAGTTTTCTTATAGATTACAAAAAAATAAGTTACGTTTTTATATAAAGAAGGTGCATAATGAACCTTGTATAGTAAGTCTAATATAATATAACAACTGTAACAAGGAAAGAATATGAGAATGTAAAATATAGGTACATGAAAATATCTTTTAGCTTCACACATTATTCATGAGAGTCATGAGGTTTCATAGGGTCATGCTCTATGTGGACAGATTCCTCCTCCATAGGGACGTTTTGGCAGGAGTTTCTTTACAAAATCGAGCCTTTTATTTGTTCTTAGCAACGACTGGACTCTTTGTTGCACTTACGCTCCAACATTTTCAGCGGCGCATGAGGAGCAGGTTTTTGATCATAGTAATTGGTATGATAGTATTGACCCAGTCACTTTTTTCATTTCCACTAATTTGGCCCTTTGTCTTTCCCAGACGATTTCTATAACTGGCGGTAGGCATAGTGTTTTGCCTTTATAAAGAGCCAAAACACTTTTTCCTAACACTGATTATGACCTTGTAGCCGAAATCTGGGCGCGGCAAAACCTCAACCAGCTCTACTGTGTGGAGCTTTTTGGAGGGCGCTGTATTATTCCTTTTTTCTTTTTCCTTGCTGTAAAGGAACCAAAAGGGTGTAAAATCACTTCATCAACCGGTGAAGGATCTGGCAGAAAATTCCACTTTTGCCATTTTCTTCTAGGTAGGCGATGTGAATGTTAGACCTCATGCTGTTGTTTACATCATCTCCCGTTATCAACACGATCTGATGATCGAACTACTTTCGGTGAGGGAGTGTCATAGTGTCACCATCAACATCTTCTGAAGCTCTAGCGGTTTCGATGTCCCGAATCTCAAATGCTGTGCAAAGCAGCTTAATTAGACAACGTTTGGTGTGGTTTAAACAGTAGCTTTTCTTGGCGCAGATTTATAAGTCTTGACCATGGGCCCCCTTTTATGAATTTTTCTTAGTTCAGATAATTCAAGTTAACTGCTTTTTGGATAGACAAGAATAAAACACGAGAGATAAAAGTCATTAGGTCGTAACGCCTGAGAATTCTTTTGGATTGTTGTTTCAGAGAGAATCTTTGTTTCAGTATGGTTACAATTAACTATGGTTAATCACAATAATCATTTTTTAGGCAAGTAATTAATGTTTGTTGTTACAAACGGTTTACATAAATTTCTCCTAACACGGTTTAATTTATTCTAATTAGGTAATAATAAAACTAAAGACGTCACTCTAAGTTCAATAAAGCTAATTAAAACTACTTTAAATACAGTATACATACATACAGTGTGTCTAGTTAAGTTGGCAACATATGGGAAACTTTTTTATTATTAATTTTACGAAAAAAAGTTATTCTTTATAAAAAGCTCTGCATGTTCTAAAATCTAAAATACAATCATCAGATATTAAATTTTTTCAGTCGTGTACGCGGTTTGTCAAAAAATATGAATTTTGCTCAAGAGTAAAGTACCTTTATTTTTGACAATATCGAAAATTGTTATTAAAAAAAGTTAATCAGAACTAAAAACTACGTTCAAATATGCAATTACATCCTGCTAGAAAAAAATGTTTTTTTACAACTTTTTCTCAAATTACTACCTACCGGAGAAAAAGTACTACCTACCGGAGAAAAAGTTGTAAAAAAACATTTTTTTCTAGCAGGATGTAATTGCATATTTGAACGTAGTTTTTAGTTCTGATTAACTTTTTGTAATAACAATTTTCGATATTGTCAAAAATAAAGGTACTTTACTCTTGAGCAAAATTCATATTTTTTGACAAACCGCGTACACGACTGGAAAAATTTAATATCTGATGATTGTATTTTAGATTAAAGAACATGTAGAGCTTTTTATAAAGAATAACTTTTTTTCGTAAAATTAATAATAAAAAAGTTTCCCATATGTTGCCAACTTAACTAGACACACTGTAGGTATATGAATTGTTTGGTGCGAGCAATAAATATTTTTCAGTACGTATAATTCTCATTCTTTTGAATTAAATTGGCAATATGTGAAAAGCTGCATCTCTACCATTATTGGACCTACAGTTGAGGAAATTAAAATTTTTTTTTGAAAGCTTCTCTCTCGATAAATATTGCAGTTACAGCAACATATAAGCTTACGCCTTTTGATCTTATTTTTTGATGCCACTCTCTTGGCTTAACTATAATTTTTCCACCTCTTTTGCTTTTTAGGAAACATCCACTTTTTATTGAAAATTCGTAGTTGATATGCCGTTCTGTTCGGACTTTTTCATGTAGAATGAAGTGGCTTAAATTTTTATGGGCGCTGTTTCAAAGTTTATATTTTTGTGTATGTAATCATTAAATAGCCTACTTTTTGTTGATGGTTTTTTGATTATTTAGAACTTATGGATGTTCCGTTACAGTAAAACTGAGATTGTTTGCTACATTATGAAGGGTTGTCATGTTGATGAAAAAAGTCCACGATGTTTCTTTTCGGAACATTCCTTGTACAGGCTAAAATATAGGAGATATTAGTAATTGTAACTGTTCTATACCTTTTTTCAAATTTCACGATTCAGGTTGCTTTATTGTACGGTTAAAGTGTTCAAATGCTAACTTAGCTAATTTCGTTGAGTGAAAAGTTATATTTCACTCAACGCTAATTCTAAACGAGATTGTGGTTCGGTGGGGTCGGTTATTCCAAGAACATCGGGCTTCCACAGTTTCTGAATTTCAGGATTATTCACATGAAGTGTAGTAACAAGTAAGGAACTATCTCCTTCCAGAGTTTCACTTTCAACATTTCCTATGATTATCCAACCCAAGCCACGGGACCAGTTTTAGTTTCTATTCGTTTTCCGTAGCTCCGTAGTAATCAGCTCCTATTAAAATGTGTATTTCCTTTTTTGAATCTCCGCAGTCTGTCAGTGGAATATTCTTCCCTTTTATTTCATCCAACAGTTCCTGATTCGTTACGCTTGTTACACTGAACCACAGATATGTTGCTGATCTAAAACCTTCATTTGAGTTGAGAACTTGAAATAGGTAGTCGGTACTCATGATGATGAAACATTTCCTTTCCACCTCCAAAGAAGTTGTGAATGAGCTTTTATTTCGTAAACGGCTCCAAACCAAGAGCGTTCACTGCTTTCATACTGATATACAAACGTTGAAATCCACTGTCAAATATAGCTCGAACTCTATGTTCTGCCTTCGGCTCATTAATCCGGACAAGTAGTGTTTGAAGGAAGGCGCTAGCAGAATTGAAATTAGAGAGAGATGAGTCCAAAGTATGAATAATTTCATTTTTGCATTCGTCATTCTCTAAACGAGGCTTTCCCTTTTGGTCTCTGGAACTTCTTTGTTGTGATAGGTCAGGACACTTTCTGAGAGGATGTCCAACTTTTAAACAGTGGTTATATGCCTTTTTCTCGATGATTATTCGTTTGATATCTTCCAACGGTATTTTCTGAGCTGTAAAGCAATCCGGACTGTTATGATTGGCTTTATCACAAAAATACATGTTCGATACGATGCATTATTATCCATCTCCGAAACGGTAGAGAATTGTTCAATTGAATGCTGTTTTCCTTTCTGCTGGTGTTGGCTTTTATTTTCAGACTTGGCACTTCCAAATCCATGTTTAGTTAAATTGACTGGTATTTCTCTTCGAACTTCTACACGAAGGAATTCCATGAGACGAGAGAGCTTATCTAGTTTTATCTTCGATACTTTGGCTCTGGATTCTTTCCCAGGTCGTCAGTTTGCACTTTTGCTACCTGAACTCGTTGGTATCTGTGGATCAGTTAAACTATACATTTGACCAAAACTGCTCAAGGTTAGTTTTTTGATTTTGATATTGCAACTTCTACCAAAACACTACTGTACTGTACTTGTGCTCATTTAGTAGAACCTACCGGCTAACAGGCATTTCTTCAGTATTAATGAATAGACCTGCTCTACAATTCCTTTATCAACAAGCTTATTATCTAATGGTTGATTTGAAGATTTTCATCTCGAGAAATCTTTAGATAAGCACAAAGGGTTAGTGGCAATTAATCAAATAACGGAGGAGACAAATTTAATAGTTTTCGTATACAAATGTTTAGATAGAATGGATTACAAGTTATAGCCGTCACGCATAGTTTTAATTCTTTTCATAATACATGGACGATCATTATTATTAACATATGTAAAGGAAGTGGCACAAAGTATTTGACGAGAAACAGTTCGACGGAATGCACACACTTACTGTATGCACAGAAGTATTTTTAATAATTTCGTATCGAGAAACTGGTTATCAATCTTTCAGCAATAAATACGTTAAGATTCGACACAAGCGAGTGCTAATAAAATTTAATGGAAATCCGGCGGAATGTCTATCAAAATTCGAGATAAACTTAATTTCTTTAACGAATTTAATATATCTAACACTTAAAAATGACATCGCTGTGATGACCACGCCTGAGAAATACCTCCCACATTCTATGGCACTGTTCACTTGTGCCATTGTGGTCCACAATCTTATACTATTAACAATGGCCCAACGGGGTATCTTATACAAAATACATAAATACATTGAATTCATTATATATACATATATCTCCTACAGGCGACCATTGGAAGTAGTATCGCAAAGTATCAAAATTACAATTCAGTCGAGTTAAATTTAACTTGATCGACTGGAATGAAGCTTAACGAGCTAATCAATAGATCACGGTTGGTCCTCGATCATTAATCATCTTTCTTAAAGAGATTTGTAATAAAGGCTACGGAATTTTTAGTTAAAGTGTCACAGAAATTTTAATTAAAATTATTTTACATTAACTATTCATAGTACCGGTTCATTGAAATTGTCTTTCTTTTTCAGTTGAAATGGTCAAGGAATTGTACGAGATGTAGGTGTTTCTTTGAATCATTAGTTCTAATTTATGTCCCGCCATTTTATTGTAGGTATATCTGCCAATTGTTACAATTGACATATACCTATTCCTATGTATAAAGGAACAATCAAGGTTTTCACGCTATTTTATTGCAATTCGAAGTGTTACACCGATTTCATTTTAAACTATACAAGGTACTTAACATCGCTTTGCCAATTAATTATGCAGAATAATGTCCGTGACATATTTTTGTAATGGAAATTAGCGGTGTTGCGCGATATAAAATTGATATTTTTGTGGGGAACAAAATTTCTTCATCTTTAACAATAGAATACATAGTCCAGTAAGAATAAACCAAAAAAGGGCAAATAGGGGAACTAATTCATGTATTACCAATTGCTTCGAAAGTGTGCTGTGAGGCAAGATCCCACACTACCGGGTGTACTAGAGGGGGGAGGGTGGGATAGAGGTCCCATTTAACAGATTTTAAACAGGGGATCCTATCAGAAAAATTCTTTACATAAACATAAAAGCTTATTAAATTTGCTACAATTTTGATTCTATAAGTACATAATTATGCTCTCGATGTAGTCGTCTTCTTCATTGCCATCCTCGAGGACTGGTTAAGGTAGACACCTTCACAGGCTGTAGAGCAATTGATTTATCTTTCAATCAGAATCTGAAAGGTTCTGTTGTCAACATTAAGGGGGGGTTCAAGAACTTTTTTCGATTCAATATTGACCCTGATTTCTATCGCGTTGAAGGCCTCTAAAACTCTCTTACGTCTGCTCAGTTTGGTGTACTTCTTAGACACCTTTCTTTCACCTGCACGCACCGATCTTGGTTTACGTTGGCCTATTCCACTGAAGAGATCTCAACGAATTTGTTTGATGAATTCCGAAATTTTCGAATAATGAGAGTAATTTACGAGGAAATTTAGCCTGAAGTAAAGAGTTGTGATGGAACGACAATTTTTCCTGCTAGTACGCCAAAAGTTCACTCGCCATTGGAAAAGACTCGGACTTCATTTTTTGGACAACTCGCTGTGACCACTGTATTGGTCGGATTTTTGACTTTTATATCTGAAAATGACCCCAATGAACCCTCACGGCAGTTATGCCTATCGATATCGCATTGGGGTATGCCATTTCTATTGTAATTTTGAAAGAATCGCAAAATATCGTAAGAAAACAGTATCTGTCACTTTGACACATCCTAGACAGCTTGAAACATTATACTTTTTGCTAAAACTAGGCATATGAGCCGTAGAATGTTCTTAGGGTCATTTTGAGACATAAAACTCCATGATCGGAGCAAAACTATGGTCAGAGCGAGTTGTCCAGAAATGCATGCCAAAGTCCAATTTTAACATGGCGTTTATATGGGAGTGTGATTATGAAATTTTGGTTACTTAGGGCAATTGAACCCCTCCTTAAAGATCTTTTCGAACCTATTTCTCGCCCAAATGTTTATCAATTTACTTGTGAGAATTGTCCTCCTAGTTATATTGAACGTATCGTATCTTTAAAGCTCGTTGGGCCGAATATATTAACCTAATTAAAAACAATACCCCTATCGCCCCAACCCTTCAAAACAAGTCAGCTTTCGCCAATCACATCTTCCTCCAATGCCATTCCTATAACCATGACAATTTTAACATCCTTCATTTTTGTAACAAAGGTAAATAAACCTGATTTCTTAGAAATACAAGAAATTCATCATTTGCAAAAACCCAAGCTTCATCTGCCTTCAACGAAGTCTTGAACCTGAATTTTTTTAATTTAATAATAATAATAATAATAATAATAAATAATAATGGTCTTTACTTCCTATGAGTCTAGCGATATACAAAACAAAACATACTTTGATTATAACAAATAAGAAGATAAAATTAAAATAAAAAATAAAATTAAAATAAAAAATAAAATTATAAAAATAAAAAATAAAATTTAATTGATCAATTTTCGGTCATTATTTTCTAGTTTCCGCCACCTCATAATAAAGTTCTTTTCCATTAGTCACCTCCATTTGATTTCACTTGCGTCACTTTAATTTTGTTACACTCCCATACCTACCCATTTTTTCCCCGTTCTGACTGTAACTACCTTGCGCAACGAGTCGATGTTGTTCAACAAAAACAAATTGTAGGAACCCCAATAAACAATAGCCACTGTATGCTATATTACACAATCCTTGCTCTCCTCTTGTATCTTCTTTTGCCCATTTCTTTTGTCCATATTTGTTGGTTTGTTTAAATATTCTTTTATTTTTTATTTTGACCCCATCCTTATTTTAATCTTATGTAAATGGTAAATAAGTAACATTGTAGTCGTGTTCTTCTTTTTAAAAATGTAATTTAAAACTTCACTTCAATTTTATTCACTCAATGGTAGGTATGTAATTTTCTGTTCTTCTGTAGGTTGACTCATGTTCATTTATTTAACACTCTGAAGATAACTTTATGTCGAAACACAATTAAACGCTATGTTTAAATTATTTCATAAATATAGAAATTATGGCCATTTTTGTTTTTAATGTCGCATTGTTTAAGTAGTAGTCTAACAATTGCTAAATGTGCATCGTGTTTAATAATAATGAATTAGGAAATGTTTTGTTTAAATGATTTCGTTATTTGATTATGTGGTGGTGCGCCATCGCGTTGAAACTTTTTGAGCATACAAAGTGTCTGTAAAGGTAATTCGTCTAACATACTTTCAAAATCGTTCTGCAGAAAGTGATGATAACGATCACCAGTTAATTTATGGTTAATGAATTGTTGAGCCAATGAAGGCGCACCAAACATTAAATTGAAATTTAACTTGAGGTCTTCTTTGTTCAACAACATGATACGGATTTTCTTGCATCCATATATGTTCATCATGTCTATTAAACATCCCGCAGTTTGTAAATTGTGGTTCATCCGTCCATAAATCCTTAAATCTAAACCACGGATCACCGTCACACATGTTAATAAACCATGTACAATATTCAATGCGCTTATGGCTTATTGTAATCATCGAAGTATTGTTGTGATGGCATTTTTATGGGACAAAATATCACGCTTTTCCTCATTAGAAAAATGCATAATGATATTTTACGAAACTTCAAATTAATAACTTTTAATAACCGGATAGTCTTTTAAATAAAGTTATGGCCAACTTTTTCATTAGAAACTCAAATAATACAGCTTAAATAATAAATTTGATTAAACTGTATTATTGAGTCCATAATGATGTATCTACAACTTTTCCCTTTACACATTTTTTCGAAAGTCAATAATAACAGAGCTATAGGCACTAAACAAAAAACGAAAAAATAATTTTTTTGAGATATCTAGTTAGCCATGCATTTTTTCAAAAAACGAAAAGCTGATTAAATTAAACTGGTAAAACTGCAATTCTTTCCCCATTTAATCGTCTCTCTATTTCTGCTAGCTTTCAAGATCCCCATACAAATAATGAAAAAAAACTCACCCTGTACATCTTCTATATTTTCCTATAAATATTCTAAGGAAACATTTGCATTTAATTTTGGGGAGAAGGCAATGTGGTGGCAATGGTGTGTTCTAATTGCAGCTGAAATAGTTGTCAAAATGCATGTATTTTCGCAGGATGTGGGCTGTTGATGATTATTACCGTTACGATTACAGTACAAATTGGAGAAAAAATACTTATTGTCTTGGGTAGAAGACCTTTATTTTACCGCTTCCAGATTTGGTGTACATCATTAAGGCGGAGAATTACACAAAAGTATCTAGAAAAGATCTATTACATCACAGGAACGGGATAATATGTGGTAGTTAATATAGAATTTTTACATTTCATACAAAAACAGTGTTACAATTTTCTAGCTGAATTTTAATGAGAGTATCTTAAATTCGGTACCTATTCGCTTCACTATCACCTATTCGTCTTTGCAAGTTGGGAAAACTCTACGAAATTGCTCACAACCTGAAGATTACGTCGAGAGGTAACCGTTTTCAGCTATTATTGAGAGTGTAGGGAAGAAAATATCACACAGTGACATGCGACGAGAAGGAAAGACGCGAAAAAGTTTTTCGGAAAACGTGAACCCGAAAGTGTCAATAACTCAATAGTTTTCTATCGCCAATTCGGAGCACTTGTACAATTTTAATAATTTCGATACCTAAATGTCGGTTTTAAGCGAGAGAAATAAAAAAGGAAATAATAAATATAATTTTGTAACATTAATTAACTGGTTATAATCTTCTTCCCATCACGCCTGCAACAAGTTAAGACGTAGCACGAAATTTTTTTAGCGTAATTTACGACTAATATAACCGCAATAATATTTTGACCGATGATTACACGACTAAATACGAGATCAATAATAGCGTTACCATCACCAGATACGAAATCTAAATATAATTAGAGGAAAGCGGTTTCTATTGCCATAATTTTAGTTGGCCCCCAAGATTTTGTACTTTTATGACTCGTCGTGCAGCTCGACATGAATTATAATTGATCGCCGGCAGTTACACGGTAGCTTAAAAATTAGAGATAACAACATAAGATTATAAATAATTTAAATATGTATAGATTCGATTCGGTAGGTTAAAAAGAATTGTAGAAAAAACAAAATATGAATGACACACTCGTTTTATTCAATAAAATGAAGTATAATTTAGAACCCAACACAACCACATGTGTACGTTTACGAAAAAAAGGCATACAGTTCAGTAGTCACATTATATTTTTATGATTATTATTTTCGTTTTTGTAATTTATTAATAAAAATATGAGGCAGCGTGACACTAAGAGCCGTAAACATTCTCTTAATGACGACCAGTTTATTTGTAATTTATACGAATTTTATTTTAATATGTAAAATTTTATTACAATGTTTTATAATCATGCTTTAATAAGGCTTTTAATGGTTTAAGCCACACCACAAATTACTTGACTTGAGAGTCTCATTTATGCGCTAACCGTGACTTACACACAGCTGTCTCTGACTGACTAATGCACACAGATTACAATCACGGGTAATTAACAAATTCGTGACCCCTCCGAGATTCTTTTTAATGTTTCAAAATTTAACAGTCATCATTCATCATTACCTTCCCTACAATTAATTATTCTTCTACCATTTCCGACCTGGACTTTTTAAGATTCAAATGACACGAGATTTATTTTAACCTTAATTTAAAATTGATAACGGTAAAAATTACACTTAAAGAAAACGTACTAAAGTAGTATAAAAGGGGACGAGTCTGGATCGTGTAGTCGTCGTCATCGTCGTCGAAAGCCAAGTCGCGTACCGGGTTCGATTATCTCATTTCCGATATCCGCGAGTGTGACAGAGCTGCAATTAGTGGGCTAATGGGACACTCTTCTCTACACCCTCTCGCACATTTAAAGGACGTGCTTCGAAGAAAGGACGAATTTGTACCTTTCAATTCTGTTCTGTTTTCTCCTATCAGTACGAAGCATTTAACTCCAATGAATTTTCCCGATTGTTTCACACGAAAAGATTTTTAGGGAATTAGAAATCTTACAGCTTTCGTTAAATTTCATTTAGATCTTTTAAAACTCTGTTGACTTACTTTTTGAGACATTATTTACGATATTTTGATCGTCAGGTTAAAGGCGTATAGTTTAGGTTTCTGCTTCGACGAAATGTGTAACAATATTTAATGTAAAACGCTGCAAGTTTGTAAGGGCATTTTGGGTTTAAGTAGGAATACTTGTCAAGAGTTTGGCACAATGGAGCTCTCCGTTTTGAATAATCGTTTCAACACAACAGCTTTGCTTTTTGCTTGAGAAAGAGTTGTATCGAATATTGAGATTTACTCTTTTTCCCCACACTACCTAGTATGCCTTCGAATTACTACTGGTTCCAGTAGCTACTGAATAAAGTGCATGTCACATTATGTACTCTTGTGTAACAAAATTACGACGTCTTACATTTGTAAAAGCGAATGGTCTTGTACAACGCAGCTTTCTAGGGATCTGTACAAGAAACCAATGCAGAAATGCATTAGTATGTAGAGTGTAGTATGTCCACTGCAGCATTGCGATTGAGAACGGGAATCCGTTCCAGAAAATTACAGATCATGTGCTATTTACTTTGAATAAAATTAATAATTGTACAGCTGCACAACTACAAAACATGGTGAAAATGTAATCGTAACCGTCAAAAAATGAGAAACGAAACCGATATTTCTACACGAAGATATACAGGGTGTCCATTTAGTAGCCCGTTCTTCAAGTACGACTTTATTGTTAAATTTACTAAAAAATAAATGTACGGGATTGCAATTAGGTTGGATGAAGCACATTAGCAAATTATTTAGACACATACAGGGTGTCTCCAAAAAGTATGGTGCATATATCGTATATTTTTTTAAATGGAATGACCCACTTTTTTTAAGCTCACATGTAGGGGCCTTGGGTGAACTTTTCAGTCGTACATTATTTTTGTATTAATACACGACGTTGCCAAGTTATTAATTAATTCATATTTTTTTACTAAATATCAACCCTTCCATTATACGCTTGTATTTTTTTAACGTCTTGTTTTTGTTTTTACGTAAGTTCGGTGGTGAACTTGGGTTGAATCAGAGTATTCAACCGTGACGAAACATTAAATTATTTCATACAGGATGTTCACCTTTTTTTGCTCCAAACATCGACATTTTCAAACTAATTTTTCTTCATTTTTTTAAATAGCACACCCTATTTATTATTGCATATTTGGAATCCCCGGTCAATTTTAGTGCAACATTATTAAGCTTACCCTATACCTAAGTGCGATAGTTTTTTCGTAAATTGAGATTTTCTGTTCCTTACGGCAGTAGACAGTGGCGCGATGGTTAAGGCGCGTGGACTAGCCAACGCATAGGCTGGATATGGATAATCGAATCGAGGATGCGATGAAATAAGGTTCTATTTATTTTTTAAATATGTGCTATTTACAGACGAATGCACGTTCCATAGAAATGGTTTTGTAAACAGATACAACTTTGACTTTTATGACACGCAAAACTCGCACATAATCCGCGTCAACCATTTCCAACATAACCGGAGTCTCAACGTTTGGGGGGGAACCGTACATAACTATGAACTTGGTCCTTATTTTTTTGAAAATCCACTAACAGGACAAATCTTTTTAAATTTCTTGACAGAAGACTTTCAAAATTTAACTCAGCATCTTCCTAACTACATTACGGAGATAATGTGGTTGCAGCTGGACGGAACTCCGACTCACTTTTCCATACAAGTCAGACAACAAATTAGTGAATACGTTTATCGTAATGGTGCCACTACTAGATAGAACATGATGGAGAGGATTCAACAGTCTTTTCTCCGCATTACTCCAGTTATGTTGAATGAAGTGATGAAATCTTTCACCAAAAGAGTAGACTCGTGCTTAGTACAAGACCGCAAACATTTTGAACGGTATCCTCGATTCGAGTGCCCGGCCTATATGTTGCCTCGTCCATTGCGCCACCATCTACTGCCGTAAGGAATAGAAAATCTCAATTTACGAAAAAACTATCGCACTTAGGTATAGGGTAAGCTTAATAAAGTTGCACTAAAATTAACCGGGGATTCCAAATATGCAATAATAAATAGGGTGTGCTATTTAAAAAAATGAAGAAAAATTAGTTTGAAAATGTCGATGTTTGGAGCAAAAAAAGGTGAACATCCTGTATGAAATAATTCAATGTTTCGTCACGGTTGAATACTCTGATTCAACCCAAGTTCACCACCGAACTTACGTAAAAACAAAAACAAGACGTTAAAAAAATACAAGCGTATAATGGAAGGGTTGATATTTAGTAAAAAAATATGAATTAATTAATAACTTGGCAACGTCGTGTATTAATACAAAATTAATGTACGACTGAAAAGTTCACCCAAGGCACTTCCATTTGGGCTTAAAAAAAGTGGGTCATTCCATTTAAAAAAATATACGATTTATGCACCATACTTTTTGGAGACACCCTGTATGTGTCTAAATAATTTGCTAATGTGCTTCATCCAACCTAATTGCAATCCCGTATATTTATTTTTTAGTAAATTTAACAATAAAGCCGTACTTGAAGAACGGGCTACTAAATGGACACCCTGTATATGGAAAAACCGAAACCTTACCTCAATTTTTTTTGTTCTTTTGGGTCTTAAATTTACTTAATGGCAACTTATGATATCTCTACACACTCGAACTGGAGCAACTCACACCAAGTGATTTTTGTGGGTATTGGTTAGAATGCTGGACGGAGATTATGAACGCAAGTTTTTCAAACACTACTTATAGTTTTTTAAAATAAGTCAGCAGCGTGAGAAAGATCTTTTCAATAATAAATAATCTGATTCTAGTAGCCATTTTCGTTGATATAAAACTTTTATTAAAAAGTGAGTAGACGAGAAAACAGTGTCGTTAGAAGGAATTGTATTAATTGTATAATTATAATGAAAATGTGGTACCTTCTACAATCATTAACGGCAGTTCGAGTGAAATTGATGATTATCTATTAATGCAAGTGGCACAAAAGACTAAAAGAAAACATATTCAATAATTACGATTACAACCGCATGAAGTACTACTACTTTCAACCGTAGTCATCATCAGACTTATAAAGTTGACTTATAAAGTTATTCAAGTTAAGCAAAATTTCGTAAAAAATATTATTAAAAATAACGAAATATTGGGAATTTTTGAGAAATCTAGTAATTTTTTTGCTGTATAGTTTAAAAATTTCATGCCGTACATGGTTGAAGAAAAGTCTGGATGCATCCCCATATCGTTTGAACGAATCAATATATTGCAAGCTACATTTTTGGGAATTAAAAATGTTATTTTCTGTGCATGTTTGGGACATATTCCTTGCAAGTGGGTGGGGGACGAGATTAATTGTTGAAGAACAACTAATATGGTGTTCTGTTCATTACCTAATTGTCGACGGCTTTATAACATTATGAATTCTTTACAATGAACTTATGTTATTAAATCTAACATTGATCAGAGCTAAAGCTTGGTGTTCTCAAATGTTAAAATTAACTTGGATTTCATTATCGAAGAGTGGTTCAAAAAACCAAGTTTTTGGTGCAAAATATATGTATAGATTTCCCATTATGTAAACCTGATATTGGTGTAACTCGATTAGTCTGATGATAACGAAATAATGACGCTTTATTGCTCTATTGGCACTGATATGCACTTCACTTGGTACAATTGCTAAGTGTAATACTTGGCAATATACTATAATTACAATATAAAAAAGATACGAAATTTAAAATATTATAATATTAAAATATTCTTAGTTGCATTGAGCACCAAAATCTGCATTCTTAAAATATTACAACTTTACACTGTGCAACTGTTTTACTTTCTCTTATCTTACCATAGCTACTTCTTTCCCACAACTTTCTTCAAGTTTGATGATTGAAAACATTTCTACAATTATTGTAACCATACAAAAGCACATGTTTATTACAACTATTTATTTAAAAAATGTGTAACAATATAATTTTGCGTATAATCAATTTTTGATGTTTGTTAAATAGACAAAGGCCAACTGAAGGTTTAAAAATTGCGACTTTAAGAGATCATAGTTTGACGCATGTACGCGCTTAGAAATGTAATGTTAATATCAATTCTTATTTTGGAGAGTTAACGCGTATTAGGAAATGGTATCGGATTCCACCAATGAATAAATAGTGTCAGGAAGCAGACGGCTGTATATGTCAATGCGAGACGGAAATGCGGCCATGAAAGGCCAAGTTTGACTCACTTTGTTTATGTTATGTTGATGGTCGTTGCGTAGGCGTATACTTAGTTTTTGTTTAAATTTACATTTTAACGATAAATTAGTGGTGATTTTTATTCTATTAGTGTGGAAATCACAATTCATGATTTCATATGGAAGTAGTTCAGATCATTTAATTTATGTAGAATTCATGATTCGTTAACACATAATTTGAGGTTAAAACATAGGCGTCTGTGTTGTTTCTAAGGGCTTAAAATTTTTTTCGCACGTTGATATAGTGTGTTTTATTGCTATAAATTGCCTTTAAATAACCGTTTGTAGCCAAACAAGTAAAAAAAAAACAAAACTTAGTACTATACGAATGTATAAAAGTAGAAATCTATATTTTATTATTATTTTTCAAGTAACTATCTTTTTGCGACAGCACACCACTGTGAAACAGGAAACAATCATCTGCCATATGCACAGGCCATCGCGGTCGCACGATAATATTGCAAATGCTTCTTCCTGACACTATTTATTCATTGGATTCCACGGATGTAGGGATGTGATCCAAACATTGCAAGTGAGTATACTAGCTATACAATATTCTTGTTGCTTAAGTACTTTTAGAGGGAAATTCTTTTATATAGGTACTTTTTACAACGTTTTCACAATATTTTCCCTTTTAATTAACAATTTTAAATGGTGCTTCCTAAACTGGAGAAAGAACTGTTTCATGATTGATCTGGCATGTTTCGTTAATTGTTACAATCAGATCTAAAAAATTGATGACATTTTCATTAAAACAACAGCCACTCTCTTGAAAGTTGCCACCTGGAGTTACTTTTGATCCACTCTAGAGTATTTCCACACTGAGATGGTGACGAATAGTATTAACTAGAATTTATAAAGTATTCCAAAAATGTCTGCTATGAGTTGAAGTCCAATTTGTTAATCCTGTAAAAAAATATCGTGAACGGGTTTTAAGTTTTCTGGAATGGACACTGAAATTGATTTTTCAGCATATATTTCACCTGTGTTCGTCCTCCCTTAAGTAATCACCGAATGTTTGAACCAAATTATGATTATTATTATAATCCTTTACCCTTTTACCCAGAGTAGGTGTCGGGTTTACATTCTAATTATTATTTGTCGTTATATTGTTTGTTATATTTTACATTTATTTTATATTCTATAAATTTTCTCCAAGATTTTCTATTTTTTGTTAGATTCTTCCCAGGATTTGCCTGTTTCTTGTATTAATTCACCTATGACTTGGTTCCATGTTTTTTTTGGTCTTTCCCTTTTCTTTTTAGTCTGCGTCCTCACCTCATATACTGTTTTTGCTTGTCTTTTGTTATCCATTCGTTGTATGTGACTCCACCATAACTAAGTTGTCGTTGTTCTATGAAATGTATGAGACATGATAGGTTGTACTCCTAATTCCTCGCTTATTTGTGTGTGTTCTTCTTCTGGTCACTCTGGTCATTCGTCTCATATATTTCATTTTTGCTGCTTGTAGTTTATTTTTTTGTTTGTTGAGAGTATCCAAGGTTCGCTGCCATATATCTATATATTGAATTGAACCAAGGCCTCCATTGAACCTAATTTTACAGCCGGGCACCTCCCAGTAAACAAGTCTTTAAGCAAAATGATCCAAAAAATACATTTTCATATTTACTAATGACTTTTATTTGAAATGTCCATTCCTTTACAGTTACAGAAACGTAATCATTGTATTTAATGTAGATTGTGTCGCCTGATATCTTCCTTAATTCTGCTATTTCAACAACTGAATGATTAGGCGAAGAAATAAAGCACTAAAGTAAGCCAAACCTACCAAATTTTTGTAGTGAGAGAGAAATTGAGATAGGGCTTTTTGCATTCACTTCCTAAATTCAATAGGAAAACTTTGTACCTACTTTTGATCATGTTTTTTTCCAAATTGTATTTGTGCAATGGAAAATGCATCCTGAAAAATGCATTTTTATAGAAAAAATTCATAACTTCCTTATAAACTTCTAGAATCGACTCAATTTCGATCGATTCCGAATATGACCTCCAAATTGGCTCATCGCCCACCTGGAGCTCAGGATGGCGGAGCAACGTCATCTCCGAAACTTTTTCTCAAATTCACTCTCAAATGATTCTAGACATCTTATGCGAGGGTTTTTTGGGTTGCTGATTCGAAATCAGGCAACGGCAACCGCCCCCCCCCCCCCCAACCCTACCTGGTGTCCCGCATCCGGGAATCAACGTCATCCTGTGACGTTTCAAGACTCCGTGAACCCGAAGTTATGAATTTTTTCTATGAAAATTCATTTTTCAGGATGCATTTTCCACTGCACAAATGCAATTTGGTTTTAGAAAGTTTCCTATATAATTTATGGAGCGAATACAAAAAATACCATCTCAATCCGTCTTACTACAAAAATTTGGTAGGTTCAGTGCTTTATTTCCTCGCGTAGATATTTAAATCACCTTTGTTAAATAATAAAGCCACTACATAAAGTAAGTGGTCATAAATTTAGGAATCTCGAATTACAGAAATTAATTACAGGATGATCTCATATTAAAATTGCTTTAATTGCTAAAATGTCTAGACGAGTGATGTGATTTACGAGTAATTACACCGTTTAAGAACAAATGCAATTTGTATATTCTTGTATATCTTTCTTCAATTCGGTATTAAAAAACTATTTTTGTGTTTTCATTTGTAAAGACGCTTCATTTAAAGTCCATAAGCATTTCGAGTAAAATTATTGCTTAATCCTCAGACGGTAATAGCACAAAACGCTCTTGGTATGGTTTGCAAGTGCCAAGTAGATACTGACGAGCGCTGTTTCGCGATATAATCGTACTTGACTCTCTTATAGAGATCAAATTTTTGATGCTCCACGAGCAGAACATGTTGTGTCTCAGGGTTCCATTTTTACCTCACTATTCTACAACATTCACACGTGCAATTATTATAATTCTCTTTGCTCTCAAAAATATTTAAAATAATAAAAAAAATATATAAATGTAAGGGTTTCTATCCCGAAAGAATTTTATTTTATTGCAATAGTTTAATCTTTATTAGTTACTACCAGAAGGACACGTATTATATTTTCGTGTTTACGAACTTCAGACTTGTAGCTAAAGATTGCACTCCACTATAAAAATAACATTTTTTCATTCTTCTTCGAATAATATCCGAATGTTACTACTCAACTATGCAACTAACACATTGAAATGTTCATCAGATCACTTTACGAAATATGTTGCACTGCATATTTAATGTAGGCAGTAGCCTTTTAAAATGCTTATTGCATATTACGCACCTTTTATTGTATTTTTTATTTGTGGATAACCCTGGTTATTTTTTACTCATGCGAGCAACAATTGCTACTATTTTGTTATTAATTGAATACCTATGTTCTTACGCAACAGGCAGAATGTTACCTTACTGACTCGAGAGCCCTTTTCTATGTAGATCTTTAAAAACTTTTAACAGATATATAATAACAATAACTAATAAGGTACCGCATATCTTAAAACATCTTTCACTTAATTCTTTTAAAAGCAAATTGTATTCTCTTATGAAGGATGCCCTAACATTCAACGAATGAAATAAGTTCTTTCTTTTGTTCTTCTCATTCTTTAATTATGTAAAAAAGTCTTTTGCTACGTGCAGTGTACATGTTATTCTTCGCGGGGTTAAGTGGTAGAGCAGACCACAGCACTGAACTTCGCTCTGTTTATACAATTTTCACTGATTATTATCCCTTTGTTTCCAATAAAGGCATTATTATTACATATTACATATAAGTAATTTTTGTCAAACGGCGACTTGAAATTCGTTTTTAAACAATAAGTCGCGAAACAGAAGACTCGCTTCCTGTCTAAATCGTTTACGTGCGTTAAAATTGAAAGAGATATTAGAAAGTAAGTCGTCTTTTGTTTGATTAATTTTTTAGGTCCCTTCATATGAAAGAATCAATGTAGGTAACAAGTTTAAACGTAAAACCGAGCTTTGTTCATTAAACACGACTAAAAATATTTTGAAACAATTTGTGGAATCTCAACAATGATTTTCATCAAATCTGGTTGTTTGTAAGTATTTTTATTTTAGCCTTGCTTCGCATAATCCCTCACAACGAACAAAAATAACAAAATTAGAAATATTTTTTTATTCTGTAAACATTTTGTCGTTCCGTTTTGTATTACATTTAAATTAAGTGAATATGAAAATTGTCGGATGATATTATTTAAAAAATACTACAACTCCATCCGAACTGTAAAAGGAGTGGCAGATTATTTCATTACACAGGTGGGCGTCCAGCAGGGAATCAACTATTGTCAGGTGTAAATTCTCCGCGACGCCTGGTTTCACATCAACAAGCTCTACTACACCGAACTGCTTATAACTTACACCAAGCACTCCATATACATTACAAGAACACATTGGATTCAAACGAGTAGGATTCAAAATGCCTGTTTCTTTAATACCTTCATCAATAATACTTTTGTTTGAATTATAATTGAATCAGCACATTGAATCAGCACACGATATTGTATTCATCTTGCTTGTTTGTTTAACTTACCTTGCACAGAAATTTATATTTACAGTATGTTGTTTTCAGTTTTTGTACATTTCGTAACTTTCGCAAGAATTTAGTTAGATCATTCTTATCTTTTACAATGATATTGAAAAATTGCAAATCTAATAGATCTTTTCATTTGCCCTGTATACATTTGGTGACAAACTTTACAGTTCGTTTTGTATATTCCCAATCTATAGTTTATATACGAACTTCTTGTTGTTACCTTAAACTCTTTAGCAGGGATGTAATTAATTAAGATACATGCTTTTGTCAACGATAAGTTGACGAAAGCTCAAGTGCCTTGTAGACGTGACATCCCTGTTAAAGAATAAAAGCTTTTCGTGACATTTTTATTTGACCTATTTGGGCAGTCCTATTATTAACTTCCGTTTCACATCTAAGTTTGAGTTGAAAATTTAAAATTAAACTTTCGAGGGGAGCAAATTTTTGTGTGGATCATGGAAGGAATATTATCCAGGTGACGAACCCAAACTCTGGGATCGTCCTTTAACTCAGCTTCTAACTTATCTATGAAATGGGTAGAGTAATTAACGTTTGTTATATTATAGCTTTTCCCCAATCCGATTTAATACCATTCTCAACATGTACAGGGTTTTTCAACTAAGAGTAGTCACCCTTTATAACTTCTAAAAAAATCAAAATTTGAAAAATCGGCCATACCCGTCTATAATAATATCGTGGGGGACACGTTTTGACATAAGCTTGAGATTTTATACGTTAACCCCCTGGGTCCCACAAACATACCCTCAATCTTTTTAAATGGCAACATGGGTCATGTGATACGTCATTTGAAAGGTCATTTTATATCTTGCATTACTGCGTTTAAAATTTTAGATTCGTTCAATTGGTTTGTGAGATATTTTAATTTAAAGTTTTAGAGAACTGATATAATTTGTCGTTATATGTATAACAATCTATAATACATATAAAAATATTACTGACTTTTTAATTTATTTTAAGTTTTATTTTCATGTAAATAAAAAAAGTTTAATACAATGAATTTCGTATCAAATTACCTTTCCTATAAAATTAAATAAAAAAATAAAGAACAAACATTTTGAAGCAAATTATATCAGTTCTCTACAGCTCCAGTGGTTCTAGAGCTGATTTTGTTTTAACATTAAATTTCATGGAATTTGTTAATAATTCAAAGATATATGCAAGCATGCATATCATCATTTATTTGCTAACGCTGTATGTTACCTAAGGTTACAAAGTACTAGAATCACAGAGTACCTAATACATAACGTCCCCTTCTTCCAACTTTTATACAGGGTGGGCTATTGAAAAGATAACACGCTGTTTTGGGACACTTAGACAAGTTTATTAAAAAAACGCTCGGACACGTCGATTTTTTATTTTTGGGGGACAACTTTTGATGTCAAATTTGACTTTGTCTAGATTAACTAAGGTGGGGGTATTGTTTAGGAAAAATCCTGAAACACGCCACCTTTGACTTTTTGAACGGCACATTTTGATGTCAAATTTGACTTTGTCAGGTCAACCCCCTAGCCCCAGCAACCCCTAACTCAAGAATTTAAATAGGGAAAGGGTGTCGATCGCCCCTCATTTGAAGCGTCGTTTAATTCTCTATTCGACAGTATAAATAAAAATTAGTTTTATTCAATTTTTTTTCACCCCCATGAAAAGCACCCTCTAGATTAACTAAGGTGGAGGTGCTGTTTAGGAATAATCCTGAAACACGCCACCTTTGACCTTTTGAACGGAACATTTCAGGATTTTTCCTAAACAACACTCTAACCTTAGTTAATCTAGAGGGTGCTTTTCATGGGGGTGGAAAAAAATTGAAGTTTTGAACTAACAGTTGTTACTTGGCAAATTGTTAGGAGAATATGTAGAATGCGGTAACGTTTCCCATAGTGGTGGAATTTCAAAATTTCGGCCCCCTCACAAAATAGTGTTCGGGTCCCTGAATCCCATTTCTACAATTAAAAAAAAGTTTCTTTTTTAACATTCATTTATGAATTTTGTAAAATAAAAAGAAAAGCTTATTTTCACATTTTTTTTAAGAAGAGGATTTGGGTGGATCCCTAAAAACAGGGCCCCAGAGATTTGTCTCATCTGTCTATGGCGCCGATGCTATGATACGGTTCCGGCGCGGTTCTAATTGGTGAAAAAGGCAAAACTATTTCCAATCGCTACCTAAAATTTCTCAAAAGCTTTGAGTTTTGATCTTCGCCTCTCCCCCCCTCCCCCGCTCAGCGGGATCTGCGGAATTGTAGTTCTGCCACTTGTTGCTAATTTCAAACATTTTGACAGGGTCACTCTTGCGATATCTGGTCTAGCGTTATCCTGCAAAAATACTACTTCCGTTCGATTGACTAAAGAAAGCTCTTTTTGGGCGAGAGCTACTTATACCCGTGGAAACTGTTTACAATACAAGTTGACAATAATGGTTTGACACCTTACTGAATCAGCAGGAGACAACTAATGATGCGAACGTTTAGAATTTTGAGTACAATATCCACTTTTCGTCGCAGGTTAACAACAGATCACAAAATGATTGCCGCACAAATGGTAATTTCTTATCATTTGACAATTCATGTGGGACCCATTTACTTAACTTCCACCTGTTTCCTAGTCGATAAATGCGCAAATGAGTGGTTTGATCACTCACATTGAACCTTTCTGCAAGTTCCTGGCGCGTTGTGGGTCCATAACCTGTTGAAGATCCTCGTTGGTAATATCTTCTGTCTCCCACAGCTACTTCATCGGTCAAGCTGAAGAAGAAAATTTCATGAACCACTTCTGTGCTATTCCATCACATCATTTTCTCTGTATCCGGTACATGTTTCGGGTTGCTTTGGTGCCAAGTGTTCCTGTACACCTGCCTTTGCTAACGGGTAATTGTTGCTTTCCTCATTTGTGTTCGTATGTGTCGTAATTAAAAAGTCAACACATGAGACGCGTTTCAAGATTCACTGACAGCGATAGTAAATACTGTGATTTACGTATTTTTATTAAAATTATTGCTGTTTCCACCATTATATTCGTCATCAGTAACGACGGAATAGGTCGAGTCTATGTATTATGATCCCACATAAAGTTAGTGCAAGGTGATGACAGCATCCAATCCCTGCCACAGGGTTGATTTTTTTGAACCAAACGAGGGTGTTCCAGAGTGCCTCGTTTAAAATTGAATGAACTGTGTAGTGCTTTTACAAATCAGTTCTATAGTGTCTAGGATGGCTGGTAGCTAAAAATAATAATAAAATTTTACTTTCAACCATATCCTTATCAACACTTGTTGAAGAAAGGAAGACTATAGTGGGTGATAGATAATAATATATGCTTGAGTAGCATAAATTAAATGCACCATACTATACAATTTATAATAAGTGAAATATTGAGCTAAGTAGTAGTTGTTTGTGAAGCACAAGTAGGTAAAATTTAAACAGTTAAATATCTAATTTCCCTTTATAAAGTTGTGGCAGATGGAAATAACAGATATTAGTTTACCAAATCGTTTATAAATGTACACGGAATACATTAATAATTAATATTATGGAGACTATAAACAAAACACATTCACAAAGAGTTATATATAAGGCACCGCTTAGTTTCCATTCTTTGCAATTGCGCAAGGTAATTCCACTTTCAATAAATAAACGTAAAATTTGTAATCGTTAAACTCAAATGTAATGTAATGTTTTGTAATGAGTAATGACCCAAAAAAAAGCAATTTACAGTTACTGTCAATTAATGCAGGCTTGTTAAATTTTAAATGGAGTCTAATCTAACTTGTAAATTACCCTTTTAAGTTATTCAAACTCGTGAGATATGAGGACACCCCCACTGTGATAATTTATTATTTCTATATCATGGCGTGACTTGCATTGTTTATTAGAACAATTAACGGGGCCTAATGATTTGCATAAATAAATATGACGGACAGGAATTTTACTATTAATAATCTTAATATGTAGACAATGAAATGGTTCTTTTATAGATTTCATTAATTAATAATAATGGTATTGTCCTCATGTTCTTGTTACAGTTTCATTCGTTTAGTTTGATTTATACTATAAAATTTCCTTGTGGACGACCACGTTTCTCTTCTACGAGGGTTGGTTGAGAAAATTTGGATATAAGACTAATATTTAAATTTTTTAGGTTGTTAAGACATTCGTTCTATTTTTAAAGGTATTGGCATATACAGAGCATGTAGTTGAGTCAATAACATTAGTTCACTATCATGTCTGCTGAATCTCTTCACATTCGTTCAAAGGTAAAGGTTGACTGAGGTGTCAACTGCATCTCTTCGCCGTTACGAACATAAAGGAGAAACATTCTTAAAGCGTATAGTAAAATGTGATGAAACCGGAGTTTACCATTTTGTTTTGGAATTCAAGAGATCAAGCATGGAATAGTAGTAATACATAATTTCGTAACTTCACTAGTACAATGTAAGTTTATCTTGATTGGGGCATTTCTTAAGCTTCCATTTAGTACAGCAATTTTACACAGCGAAAAGGAAATACTTAATTTTGTTTTACTGAAAGTACTACCCTTCCTGGCACGAACATTCGTCTCCCATACTTGTTTATGGCAGATAAAGTTTTCCCTTCAATCAAAATAAGGAGAGAGAAAAGAAAAGAATGATGAATTATGGATTTTCACGGACTGGAACTATTAAAAACCGTTTGTCATTTGGGTGGTACCGTGATATAAGTTCAACATACTTGCCCTATTCTTTCGAATTTCGTGCTCCAGCACATTTAAAAATGAAACATTCACATTTTTTATTATCCTATCAATACTTATAATACATGTTACCTTAGTAACTTTCCTATACAATTAACTGATGTCTTCCAAAAGGGGCACTTTTTCAAATCATTGGGAGGTATCCTGACAATTTCAATTCGTTTTCAAATTTATTGCCAAAATTAACACTAAAAAAAATCATCTGATTACCGAAATTTCGCTACAACACATTCAAAAACTAATTATGTACCATTATGGAAAGGTTAGATCACACAAAGGGGGATGTTGAATAATAAAAGTACAAAACCACTACCTGCACTTAACTTATTTATTGTTTTTTTTTTTTTTTTTTTTTTTTTAATTGTTTATTAGCTGGCTCTGCAACAAGATGCAATTCACGGCTATTTTACAATAAGGTACTTATAACTGGGATACATTACTTTAGAGAGAGGATTAAGTGATAATATTCACACCTCTAGCATATACATTCACGTTCTGCTATTACATAGGTTAAGTATAATAATTAGAGTAAGTCTTTTTAGAGTAAGTCCTGCGGTAGCTTGCGTTTAAGTCTTTTATGAATGTTTTTTTGGCCTAGATGAAGTTTCGTTGCACTTGTACACCTCACTAAGTTTTTAAAGAAGTTTATGGTTAGCTTGTTGATATAGTCTGTAATTAGCGGAACCTTTAACTCATCATGTATTTGGATGTTTCGGATGAACCAAGGGCAGTTCATTGCGATGCGAAGCACTTTGTTCTGGATTGTTTGAAGTTTATTCAATGATGTTTTAGATGCATTACTCCAGACTGGGCATGCATACGTAAGTATCGGTCGAAGTATCATCTTATAGATTAAGAGCGAGCAATTCGTTCTGAGGTGTGATTTTCGGTTGATCAATGGATATAGTATGATGAGTCTAGTGTAACACTCGTTTAGCTTTTTGTGAAGGTGGTATCCCCAATTGAGTTTTGCGTCTAAGTGGAGTCCTAGGTACTTTACCGCCGAGTCTCTGGGATTCCACGGTATTTCATTATTCTGTATTCGTAGTGCTGGTAGGTGATTATAGCGCTTGAGTGTGAACATCTTTGCTTGGGTTTTAATTGGGTTTATTTTATTTTCCATTTGTTGTACCAGAGACATGTTACATTTATTGCATTTTGAAGATGTTCAACTGTTGTTTCAATTGTGTAGCTCTGAGCTAGTATCGCTGTGTCATCAGCAAACATGGCTAGAGTAGTGTTATTTACTGTGGGCACGTCATGTACGTAGAGGTTGAAGAGGGTTGGTCCTAGTAAGCTCCCTTGGGGAACTCCTGCTCTTGTCGTTTTGGCATTGGATAGTGTTGCATTGATCCTTACTCGGAACATTCTGTTGGTTAGAAAGGATTCTATGATCTTAATTATGTACTCCGGGATATTTAATTTAATCAATTTGAACAGGAGCCCTTCTAGCCAGACTTTGTCGAAGGCTCTTTCAAGATCTAAAAAGACAGCTGCCGTAAATTTCTTCTCTTCAAAACCTTTCTCAATCTTTTCTGTCACTCTAATGAGTTGGTGAGCTGTAGAGTGTGATTGTCTAAACCCAAACTGATGGGGTGGTATAAGTTCATTTTTTAGTATGAAGTCTTGCAGCCGAGTAAGGACCACCTTCTCAAGTATCTTAGCTAAAGTAGCCAATAAGCTAATAGGTCTGTAGCTATCAGGATCGTGTTTGTTCTTTCCAGTTTTATAAATTGGTACTATGTTTGCTATTTTCCAAGAGTGAGGAAAGTACCCTAGTCTCATGCATCCATTATAAATTGAAGTCAGATAGGCTATTGCTTTTTTAGATAAGTTTTTCAATATTTCATTAGTGATCAGGTCTGGTCCCGGGGTCTTACGTTTTGGTAATCGCTGTACGTATGTCTTGATTTCTCTGGCTGATACAGGGGTTATTTCCATGTCTTGTCTCGTATGAAAGTCAGCTAAGGTTATTTATTGTTGAACTTGAATGAATGATGAGAGTTACTCTCATTTTCATCAGATGATTTTATTTTTTTTAGTGTTAATTTTGGCAATAAATTTGAAAACGACAACATTTTTGAATAGAGAATGAAGAGACCGTTCAAACGATATATCACAAGCCCATACTTCCCATTTAAAAAATTGGGGGTTGTAACTGTCACTCGAAGGGGGTTGAAGGTACGGATCACATTTTCACATTGAAAAGTGTCAATTTATAATTTAAGTTTGACGTGTTTCGGGATTTTCAATAAATATGTACAGTAACCGAAATAATGAATTTATTCCATTTGGCTGTTCCACACTGTATAATATACCCTTGTAAACAGTCTCGATTTTAGCCTAACTGGCCAGATAAATACAGAATTAGGCTGAATATCTTAAATACATTTGTTTCCTCTGAAATTTTGTATGTATTGGGATGTTTCAGCAGTTTATGAACCAATTGAATTAGAAGATTTGCAATACGAATTGCAGTACTTTTGTAGGACAAATTAAATACAAATTTCTGTGGCTCATCGATTCACATAAAATCTAAAATTACAATACAAGCGTTTGAAACAAAAATAATTAAGAAACTTGAGACCTTCATCTATTTAATACGAAGCAATTCCTTACCTTAATTTGTTACTTTGTGTTAGACTATTTTATAAATAGCATCCACACACCAGTCTTAATTTACCTCCAGCCATTAATTAGTAATTTGGTAGAAGTTACGACCTAAAGCTTGGCAGTCGAGCAACACATGTATTTAATATTTTCCAAACGCACACTTATTGATAATAATAAATTCTATTACGATATGACTTAGAAAAGTGTCTCATATACCTACATAGTTTGCAAAATGCACCATAAATTTAGTCTAATAAGGCAGGTGTCAAACATATATAAATAATATAGGTGATATCCGATACGTATTAATATAATTAATATTTATTACGTTAGACTTTAGGCTGTTAATTTTATGGACATTTTTTTAAATTTAATTTATTTAAATTATGTTATTTCAAACACATTTCTATTAAAAGAATGGATGCGGTTATTTATTTCCACAAGGCGAACTCCTATAGTTTCTTCTTGTGAGGTTGTAAATATCGGATTAGGTCTTAATTATGTCTCCTGGACTCGTAACAAAAATTCTAATCATTTAAATTACTATAAAAATATGTTGTGTTCAGGCGAAATGCTAATAGATTGATTTGGCAAAAGATGTTTGGTGTCAACATTTTTCATTAATTTCCATGGCAGTTTTTCTTCAAGAGTCAAAGTCAATTGAGATTGGACGACTTTAGCTATTTTCACAGCATTATGTTCGCTTTTGTACAGAAAAATGCAAGATAATACTTATCGCAAGAAAGTTTGACTTAAGGCTTAAGATGAGAAGTGGATGATAATAAATATGTAATTGAAAAATCATCATTGTGATGATCATGTGCAAAAAATATAGTTGTACCTAACGTTATGTATCGATTTCATTTTGTGCGAATTTGGAATATACCTCAGCAAATAATGACGACTAACTTGGCATAGATCCATGAAGATAATACCTTGATCATGGTTCTAGAAGGCCATATAATTGGCGTTGCATTTGGTAAGTGCAATGTAGAAGGAGTTTCGACGTTACCATTCAATCCTCATTAGCAAATGATACAACTTCAATATAACCTTTAAGGCTAGAGTACAGGCCAGGAATGAAGAATACTTTACCTGATTTCAAAATTTTGCCATTCAACCATTCTCTTGAATCATTTCTGGAGTTCCTAGTGGTGCGTAATCTATTCATTTAGATTACCAACTTTTCCGTGTAAAAATTCCAGAATTCAAGAATGTTGTAAACTGCACTCATAACATAATTAAATGACTCAAAGTAAAGTGGAATCAATTTAACTCCATATCAAAAAATCAAAAATTAAATAAAATTAATGAAATAATTCGATATTTGTTACTTTCTTCCACATCTGTCAATTGCCGGAGTTCTTATCGACACGTGTTGACTGTCGTCAACCTTGGCAATTAGTCGATGATCCGGTACGGTAGAACGTAGATAATCAGCGAGTTTCTATACTCGTTTGTCTCAGATTGCACTTGATTTCTTAACGAATTCAAAACTGTCAGTGACCGCGTCGGCGTCGGAAGTGTAAGATCGTTTAAAAATGCAATTCGTTAACGTAATTTGTTGGTTCTGTATTGGTTAACACTGTTAACAGTGGCCATCAACCACTGCTACCATGGTGAGTTTTTAACCATGTTTTAGTATTTAGACTTAACTTCACATATTCATGTTAACGATACTTATATAAACATAGAGCGTTATTTATAACTTTCAATTTTTATTACAGGTCCTGGAAAAGGCGAGGGACTGAGACAACAAGGGGTAAGTCCATTTTTCTGCTTACAAAATATAGTAAATTTTGAATTTGAATAATCCTAAAAGTGCAGAGTATGTTAACTTACCAAGGTATATTTCCTTCAATCATTAGAAAAGTATTAGATACATGCAATAATGTTCGCGATATATTTTATAACAATACCTTAACAGCGAAGGCAATTTGTACCTTCAATTCCGTGAGTTCGGACATTGGGGGGGGGGGGGGGGGGGTTATGAAGATACACAAAAATTACTTATTTCAATTAAAGAAACATAAATGTAATAGATTAACAAACACTTTAGTTATTACCTTTTTGATTGTTCAAGAGAAACTTGGTCTTTTGCAAATTTTATTTTGAGTTCGAAGAGTCAAATTTGTTGCAAATCCATTTTCAAATTTTCAACACTGCCTTTATTTTGGAAAATTGGCACCGTTTTTTAATTTTAAGTGAACTATTGTCAAGTTTGACATTATTGGAGATACGAAGTTTATTAAAAGCAATTGTGAAGCATTTTTTCTAACTATAACAACTTAAAAAAATTGTTTCACGTCTGGTTATGAAGATATTCAACCAGGTAATCTTTTCTTTATCTTAAATTTTGTAAATTTGTTATCATTAATTTTTGGTTTTGAACACCAAGGTAATCGTCGCATAAATGAATTAGAATTCCTCATTTTTCTTGCAGTATTAGTAACAAGTAAATTGTCTATATCTTGGTTATTTTAATCACTTGGAAACTATAAACTTATCTTAACTTGCACATGCTAGCAAACAGTTTTTTTTTGTTTCCGACCCCATCACCCGCACTTCCACTGGATCTACCTTCTCCAGTGGATTAAAGTTACTTCCAATAACATTAAAATTTAAACAAAAAACAACGGCGCACTTAAGCTTCCAACGCTCTGAATTAATTTCATTCATCCCATCACCCAATTTATCTCCCGCATGCACTTTGCTTTCGTACTGCAGTCAGCGAGATAGAGTTTGCTTAACAACACTAAATTTTACTACTTTTAAGCCTATACATGCTACATTACACAACCTCCCCCATCTCGCTTTCGAATACTTTGTGTTTATTTAATTCGTTCCATTTTCCAAATCAGCTCCTCCCGTCCCCTTTTCATAGTTTTTCGCAGCCATGTTTCCAATAAAACAATGTAGCTTTATTTAAATCCATAGAAAATTTCAAATCTTTCGCCAAAACACGTGTCGGCGAACTTCCAAGAGGAACAACATAAAGACGTAATTGCTACAAATTTTATTATACTGGGTCCTGCACCTCACCTCCCGTCATCTGTAGCTCAGGTATTAATTAAGTTAGGTTTTTGATATTTTTCAGACGTTTCCTGTACCTCGCAGTATATTTCGGGAAAATATTTTTGATTGTACAGGGTGTCCCAACGAAGTGTGCCGGCATGGTGATATATTTTTTTAAATTGCGTGCTTTACTTTTTTTACTTATTTGATCGTCTTTTATGCTTGCCTACATATTCCTAAAATTCTATTAAAATCGGTTCGACGAAACCAGCGAACGGTTAGCACCACTGGTTTTAAAAATTATCATGGCGTCACACTTTGTTGGGACACCCTGTATAATCAAAAATATTTTCCTGAAATACACTGTGAGGTACAGGAAACGGGAGGTGGAGGACCCTATATAATCGTGTTTTAACACTTTCACTGCCCATTAATTATTTGGAACATTACTCTGTGCCACTTTTTCGTTTAACATTGAAACATATCATAGTGTGAACGCGCCTCGCGCGGTCCGGGCATACGACGGCGGGAGACATCAACGCGCTAGGCGCGTTGTGGGCAGTGAACGGGTTAATAAAAATGTACTTTAACCTCATAACATTTTAGTCCACATAACTTATTCTAATCACAAACACTGGAAAATTCGGGAAATTATTCTAGAGAGATGTTTGCAGTCGATCTTCAATGTGTACCGGATGACGGATGTTTATGTCTAAAGATCGGGTACGAATTATTTTCCTAAGAGCTGTTATGATCATTGAAACGTTAATAACATCTACACATTGTGCAAATCACCATCTATTTCATATTGTACAATGTACAAAGACGACTATTTTAAATAGAACACCCTGTATATTTTTTCATGAATGAACTGCTTTTTAATATCTGATACAAATAGTGTTATTGTTTTTTTCTTTCTTTAATTTTATTTTCAGAGTTGGGTGATGAAACAAAATAATTCAAACTAAGGTTATTATCTCGGTAACTATTACCTTTAGATATAGCACATATTTAACAAAAAAAAAGCTAACTTAAAAAGCAGTTCATTCGTGAAAAATATACCGGGTGTTCTATTTAAAATAGTCTACTTTTTGTTGGCAGTTCTTCTGTGGTCGTTAGAAAAAGTTCAATACGGCCCTTTTGCAATAAATTTCGTTGAAAATCATCATATCGAGAAATAAAACGCTTTTTTGTTTATGATAATCTCCAATTTTGTTACTCTGTTGCCAATGATTGAAAAGTTATGATTTTTTTACTGATCGTTGATTTCGGCGACAATTTTTAATAAACATTTATTTTCTCCTAAATGAGTTGACTTAAGTAGGTGAAACGCCAAACAAACTTGGTCTAGAATCTAATATGGATTTCAAAAATATAAAAATCTATTGGGTGTTCCATTTAAAATAATCGAGTACGATCCTGTACAGACAAAACCGAGAGCAGCGCGGGCCCCAAAATATTTTTAGGTTGTGAACAAAGACCATCTGAATAAGAAATGTCTTTTGATCTTTTGTCCTAAAATTAATATTAAAGGTACTATCGAAGATCAAAAGTGGGCGACCCTGTATAATTTTGCATCAAAGATCGCACCTAAGTATTTTATTTCCTTTTCATGTTTCAGTTTTTCTTTGTTAATACACATGTTTATACTATCTAAATTTATTTCATTTCATTTGTTTTTTTCCAAAGACGGAAAATTTTAACTTATCGTATTTACACAAAGCTTATTATTGCACAGTCATTTATAAATTTTATTTAGGTCGACTTTTTCTTGCATTTCTTCAATATACTTATCTATAACATATATAATATCATTATGTCATCCGCAAACGATACAGCTTTACTTTCGTTTTAGTACATACATGAATAATATCATTTATACAAATAAGAAACAGCAATGGTCTTAGTACCGTACCCTGGGGGACACCATGTTCTTCTGTTATACAAATCTTTATATTTAGTATACCTTATCTGTTAGGTATGTAGAAAACCATTTAAAAACCTTTTCTTTAATTCCTATTTTATACAATTTTTTTAATACACTTTTTCTATTTATGGTTTCAAACGCGCGCTTAAACTCTAAACAATGTAGCCAATACAAAATTACCACCCTCGAATGCTTTTAAAAAATCATCACAAGTATGAATTGTATACATGGTATGTACAGACTATGCGAATTTTTTCTAAACATGTACTTAATATGGTATAGAAATAGAAAGTTTCATCCTGTACGGAAATTGCCCAAGCATTAGATTAAAACCATAGAAATAGGTCTTGACCACTGAACTATAATGTCTAAGTATAGTTCAGTGGTCTTGACGGATGAATACGTACCTGGTCAATAACGCATTCTATTTTACCTCTTAAAAGTTTTGTTAAAACAACAGAGAAATTTTGGAAACAAAAATTGTAGTTCTATTAACCATATTAAGAGACCAGAGGGCGAAGGATTTTCAATGATAAAAAATCAAAAAATTCAGTTATTTCTTATTACCCCAATGCATTGACATTTGGACATCATTGTACCATAGATTTTGAACATAACTGTGAGCAAACTATAACTAATGCAGTAAAACCTTAAAGGTTCGATATTGCTTAACGAGGCAAAGCGTTTAGTATTTTTTCCAATGAAATGAACCTATAAATTCAAATTTCATTCCAAGTATAGGTTATCCACCACAAAAGCTTTTATCTCTGTAGGACAATTTCCTGCAATAGTGGCTCTCAGCGAACGGACGGACAGACACAACGCAAATAATGGCACATTTCGTTTTTTAATTTATAGAAATAGTGCGCTAAAAGTAAAATATTTACGGAACTCTAAACAGAAGCGTCGCAACTTATAACAGAACCTTTTATTAGATTTATATTACTGAAAATCGTATAATGTTTAATACCTACAGTTTTTTATTTTATTAGTAAGTATATCAACTTGTCACGAAAATAACCTTTCACAGTATGTTTGAAAATGTTATCTAAGAGCAGTAATTTAAGTATACGACGAAAATTCATACACGCTCGACGAGTGCAAATTTATGTAAAGCAAATTGTAAACGGAAAAGAACATGGTAGGTATACTCATCCTGCTCACTTTTTACAACCTTTATTACAAGCATTAGCAATTAGCTACAATGTATAGATAATTTTTAAAATTAGATTACATTATCAACGGAATAATTTCAATTTGTAATTATCACATTAGTATAGGTACGGAGAAAAAGCGCCGCCAAAGCTTGTGATTTAAATTGCACGGGAATGCATTATTTCAGAGAAAAATGACAAGAATACGTTGTGTTCAAGTGGTGTTAACTGATATTAGCTATTGTTCGGACAAGGCGATAAATAAATTAGCCTACTCTAAACTTTTCGTTTTGTGTGAAATCTAGAACATAAATTTCATTAAGTGCGTTACCGCGGTATGGTAGCTTAAAGTAAAGTCGCTCAGCCGATTACTCCACAAACTCAACAATAACATAATATACCAAAATCAAACTGTGCAATTAGTTTTGTAAATTTATTTTATTTGAAACCTTTGATCTGATAAAGAAACACAGTATTGATCTGAATTGTACATCGATGTTTTATTATTCACATTGTTGTGTTGAGTTCCATTATTTATATTGTCCTTGCCGGGAACATTTTCTTATATATATATTTATTGACCCTTATAGGGAATCTTGCTGATTTAGAAATTTATTATTTTTGTTTCTCTTCCTATTTATATCAACAACGAATATGCGAACATTTGACAAATCAGCATTGTTCCATTGAAATTTAATTTAATGTCCGGCGGTTGCCGGTAAAGGGTGTTTTTTATGTGGGAGATAATTTATGCGATTTTAACAGACTGGATGTAACAATAGCGCATTATCCGGCGTACAGTAATTAGTGATCAAGTAGGTGGAAATGTGGGGCATATACAGCTTTCATCGAGACAAAAGAAACAAAAAATACTACGTACAATGCGCACATCTGCCTGATGTTTTATTAAAAATAATCCCCACCTATAATTACAACTACTAAATGAATTCGGTACCAATTTTTTTTTCCGACATTTATTATTTTAACCCTTGAACGCAATTTAAGGCCGTTATCCTTACTTCTTATCGCGACATATATTTAGTGTCCTAAAGTTACAAGGTAATACCGATGAAATAAATCGGAATTTAGCATTAACGAAAGTATTTTAAGGCTTAAGTGGGAAGTAAATATATTGTAATCCAATAGCATTTAAGCCTTACAAGTGTCTTTAACGGGCTATCAATTACAATTAAATCAAAATTATAAACTTATACACTCTTCAGGTAGAATGTTGTTGTCAAATAGTACCTATCTCGTATCTTCATTTTACGGAAATGATATTAAAGAATGGAAAACCTTCAATAATAAAAAGCATTCACTTGAACTTGTAAAGATTGTAATTGAGCTCATGTAGTCAGGGTTTTTACTTACCTTATGGATTTATACACTATTTTGATCGAACATCTTCCAGAATATACCAATCAGATTAACGTACTTCATAAAAGCTCCCAGCCCTATACTTCATGTACACATTAATTTATTAATAAACTAAAGCACAGCCTCATTATAATGCATTTAACAGTAATTGCCTACATTAAGAATTGCCTTAAAACCCTGTACAAGTGGACAGACTGATGAAAAAAACGCTAAAGCTCAGAATTTATAGCAACATAGTGATCAAAACTTCCGTAAAACTGATTTTGAAATGCTGATAATAATTGATAATTCTTTATTTTATAGCACATCTCTAGAATTTTAATTGATAATTCTTCCAAATTTTGAAAGGTTTGTCCATAAAAAAAAACCATCCTAACAAAATACAAAGACAGGCTATTTTATATTCTAAGGGCTATATGCATTTATATTTTTAGGGTACTGGGATCCTATTTGAACTAACTTATGTGTGTTGCAAGTTGGCCATGTACCTACTCCAATTTTCAACATATGAATAGAAAATGTTGCTTCATCTGTAGGTAAATAAGATCTTGATGACACATTTCCATTACTTCGAACCAGACGCAATCCCCTTAAAGTAGATCCTGATTCCACTGGAATTTGTATGTTTGTCTAAAATGTGCGTGTGTGTGTGTTTAAAATCTCTGCAACTTTTCACCACGTTTCGATTGAAGGGTTGGTTACAATGGTAGATACATTTTCATCGTTAACATTTTCAATTTGGCCGATAATTCGTGTGGAACCACAGAACTTTTCCTTACTGCGTTGAAAAAAGATGCAAATACATCGTTCACTATCGAAAAAAAAGTTTTTACCTTGTTGCAAAGAACAATTCGTGTCTTTGAATGTAATATATGAGGTGCGTAAATTAAATAATGAGACTTGAAGGAGAGGCAGGAGAACATTGTGATACGCCTTCAGTGCGAGTTTGAACTCGCCATAGTCATTTGGTTGTCCGTAGCGATTTTTTTCATGAATGAGTTTTTTCTAGTGCGCTTTAAAAATGAGTGGCATCAATTTCGAGCAACGGCATGCTATCAGGTTTTGCTTCATACTTGGACACAATGCAACGGCAACTTTTGCAAAGCTTCGAAGACAGTGTTTCCTCAAGGGTCCAGGTTTTTCGGTAGCTTAAGGGATTTTCAGAAGGGAGAGAGTCGATTCAAGATGAAGCACGAAACGAAAGGCCTTCGTCTTCAAGAACCGATGAAAATATCGACAGAATCCGGGATCTTGTGCGTTCAGATCGTCTGTTGACAGTGATCGGGGAAGAGTTGAATTTGAGTCACACCACGGTTCATCAGACTTTGACCAATGAATTGGGGATAAGATAAATTTGCGCAAAACTGGTTCCAAAAAAACCTTTCGCAAGACCAAAAGGACATCAGGAGGGAAAGATGTCTTGACTTTTTGGAGTCGATTGAAAATAACCTCCATTTTCTTGAACGTGTTTTGAGTGTTTGAAGTACGACTCCGAAACCAAGAACCAGAACATGGAATGGCATACTTCAACCTCTTCAAGATCCAAAAAAGAGCAAGTCGAAGGTCAGATACATGCTGATTTGTTTTTTCGATAACGAGGGAATCATCTACAAAGAGGTTGTGCCTCAAGGCCAAACGGTAAATCGATACTTTCACCGAGAGGTTCGTGAACAAATTGGAAAAGAGTCATTCGTGTTCCTGTGGGTCCTCAGCCTCTTTAATCGCCTGACTTGACCTGTTCCTCTTCTTGAGATTGAAAAACCACCTCAAGGGAAGTCATTTTGAGCACTCAAAACATTCAAACGGCTATAACCCACCAGCTGAAGGCTATTGAGGGAGACAAAATTGAATTGTAATTCTATTCGAGTAAGAAAATCAGTCTCATTGCTTAATATACACACCTCATAAATTATTCTTTGTCTCAACTGAAATATATTGAAATATTAGCATTTCTTCGCATATATTCCAATTTGCGAGAATACATTTTTGTAATAGATATAACTTTTTCTTGATTTAAATCAGATAAATGCTTAAATAAATTTTGTACCATTTTGTAAAAATGATGAAAATTGGTCAATTTTAAATGTCGTATAGGTACCTTCTTCGGTCCAAATATCGTACAATTAAGACACTTACGTGTTGATTTCATATAGGCACACAATGTCCAAAAAGCATGGAAACGCTTGAATATCTCGAGAACGACACATCCGATTGCAAAAAGAAAAAATACGTGCTCCTTTATTTTTTGAAACCTATTCAGTCATGATAGGTGAACATCACACTTAATCCCCCTGGGAGATGGGGCGGGGGTGAATTTTGAAAACTTAAATGGGAACACCTATCTTTTATTGCACTTTTGCGTTCTCCATAAAAAACTGTTCTCAAATTGCAAATTTTACCCCCTCCCTCACTTCAGACACAAGCACCTAAGATTCTGGACAAATGAATCATTGTTTTTCTTTCCACCCTTAAGCGAGAGAGGGTGACGGACAATTTGTAAATCACAAAAAAATGTTGGAAGGAAAGAAATAAAACAAATCGGTTTTCTGCGGACATATGCAATTTTCCACCCCAAAAAAGTCGGGTTTTCAAAACCCACTCTCGCCCCATCCCCCAGGGGGTTGAGTGTGATGCTTACCTATCATGACTGAATAGGTTTCAAAAATATAGGAACACGTGTTTTTTATTTTTGTAATCGAATGTGTCGTTCTCGAGATATTCAAGGGTTTCCATACTTTTTGGACACCGTGTATCTTCTGCACATTAATCATAGTTTACATATAATAATTATACTTTGCGGTATAATTATATTTGGTGCAACATGTTTATTAGGTTCACAAATTACGAATATAAGTTTTAAGGATCTAAGTCATTAAAATAAATATAAAATTACTATAAGTATTTAACATTTGAAAGTTAAGGTGAAAGTATCAACATATAGATACTACAATAGCATTAGTTCTTATCTACTTCATGTTATATTATCTAGTATCAAATTAGCGAAAGAGGAATGGGAGGATATGACCATACAATTTTTTACCTGTATCTAACAATTTCGCCTATTGAGTATTCTTTCTTCATTTTCCAAAGATTTGACACTATGGATTCTTGATTTCAAGTTAGCCAATTGAGTTTTCTTGTTAAAAACTGATCCTCTTTATCATTAAGCAAGTGCAAAATGGAGGAAAGATGTACACAATTACACATATCGCCGCGAATTACTCTATGTAACAATTACAATGATTCTGATCCTTACTAATTTTATGGAAGTTACCCTAATACTGATGTGAGATAACTTCCTGTATTTTATTGTATTGGACCATATTCTAATGCAAAGTTTCAACCGTTTAAATTTCATTTAGATGTATAGTTATGATGCGCAAAAGTTTAATCTAAAAAATAAAGTTTTAATAAAGTTAAAGTTGATAATTAGAACGAAGATTAAAAAATGTTAATAATTACGACATGTTTCGACATAAAGTCATCATCAGGCTAAAAATAACTATATAAGCGTAAAACTATGCTAGATTAAATACTTACTAAATTGATAGTGAAAATTACAGCGTAACTTGAAGGTATGAAATGGGTATCAACGTTAACTTTTTTAAATCTTTAACTTCAAATTTAATAAACAATCAGGGGAAGGTTGTGTGATATATTATCTACATAATATTACTTGGCACCATTTTGCGGATTTCCATCGTATTATGGACACAATTAATTTTTAAAATGTATAGCCCAGTCACAAAATGTTATCGATCTACGGAAGGAACCAAAATTCAAATAGTGCTAAGAGATAAAATTATACTTATTTGTCATGTCTTTGTTTTTGAAAAGCTCGAACATCGTCCTATAATTAGCAATACAGATGCTAACGAATCCTTGAATATACATATAACCTTCTAACTAATTTCTTTCAGTTATTCTCACAATAATATTCGTGGTAAGGCTCAAGATTTTTTAATAGTAGAGTTCGGCTACTTGCTTCAATTATTAAGTGGAGAAATTTATTTTCCGCTTTGAAAGATGCGCACAAATATTTTCATAGCATACCAAAATTAATAGGAGTCCACTAATAAGTTGATGTTTAATGGTTCATAATTAATTTTAAAAATAAGCTTCATTTATAACCGAAAATAAAATACCGCTAAAATTTAATGCCAAAAAAATGTACAAAACTTATTAAATGCACCTACATTAATTATAAGTTAAAGGAACTGGTTGCCGGAATGGTGTGGGCTTTACCAGACGAGCATATATGTTACACTGAAGTGTTTAAATATTAATATTTATAAATTGACTTAGCCAGGAGAGGCGATAGGTTAAGTAGGTAAGGTGTGGTTCTTCAGACCTTACCTAACATTTCTGGCCACTTACTTTATAATAGAACACATTTCATTTTAGAACTTTAATTAGTGTGTGCTTTTAGGAATAATATACGCTTATAGTATGTTTGTATGTATATTAATTTAATTGATACACGTGTCTCTCGATAAGATTTAATTTATTTTACTATTCGGGATATATCAAATTGAAGGACATTAAATTTGCATATACACGCACATGTAAATAGTGTAAATTAGAATTGTAATAACAATAAAATTAACTACCTAAATTTACATATCGATCGGTATACATCGATTAATTAATTTCTTTTTTTTAACTATACACCACAAATTCCAAACATTCGAGATTATATTCTAATGGAAAAAAGACAGTTTATCGAAAATTTAAGATTCCGTCGAACGAAAAGGTCTATCATAAATTGATTTGATGACGAAAGTAAATAAAAATGGTATCGTCGTTTTGATCTTCAAGGACCTCACACTGCCTGCGCTTATTTTTTGGTATCTACCTAATGTGTTCTTTACCATATATGCGCGGCTTGTAAAAAAATGTTCTTAATTTCGTTCGGTTATTGAATCCAACCATATTTTGAAAACTAACGGACAAACTGCTTTTTATGTCGATAACTACGGTTTTTCCTATTTTTTACATTTACGAGGAAACTGATTAAGTTATAAGTAACCTTATGACAGACTCTAAACTTCCCCAATAATTGTTTCTTTATTTAAATATTTAAAATAGCTACCAGTTTCGACTACTAAGAGTCATCTTCAGACTTTGAATTACATAAACGTGATATAAATGATAGTAGAGTGAATCAATTAATAAAATTATCTATCGTAAGTAACATGATTGTTATAATATTTATACACTGAAGAAGTATTTAAACAGATAAGTATGGAATTCTTGAGGTCAATTAGACTAAATAAGCAAATTAATCCGTAATCAAAAGATTCCCGCTTTGATACGAAAATAGTCACAAATACGAAATATAACCAACAGGGAGAATTAAAGCTGATAAAGGTGACAGTCTGGTAGGGATTCACGGGCTTGGCTTGAATTTTTAAAGCTTGACATAAAATCAAGTCAAGCCTACAACAAGTCAAGCCAAGCTTAAGTATTATCCAAGCCAAGCTTATTTGTGGAAAAGCTTGAGTTTTCAAGCTTTTTCAAGTCAAGCTTTCAAGCTTTTCTCAAGCTTTCAAGCTTATACTTCTAAGCATTTTTTACTATTCCATGGAACATAATTCTTAGAAGATCCAGCTGATGATTTTGCATTCTACCATAAAATATATTCATTCAGTATAAAAGAAGTACCTAGTGTAATTCAGGGTATATTTGAGATAGTCTGTGCTCTACAGGTGGCCTTGGCTCTACTCAAACAAAATATACCATTAGTAGATAGGTATGTTGATTCGATTTAGTAAGAAAAGAATATTTTACTTAAAATCATTGTAAAAAAATTACATATATATATTTCTCAAAATCGCAATGGGCGCAACGGTACCTTGTACAAAATCTGTTGCACGTCATGCTGTAACACTAGTTCTTAATTGTAAAATGATACGCCTATCAGGTGACGCCCTGCAACGGTTTTTTATTTGTACGAACTCAGAAATCATAAAAACTATAAATTAGAACATGTGAATGCGTAGATATTCTGGAAAATGTACGGCCTAAATAACGATTCTTCGGAATTTTCAGATAATTTGTTAGAACTCATAGTTAACAATCGCTTACTTAAGCACTCAACGGTGACTAAAAAAAGCTTGATAAAGCTTGGGAAAGCTTGATAACCAAGCCAAGCCTGCATTCGCAAACATCAAGCCAAGCCAAGCTTTTCTTCTTAAAAAGCTTGCTTTTCAAGCCCAAGCCAAGCTATTATATTTCAAGTCAAGCTACTTGGCTTGGCGAATCCCTGCAGTCTCCGCTTTTGGCTGAACTTTCCCTCAGTCACCTGGAAAACCGTCTTTTTCCAACAAAATCATTCCGTGTATTACATATTTCATTAAAAAATATGAAGTCGTCTCGTATACGCGCAAACTGTACCTAACGCATATGTTACGATTACAGGGTTCAATCTATTAACTTGATCGTTGTACCGCAATTAAGATTTTGGGTGTTATTTATGATGATGAGCTGGAAACGTTGACTCAATAATCCCACTGCGATAAATCCTTAAATTTTTTGGACATTAACTATCACTAATCTTCCTTCTAGCCTATTGTACTTTTCACACCGAGAATTCAGTATGACTAGCATAGGTAATGTTTAATATTAATTTAAATACATAATTAGTTTTTGTATATATCTGCTTTTTTGTCTGCGCCATACAAGAATGATGCTTTAATCTTTAATCGTTGTAAATTATACTTGAATATTTGCAAGCAATATTATTAAATAAAGATTAAAAAATACCTTTGATTTTTGTATAAATTGTAATTAATAAAAATAAAATGCGTTGTTTATTAACTAGATTATTGTTCATAAACAACGTTAAAATAAAGTTAGATCCGAGCGGCGCAGTTTACTTGAGGCCACACCTGATTCCTAACCGGCCCAGCCATGCTACATAAGGCAACGGCAGGCTGCGTAAGACTCGATACTGAATTCTCGGTATGAAAAGTACAATAGACGTCAGAATTTCCATAAGACTCACTACTACTAGCCAGCGACCCCCTTCAACTCGTTTCTGCTTCAAATCTTTCTCGCATAGATTATTTAACTTACCCCTCCGTAAAGTCAACTAAAGACCTAGAATTAATTGTCTGTATTGCTGATCTCAACAACTACCCCTTCAGTCTCATTAAGAAGTTGTATTCGAATATCCTTTCCAAACGTTGTCCAATTTCTGTCACCTCTCTTATTCCCTTAAATTCATTTAGCCATGTGAACCACCGCACCGTTACATTTCCTTTCACATCTTAAATCTGCGTTCGTTAAGACTTTGTGTATCATACTATCCATTCGGAAGTTTCCAAAATCAGTTGTGGTGACTACCTTGTTCAATACATTCGGACATACCTAAACCATTCCCCATTTGTTTGATTGAGGATTGTCGTCAATGTTTCTTCTTTTGTGGTACTAATAGTAACTAGTAATCTAGTATTTTAAAGAACATACATTTTTCATTCTATGAAACACACTGTTAGCTCCAAATCCATGAAAATATTTCGAACGTTTCTTATATAATTTTTTTCGTCATTACTGTGTTGTACAGGGTGATTTCTAACCTCCTGACCAGATTGAAAGGGCAACAGGGGGAGATCAAAATAAAGTTATTTTTTTAATAAAATTTTGATCAAATTGTAATAGGTAATAAGAAAGTTGCAAGTGTTTAAAGTTCTTGGAAACTATTGAGCTTTTTTTATAAAATATGGTTACAATTTACATTTTGAATTTAAATTTGAAATACTTGAAAGTTAAATAAACAAAGTTCAGTTAAAATTTTACTAAAAGTTTTATAAGATTTTAAAGTTATGGCTATTTAAATTGTTCTTTAAAACACACAGTTATGGGTGTTCATTTACTAAAAGGCGCTGATTTATTTAATTTAATTATGTACGTCAATATTACATAAATGTCAGAATTTAAGTAGGTTAATTATTTGTCAAATCAATAATTCGTCTGAAATGGTGAATTACAGTAATGAAGAATACGTAGACCTGATTATGGCGTATGGAGTTGCTGAAGGAAACGCAAGACGTATCTAAGAACTTTAAACACTTGCAACTTTCTTATTATTTCAATTTGATCAAAATTTTGTTAAAAAAATACTTTTTTTTATCTCTCCCAGTTGCCCTTTCAGTTTGGTCAGGAGGTTGGAAATCACCCTGTATTTAATATTTATATCTGTGGGTGGGTAATGAAGCACCACCGTTAGTGTGTAAACACAGATTGTTACTTAACATGATTCAGTTTTCGGTTATAAATTATATAAAAATGGGTGTTAGAAACTTACACAATTTAAAAACTTCATACATTTTATACAACTAGCAATCTATCTATGTCAACATGAAGGAAAAATTTTGCAGCTTAACTGCACTACTCACCTAAAATTTCTTCGACAATCATAAGATTGAAGGTGAGTTTGTAATTATAGAAATCTATCAAACATAAATTCGGATTGTGCGAAAAATAGAACGTCCTATGGGAACGTTAAATCGAAGCTGAACAATTTCGATACACAAAATTGGCATCTTCGTTATCATTTCAAAGAGAAATTGTAAGAATTGAAATAATACTTGATACACTTTCGTTGCATCCAAGAATTTGACATTTTTTAATCTTAAATTCTGTTAGTTTATGTGGATGGTATATTTAGTAGTTTTCGCTGTACGTTGGATAAATGATTTTGCAGAGCCGTTTTTTTGGGAAATTCATCATATGAAAATTTGGCGATTGTTAGCAATTCGAGAATAACATTAGTGCGATATTCAGGAAGTTCTCAAAATACCTTTTAGGTACTGCTGCCGCTGCCACACTTAATTTGAACATTTCTGTTTGCTTTAAAGCAGCATTACAGCGTATTTACTTTTAAAGGTGTTCAAATAATGCATATATTTCAAAAATTGTCGGCAAATTTCATTATTTTTCAAAAACTTCAAATACATGAAAGGTAGCATAAAATACAATATTACAAGCTGAAATAGTAACGGATATATAAATATGCAGCGAAATTAGAACACGTTGTGTGCAATGAACTGGTATAAGGATAACATTCAGTTAACAATGCTTACTTTAAAGAGACAAATAACGTTTACTATATTTTCTAAATACCTCATATTTTCAAACCACCAATTCAATTTTTTGGAAAATCTTTTGGGGGTCGATTATAACAAAAAAGGTTGCTACTTTGAGTTTAAATGTAAAAAAAATGGATAACCGGAATAGAAAGCACTAGAAAAGGAAAATCGTCCAAAACCTTGGTTAATTAGTTTCTTATGAAACAGTTTATAGTGTTATAATTTGAGGCTTTCGGGGTTCCTCGAACTGTCAAGATAACTACTGGTTCTCGGCTTATACCGCGTCGTTATATTAACAACTTTAAGAAACATGTCGCCAACATCATCACGAAATCGCACACCTGGTTATAACGACATAACCTATAAGGTTCAACCTCATTTGGCTACAGGAAAGCATGTCAAAGAGGGGAAAAATGAAGTTAATAACCACCCAAAACTATTTTTAAAAGTATTTTTCAATTGAAGAATCTGTAAAAATGTGAGAAGCTTTTCAGTCAAATAGTAACATCTCGATAGATGCGAATAACTCATCTTTATGAACGGTTTACATTCGTGAGACATGCTACGATTAGGTACATTGAACAATTTATTGAATATAGCAACAGGCTAGACCACCAGTCCATCCAGGGGAAACGTGTGAAGCCACAAAATGTTATATACATAGACAGCATAAAACCTACCAAGAGCGACATTTATTGCTGTATTGGTTTTAAATAAAGAATAAAGAACCTAAGAAATCTACGGCTTTGTGCAAGTAATAAAAGTAGGGGAAGTTCAACATGTTGATACAGTGTGCAGATCTTCCTCTGCCACTCAACCTAATTTACAATTATTCTTCAAATTTCTAAAATAAATTATTGTACGCACATGAGTTGAATCTAGGAGGCTATTTATGTTATACAAAGCGGTTCGTTAAGGCCGACGCAGGAAGTAATGGTCATAGAGTTTTGTGGGAAAAAATCTTAAGAAAAAAAGTGACCAAGAAAAATTGCTGTTATTGCCTCCAACTACGTTAGTAAATGTAGTAAAGCAACAAAAAGCCTTAATTACCTTAGCCCAAAACCTTTTGGTTAACTGCAACTAGACGAAGGGTAATTAAAACATAGTTATATGTATATAATCATGATGTAGACGGCAGCTTCCATATTATCTTCTCTAATTGACTTACCATCTCGAGTAACTCTTATATGTACGCTCGTGCCCTTTTACGAAAGAATTATACCTGTAGAAGTTAAAAAGGGAAATTGTAGCTAACCAAAACTCCTAATGCTTATATTTATATTAAGTTGATATACCCTCATTAGTAAGTCATGTGAAAAATGTAAATTTTCGGGAAGCGTGTACAATTTTCGCAACAAAAATTACCTTCCGCTATAATTAGCATTAACAAAACAATCTTTAGTGAGCGAAATTGTGAGAATAAAAGGGATCGCCGTGTGCACATCGCATATACGTGATAGGATAGCTATTTTAACGGGTTGTACTAATTGTGAATTCATATGCAAATATGTGCATTGGGATGTTAAACTGGTAATCTCGACTCATTATTTCACAGCTTTTAAGCTCGCCAGGAGGGTGGTTATTCAAAGTTCTACTCTTGCATCTGTCTTTATATATACCAAAAACAATGTTACGGATTATCGTGATGGCGTTTTGCGATCGAGTTGGAACAAATTTTGTTCGTAATAGTTAAATTATAAAAATTGTACACAATTCGAGTTCATTGGGGTTAAACAAAAAAGGCCCCCGTGGGGATTCTTGACCGATTTTCGTGCTTATGAATAAGAACTCCCAATTATAGTAGTTGAGTAAGGACAAAGAAGCGGACGAGTTTGGATGTAATGTGACAGATGTGACCTGATGAAGGAGAACCATTATAAACTTTTTATATATTTTTTTTGTTTCTATTAATCGGATTGAGCTTTGACTGTGGGGATAAAGAGAAATAGTTAGTTTACGCGCATCCCTTGCAACCCTAATGTTTAAAACTGTGTTTTTTAAGTGTTTTAGGGGGTTGGACGTTTTTATAATGTGCTCGATTTGGCCGTATAAAAAATATTCATTTATTTGCAATGGTGCAGCAGATGTAATTAAACGACAGTAAATTGATAACTTTTACCACAGCCTATTCACCCAACATTCTATCGAAATCCTACGAGGGTAGTTCCTAAACGGTTGCAATTTTTCGCTTTTCGTGTATATACACGCGTTATCCTCAAGCGTTGTTGCTGAATATCTCGCTCATGTTGTTTCTGTGAAATTTATGAAGAAAGTTTTGGAAATGTGAGAAAATTCGGTTACAAGAGCAAATCTACTTGGTCATGAAGGAAAACACGTAGAACTGAAACAATTTATGTTGTTACATGAGAACCACCCATCGCTATGCATTTATTCCAAAGTTTCACTTTTCATTCCTTTAGAAAAAGTTTCATCAGCCTTTTAAAATATTTTTCAACAGCTTCTTTCGCTTCATTATAGCAAGGAAATCTCTTTTTCTGATATTTTTTTAGTTGTTTGAACAGAAAGAAGTCGCACGGGGTCAAGTGTGGGTTATTAGGTGGATGCAACTCTGAAAATTCACAATTAGCAGTAATCTGCTGAGCGCTTTACGCAACCCGGCCATTGGCATGCAGGAAAAACGGTAGATATACGTCTCCAGTAATAACAATCCGTGACAAAAGGTCTTCATCTTGCTCTAAAGCAGTTAATGATCTTCACTCTTCTCTTCTATTCTAAACAGTTCCTGTTCCGGCGTCAGCAGCCTGGGAATTCATCGTACAAAATCCTTTTTCATGCCTAAATCATCGTACAAAATCTTTAAAACTGTTATTTCGGATGTCTTGTCTTTATATGCAACCAATATAGAGCTTGTATTTAAGAACTTGGCTTGGTTTGTGCTTGACTTGAAATAAAGATAAACCTGGGGAAAACCAAGCCAGTTAAAAAAAAAGTTATTGATTACAAATTTAATGAAAACTCACTCACCAAAGCTAACAAAAAGGTATCTCTATGGAATATCAAATTAACAAATTTTGGTTTAAGATAGAATAGACTAAATTGATGTAGTCCAGCTATTGAGACACATGAAGGACCAGATAGATTCATCGTTTAGTCTGTTTCTCGTTTTAGTTTCACTGGTGATTCTTTAAATAAATAAGAGTCCTCATTTGGTTCCTAACTGATAAAATTATTGTAGGATTTATATAACCTGAAAGTTTATGAGTAATTTGGTCTTCAAAGAAATCTTTTCTCTAAAGCAAGACTGACTGGACTAGTTTAAGCGAAATGGCATGTATAATTATATACAGGGTGTAGAATTGGGCGATGCACCATAGTAAAAATCTTAATATTCGATTACTTGCTTCCCTAATTATTTTACACAAAAAGTCTATTTAACTTTTTGGTAGAGACAAAAATTCTGAATCGACTGATTTACTTATTTTTACTTTGAATTTTTCGGAAAGCAAATATTTAGGCAAGTAAAAACTTCCACTTTCTCAAAAATCAGTGCTGCCTTGAAATTGTTGATAGGTATTAATTGAATAAGAAATAAGCTTTTACACAAAGCAACTAAAATCGTTTAATTAATAATACTAAATAAATAAAATAACATATTTGCAACGACGCCGACGCTCAAATTAAAGAAAATGCACTACAATGATGCTCACTGACAGACAAACAACGTCCGTTTTTACTTCAACCATTCCATGGCACCACTATTTTTTGCCAAAGAAGGGTGGGCAAAGAAAAGTAAATGAAACCTTGTTATTAGTTAGGTCAGTTATTTAGCTATAAGCAAAAAAAAAATAGTTCGACTTCATTACATTTACTTAAAAAGATAACATAACTTTCCCGCAACCCTACCAAATGGCTACGTTGCCCTCAGGAGTTGGACAAAGTGGCCACTGGGTAGCCAGTTTGCCCGATATAAAAAACAACAATTTGTTAGCATTAAATTCTTATTAATTTATTTACAGTGATCACAAGTAAACTCATTATCTTCTTCATTATCATGTGCCCAAAGTAGACAATCTGAGCATTTAATCAACCCTCCAAGCAAGTAATTGAATATTAAGATTTTTACATTGAAATCCCTGTGGTGGATCGGCTAATTCTACACCCTGTATGTTTATACATTCAAGCATTGAATTCAAGCCAAACCAAGATTTCTTATTTTGAAAAGCTTGGTTTTCAAGCCAAAACCAAGCTTTTACCGTTGATTGAAGAATCAACGCTTTTACATTCCAACTCAAGTTACTTCCCTTAATAAGTCAAATGAACTAATTAATAATAATTTTTAAACGTCGCAGAACTTAAAGGAAAACGATTTAATGCATTTTCACTTGATGATGAAGCTCAAAATAGGGTAAAACGATTCTAACGTATGGAAATTAAAATTTTCCCTTAAAAAAATCGTATATTTGCTAATTTCAACCTACTCGTCCATTTTCAGGCTGTAAAACTCGAGTGAATCTAGTACTTAATCATGATTTCCCAACAACATTCAACTTAAGTGAATATAGTTGACTTAAATCCTAAATAACGAATTGGTATCAAAAAAAAATTTTTGATCAGTAGATGGTGTATGTGTTAGTGTTATACCCGAAGTTATTGGCCGATAAGAGGTAGTGCTTACCCCGACAACTGTTTGGTCCCTACTTACGTTAGCCACCTGAATTAACTTGGTCTCCATTTTCTGCCAAGTGAAGGTGCAAGTTCGAGTCAAGGGTAAGACCTCTCGGTATTTTTTAATCTCTCAGGAGCTTCTCTCATGCATCGGACAGCATCTACAACAAGCCATTATATGACTTTTATTTAAAAATGTTTGGCTATTAATGGTTGTGACTACAGGAAATATTTAGTACATTGCAATAAACTTTGGATACTCTAAATTTTTTCTTGGTCATATCTGTTAAATAAAAGTTTTATTCAACGTTTTTTCATTGGTTGAGTACCTCTGGTCTGTCACATTCATCCCTTTTTTGATACACTGTGATGGCGGTACCATGTAATGTCCCAACACCGTTCGGTGTGTTCTCCTCAAAATCGTGTCGTGTCATTACGTACAGCATTTTGACATGATTTAACGAAATTCAGAAATGTCAACTTACGGCTATTTCCAATGGTAACTAGAAGTTATACTACAAAAAAAAAGCTTGAATCTGACTGTGTAACATCATTAGTAATTAGATTCTTGGAACAAACTTATTAAACGAAATAAATTAGTACAAAGTGAAAAATAGCAATTTTAATAAGTGCCAGATTTAGAATTCTTCAATTCGAAATCGCGACGTGAATTCAATCAAATCAAATCGATCTAACGTTACTTTATCAGGTTGTTTATTTATTATTTAAATTTAATTAGCTAAAGATCTAACGTTAGGATGGAATCTTTAGATTTAACCTATGAAAGAGTAATTGTTATTTTATAACTTGACGTGAAGGCGCTCAAATAAGTGACAGACGTAAAAACCAAGTGGGGGTCCCGATACAATCGGTAATCTTATATTGGTGTGCCTAGTCATCCTGAAGCAGCTCTCATCTCTATTCTTTTAATCTTATTCTTAACCAATGATTACTTATGATGAATTTTGATCGAACCGATATTATTTATTATAATTTTGACAGACGGCGGGCTTATCGAGATTTGTAAATCACACTCTTTGACTCCTCATTAGATATTTTCGTTGGGATAAAAGAAGGAAATTGGCTTATATCGAACGAACGGTGCTGTTTTGACGTAAACATTCATAATACAAATTCGCATTTAGAAATGCGCATCTTCTAAATATATTCCAACTTTTTGGTTTCCAACAATGAAAATTCCGAACGAGGAAAAATATATCGGTGTAAAGATAATAAATGTCGTTGTTGTTTTTGTCATAAACACTTGAGAATGTGCGAATGCGTACCCCGCCTTTCAGATTCAAGAGAGCTTGCAGGAACGTGGAAAATGTCCTGAGCTTGACAATCATTGAAATAAGACGTCGTTATCGCGTATTTAATAGGTGCTTACATTTATGTAGGCCAATAAAAAATAAATCTCGAAATTGTCTTAATTGATATTATACCGCTTAACGTAGATTAATATAGGAGATATCACGAATGTTACAGACTCGGTCCATTTTATAATTAATTGAATGCTGACTCATTGAGTCTTAAACCGATCCTCTTTAAAAAAAAACGAGCTCGGCACCATTATTGGTATTGTAAAATTAATTTTACCTGTCTTGCTTGATCATCTTAAAAGGGCGCGACTGGGCGTTATTGTTCTTTAAAATCTGGCTGCGTTTCACTGTGGAATTTTGAAAGAAAATATTACTAAGACGAATTTAGCATATTTAATAAATGTCAAAAATAATTCTTAGTTAAGAGGATCGTTGAAACTGTAGGTGTCGGACAGCGTGAGGTAAATGACCAACGAGTGTTACAATCTGGAGCGATCGAGATCTTTACCTTTCGCGCGTCAATTTCCTTTCCATAACTTGTTAATACTTTTCCAACAAGAAGCTGTTAAACTAATTCACAACATCGGTGTGGCCTCTGACAGGCAGCTTGTTAACCGTTTGCGCGGAGATTAGTTCTTCAGATGCGCTCAGGGCAGTATTACATTACCCGTACCCGCACCCCGACCACCTGGTTCGGCCGCACCCTGGATTTAATTACACAGACACATGATCAATCCATCTTGCACAATGTTTATATTATTCTATCGGTAACTTACTTTCAAATCTTAATTGTGCCGTACGATGTATTTGCATTGCTAAATAAACACTTGTGGAGCTTCTTTACAGATGCTACCCACGAAACAGATGTTGGATGATGGTAAATTAGGACCAAAACTCGAATAGTAATTGCAGAAATTTCGAAATTTCCTTCGTGATTGAGTTGATTATTCATGTTCTAAATAATTCCATTTAGTGTTTTTCGTGAAGAGTGTAAATCAATTCCTGCAAAAAGTGAGCAGTTCTGGTATGACAAATTTTATCTAAAATTTACATCTGTTCATCCTATTTCATGAGCTGGTGGTCGATGAGGTAAGATGAGCGTGATATTTTCCTTGCTACACTAAATCTTCGTTATCCACATATTCAACCAATATACGTGCCACGTTCGAATTGCTGTGAATGAAAATCAGCCAAGCGGTAATCAATGTCATGTCCTCTACTCCATTAAAAAACCATCAGGCGGGATCATTTGAAGAAATTCAGGCTGGGAAGGTGCCTACATTTGAGAAATTTCTAAAAAGAGCACCAGGAACAAACGGAAAGCTTTCTGAAACATTCGAAAACGCAACACCAGGCGTCTTATAATGATTAGCTCTTATAACGTGTGGTTTTTGTACACAGCAGAGTGTCATGAATATTTTATAAGTTGTTGATCGATAGCAGTTGCTTGTAAATTTGTCATTTACTTTATTATGAATCCTTCATTTGTCGCATACATATCTACACATTTGCTGATAATTGCTTAATTCCAAATTGGAATAGTTGAAAATAACAACAAATATAACTTTAATTGGAGGTTGCTTACTCAGCAGTTGCGTACGATAAATATGTACCTCATTCGGAAATGATGTCATAAGTGATCGAACAGTGCAGAAATGGCTCAAGAAATTTTCTTCGGGAGATCTTGACCGATGAACTACGCTCTGAAGATTATTAGCAACGAAGATCTCCAACAGGTTGTGGAGGTAAATTCCAGTACTACGTGCTTGGAGTTTGCAGAAAGGTCCAGTCCATCCGTTTGCACCTTTATCAGCTAGAAAAGGCGTGAAAATTAAGCATATGGAATACCAAATTTCGTCGAAATGAGAATTGCTTCCGCGCCCCCGTATATCTTGGCGTAGCAATTTAAAAAAATTGCAGCATCCCAACTCCTATTCTATCCTCATATCGAAAGGCGTACCGTTTGTCTAATGTCTTGTCTAGGTATGTCTTATGGTTTATTTGGAAAAAGATGCTTGTTTTGGCCTACGCACATTTATGAATTGCTGGATGCCATTTTCTCTTATCAACACTCCTGTAATTTTCATGAAACTCATAAGCACTTGGTACGGATACTATTCCATAATCGACCACTTTTTCTCATCACAAATTTATACCTTCCATCAACATTTTGGGTAGGTACCTACCTTTGGATTTTCAGGTGGCCGATTTGCATTTTTCTGTACAATACAGTTAATTAACATGTTTCGTTACCAAAATTTGCACAACAAAGAGCATTTTCTGATCCTTCTATACAGTTTATTTGACTTGATGAAGCATTTCTTTTCTTTCTCTTATTTTTTAAGAATTCATCATAATCAGTTTGGCCTTTTTGGAAAGAATACTTGTATTATAACAATGCTATTGGCGGATCCAATTTTACACAAAACACATTTTAGGATAGCAAGGACTTCATAACATTGCATTGCTTTGAAAATTTTTTTCTAGTCATCATATGCATCTCAGTACTTGATCTGCAATTTTATTCCGATATTTAAGATATTGTACCTAAATGATTCGTAAAAGCAACAAATACTCGCAGCAATTAAAACAATATTTTAAAGATCTCTTTCGCGTTTTGGAAACTTTTCAAAATAAGAGCTGATCAAGGAACAGTGCACGGGACATTCTGATCAGACTAAATCTTTGTTAACAACATACCGTTGCGTTATCACAGAGGTAAAAATATTAAATAAATGGGTCTATAAATGGCTCTGAAACATTACATTTGGAATGAATTGCTTGCATATTTCGGTCCAATTTGTCCAATTTCAATGTAAATTTCACCAACATGACACATATTAGTGATTGGATAGATCTTTGGCACTCCGATGTTTTCAGCAAATACATAACGCGAAAGCATCTAAATGATCTACTCCTCTCGGATGAGGTAAACCGTCATTGGAAGTATTCTTAATATCGAAACTCTAGAGTGCAGATATAATCTACATTGTTTGTTGCCAGGAGCGATGATGTGTTTTCAGGAACAACTAAAGTGAATCTTTACTTATAGCTTTTCCTTAGAATCGTGTTTCTTTTTGAATATTTTGAAGAAAAGCTCAAGATTGCATGGGTGTCCGCTACTTCGTATTGCGAAATTTAACTACATTTTCTCAACTTTTCTAAATTACATCCCTAATTATAATTATAAATTAAAACCATTCTGAAATAGAATTGAAATGCCACGGTAATGGAATCAAGGCCTGGTTTTTGAAATAAATTCATTGCGAAATAATAGGTCTTTTGTCCAAAAAAATTTTCGAAAACCTTATTGACCTTCGAAAAACAAATTTCATTTCTTACGTCGCCGTAGGCTTCCAACTTCTTCTTTGATGGTTGTGGATAAGCATTAAGCATTTGAATGCCATATACAGGGTGTCTCACGGTGACCGTCGGTTAGAAGTATATCAAGAACTGTAAAAGCTAGAAATTTGAAATTTTGCACATGCGACATGGAGTGTTTAATCTATTAAATAAAAATATTTTCAAAATGGCAGCACTTCCGGAAATACCGGAAGTGACCATCAACTTCTTTATTTTAAATACAAACCAGCCAATTTTTTTTCACATTCTGATGTGTCATAAAATGTTTAGTAAGTATTCTTAAAATAATCGGCGTATCAATTTTGATTGTTGAGAAAAAAATTTTTTTTCACTGAAAAATGTCAAAATCTTGTTTAGGAAATAAAATTGAAAGTCGAAAGTGGTAAAAGTTGGGGAAATGGGATTTTAGGTTCTCAATGTCAAAAGATTGAGACGCAATTGTCTGTCATGGATTATAAAAAATTGCCCGCGGTTACGTATCTATTTGACGTTATTTCCAGACTTAAGAAAAACTTTAAAAAGTCTCTTTTTTTAAATGGAATGCCTATTTAATTATCGGCCCATTCGATGCAGAAATAAATTTCCTTTAAATTGATATACCATGTTCCTATACCTAAAATCAATGATTACAGAGTTATTTACATTTTTCTAATTAAATTTATAATTACATACTTTACAAAACATAGTTGGCTTTGAAAATTTTCAAAAAATTTTTATGCAATTCCAAATTTCTAGCTTTGACAGTTCTTGATATACTTCTAACCGACGGTCACCGTGAGACACCCTGTAGTTGTTCATCCTTAAGAAATGAAGCGTAGGTAAGTACTTATGTAACTGCTTTAGAATGTAATTTGTTAAACCAAAATAATAAACATTAATTAGTCAATTATACTGAAATTCATTAAATGACCGGAAAGGACGCACCTTTACGTAACTGCACATTTTTAGGAAATAGCAAGAAATGAAAGCTGAAATATACTTTTGTTAATAATAGGGACAGGGGGGGGGGGGGGCATCACTACTCATACTCCTTCCTGAGTTAAAATATACGCAATTATTCCTAACAGAAATTATAGAACATTTTAAACTAATAAACCCTTGGCCGCAATTGTTCAAAGTAGAAAATTATATCAATTTACATGCATAATTATACGTGAACCATCAAAGGGTTGTACAATACAAAAACTTGTTACGTGCCTTTTGATCTCGCAAAATATGAATTATTCCAGAAATAGTACATTTGGAATTGCCGCAGTTTTTAAATACGTGTGTATATAAAGCAATTTGGCTTGATTATAATCATCTAATGAACAATTAGAGGCAATCAGGCTTGTGGAGATGAGTCACCCTAATCAAATCAGACGACTACAGACACTGTTAATCACTGTACATTATAATCACTCTTGATTGTAGAACTTTTCGTGAATTAATATCCATTGTGTCGGTTATGATTAAATTCGTATTTATACTACGCAATTAAATCAAAGGATGCTGTTATTGTTGACTGAAAAATGTAACTAACTCTATGGATAATTCTCTTAATAATCGTCTTACTATATTTTTATTTTGTCACATCATTGTAGACCTTAACTTTCTGTTTGGAAATAATTTTTAATTAGCGGCATACCTAGGATATTAAGACAGAGGAGTTGTTGCAAAATTGGGGCAATGCAATACTTCCATGATATTAATTGATTTGTTGTAGCTGTTGCTTAAGGTTTATATGTTGATGTTTGAAGAAATTGTACAGCTAAATTTAAATGTGATCGGCATTTATAAATGTCAAATTTTTAATTTTTATGCCAAATTATTAATTTTTATTTACGTTTCGCCCATTATAAAAAATGCCGATCACATTTAAATTTAGCTGTACAATTTCTTCAAACATCAATATACTTCCATGATGTTTTACACAGATTAAAAAAGATAAGGTACAAAAATTTATTCCATCCACCATTTCAATTAAACCCTATGAATCTCTGATAGAAGTTAAATGTTATATAACTAATAATAAATTAGTTTTGGTATTAAATATAGTTGTTATGTACCTATACATTTTTTATTGTTCCTTAGTACATAATATGGAAATGTATTGACAGAAGCGTTACTCTCAATAAATGTACAAGTTCATTAAATTTTTATTAAAAATTCAGAAATAACTCAAATTGAAAAAAATCTTACAAAGTTACTACTTATCATCACAGTTTACCATCATGTAAGTTTCTCCAAAATTCTAATCTTGTTTTTAGGATGAAGGGTTTAAGTTTTTTGATATTTTCTTTTTTTTGCTTTGGGTATTCCACACGGCGAATTAGTTTGTTATATGGACCTGAGTAAAGTAGAAAAAATGGATCAAACGCACTAATTAAACTCAATTAACAGAATTCAGATTTTTTTCAAAATTTACCATTTTCCATTATACCTTGCTTTTGGCTATTTTTATGTTTCTTGTTTAATTCACATTGTGCTCTTGTCTTAATAATGTCTTTAGCACCTGGCAATTTGTGAAAGCTGTTCATTTTCAGCAGATATTATATTAATATTTTCTACTGTAATGGAAACATAATAACAAAAATTACAAAATTTCACACTTTTCGTTATTCCATCTCCTATATCAATTATCCTTCTAGTTTCTCTTTTATTACATGGAAGATCGTCTCGTTTGTGTTGTAATTTGACAACAGGTTACCTAAAAAGTCAAAAATACCGTACATAAAATTATGTGCCTGTCTTCAACTTAGAATCAATAACGAAAGTTATTTTGATACTGTTATCTGAACGATGGGAAAACTGTGGTCCATTCAAATAAATCCTTATATACAGACATTTATTAAAATAATAATAAATGGCACCTTCTCAACATATTGAGTTGCATAAAATACAAGGAATACAAAACAAAGGTAAACAAATGAATATCAACGTAAAAATAAAATGTAACAAAAATAATAGAAAATACTATAGATAGATAAACACTGAGTAAAACAATAACAACTGTTGGTAAACCACCAATTCAAAATTTATGAAATTTAAGTAGAATTTATACGAATATTTTAAATGTAGTAACACCCTTGTATTTTTATTTAGCATCAGATTCTCGACAAAAAACCCTATTCAACGATGTATTATTTTTTGTACTCTTGTTAATATTTACAATTTTTAAAATTTCACGTAAAAAAATTTGGTAAAAGTAATTTGAGTTTAATATTATTATTACAAAGTACAGTTTAAAGTGCATTGATCAAGATTGGAGACATTTTGAACATTTACTTTATTGAACAATATTGTATCTATTTATTTGCTATTTTAATTTTCAAGAAATACGTAATTTACCGTTTATTAAAAGTTTGTTTTAATTATTTAGAAATTAAAATAGTCACTCGACTTGAGTTTTGTTCGTTTGCGTTGATACCAACTATTTAAACTGTATTTTGTAATAATAATTAAACTAAAATTACTTTTAACAAACAAAGTTTTTTACGTGAAATTTTAACAATCGTAAATATTAACAAAAGTATAAAAAATAATACCAGGAAATAATACACCGTTGAATAGGGTTTTTTGTCGAGAATCTTGCTACAGGCACACGTTTACTGTCGTTTCATTCACAAATTAGAATGTGATTGGTTTTGTCAAACCTTCAGTCATCAATATCTTGAGCAAGCTTCTCAAGCGTATTGGATGGTTTTATGGGACATTTTCTCGAATTGTGCCATTTGCTCGCAAACCATGAACTTTCAGTTGCCGAATCAACGAATAACTCGTGAGAGAAATTGTCAAAATGTAAATTATGACTGATTAGGTCATAAAATATAACACACAACCTTCCCTTAAATTATTTAATTAAAACATTAACACGACATGTTTCGAGAGACAACTTCTCTCATTTTCAAACGAAAATTAAAACTGACAATATTTTCAATATTATTTTCGATTGAGAATGAGAAAAGTTGTCTCTCGAAACATGTCGTGTGAATGTTTGAATTAAATAATTTAAGGGAAGGTTGTGTGTTATATTTTATTATTTCAACCCCTTTATGAAAATCGAACCACCACTCATGAATTATACTGATTAGGTCGTCAGTTACCGATATTATTTTGACGACAACTCTTGGTCGACTAACGGTACATATTACGTTTTTCAGTACCTTTTTTACCACAATCGAGAGGAAAGTTATAGCAGCATCCATTGACTCCACATGGAGTCCACAACTTTACATCTGATGAACTGTTTCAAACGATCATCTCATTTATAGATACGTGTTGGTAAAAATCATCCATCCAACCATCCAAAACATCTAGTTTAAAGCATTTATCGTGCTTGTTATTTTCAGCTTCACAATTATGATCAGCACCTAGAAAACAAACAGTTTTAGTTCACCAATAATTATCCAAAAAAATTTCCTTATTTTTTTTTTAATTTGTGGCATAATCACACTGAAGTGGAGGTCGTACACACTATCTATCATTAAAAAAATGTTCAATATGTTCTACTGGTGCAGCTCTTGGCAGTAATTTATTCAAAATTGTTTTAAAATTGAGAACCGAAGTGGCTAATGTTATATTATGGATTTATCTTGTGCCAATCGGGCACATCAACAGACATTCTCTTAGCAATCATCTTCATCAGAGAATTTCAAATTGTCTGCATAGGTTTCAAAGCTAAATACGACTTCAGCTCTATCGAGAATTTCAGCGATCTCGTCCTCATCAGTGAATTCGTCTAAATCTATTGGAAGTGCTAAGCTGCAATATGGCTGGAGTTGAAGTATTCCCAAGCTTCTCTTCAAGATTGTATTTACTTCGTTCATAAATAACAGTAACCAATCAAAACAGTGCCAACAAATCCTACGTGAACACTTTAACACGAACGGGAAAATATAACAATACACTCCCCCCCCCCCCACTAATTTATAGGGTTAATTCGGTATTCATTTTTTTACGCACGTTTGCTTAATGAAAATTACCGTATCATTCGCATTCATCCATTACTTTGCCTTCATTTTGTGAAAAACGTGAGGACAGCGGACTATTTTGAATGAACGATGGAATCAAACACTCTTGTACTCAACTCAAAATTAATCTCGCCCACGAACCAACTTTGACTTTACGTTTTCACCACTTCTTATTACCTATACTTTGGCGAAATGTTTTACTTGTTTGATTTAGTACGATATTTAACAACTATAACGAAAATGGACAAAACTTATTCTAGGGAAAACCGTAATAAGGATTAGAAAACTAATAATTGTAATCGATACAGTCCGCTTGTTGGCAATTGTGATTGGAACTCAACATTGCTAAATCTAATAACTTCAAGATATAAGTATAACTACTTTGCCAATTTTCTTAACTACCCTATTTTCTTAATATACATACTGCGTCTTTATCCTTTACGCGAATATTTCCCATTTTCCATCGCCCTCAAACTCTTACTAATATCCTGCGACATTCTTAATAAGTTAAGTTTTTCGCATTTCTCTCTCCCACCCCCACTTTTGCTTTTTGTGTTTCTTTCATTTATTTGTTTGAAAGTATGAGAACCATCAAGTTTGCCGTTGAAAGTAATTGTATACAAATATATTTGTTATAAAGTCGGAAATTCAATTAATTTGCTAATTAGGGTATTATGAGTGCTCTCATTAGTTGGCACTTACTTTGTACCAATTTTACGTTAATTTGAATTCGAATATTAAGCGAGGGTTCAACAAAGGAAAGAATTTCTCGAGTTTCTCTTTTAATTATCACCACCGTTCGAGTGGGATAGGGGAGGTTACTTTTTTCTTCCGCTCTATACGTGTATGCTAAGAATAAATGTATGCACAGTTCTTTTAATTTTGTGATTTGAGCACGAGTAAGCGATTGAATGCAAGTCTTTTCAAGCATAATTGAATGAAGGTCCGGTACTGTGGAATGCACGGCCGCCACAGGGCAACGCGAACTGTCAGACTTTCGGACAAAGTGCTAACTGGCGTGGAAGCAACTTTGATCCTGAAACGAAATTGCAATTTTCAAACGGTGGCCGCAACGCATCGGCCCGAATATTATATTGAAAAGCATTATGGGATATTTAATTCGAAATTTTCAATTTGATCTCTTTCACGATTTTTATTATTCTTTTAAATTCTTGGCTATTCTTGTGCTTTTAGTCTGAGAATTTATGGTCTTATCGGATTACAATTCAATGATTTTCTAAAGGGAGAAAAAGTAGTTATCGGGAAACGTTTCTTTGATTAAAATTTAATTAATTTGACGGTCTCGTAATATGCGTGTTTGAAAAAAATTAAAGGCAATAATGCACATGCTTGCATGTTTACAAAATGGGAATCGCACGACCATTTCATATCTTGATGGTGATGTGTAACCATTGTAGTAAAACAAGAGGATGGCAAAGCACGCAAAGCAACAACGGCAGCACACTCTATCGTATCTGAAGGATCAAATTATTCAACTGAACTGTCGTCTCTATATGAATAATTTAAATAAAGCTTAATCACTCCCACACCTTACCGGTCGTGAGTAACAGGTCGTGACGAGGCTATATTCAATCTAATACCTTCTCCCGTATTTTTCTCATTTTTGCGAACACCTTACTACAAAAATAGCATAGGTATACTATACAACGTGACGTTTTCAATTAGAACTCATGCGTTTGTCGCTTTCCCTGCGAACATTTTAATTGTAATACTTCACGTTATTATGTAATATTTTATTAAATAACTATCACACATTTCCAATTATTCACGAAGAGCCATACCTTAATAAACATTTTAAATTTTAGTATATGAAATACGGAAAACGTATGTTCGCGTAATCACAAATAGAAATCCCTCTACAAGCAAAGAATACCTTTTAATACTCCTTGCGACAAGTACAGCATAGAATTGTTCAAGAACACAGATTTAGTAACTGCTTAAAGCAACTGAGCACTACTGCATCTCTGCCCATAAATAATAAGCTCACTATTTGAATTTTGATTTTTTACTCAATTTATGTGACAAGGGTTCTTACCTTGCCACTGGTGTACCTTCATCTTATACAGGATGGGTCCTGGAACGCCTAACTGAATTTTTGAGTTACCCACGACAAGGTAGTACGAAAATGTTTCGAAGGTAGGATGATCATTAAATGGGAGGACTTGAGACAGCCCACCCACTTAGCATAATTTAGTTTATTTTACCTAAAGTATTTTCCTGTCTTAAATTTAAATTTTCATAAAAATATTTCAATTATTACCCGAGTTAATTAAGTTCAAACATGGAAAAATGAGAAGTAAAAGTAACTTTCACATCCCGTGATATTCGAACATTAATTGCCTACAATTTCAAAAAAGAATTGTCACCATCAGACTGTTTGCAAGAAATTAATGAAGTGGTTGGTGAAGATAGTGTTTCAAAGACAACAGTTTACAAGGGGTTTAAGAATCAACCAGGAAGAAAGTAGAGGCCGTCTAACTGATGAAATTGTTGAAAAAATACGGGAAATCATAGTGAAAATCCAAGATCTACAATGAGACGAATAGTCGAAGAATTGAGGATTTCTTACGGGTCAGCCCATAAACTTGTAAGAAATGACGTAATGATGAGACACGTTTGTGTGAAGTAAGTGGGTACTCCATCTCCTCAATCAAAGCCAAATGGAAGCTCGAGTGAAAGCATGCCGAGAAAACCTGAAAATGTTTCGTAAATTGGGACCAAATTAGCCGACAGGTGACGAGACTTGGGTTTACTTTTATGATAATTTAACTTCCAAGGAAGCCAAATTATGGGTGTTTGAAGATGAAGAACCGCCCAATTTACCCAAGAGAGAAGTCCATGTTCGGCAGATAATGTATGCGGTGTTTTTTCGGTCAACCGATTCAGCCAAAGTTGTCAAATTAGAAAAAGGTCAAAAGATCAACGCTAATTGGTAAACCACTGTTTGCCTACCGCAAGTCTTCCAGGCTGCCTAGGAAAGACGCTAAATCCATACTATTATCTTTCATCCATCAAAATTTCTGGAAGAAAGCCAGGTTCACCCGACCTATTCTCATGACCTGGCTCTCTGTGATTTTTGGCTGTTTAGAAATCTGAAGAAATTTCTACGAGGAAAAAGATTTTCAAGTAAAGAAGAAGTGGATGCTGCAGTAAATGAATTTTTGTCAAGCATTTCCCAAAATGTACAAGTATTTACAAAATGTCAAGAAAGAATGGAAAGGTGCATTCAAGTCATGGGAGACTACTTTTAATTTATATGTAACAAAATTTAAATTTCTCTTATTAATTAACTAGAGTCCCCGCATTTAATGATCATCCCAGTATTTAAAGTTCAAAAATAGCTCATTTTTGAAAATTAGCTATTGGATTTTTTGCTTGAATAGGTACGGTCAGAGCCCGACATGAAATATTAAAGATTTTTTTAAATGAATCATACAAGGCAATTTATAATGTGCGGTTATATAATTTTGTTCAAGTAGAATATCTGCTTTTAATCTACGAAAGAGTACTTTGAAAATGTTTAAAACTACAACTTTTTCTTCAAAAATTATTTCAAAATTACTTAATTTTTGGTAACATTTAAGCAATTTGACATTTTGGAATGCGGTGTACAATATCATTTCGCACTGATGTAATTTCGACCGAAAATGAGCCATTTTTAGATTTCCAATTGTCACCGATGGTCATCAATGTGTTGTCAATTTTCGTTGTTCAGATTTTGGTTTTGGTAAACGTAAATTACGGATTTTTGGACAACGTTACATTTAATGACAAAGCAACTCTTAAATCTAAATCAACAAAACCTGTATTATTCTCCAGATGAACTTTGTTGATTATCAAAATGATAGTGTCAGCTGGTTATGTTCTTCTTGGTCAATGGTCTAATGATAACAGATATTTGAGATTTATTGAGTATCGTTATAGGAAAATGAAAACATTGGCAGTTTTTTTCCCGAGAAAGCAACGGACATGTTGACAGTATAGTATAATTACCACAACGATTTTCAAATTCCTTCAAATGAAAATTAGATTGAATGTAATATTGTTGACAGAGAATTCGTGGCTTGAGAGCATACGAACACAAATTTGTTTAAAAGATTGTTAAAAATACCATTTAATAGCATGAATTTGGAAAAATGGAATACGCGTTGTAGGTCAGTGCATAATTTCTTCAAGAAGATCCTTATTATTTCATTTGATCTTCGTTCACCTCAATAGTTCACAGTAGTGTATTTTGAAAAATTCTGCTAGCAATATATCGGCCTGTCTAAAAGTTTATAGCATATGAGATTTCCCTCGACGACATTCATACCTCGTCACTGAAGTGTTGACGGGACCATGGACCAAGCATTCAAAAATATCACTGCGATACACGATTTTGGCCCCTTGGTGCACAAAAAGTAGGGGTGTCTTTCCAGTGGCTCCATGACATTTTTTGGCGGTGTTCAATGGTTTCGTTATCGTGTTATCGTCCGTGAGGAGCTGTACCTTTTGGCGTTTGTAAGGTTTGAGCCTCAGCTCTTTTTTAGCAAATTGTTGCACTGATATCAATCTCGCAAAAGACTTTCTTCATACTTCTTGTGTATCTGTTTTGCTTAATAAAGTTACCTCATCCACATTATTTTCAAAATTTTTTCATTAAATATTCATTGATTGAAAAGAAAAATTATTTATAAAGATAAAGAAGGCTTCATAAAGATGACTAAAATGCAAATAAAATAATTTATTTTGAAGCACAAGATAGATCTCATAGCGGAAGAAGGAAATAATATTTCTAATTTAGTATTTAGAAACTAAAAATTGTACCCAATTACAGGAAAACTCATTCAATTTGCACCTTATTTTTCCATGCAATCCCCCCTGAAGTTTTCCTTATCCCCGAAATCATTGTCCTATAGGAAAACTTTTAGTTTTTAAAATAATAATTGGAGGTCTATGGGGGCTAAATTCAGCCAATTTTTGCTGAGCGAGTGCACTGTAATTCACAGCTTCTTGAGCTATACATTACTTTCATTTATTTAAAAGGGTTGATGCATTGATCAGTTTTCCATTTTCCTAAATAAGTAACCAGTAACGTTCTTGTGACATTCCTTTTTCTACCACCACACATAACCAACAATGGTGAATCCACGACTCGTCCTCGGTTTGGAACAGCTACTTGGCCTCGTTGGATTCTTTTTAAGGTACAAATAAGTGATTGAAAATGAAAATGTTTCCAAGTGCAATTCATGGCAGAGAACGTGAAGAGGTGCTTCTAGCCTCGATCTCGCACATTTCAATCCGCGAACTTATCTTCAATTCCACGACCTAAAAACCCACCGTGGAGGGCGAACAAAACGAATCGAAAATAAGAGAAGAGAAGAGAATTTGATTTCCGTTGTAGATTTTTCCTCCAGATGAAAGAACTTTGTTCGAATTTTAACTTTTATTCATTTTTATCTCCGAGTGTCTACCAAAAACTACATGATAGATTATTTTGCTATTATTTTTTTATTCATAGGATAGGGTTGATTACAGAACGGGATAATAACATTTTTGTAAATTTATTTCGTAGCGGTCACTTTGGGATCTATCAATCTTTGTATATACCTACTCATCGTTTCAGGCCCGTGCGCAGGATTTGTCCATGGGAGGGGTTGGGTTGGGAACAGGGAAGACCTCAAAGGTTGATTGAATGATTTCAATCAACGCCTCAAACGAGCCCAAACATTCATAAAATATAAACTAGGTTGCGATACTCCCAATAATAAAATTAGGTTAGGGGGGGGGGGGGGGTCAAGAACCTTTTCCGATGCAATTTTGACCCTGATTCGAAAAATGAGAGCAATTTACGAGGAAATTTAGCCCGAAGTAAAGAGTTGTCATGCAACGATAATTTTTCCTGCTACTACGTCAAATGTTCACTCCCCATTGGAAAAGACTCGGATTTCATTTTTTGGTCAACTCGCTGTGACCACTGTATTGGTGGGATTGTTGACTTTTATACCTGAAAATTACCCCACGGCAGTTATACCTATCGATATCGCATTGGGGTATGCTGTTTCTATTTTAATTTTGAAAGAATCGCAAAATATCGCAAGAAAACAGTATCCGTCTCACTTTGACACATCCTAGACAGCTTGAAACATTATACTTTTTGCTAAAACTAGGCATATGAGCCGTAGAATGTTCTTAGGGTCATTTTGAGACATAAAACTCCATGATCGGAGCAATACTATGGCCACAGCAAGTTGTCCAGAAATGCATGCCAAAGTCCAATTTTAACATGGCTTTTATATGGGAGTGTGGTTATAAAATTCTGGTTACTTAGGACAATTGATCCCCTCCTTAACATATTCTTTAAAGCATTGAAATTTGGGTAGGTATTCAATATTTATCTATTTTTGAATACATAATTAGGTATGTATTTATAAAGTACGTTAATAAAAATATTATTCATTTCTGGATCTTCTCGTGTATATTTTTCAATTATTCTACGTTTCGGGAACTACTTCGTTCTCTTTTTCAAAAAGTACGTTAATAACTACACATATATTATTATATTTCCTTATATTTTAAGGGGTTATGGGAGGGGTTTGAACCCCCAAAACCCCCCCTTGCGCACGGGCCTGCATCGTTTCTTATTTTTCTTTTGTTTTCTTGTCCTGATGAAGCCCCTTACGAAAGTGGCAGAAACGTTGACTTTTAGTTTAATTTTGACGCGATCCGACTCCGGAAGTCGATTTTATTTTTACTGGCCCTGGTTTTGGAAACCTCCGTTTTGCAGTTTGCTTAATTTGAAAATTGTATGAGATTTTTTACAGTAGGTACTAATAAAATTTAATTTGTGTAAGTAAAACACCAAATACTTATCCAACAAATCTATACCTCGCTTTTCTTTTTCATTTACTTTGACGCTGTTCAATGCAAAATCGAATTAGAAGCCATTGAACCCGAAAAAATTCACAGAGTTTTTTAACATCTTAGAAATGAATAAGAATCCTACAACAGTAACATTGAATTTGTTGAAATTGGGGTTTCCGTGCCATTTTTCTGCTAAAGCACGAAGAAAACATTTTTTAAATTCGAACCCAATGAATTAGGTACTTCACAAAATAGGTAACAAAATGAAATACGAAGCGTTTCTTGTCCTGCATGAATAATAATTAGCGCATAAATCACCTTTTACAGTTCGTAAGTGCACGACCGTTTTATCATTTTAAAATGCATAATAACGTTCGCTTTTCCGCATAACTGTTTTAAGCAGGGAACTTTGTTAATTAACATCACTACGTACGTATGAGCGTATATGTGTCCGTGTGAGCTAAATTCCAACGTAGTTGTTCTCCGGTCGAGATTTTTTTAAAGTAATACTTTAATGAGTTGCTACCACAGATGTTAATGTAAATTAATCACGTGTGTTTCTTCTTTAGCAACGTTATAAGCTTTAAGTTATTATCCAATCATTTAAACAAGCAATCAGTGCTAAGTGGTTAAGAGGTCACTAACACTCTTATTAACTAACTACCGTCATTATCGTTTGTATTTTATTAACAACTGCATTTGTTTATTGACGTCATTGGTCAATTATACTTATTGCAAATTAAAATTAGTTAAGCGAAGAAAGCTTAGTTATGCCAGATAGGTAGTCTTGTCGCAAGGAAAAATTATGTTAAGGGAGTGTGTGGTAAGCATTAAATTAATATCAAACCCACAACTCATTGATAGCATCTCGAGCTAATGTCCTCACACAATGAGGATCTGAGAAAAATAAAAAGTATAAGATTTGAATTCAGTCGAGAGAGTATTTAGTACACCTACTCGACGCGCACCTGTACTCAAAACGTCGTGGGTGTCCATTGTTTTATAAAAGTTATTATTGAAATAAAATCAATTGGTCGGTGGTATTTTTGGTACTACATCGGAATTTGTTACAATACCCGCTTTCTTTTTTATTAAATAAAAGAGCGCGCCTATTCAGGTGATAGCGTTCTTCAGTCCTGTTAGGTGTACCGAAGTACTTAAATACGCCTTCTTCATTTTTCCACTTTTGGAAATGTATTTACCCACTTCCTCGCTGTCTTATTTCAATCGCTTCGTGCAAATCTATTGTTTAACGTACGGCTAACACAACAAATTGTTTAACTTAATGTGTTCATCTTGTAATTCTTCGTATCTTCGTCGTTATACTCCATGTAAAAATACAGAATGTCTTCGTGACCTTTTCAGGTATTTGGGAAGGTCTATTTAATGTGACCTTTTTCTTTAATGATATAATGAAGCAATTCAGTTGTCGCATTAATCTAGCGTCTTTTCGCCTGAATATTCTAAAAATGCTACCGTCTGTTAGCTATTTTCTGTATGGCGAATTGGCGATCACCACCAAATCTAACTTAACTCACTTTTGGAGCAATTTCACGTAGTTTTTATACTGAACTGTACCTATATAAATCTATTTCGAGGAGGAGGTTTTCACATTTTGGAATCTGCAACCCCATTGCTGAATTCTTCAGCATTATCAGGTCTTACAAATTCATTTACCTGAGATGCTTTAGGTTTTTATTTATTCCCGAAAAAATACGAGTAAGTAACTAAGTAAGTATACACCGGTCCAACGGTCAAAGAGGAGGTTAGGATAAAAGGAAAATTTTCAAGAGATTTTGAGATGCCGAGGGGTGTTAAGCAGGAAGACAATCTGAGCCCGCTCCTTTTCAACATTTACATAGATATTTTGAAAATGTGCAAGGGGAACATACCCAAAACAATCGTTGAATTATCTAGGAACAAAAATAAGCGACGATGGAAAAATCAACACATAGATCTTAAGCAGGACTAGAAAGGTCACACAAGTATTTTATCAGCTCCTCAAAAAAATAATAGGAAAAAGAAAAAGAGGCAGATGCAGAAATGAAGACATTTAGAGAATGCAGAAGGACGCACTGATCAGGAAAGTAGCAGACTCCAAAAGACAGGAGAAACGCAGGGTGAGAAAACCAAGCAAAGATATGTAACAAATTAAATTAAATAACCAGTAAACTGGCACACAACTTTCCCGTGTTACAATGTAAATAAATATTATACAGGGTGGGTTATTGAAAACGAAATAGGGCCATTTTCGGATCATTATGGTTATTTTTCGAAAAATTCCTGAAACAGGTCAATTTTTATTTGAGGGGGACAACTTTTGAGTGTATTTCGAACTTCAACCCCCTAACGTTGGCGACACCAACCCTTAAAACCTTAAATGGGAATAGGGGTCGAGTAGCATATCATTTTAAAGCTTATTTAAAGGCCTATTTAATGGTGTATTTGTTTTTAAATTTTGAGTGGTAGTTTTCGAGTTGTCAAGATACAACATCATCCAGTCAACCATCTGCATGCGAAGGCATAAATTAAAATCTTGCTATAGTTTATGGTTAGACTTAAAATTAAAAAAATTGTGGAATTACTTATTACAATTTTCTTTATTTGCTGCGTTAATTAAACTACATTTTTTCTTTCGCGATCCCAAAAATCAAGAATAAAGATGCCAGAGCTGAGTACTCACAAAACAAGGATTTAGTGGTAGTGATCAAGCAATCTCCTCGAGGGCATAGTTATCTTAGTGCGCAGTGCCCTTTTCGTGCAACAGAGTTACCTAACATGTTTTTGGAACCGAAGAGATGTGTCGATTTTTACTCCTGAGTTAATGCTGTGTGCTCTTTTGAACTTCCGGCCTACAATTTCCAAATTTGATGGAATTTAAAGCCAAACAATGTCGAATACAGAATTCATTCATAATTTCTAGATCTCTTTTGACATCTTCCGCCGCTTTGGAAAATTCAGGAGTGGAAAAAGAGTAGTTTCTTGTGTAGATCAAGTCAATGTGAAATATGTCCGAATCTCCAAAAAAAATGTGTGATTGAAAATCAGCCGTTAGTTAAGCAGATTTGTATCGATAGGAACCGATGCTTCTGCACTTTCTCGAGAACGTGTTCTTCAGCCTCTTTTGCATCATGATACTTAAAATATCGATCACGGCGTTCAATCTGGCAAATTTGGTTATACCTTGATAAAAAATGGATGTCGTGTCGCATAAGTGCGTGCAGAAGTAGAGTGTTATAAGCAATACGCAATGGTAATTATGCGGTTCCAATTGCTGAATCGTTTAATTACGAAAAAGTCTTAAATGACAGTCTTGATATGTCATAAGTATTTAACGTTATTTCCGTTCCCGTAATTAGTTGGATATAATTGAAAAGAAATCGTAATTGACAATGTTTCCGTTAAATTTAATTTAATTCAATGAACAAACTAAAAATATATTTAATACGCATAATAAATCATAAATCGTGCTGCATGTAAATATAGTTTTAATTACTCTTATCCGCAAAAGGGTAATTTTTAAGTTTCATATCTCGCTATAATCTCTATTTAACTGTATCATTAAGTGAGATTTTATAAGGAATGCAGACACTCAATAATCGCTTTCATATTCTCAAATAGCCGAGGCATGCTATAATTTTAATACGGTCCTAATAATAGTTAATTGGTTAAATACCATACGTATAATAAGGGATATAACGAAACAACAATAAATACGTACAGAGGTGAAAGGTTGAAACTTTACCGATCCTACGAGCGGTTTAGAAAAAAAAAATATACTTATATACATACAAAAATTAAATAAAGTTGTTCGGCTTTAACTTTTATTACAAGGTTCATACATATTTATAAATCTGGAACAACCGCAATAAAAGTTAAGTTTTATATTCGTCTCGTTTTTTTTTAACTTATTGTAGTTCCTCCTTTAGTAGGTTAAGTATGCCCTTAATTGAATAAATAAAACTACTTTGTCTTTAAGGACTTTACATAAACCACTACTTCAATGGTTTGAAGAGATTCTTTCCTATATTTGCAAATCGAATCATCCATTGCTTGATTAAATTTTTAAATTTCAGACGATCCTTTCTTATTATTACTATCATTCCGCTTGTTTAAACTTTTTTGAAATAGAGTTTCCTGTAAGAGTAGAACACAAAGAGTGACGGGTAGTTAGTTATTAAAAACGTAGCTTACGCTCAAAGACTAGATTCGAAGAGTGGATTGAACTTCCATTTAGAAATTCAAGCCATATATGACTTTCGCACACATGATTGTGTAAAATGTACCTAAAGACAACTGTATACAATTATGTGAAGTTCGAGGTCGATCAATTAGTATTTATTGTATTTATAAAAATATACAAGCAATCTTATTCGTTTACCACTATTACAACGTAAACAAAACACAAAAACCATACTAAAACATATTCAATTTGAACTATCCCCACCAGATCGACTTAACTTCAAACCACTACCCAAACCAACAACCAAAAAATTACCCTACAGCACTATCTCCCTTTTCCTTCTTCTGCTCTCTAAAACCTCCTCCATCCATTTTTCCATCATGTCCCAGTACCTCTCTCCAACCTCCCTTCTGTTGCCTTAGCTCTACACATTTCTCCATCATATGCTCGATATTTTCCCTTTCCTCTCCACATAGTCTGCACAATCTCTCCTCATACTCCAACCAATATTTGCTGTCTTTCTCTTCGTTTCCCACTCTGAATCCGCGAATCGCGCCACTATCCTCATACTCCCTATGTCTCCTTTTCGCTTCAGGTATTTCGGTATTTCGTCTGTCACCAAGTTCTTATATTTTTCATTATACCTTCCCTCTCTTATCCTCATCCTTCTTTTCTGTATTTGTACATCCTCGTCTCTCCTTGATATTTCCGTTGCTATGTCCCGCCCCTCCACCCTCTACCTCCTCTCTCGCATGTCCACCCCTTTCGTAATATCGCCTTCTTTCCTCCTGCTCCTGCCGTATTCTCCCATTCTTCACCTCGTTCCAACAACATCTTAAAATACCCCCTTCCTCTCTTCTTTCCATCTTTTCCTCAAAATCCATCGCTCTTACCCGCCTCTATACGTATCTTCCTCAGCTTAACCCCTCCTCCACCACGTACCCCGGGGTTTCTCTATCCAGCCCTAGCACCCACCTTCAATATTTTTTTTGAATCTTTTCTATCTGCGTCCGTTCCTCCCACCCCCACACCTCCGCCCCGCATAACATCACAATTTTAACTAGTCTATCAAACAGCCACCTCCTTTTATGTATATCTCCTCCCATCCATCTTTCCCCCAGGCCCCACTATTGTATTCCATTTCCTATCCAACTCCCTAATCTGCCCATTGTCGTTATTCTCATACGTTATCCTGTAACCGAGGTATGTAACTTCGTCCGCACTTTCTATAACCTGATCTCCCCAGTTCCATTCTCCCTTTTGCTTCTGCCTGTCTTCTTTTGAAACTCCACCATCTTAGTCTTTCTTGTATTCACCTCTAGCCCTCTTTTCTCCATGTATTTCTTTGTTACTCTAATCATGTCCTTCATCTCTCTCTCTCGCGTCGCCACCAACACCAAATCGTCCACATATCCTAGCACCCAAACTTTTTTGCCACTTATCACGACCCCACCGCTCTGATTTCTCCGTAGTACTTCCACCAAGTTTCCAATCAATATTGAAAAGAGGCTGGGACTCAGAGGGTAGCCCTGCCGAAGCCCCTTTCCAGTCCAGAAGGGTTCACCAGAAGTTCGAGGTTAAACAGCCAAAAACAGTTTGGAGTTTTTACTTCTTAAAAGTAGCCTTGCCGAATCTTCGTGTTTTTTCAGTACGAATTATGCTATTTTGCATTGGATTACATAAATGCAGAATAAAAAGCTCTTCTAATGTTATGTATAAAAAAATCAGGACCGTATTTAAAAAAGCAAAGTCGATGATGGTTACTCGAAAACGAAACGTCGGATTCTAATTTGCTGCATGCCATGTTAGTAGATATACAATGGCACTTCTGACTCAAAAAATCACCAGATTTAGTAACTTTCTAGTAACTAACCTCAGAAAAGTTACTAGAAAAGTCACTAGATTTTCAAGACCACGCCCCTGGTTTGCAACTTGGCTAAGCGGTTATTCCATATTTTAGTAGCGCGCAAATAACGCATCAGGAAACAGCTCATCAGAACAGCTTTTTAAACAGGAGTATAGTCGTTTTGCTGTTTACCTGTTGTTTTTTATCAGGTATCGAACGTGTAAAAATAGCTCCATAACAGGTCTTGAACTGGTAAAAAACAGGTATTAAACTGATAATAACAGGTATTGAACAGATAAAAACAGGTAAAAAACAGCTACCAGTTCAAGACCTGTTATGGAGCTATTTTTACACGTTCGATACCTGATAAAAAAACAACAGGTAAACAGCAAAACGACTATACTCCTGTTTAAAAAGCTGTTCTGATGAGCTGTTTCCTGATGCGTTATTTGCGCGCTACTAAAATATGGAATAACCGCTTAGCCAAGTTGCAAACCAGGGGCGTGGTCTTGAAAATCTAGTGACTTTTCTAGTAACTTTTCTGAGGTTAGTTACTAGAAAGTTACTAAATCTGGTGATTTTTTGAGTCAGAAGTGCCATTGTATATCTACTCATGTTAAAGAACGTTAAAAAGTACCTGTAGAAGATTATTTGACTTTTTATTTAACATCAACCATAAAGTAACAATTTGTCATAAACGAAATCCTGAAAATTCGCTTTTTCCTCTTTTACGTTGGGGTCATAGCGCTTTGTCCGAGGATTTACTGATGCAGTTTACATCTTGCAAGCTAGGTGGGATTAATTTTGTCCTGCTTATACAGAGTAATTGACGACTAGTCCCTCGGTCTCTTGTGCCTAAAGGGTACAAGATATTAGCTTCATTTTTTTTTGATATTGATAACGACTATTTTTAAATTATTTGCAATTATACAGGATGGTTCACAAAATTGTAATATATCAAAGTTAGGTTTTTTTTAAATGCAACGCCCTCTATTTTATTACATTTTTAGATTATACGTTAAAATCCAAGGCAACTTTATTCAACATTCTCTATACCTATCGCTTACCAATTTTGAGAAAATTGTGCTTTTTTAAGAAAAATATTCAATTTAAACAACGCCTAATAACACGGAAACCACTTACTTTCAGTAACACAAATTTATATCGATTTATTTTGACCTTTAAGGCTTTCATTTGCACTACGTAGGATTTCGATTCTTTGCACAGGGTGTTTAGAAAAAGGATTCATATTTTATATTTTTCAAACATCAAAAACTCACTTAACTTAAATTAATAAATTGCCCATAGTTGTTCAATGTAAACCACAATTTCCATTTTAAGTACTTTAAAATGCATACTATTTTAATGAAAAGGCAAACCCTCCTCCTCCCCTCCACCGTCTTGCTTTCTTAATTTCTTCTGAGTTCATTATAGCTTCGATTATAGCCATTTTAGTGGATTAAATTATTAGATATAGGCGGTTTTAACCATGTGTCCGTAACGGCCACAATATTCAAGTCCTGAATTATTCTTGAAAAATCGGCAAAGCTGTGTAGCAGAGAACGAATGCTTATACAGGGTGTCCATTTAGTAGCCCGTTCTTCAAGTACGGCTTTATTGTTAAATTTACTAAAAAATAAATATACGGGATTGCAATTAGGTTGGATGAAGCACATTTGCAAATTATTTAGACATATACAGGGTGTCCCCAAAAAGTATGGCGCATAAAAGGTATATTTTTTAAATGGAATGACCCACTTTTTTAAGCGCAAATGTAGGGGCCTTGGGTGAGCTTTTCAGTCGTACATTATTTTTGTATTAATACACGGCGTTGTCAAGTTATTAATTAATACATATTTTTTTGCTAAATATCAACCCTTCCATTATACGCTTGTTTTTGTTTTTACGTAAGTTCTGTGGTGGACTTGGGTTGAATCAGAGTATTCAACCGTGACGAAACATTAAATTATTTCATACAGGATGTTCACTTTTTCTTGCTCCAAACATCGACATTTTCAAACTAATTTTTCTTCATTTTTTTAAATGGCACACCCTATTTATTATTGCATATTTGGAATCCCCGGTCAATTTTAGTGTATCTTTATTCAGCTTACCCTATACCTAAGCGCGATAGTTTTTTCGTAAATTGAGATTTTCTATTCCTTACGGCAATAGATGGTGTTTTTTCTTTTTGAAATTAGTTTTGACTGGGTTATTTAGGGAATTTTCTATTTCTATGCTACATTAAGTGTTTCGAAATACATACCTGCATTAAGTTTGCACATGTTATGTGCAGAATTTGTACGTGTTTTATATATTTTTAATTCAAATCATATTTCGCACAATGATTTTCATAGAATACATGAATGACTAAATGCGCTATTTGGAATAGATGATAAATTTTCTTCATATGTGAAGAAAACAGAAGTATTTACAGAATCATACGAAAGAATTAAGAAATGAAGACACGTAAAGTGTAGAATATATCAAATCTCTTAACATTTTTTTAATCTGCTACCAGTAACGGTAGCACACGGCGTTTAATCCAAAACATCAATACAACTAATTTAATTTATTTCATTTTATATTTTCATAAATAAATAGTGAAAATGAAAATTATCAACAGTTGCGAAACAGTGCAAACGCAAACATATTAAGTGAAGATCTTAGCAGAATGTTTAACAATCTAAGTCATCATCTCGCATTGATGGAAGTAGCGATAATGATAGGAACAATAAAAATAAACCGAGTGGTACGTGTTTTACATATACTCACTTTTAATTATATAAATATTAAAAACGCAGGCCGGTAGTTAAACTTGGACATTTTCTACGTGATATATGAACGTTGACAGAAAGCGGCCTTTTTGTAAAGTCGTTTACCCAACCATATACCTTCCTTCACAATTTTTAATTGAGAAAAACAAGATGAAAAAACAAAGATATATTCCAAAAGGAGGAATTACTTAACCTCAAAATACGCAATAAAAAGGATAGATAAGAATATAAATTTTATTAGCTACAAATTTTATAATGAATAAAAGTTGTTTGATGACAATCATTTGCATACATGAATGAATTTGTCAATCTGAATTGTGTTATCTTTATGGAATTCTTAGTGGAATTTTTATAGGTCTCGCGATCCATTACGGAAACGTATAATTCATAAGGCGGGAGCAACAATAAGGCCGGTTTAGAGGATTATAATTGTTCATTATTTCGAGAGAGACGTTCCCGTTTTGACCACAATAACACAAGATACCTCTACACAAAAGGTGCAATTGCGTCTACCATTTGCATTTATATTCCATTCAAGTATACGAACTTGATAAACATCACTAAAAGGCACAAACGCGCTTAAGAATTAACGAACTCCGTTCAGAATTCAAACTAGAATTTATATGATACGACTGAAAGCTCCTTAAGGATAATGTATTGAAAGCTCTCGCCGCTTTGCTCAGCTAATGGATAGAATGTACTAAACCAGATTTGAATAGATGTTTCTTGTTGAACACGTGTCCCGGTATAGTTTTAATATTTTTTACTCGTTATGTTTTATTGTAACCGTGATTATTTTGAATGAGTTTTTATGTTAAATTGTTTATATTAACATTCTCGAGGTTTTTTATGGCCTTATCACGAACATTATTTCATTTCTTGAATGACTTCCAAATCTTTGCACTTGAACGACTTGCCAATTGTTGTTCAACAGCTGTGAAACTAAGTATAGGGAAATGGTGAAGAAAAAGTGTTTCACGCAGAGTTGTCAGCACATTTTCTTATAATCTGAGAGGAATAATCAAGCACTTTGCTATATTAGGGTAACTAAGCTAATTTTGCTCGGAAATCTAAAAGTAACAGAGTTTCTATTTAACACGTTTCTTGAGTTCACGCTCATTGTCCAGTTTCGAATGCTCGAAATTCTTTTTTAAGTCTAGAAGTGGTTCAAAGTGACATTCTTCTTGTTCAGTGCACAATGCATAATTACGTAATAAGGTACGTTTAAACACATCAAATTGAACCCTTACCGATGAGGACCCGAGTTCGATGCAGTGCAAGGGCAACTCGAAGCTTAACGGAATTGTCCTCGATCGTTTAGGCATAAATAAGATTCAAAAAGTACAGAATGCTAAATATTTCACACTAATGTTGATTGCACGCCGAACATCAGTAATCAAGAGCAGATGGCTAAGGTAATTCGATACTTATAAGTTTGTGATTAAAGTCCCGCAATTGTAAAGAGTTTTGTTGGTTTTACTGATGTGAAGGAAGAAAACTGGTGAAAGTCATTTGCAAGAAACCTATTAGGTCAAATGGAAGAATTTGAATTTGTGGTTTTTGGTACAGCGTACTAAGAACAATTGACCATATCAACCAACTATTAATAAGTAAGGTCTATTAATTTTGGTATCGTCAAGGAGAGAAAACTATGACAGAAGGCAAAGTGTAATTTAAAAATCAAAGAAGGCAAAAAAAGAAAATGATGCATGGAGAAACCTGTAAAGATGAGGTATGTGGGTTAACGACCGAAGGCAAACTTTCACGTCCGATTTAATAAATTTTTGTTGTGGTTTTTGGTATTTTTCAGTCCAAGGGTTAAAAGTTTTTCCAGTCTCTAAGTGTATTTCATTGAATTCGCCTCAATTTTCAGGCCATAATAAGTTGTGGACACCCAATACATATTCATATGGTGAAGACACTTAATAAAAATTCGAGTTGCTGTAAGGACCCCTCTTCTTATGAGCATTTCGACCCTTCCACTTGTTTTCCTGAATTTACCAGATTTTATGCTTATTGGTGATGTTACTTTTAACTGGCGTGTTTCGGATTAAGGCGACTGTGTTAAAGGCATGAAAAGAGTACTGGGATTGTAATAATGTGAGGAGGGAAACTGAATTTTATATAATAGGATTAAAAGAAGATGGACAGTGACTGTGCACCGAATTTATGCCCTATATTTGGTATTGAACAGGTAATTGTTCATCTTAATTTAACCCTATCATATTTCAGTTTTGTCATTTGATTCCATTTACACTACCCGCAGCTATCTCCGCTCCCTATTCTTTTTTTTTTGTTCCTTAAGGTTCGGTTTCTTAAAACATCAACCTTTCAGCGGAGAAGACAGTAACATCGAAAAGTAAGCAAAAATCCAGAATACAAACTCAATACAGAAGAAATATGGTTTTAAAACGGTGCGGTGCACGAAAATATGGCAGCTAATAATACGGAAAGGTACTTGTAAGACAGATATGCGCATAAATATTTGTTAGAATTATTGTTCCATTTGCGAGTACGCGCATGCACAATCGTATTGCGTTGTAAATGTCGATCCTTATTTTATGATAGCGCCACCTATGTACAAATCTGCCAAGTTTTGGCATCTTGCTATTATTTATTTATTGAATTTTTAAACAATTTAGAGACTTGCGCTTATTATGTTATAGCTTTTCTTAGTTGTCTGGCAACACTCTCTTATAGAGAAAAAGTTGGTGCATCCGACCGGATTATAATTTTTTTAATTAAAATAAATATCGAGAACAGCACAGTGGTGCTGTTCTCGATATTAAAGATGCGGTGTCAGTTCTTCTTTATTAATAAATACTGACAATTGCGTTATGACTTGGTTCCAGTCTCGTCTCGTCGACAAAAGGTGAGACGGCATCAACGACCGATGCAAAGGTTTGTATGTTAATTTCTTTCTGGATGTTGGCTAGGCTATCGGTATTGTTTAGCTTATCATGTGGTTGGATGCCTCCTTGCCTAGTAGCATTCAACATTTCAGGGCATAAAACCAACAATCCAATGCAATTAAAGAAACCTCGATTCCGCATTCGTATCGACTAATAAGAAAGTCGTATTATCTCATACTTCTAATTGAGGTATTTGCAAATGTTAATTGAAGGACAAGGTTCATATTTTGTGATTAGCTTACGTGGAACAGAGAACTTGCACATGTCTTAAATAATAATAAATCTGGTATATAATGTAAGCAACAAGTTTATAGAGAGCTGTTGTTAATTATTTCAATTTAAAACTTTGTATTTATTGAGATATTGATGGTTGAAAATAGAAGAAGGGAAACAGCATACGTAGGAAAATACACTTCATGCAACAGAAAATGTTGCTGCAAATGCGCAATTGTGGAGATATTTCAGATGTGGTTACAGACTAAAAATAGCTCAACAAAAAAAATGGTTTTTTTTGCCCTATAATATAGAATACGTAACACTTAATAACTTTCAATTTAAATGTTTTTTCCTATTGTTATTAGTTTAGGAAATATCGTCTGGACATTGCAAGCCAAACCACCCTGTATAGGAATGTCATATATCAAATTTTTTGTAATTTTTTGTACTTTTTTTTAATGCAACAAACAAAAACACGTGCAAGTTCTCCATTTAAACAAAGATCACGTTCACCAATTGCATGATTTTAGTTCACTGTGAATAACCGTGAAAACATAAGAATTAATCAATGGACCGCGAAAAATACTTTAAAAAGTTTCATACATGGAAAGGAATGGAATGAGAAATAAGGCAATAGAAATTTCAATCCATTGAAAATCGCCTAAAAATTCTGTATACACTTGTTCTCACTCAACATAATTCCATTTTGCAAAATAGTTCAGAGTGTGTACAAGAAACTATTACACTCACAAATTTTAGTTCGTGATTTGGCTTATTTTTTAATCTTACGACATTCCTAAATTCTATCTAGATTCCACGATTTTTATCAGACACAACCAACGCGCTTACATACCGTTTATTACTGAAACTAAAGTAGGTACTTATTTTTGGTAAAAATAAATCACTTCGTTTAATTGTTGTGCGGCCGAGTGCGGGTATTATGTGATGTTAACATTTAAACCTTTGTGCAACTATAATCGGAGAGACCTAATCAACTGTCTCGACGGACAAGGAAAGGAGTTCTTTCAGTTTTTATACCTTAGACATGCAGAACGATCAATACCAATCATTGTGCAAGCGCCGACGTTCTTCAGCAACAGGTCCTCGAGCGTCCAACTCTTATTTTTACGAGTTACCTATGAGATATACCCTACCTGCACGAATTGTCCATCCTTAAATCGCAATAATGTACATTGTGCAAATGAACTAAATTAACTCGTCTTCTTTGTTGTTACAGGAGGAGGACGATAAAACGCAATGCAGCGGTCCAGGTAAGTTATTTTATATCCTTACAACTGAACATGTGCATTTTGGATGCTCCCGTCTATAGGAATCAAAAATACATTTTTGAAGTATTGTAGCCATTTATCTCGTCGTAAAATCGAGTAAATAGTCCATAAGAAACGAAACAAACTTTAAATTTATCTTTATTGGTTTGTCCACTTTTACGGCCAGTGGTCAGTTTCGTGCTATAACCGCCATCTGCAGATTGGTGGCGGAACTTCGAAACCGGCTGAATGAAATATTTCACATTTTTATCCTAGTTCGTCACTGTTTCCTAGAAATTCCAATTGTACTCTACTCGATAAGTCGCCAACAACAACAACCATGCTAAAGTAATTTTCATAAACAATTTTTTCGCTCATTCATTACTTTCGAAAGTACCTTCGTCTGTCATATCTAATAAAGTGATTTGTATTTCATTAGCTTTGTTTTTTAGTACACGACAACACGACCACGTAGTTCATTCACTTTTCTGTTAGCTACGCTCACCTTTGACATTATACGCGTGCCTGTACAATTAAATTAATAAATTAACGAAAAAGGCTTCTTTAGATTAAATTCGGTTCTTTACAGTTTATTTGCCGATCTTAAATTGACTTTTAGCCTAATAAAGATAACAAATACTAGAAATTTTTACGGTAGATTATCTTGTACATACCAAAATAAGAACATGCTCGAATTCCCACGCGCTCGACATTTTTTCCTGAATGACCAAGAAATTTCAGCTTTCATGACCATTCGGATTTATACTGATTTGAAGCTTTATTTTATGTGGTCGATAAGTACACTGTAGTATTTTATTAGATTCTCAAATTCTTTCTCTGAGACTACGCGGGCGGCAGTTACATGGAAACTGTGGGTTGAAAATTGTATTTGTAGAAAATTATTTCCTGTAAGTGTAATGTATCCTATTAATATTACAAGACTTGTTTTTTTGAGCGAAAGTTAAGAAGACACTGTCTTCTTGGTGTTTCACACTTATTTTTCCTGAAACTTCTTTCTATCCAATTAATCTCCAATTATATTCCTTTGGAAACGATAGCATTAAGAATACTATCCATAGAGATTATTTGGAGGTACAGTACATACATACAGGGTATACCACGGAACCCGTTCATTAGAAGTTTCTGGGGTCCCTTATTAGTTATGAATTTGAAACTTTCAGGTTAAGGATAACCCATAGCCTTCTTTTGTTCTAAAATATTATCGATGTTGTACAACTTCCGGAGGGACCGGAAGTCGCCATTCATCTTCTTATTTTAAATGGAACCCCCTGTATATTATTGCATTTTTGGATTATACAATCGATTCTGCGTAACATTGTATTAGATTATCCTATACCTATCTTCAACTGTTTTTGAGATATTCTGATTTTTTTGAAAAATTTGCGCTTTGCGGAGGGATGTTTAATAGCCCACCTTTTGCTCTTCTTTGAACGCAAAACATTCATACATTACAAACACGAGGTAAAACCATAAGGGTTCACAAAATGCATTTGCAAACCTATCACAGATTATACAGGGCGTTCAAAATTAGTGGCAAAGTTAAAAAACTTCAAACACCAAAAAGTCATTTTTTTCAAATGGAACACCCCGTATATTTTTACATATTTGGAAAGCGATTTAATTTAGGCATCGATAAGCTATAGGTATCCCTATACCTATCTTTAGCGGTTTTGTAGTTATTAACCCGCCGTTAGTCGCTATATGAGGGATTCCCTCACCTTATTGAAATATTTCGCGTAACTTTAATTTTTCCCGAAATAAAGCGTAGAGAATCCATCATATCCTCAAACAATCCTTCTGTTACAATGTCATTGTTTAAATTTTTTGATACGCCCTACCATACCGTAATGAGAGCCTATTCAAGCGGGTAAGGCGGGGATTCGCTCACTTAACGACTAATTCGTGCAACAACTTGTTTTAACTTAACACATGGAATATATGTAAATGGTTTTGAAAATTTTGTGATATTTTTTATGATTTTGAACCAATTTCTTTATGCGCATCGACATTCTATATCATGTGTAATGTATGGTAGTTAACAATTTACAAGTAGGTATCTACTAAAAATAATAATAATTTGACAGAATATGTGAAGGTGAGGGAATCCCTCACGCGCGACTAACCGCGTTACAATTGGTGTAGCGACTAACGCCGGGTTAACACTTTTTATCTAATATTGATTAAAACTGCACTTAAAACTTATGCACATTTGAAAGTAGGCTGTGAGTATGCGAAAATAAAATACGGTAATGAACGTCTAACAGGGTTGAGTGCAAGAACAGGTCTCTACTTTTTTTGTAGACACCTGAACTCCCTTCTTTTGAGAACAAGTGTGCAGTTTTAACGTATTTTGAACAATCTTATGTAATTTAATAGTTTGCTCTCAATAAAAGGTCTTATTATTATTATACTTCGGTTTTTATCGATACTTAGGCCAAGCCTGGTTAACTAACCGCACGGATCGAAATGAAGTAAGTATTATTATTATTATTATTATTATTATTATTATTATTAGTATGATTAAACAAACGAATGTTTAGCTGGATGTCATGCTCATTAAAGCAAACAGGTGGTAAACAGTAAACAATTTTATAAAATGGAAGCAGTTAACGCATATTCCAATACTGATATTTTGAATTTATTTTATATCCATTAAAGTCATTTTTATTTGTTTGTTGTATAAATAAGATCACTAAATTCGTTTTGCAAAAGTAATTGTTTTTCCTGTTGTCATACTCACAGCCTGCTTTCAAATGTGCATAGGTTTTAAGTGCAGTTTTAATCAATATTAGATAAAAGTGTTAATAACTACAAAACCGCTAAAGATAGGTATAGGGATACCTATAGTTTATCGATGCGTAAATTAAATAGCCTTCCAAATATGTAAAAATATACGGGGTGTTCCATTTGAAAAAAATGACTTTTTGGTGTTTGAAGTTTTTTAACTTTGCCACTAATTTTGAACGCCCTGTATAATCTGTGATAGGTTTGCAAATGCATTTTGTGAACCCTTATGGTTTTACTTCGTGTTTGTAAAGTATGAATGTTTTGCGTTCAAAGAAGAGCAAAAGGTGGGCTATTAAACATCCCTCCGCAAAGCGCAAATTTTTCAAAAAAGTCATAATATCTCAAAAACAGTTGAAGATAGGTATAGGATAATCTAATACAATGTTACGCAGAATCGATTGTATAATCCAAAAATGCAAAATATACAGGGGGTTCCATTTAAAATAAGAAGATGAATGGCGACTTCCGGTCCTTCCGGAAGTTGTACAACATCGACAATATTTTACAACAAAAGAATGCTATGGGTTATCCTTAACCTGAAAGTTTCAAATTCGTAAGTAATAAGGGACCCCAGAAACTTCTAATGAACGGGTTCCGTGGTATACCCTGTATAATGAATAGTATTTATTGTCGCCAACACACAATAATAATTATAATAATAATAATTTTTGGAAATGAATAAATTTGACAGCTGCAAAATTCACACGAAATACAAGGCGTTCCACTCCACAAAGAGTTTTACCGCTCCATTCGGAGCCCTTATAATACAATTCATTTGGAGGATTACTCCAAAGTCATCCTCTTCATTTTTTTCCACTACGTTTCTCCATTCCTTTCTATTTCTTGTATATTCCTTCCAATTCCTTATTCCAAGTATTCTTAAGTCACTCTCTACTTCTTCTATTTCATCTTTTCTTCGGTCTACCCCTTCTTCTGACATTTGCTACTTGCTCACATATGCCATTTTCATTGCTTATCACCGTTCCCAGATATGTAAAGTTTTGGACCTCCTCGAATTCAAAATTTCCTACGTTACTATTCGTTGTCTTCACTTTGCTTCCTATTCTTAGTATTTTTGTCAACCAACTTCAAAAAGTTGGTTACTAAATTCGTCCGGAAGTCTGTGTGTCTGTTTGTCAGTGTGTCTGTCTGTCTGTGTGTCTATGTGTCTGTGCGTTGGTCGATGTTTAGGGTTTAGAAAGCTGGAAGTGGTGTCATCTTATAGGAAATTCTTCACTGATTCGAAATCGCTGGTAAATTTTTTGATCGGATCACCCGTTCGCCGTCGGGACGCCATTAAAATCAAAATATACACCCTTTAATATCTCGAGAACGACACGTCCAATTACAAAAAGAAAAATACGTTTCCTTTATTTGTTGAAACCTATTGAGTCATGATACGTAAACATCACCTTCACCCCTCCTGTGGGGTGGAGCGGGGGTGAGTTTCCAAAATTTAAATGGGAAGACCTATTTTTTATTACTTTTGGATTCTTCATAAAAAACGATACTCAAATTGCAAATTTCACCCCCAACTGCAACCCCTTTTTTGGGGGTGGAAAGGGGGAAAATTGCACGTCCACAGAAAAACGATCTTTTTTTACTTTTTTTTCCTCTAACATTTTTTCGTGATTTACAAATTGTCCGTCACCGTCTCCACTCCCAAGGGTAGAAAGAAAAACAATGACTCATTTGTGCAGAATCCGGCGTGGTTTTGTCTGAGGTGGGGAGGGGGGTAGTTATATATGTACATATATATTGCATATAGTATATGCCATAATTAGTTACAGATTTGAAGTTGGTTGAAATTAAAATTCTGTAAGAATTTGCGCCTTTTGATACTTGTTTTTTCTATATTCATCTCTAGATGTTTTCTAGAATTTTTCTTTGCTTGGTGACTACTACCACGTTGCCCCTCTAGCCCCTCATACGCTATGATCTAGGCACCCCTTGTCCTTATAGTTCCCGACTTATTTCTTTTCCTTAGTGTATAATCGAGTGCCATGTTGAATAATGTGTCCGATAGTGAGTTTCCTTGTCTGATAGCTTTGTTGATGTAAAACTATTACTCCTACCATATTCAGATAGAACTGCTGCTGTCGCCTTGATTAATGAATGAACGAAACGCATAGTTTTACAAAATTTGGATAAATCTATTTTCGAATTAGTCTTTTGAAGAAATATGTTTCAATTTCATTGAAACACCTACATTGCTGAACGACAAAAAAATTAGAAGAATTTCTAATTACTAGATAACTGTCACAAGTGCTACACCTTCAGCTACGTATAAATTCTACGTTCATATGAACTTGCTATATCTACTTTTGAAAATGGGAACATTTTACTTACTGGATTAAAAAGCACACAGTTAATTTATTGGTATATCACTCAAAATGAACCTATTAAGGTAGAAATTTGCTTCCAACGTGTCGCGAATCGGTTTTGCTGTATGTGGTGGAGCATTGTCATGGAGAAAAATAGCATTGCGTTGCCCTTTTCGATATTCTGGTCGTTTTTTGAGTAACGAACAGTTCAAATCGATCAATTGTTGTTGGTAGCGTTTGGTATTAACCGTTTCAATAGGCTTAACTGCTCATAATAGACCACACCCTTTTGGTCCCACTAAACACAAAGCATAGTCTTCCTGCCAAAACGATTCGGTCTTGCGGTTGATGGGAATGGTCCATCCATGATCTTTTACCCTTGGGATTTTCAAATTATATTCACTTTTCATCCCCAGTAACGAAACGATGCAAAAACGATTTTCCTTTGTATCGTTCGGGCAACATTTTACATGTCTTTTGCACCTCTCCATCTGTCGTAGGCGATCGGAAACAGCTTGTTGACTAACACTCAATTGCTCTGCGAGTTGTTTTTGTGTTTGTGAATCGTCTTCATCCAACAATGCATGCTACATCTTGGTATCTTTTTGGTGGTTTTCCGTGTTCTTGGTCTGCAACATCGAAATCACCAGTTTGAAACGCCGAAACCATCGTTCACACGTATCTTGCGATGGTGCATGTTTACCATATATTTCACATACCATGCACTATACATAATTACACTAACACAACATGTAGAGGAATATTTGCGTATGTGAATATTTGGGGAGTAACGGCCTCACGTGATCCTAGTCACCCATTTTATTTATGAAAATTGAACGAAAATAAGCCTTGGGAGAGAGCCGATGCACGTCTAGAGCCACCGCTGGACGTTGCAGTATGCGAGCCTGTGTGGTGATGAAACGTCACACATTCTAGACTATTAGGGCAAAGAGAATGCTATTAATGTTCCAGATGAAATCATCGGTGTTTCCCTTCTATTTTTCCACATCCAAACATATAGTTTTATCGAGTTCATTTATGCGCCTTGAGACAATAGACAAGTTACTTAATCATCAATTAAATTAAAGAAGTACATAAAACAATAATGAATGCAAACCATCATACTTTAATTTAAATTTTGAAAGAAATTTTACCCGAAATAAAATGTTCGTTCATGTGTAGCCATATTTAACAGAATAATCTGACTGAATGAGCTTAGTTATCGGGTTAATTTCCCTCGTGATGCTCATTATCACCATCGCATATAACAACCCCCTCAACTGTAAATTGGAACACGTACACGACTCTAATTACATCTGCAAATACAGTGTTGCTACTGCACGTCTATTGAATTTCATTCTTATGGATTTGAATCTAAAATGACGTTTGAATTCTACTTTGTTGCATTTTAATGTTGGCTTACGTGCATTTTTATTTCTGCTTCACTGTGTCTCTGATGCCTGCTCGTGTGATTTGTGATTATAATTATTATAAAATGATGAAATTAAAATGAAGGTATATTTATAGGGCACCATCTAAAAGTTCTTGAAATTGATTAGTATTCTTACTATTTTGCAATTGTTGTATGCATTATCAATAAATAAGTAAGTAATTTTATCTATGGGAAGAGAGGGAACAAAGGCTCAGCAGCTATAATCCAAAGAAGGCAAATTTTGAGAAAAATCGAAAAACTTGCAACACTAAAGTAGAAATTTCACTTTTAAATAAGTTGACGAACAGCGCGGCACAACTTAAATATATACAGGGTGTAGAATTGGGCGATTTTTGAGAAAGTGGAAATTTTTATTTGCCTAAATATTTGTTTTCTGAAAAATTCAAAGTAAAAATGAGTAGTAAATCAGTCGATTCAGAATTTTTGTCTCTACCAAAAAGTTAAATAGGTCGCCTTTTTGTCTTAAATAATTAGGGAAGGAAGTACTCGAATATTAAGATTGTTACGTTGAAATCCCGGTGGTGCATCGGCTAATTCTACACCCTGTATGTGTATAATGTGTAAAAAATAAAAACGAACTGTTGTCTGTCAGTTCAAGATCTTGTGACTGGAGTGATCATTACAATGCCATTGTTTTTCGCATAGCTTAAAATATTAATTAACCTTGATTATACAGAATCAGAGTTAGATGCAGTACAAGTTCCTGAAAATTGGTAAAAAATACCTTCCCTTTTAACCATTCGCCGCCCAACAAATCCTTCTACAAGTTATTCTTGATGAATATAATAAGGAAGAGGAGAGCTTCCTACAGCGTTTGTACAACACATAATAGTGGGGTTCTTACTCATCTGAAGTTGCAGCTTGTTCCATACCCTTTTTGACAAAAATTCGATAACGTGGATAATTGATTGATGTATTGGTTTGATATAAGTTGAAAGGCCCAAATTAAGAATCAATCTAGTCCTACATAGTCCATAATATACAGAGTGGCCCACGTAAAACAATACAGAGCCGTTTTAGCCTTATAAACTGAAATATGATCAAAACTCTCGGACACTTCGATTTTATTTTTTAAGGGGGCACCTTTTCCGCATAATTTATTTTCTATAATTTCAACCCCTAAAGGGGGATGAAAGTTAACCCTAATCATTTTAAATGGGACTGTATCAAAAGACATATCATTTGAAAGTACGCCAAATTCTCTTTCCAATTGTGTATTTATTTTTCAAATCGAATGATTGGTTTACGAGAAAACACATTTTCAAGTTTGCAGATGGGTGTTTTTCTCATAGACAAATTTTATCAACATTCCTTGTTGCAACATATTCAAATTTATCTTACCCATAAGCTCAACTGTTTACCTTTGTCAATGGTATTGTTGTTCGTTGGTAACTTTTAATCGTTTTTAATGGAAGTATTTTTTAGATTCGTCTTCTAACCTTATTCAAAAAATTGCTTTTACCATTATCAGGCTCCAGACTCTACCTACTATAGACTTACTACGTACTTAAATACACACGATACATACAAAAAATTGTTAAAAAAAAGTTCAGAGGATCAAACGGCCAGTTGTTTAGTAACGCAAATGACCCACGTGAGAGTATCCTACTTTTTCCAAATGCTTTATAATCATTTGTTCCATTTATTCAAGAAACATAACACATGTGTGAAAATATAATTGATTCAGTCTTTTTAAAGTATATCTATTTTCCAAGACCTCCACCAGAAAGTGTCCTAATTGCGGCTGAACTGATATAAGGAACAAATTTCATGTTGTTGATTAGCAGGTTGTTTTCGGTCGTTACCTCCTCTGCATTGGCGAACTTCACATAAAACATACGAAGTGTACCATCTCCTTTTGGAGATCTAACTGTATTTTCTATATTATCATTATCAATATAGTTGTACCTAACATAAACAACACAAGTTAATTTTTGGACGATACGTAAATGACTTACTTATTTAGCTCACGCTGATTACTAACGCAACGCATCTCTATGGATAATATAGGAATAAACATTAAAATACTATATATTATTATCGCTCTTTGAGTACAGTTCATTTTTAATGTGAAGAGTTGTTTACTGAAGGAATTAATTATTTCCATAAAAACTACGAAAAACCGGAAAGGAAATGTTATGTTCGAGATAATTATACCGTTTACCGTTAATCGCGCATGTGACTGTGATTATACTATTTGTTTTTTTGCATTAATTATAAATACGAGGGTAAATCAAATATGAACCGGACTTTTCTGTTTAGCGCCCTCTAGGTAATTCGAGTGGCGTGACGTCTCGATATATGTTAGGTAGGGATGTCAAGAAGAGGAGAGTTCGTCGGTTTGGCGAGGCGCAGTCGATGCGCTGTTAGTAGCATCATGTTTGAGCAAGAGGTCCATACGTCTGTTGCGCAACGTGTTATTATCAAATTTTTGGCGCGGGAGGGCGTAAGACCGTCTGGAATTTTGCGTCGACTATCTGCACAGTTCGGCAATAAAACACTTTCAGCAAGTAAGATGGCGGTCACCTTCAATCACGAATTGCATGGATATTCGCCTCATTGATGCTTGTCCTGGGACGGCGTGCATGAGTCTCGTTTTCCACTGTCTCTTGGCCATCTGACAACTTTTTGTGCCAGTTATACACTTGGGTCCTTGAAAGTGTTTCATTCATGATTGAATTCTGTTAATCTCTTGATCTGCATTTAATACCAGTAGGACCATAGTCTAGTTGCGTTCTTCCTGACCGTTTCGCGTGGATCCCTTCCGAAACAGAGGATGGTTAGTAAAAAAGTCTTCTCTTTACTATGTTGCGTAGAGAACACAGCTCATTCTACTCATTTGGGCATTGTAATCACACAGCAATTACCTTGTAACAGGTTTCAACTTTTCTTTATGAACAGTTGATGGTGGAAGAATAAGAAACAGCTAGCGGTGTGATGTAGTATTTATTTAAAAATTATAGATGAAGGTGTTGACGACGTTTCGCTCATTTTCGAGCTTATTCATGTCTTTTTATTTTTATAATTAATCTAATTGAAGTGGTGATTTAAGATGGTTTAAAGAATCGAAGGGGAGGGAATTTGCACCTCCATAACATTTTGGTAACATTTTACATAGTAATTTAATTTTAATTTTAATTCGCACTAAAAATTGCTTTAAGTTAATGGCGATGACAAAGTTAAACAAAATTAACTTTGAATAAGCTCGAAAATGAGCGAAACGTCGTCAACACCTTCATCTATAATTTTTATATAAATACTACATCACACCACTAGCTGTTTCTTATTCTTCCACCATCAACTAAACCAACCACAGCTACAACAACGGTATAAAAATTTCTTTATGAACTCCACCCTTACACCACTCTACTTACTTTCTCAGCTGTGGCAGCGACAGCTTGGGATTCGGGACGAAATATTATCATATTCGTGTTACTGATTCAACGAAAAATTTAATTAGAATATTAGTACATGTGGACGCTTGTCGCATTTCATGGTAGAGTATCCCAAAATAAGTACGCCCTCTCACGTACTCTTTGCAAGGAATGAAAATTGATTATTATTTCCGCTCAGAGGTTCACTTGCACTCATTGCATTTAGAACTATTAAATCTTTATTTTAACTATATTTTACAACAAATTTATTAGTTTCTTTTAGAATATCGCGTGGCAGAGCGTTCGTATATTGGGACTAGTATGGTTTTCAGATTTTAAGGCATCGGGAATCCAGACATTATGCAATATGAAATTTTTGACGCTCTTTACAAAAACTACCGAATCAAAATGGCTATTTTTGTATAAAGGCGTGAAGGAGGCGATTTTGGCCCGCGGTGGAATTATAAGACGCCAATGGGCCAAAATCGTCGTTAACGCCCGAAATGCAAACAAAATTGTTTGTAAAATCGTTTAACTCTACCTTAAAACTTTGAACAAATAAATGACACAATTCGTTCTCAAAAATAAAGTTGTTGGTTGGTAGGGTGGAAAAGGCACTATTTACGCCCGCAAAAGACTAACATACTCGATCTAATTTTAATACGATATTACAAAAAATAAATTTATTACTTTGGCAGGATTCGAATAAACACAAACCGGATAAGTCAATTATTATAGTATATTACTTACGTCAGCCAATGAAATTACGAATAAAATGCACAGATATCCAGACAGACGAACGAACAGCTGTATTATACAGGGTGTTTCAGAATAAGATGCTGATCCTTAAGGGTGTGAATCCTTACGTGATTTTAGGAAGAAAAGTTCAAATAAACCTATGTCCTAAACCTCTTAACTTTTGAGCTACAAGGTGTTAAAGTTTTAAGAAAAAAATCGTTTTTTTATCGTATCTTTAATAATTTCCTAGATATTTTTATCAAATTTGGCACACGCCCTCTAAGCATCAACAGCCATTTTTTGATAAAAAAGATTTGTTAATTTTTTAACCAGTGGCGTCCGTACAGGATGTGAACTAGATATTTTTGGGAAAATATTATGCACGCCACTGCTTTTTCTTAAAATAAAAATTATTTTTAAAGTTCCCATTCATTTTAGGGTAAATTTGATTTTTTGACTTTTTTTCATCCGACGAACGGTTTCCGATAAAAAAAATAAAAAGCATTTAATGCGCATGCCGCTATGTGCCTATGATTTCTGAAACGGCTAGAAACTTTGTTGTCAAGGAAATAATTGCAATGACAAACTAATTAATACTTTAACACCTTGTAGCTCAAAAGTTAAGAGGTTTAGGACATAGGTTTATTTTAACTTTTCTTCCTAAAATCACATAAGGATTCACACCCTTAAGGATCAGCATCTTATTCTGAAATACCCTGTATTAGATAGACTACACGCATTAACTTACGCACATTTTACATAAATACAAAAATATTTGCTGAAACAATAGGATACTTACCTCCTTTAACAAAATTAGCTTCACTAATACAAAACAGGATTATCTTGTGCTACATGCCTAGATTACCACATGATATAAGGGCGGATTTCCGTACATATTAGGATTCTACAATCTTCAATGGTTTCCTTCATTCAACTATTTTTATCTTTCTGTTTCTGTTTCATTCTTGACTATTACTTCCAACATCTTCCTTCTTTTTATCCATCTGCTCTCATCAGTCCTTCTTTTAGTGTTTATTCATCAGTGTATGTTCCAATATCTTTTCCTTTGCAATTACTTCCATTCTAGTCACTCTGTAGCTTCTGCTCACGTATTTCATTTCCGTGCCTGTATTTTATTTTTATTTTTACTGTTTACACTTCTGAGTGTGTTTTTTTAGATTTGTACTCCTCATAGTATATTTATCAGTTATCACAAATGATGGAATTCCATTCCTTTATTGCTGTTCGTGTTTGTCCTAATTTTTGTTTTATTTCCTCCTTCATTTTTGTGATTATTATCAGGATTTCCTTTGAATGTTATGTTCCATTTCGTCTTCAGGCCCATTACTTCACCTTATAATTTAAATAGTATGAATAATGTGCCTTCAACAGTCCTTTTGACATATTAAATTGTCCCACAATCAATACACTATCTGATGCAGGTGTCGTACGACTTCTATTAACCGTTTTCGTATTTATAGTTTATGTCAACTGATTTCTCTGAATTGCTCTAAATACACTATTGTTTTTATTTTTTCCTCATTCTATACATGTCTGACTCTACAAACAAAAGGTAGAAATTATACAAAACTGGAACTGAAAAACGACAAATTACACGAATGAAATAATTGATGAAAGCTTCACCCAGCAGTTAGCAATGAACGGATTAGTTCTCATCATGTGGTACTCGAACAAAATAGCGTATTCCTTTCGAAAAATTGGCTACAGACCTCAACAATTGGCACAAACAACCAGATAATTTCAAAGCATTCCGTTTAAAATAGGCGTTGCTTCTCGGTACTTCTTCTAGTCATAATGTTACTAGAATTTGAACCGTCAAAATATGTAAGGTAACTAATTTATTTTAAGCTGTGCAATTGAAAAGAATTTGGAGAAATTTACCTACTCTGTATACATAATTTAAATGAACTTATAATAATACTACCATTTACTTATTCATTGAAAATCGGTGGAAAAATTGGGTCGCAAATTCTTTGAAGATTTCTAAGGCACCATACCCGTAATTTTCTTAAGATGTAGATCTTTTGTACGATTAAAAAGTGTAAAAACTTTTATATACCAAATGAGAGGTAAAACCTACAACTTTACACCTTTTGTGGATTGAAAAATATTTAAATATCTCAAAAAATTCAAAATTTACTGTTTTATGAATAGATTTAAATAATCACAGGTTTGTGGCACGTATACAGGCGATCCCGAACATTCTGTATAAACGAACACATTTTCTGACAAACGATTAGTGATTATGAATGTCTAGTAATGTTACACTTTATGTGTACATACACTGCAGGGGCGTACTTTCAATATTTTCATTGGGGGAGCAGGAAAAATAAAATACGGTGTAGCCCACACGCATACTGTATAGGTTTTTCAATCTTTGCATACGTTCAAAACAGATAGTTGAGGCTCGTATAGGAACTTTTTGATCTCTCTAAGACTAAAAATTCAAAAATTCATTTTTTGGTCAAATGACCCATGACATACAGGGTGGATTTTTTGAGAGAAACTCGACAAACCTTAATAAAAATGGAACCTGTTCGACTTTCCATTTATAATGAAAAATTATAGATTAGCTGTGAGATTTAAACAAGAGCTAATTGAAACTTGCACACAAAGCTATAACGAACCAAATTTTTTGCACCGATGATGCGTCAATACAAAGAGCTTTTTAGTGTAAATCTGAATAAAAACTAAACAACGTTAACAAATTTATATTCAATAGAACTGCAATTTATAACAAACTATTAATAATAAATTATTAACTAATAACAATGTTAATCATGGTCTCATCATTTGCAGCATCTTACATTTGATATCCATATTAAGCAAACAGGGACCACAGAAACACATTTATTATCATTCTATGATTTTCTTGATATCAAAGTGCTAAGGATCGAAGGCCCCTTCTGAATGCAATCCACACTACACATTAATTTTTTACGGTGTAATGGACGCTCCAAGAACAATTGTAAATATTGATCAGTCCAAATGCGGGGATTGCAGTTGCCGAGAAAGCTGTTTAAATAAAACCTATCACTAAAGATGACTTTCTCTCCGAAATTTGGGCTGCTCTAAGACCCAGTCAGTAAATATCGATCTTCATTTGACTCCTGTGCCAATTATATCTTATATTGTTAAAGTTAAGAGTACCGATTTGTACATTTTTTTATTTCAAGACACCACTGTCATTGAACATCTACACGGTGGTGTGACAAGGGGAACTTAAAATAATCATTACAACGTATTTTTCTACTAACTAATATGAAAATCGATAGAATGCTCGTCGGTGGAATTTTAAAAAGGTACGCTTAAGCATGAAGCGAAAAAATGTCCGTATGTTAGAGAATAAAGTAACTCGTATTTAATTTTTTAAATCGAAACATAATTAAAATCGACAAATTTTTGCCAATAAGCAACCAGTCTTATTGGCTAAATATCCTTCTTTCAAGAAACGGTTGAGATACTTGAAGAAGCGGTAGTCAATTGGCGTTGAGTGGTAGAGTTTCATAACTCAGTTCGTTTTACTTGGGAAAGGCATCTTGCAAAAGATTTGGATCCTCCTCCCGTTCTAAGCGATGGATGCTTTATGCATCGATTATAGAAAATTTTCGGACAGTCATTCCCCGTTATAATCGTTTTCCAGCTTTTTAAGAAGTTAATCCAGTCGAAGACGACCAAATAATCGCTACGGTTTTTTGTTGGTACAATTTCGGATTTAAGAAGTGCTTTGGAGTTTGTCACATACCAAAATCGAATAAAGATTCAAAAAAGTAACACTTGTAGGAGGTAAGGGTGGCTATTCATGTAACTTTACCAATTTGCTCGCCATTTTCAGTTTTTCGTTTTCGTACTGCATTCCTGCACTCCTTTCCTGCTAGGTTAGTATGGTCGTTACGAAATCTTTCAGGCTGATAACATTTTGAGTTGCTTCAACGGCATCCATCATTTACTTTCGACTTATTATGCAAATTGATTCGAATTTTATGATAGGCAACATAACAGTAGGAGTAAATGATCTAAAATAATTTATATCATAAACAGCACAATAACTTCTCATGGCGTTGAATGAATGAACTAATACTTTTTAAAATGACATTCAACGCCTCCTATTGTCATAAAGAGTTAACCCTAACATTTACTCTTATACTCTCATACATATACTTATGTATGATGAACCTCCTTTTTGGCATTGTCCGTCATTGACGCTTATTCGTATTCGAGCTTTCGGTTGTTACATCATACTGAATGAAGGGTAACATACAGACACAAATCGATTGCAAATGAAGTCGCGGATTGCCTATTTCGTATTATCAAAAAGTCAGAAATGTTTCAAGTATTAAATAAAGATTAATGTTTACGAACACAAATACATCGGGGGCAGAAGGATTGTAACTGTAAGGGTAGGATCGGTACGGTTCGTTGTCGTCGTGTCCACTGGTTACTAATGTTTAGCTGTCGCGTTTGGTGATGTTACTAACAACAGTCGTTAGCTAACAATCGCACGACCAAAAAATCCAGAACCTCCCTTGTGAATTAAAGTAATTTCAAATTCGATTCCGTCGCTAGAGGGACAGATAGATGAGTGGTCCATTGGAACAATTCGTTTGCGAATTTATTTTGCGTCCAAAAGAAGCACAATTTATCTGTGCAGCCACACAACAACCTTAGCTCGGCTTAGCTATTCAAATCTCGCTTCGATTGCAGTCGCGCAAAGTATTTCTCTCCCTGTAAAGCTCATAAGACGTGTCCAAATCGACCATACAACGCCTGGACCATTTAGTCATATATATAGACGTATAGCTATTCCAATTGTAAAATCTAAATTCTACTTTGCATTCCCTTCTACCACACTTTGATTGCACACGGCATAAAATAGTAAAGTCTCGTCATTTACAGTCAATGGTCTTTCACACCATTTACGTCATTATTCCCTCGCATCAATTCGTTATTTTCATAACCGTACCCTAAAACGCGCTTAATTATCGCGAAACTTGAAAGTTTCCACTCTCCCTCATCTTAAATGCACAAAGCCGACGAGATATGCCCACATTTTACCATTTCCATTGGATGAAGTTAGTGCTCGGCCGTAATTAATCTCGACAATTTCAGCTCAGAAACATTAAACTGTATGAAAATTGAATGTGGCGTTATACGAACAATTTCGGTGTCTTGTTTGATGAACTGGGTTACGTAACCACAACTTAAAGAGAAATTGTAACTTATATATCTAATCCAAACTTTTCCAACACCGTCTACCTACATGTAAGAATGTTTTACAGTTTTATTCTACTTTATCGCGTACATCCAGTAAAATGGTGCCTGATGTCGTACTGCCGGCAGAGGCATTTAATTTTTGGGTCATAAGATACACCACTATAATATAAGCATACTGTTCAAGATTAAAATGTGTGCGACGATTCCTCTTCCCCTTCAATCACAATTTTTTTCAAATCAAAAAGCTCGCACGATGGCTCTGAAACAAATTAAAAAAGTATACTTTGGACATACGTAATTAGTTTTCTTCAGGAACATAAACTGTGCATCACAAAAAATTCACCTCAAACGCTCTGCTAAAAGAAAATAGTTCGACTTTCAAGATTGTGGTACAGACAGATGAGAAGAAAGCTCTACAAATATTTAATATGATCACATGATAGACATGCAGCCGATGGGCGAGTTCTCCCATACCTTAGGCAGCGTTGATCTAGTGAAATCCACTGGTTGGGGATTGGGGATCGTTTTTGCCAGTGAAGAAACGGACCAGACCATTTTGTAGATAAACAAATTTCTGTGATTTATTATCTTGCAATTGAGAAAAGATAAGAAATACCAGCCGCAATTGCCTCAACAAACAAGAAAGTTTCATAAACTCACTGTTTGGATGTTGCACGAAAAAAATTCAATCTTGGTACAATTTGGCGATATTTTGATCACCTCAGACGTAAACATTTTCTTAATTTATAATTTGTACCATAACATTGTAAATCCCTCCCTTCTCTGTAGGTATCTATTTTGATCAGTGCAATAAGATCCTCCCTTAATCACTTTTTTTTAAATCGATGTTCAGCAAAGACAACCGGCCAAACTTAAGGAACCCTTTATTTTTTGACTGGTCAGTTTAATTGCCATTTGAATCAGAAGTAATAAAAGTGAAATATGAACACGAATAATTTCATAACATATCTTCCATAATTCAAAAGCTCTAAGGGTGGTGTTCCGACACATTTTCATTGTATTGGTCAGGTAGTACCGACACATTTACTGAGGTTTTGTTCATTTATGCTTAGGGTATCGATAAGATCTTCCTATGAGTTTCACAGAGTAACAGTTTTGTGAAAACAGTAACTACATTCTAATGATAACAATGTTAACCCTTTGTCAAGGCAAAGAGCTTACGATATTTTGCTGGTTATTGTTAGAGCCGTTCAGAAGAACGTTTCCGCGACCTCTCTATAAACTGCGATCATGCGGAACCGTTCTAAAGTTGTTGTTCAGTGAGCGGAGTGAAGTGGTCGTTCCGCTTCATTTCTAAAAATTCATGGCCTCACTTTTAGTCCAACACGAATTAACACTATCTTGTATTTAATAAAGCTAAACGTTTTTATTGCGTCTCGTCGTCGCTCATTTGACCATTATTTTTCCACGTGTAATGGCTTATTAAGCTTTTATTATCTTGGTATGGGCAACTTGTCGATTGCTGGAATCTTTGAGAAACATTGGTTGCGATTTCATAAAACTTTTCTTCTTAGAAGAACTAACACTTCTAAAGCTTATCTATACATGTTCATGTGTTTTGCTACTAAAGCACCATACTTGAAGATCGCATCCTCGGTATTAGCTGCCCTGCGACGTTTCATCGTCCATCGTGTTCCGTTGTATTCAAATGCTCAGTGACTGTGGTACTAACTTTGTTAGGAGGACAGAATTTAAGTCGAATCGCAAGTTATTTCTTGGTCATTTAACTCTCCTTCTGCCTCACATCGTGGAAGAGCGACGAGAAGTCAGAAGAGGCACCTTCTCAGAGTAATTGAAAACCGAATTATTACCCCAGAACGTTGTTTTTGTACAAATCGAGACCCTTTTGTCCTATTACCAAAGACGATTTAACCATTCTGATTCCGGATCATTTTTTAACCCTTGAAACGTTCTCCACACTCCCCGATTCAGACTTCGCAACTATTAGCTACCCAAATTACCTCACATAATTGGACTGCCAAAATTGCAGACTTAGTTTTTAATGACAAGCTTAAAGTTTCCGGCAGACGAATATAACGAATTTTTAAAGCAATAGTCAAGAGTGGTTACAAAAGTTATTTTGGAATATTTTCATTGTGAAGAATGTTTGATTGCAAATGTAGGATGAAGCAACCACGATCCTAATTTCTTTAATGTTTCGTATTAAACTTGATTAATCCTGTTTGGACTGGAGATCTATAAGTTTCAATTGCACTTCGGTCGGCACAACATAGCAACGTAGCAACTTGTTTATTTTCTACGCTTAATTAGTAGCTATAGTAGAATTGCCGAACAGATGGAAACAGGCTCCTCCCACAAATGCGTTTGTAATAGGTTAATTCAAAATACGCGGGAAAATTACATTGAAAGTCTGATGCACTTCCCCAAATTTAGTTTCTGTCACAAGACAAGTTTTGTGGTTTCTGTTAAAATACCTAAGAACTAACAAAATAAAATTATAGGTTAAGTAATAAGTATATTATGATATATCTTTCGCCACCAAAAAAACGTATATCGAAACATTTATCAGTGTCTGATAAAGTGTATGTAAATCTGACTTAACATAATTCAGCCCCTTTTTGTAGTAGGAGGAGCCTGTTTCCATCTGTTCGGCAATTCTACTATAGTAGCCTTTTTTTGCCCTTATAATAATAATTTGCAATTCCTAATACATCTTGTGCCTATTTACATTTCATTTTACATATTTATTTTTCCCTACAATTTTCCCAATTTCCCCGCTATCTTTCCTATGTCCCTTCTCCTGTTCACGCCCGTGCGCAAGGGGGGGTTTTGGGGGTTCAAACCCCCCCCATAACCTCTTGAAATATAAGGAAATATAATAATATATTATGTGTAGTTATTAACGTACTTTGTAAATACATACCTAATTATGTATTTAAAAATAGATAAATATTGAATACCTACCCAAATTTCAATGCTTTAAAGAATATGTTAAGGAGGGGATCAATTTTCCTAAGTAACCAGAATTTTATAAGCCATGTTAAAATTGGACTTTGGCATGGATTTCTGGACAACTTGCTGTGGCCATAGTATTGCTCCGATCATGGAGTTTTATGTGTCAAAATGACCCTAAGAACATTTTACGGCTCATATGCCTAGTTTTACCAAAAAGTATAATGTTTCAAGCTGTCTAGGATGTGTCAAAGTTACAGATATGTCAAAGTAACAGATACTGTTTTCTTGCGATATTTTGCGATTCTTTCAAAATTAAAATAGAAATAGCATACCCCAATGCGATATCGATAGGCATAACTGCCGTGGGGTCATTTTCAGGTATAAAAGTCAACAATCCCACCAATACAGTGGTCACAGCGAGTTGTCCAAAAAAATGAAATCCGAGTCTTTTCCAATGGGGAGTGAACATTTGGCGTACTAGCAGGAAAAATTGTCATTGCATGACAACTCTTTACTTCAGGCTAAATTTCCTCGTAAATTGCTCTCATTTTTCGAAAATTTCGGAATTCGTCAAACAAATTCGTAGAGTCCTGGGCAGACGTAAGAGTACTTTGGAGGCCTTCAAGGCGAACTAATATTGATAGAAATCAGGGTCAAAATTGGATCGAAAAAAGTTCTTGAACCCCCCCTTAACCTAATTTTATTATTGGGAGTATCGCAACCTAGTTTATGTTTTACGAATGTTTGGGCCCGTTTGAGGCGTTGATTGAAATCATTCAATCAACGTTTGAGGTCTTCCCTGTTCCCAACCCAACCCCTCCCATGCACAAATCCTGCGCACGGGCCTGCTCCTGTTAGTTTCTTCCTTCTCCTCCATACTTCTTCCATCCACTTCGCCCCTCTGCCTTTCTCGTCTAATATTTCCTCTACCTTCCTTTCATCCTCCCTTAACTCCCTGCACTCTCTTAGCCTATGTGACACCTTCTCCGCCCCTTGCCCACACAGTCTGCACTTTCTTTCTTCTTTCATTGTCCAGCTCCTCGTTCCCACATCTAAACCTCGCCACCATTTTCTTCCTTCCCTTTCTCTCCACCCCTTTCAGGTATTTTGGTATCCCCTCTCCCTTGATGTTCTTGTAATGCTCATTATACCTAGACTCTTTTTAGTTTCCCATCCCTCCTGCTTTTATACGTGCCTGTCCCTTATTACTATGCCCGCCCTTACCCACACCCCTCTTTCTCTTAACCCTTCCACTTCTACCTCTTCGAGTTCTCATTCCTTTTAAAATATTTCTTCCTAGTTTCTTGTCCGTACTTGGGTGCACATATCAATGCAGTAGAAGGACAACTATGTCTCAATGAACAGCATGGAGGTGGCTATCGTTAACTTTTACTTGTGTGCCCTTTTTACAATAAACCCCATTCCTTTAGTATTTTTATTTCAAACTGAGATCTGAGATAGTTTTCCTTGTAAAGATTTGACTGCTTTCTAAGCTTTGTGCACGTTAGAAAATTGAGAGACGTTAGTGACCAGTAGTATGACGCCCCTCAAGAAGTCTTAAACGTATAGTGGATGCGTGAAAGTGTCATCTAATACCACAAATTTCCAATACAAAGTCCTTAATTTTACAAGTACGCTCATTTTAAAAGGTTAAGCTATCGTGTAATAATCTCGACCAATAAAATATTTTACAGTTTTTAAGAGATCATCCTTAGTTTTAATGTAATCATGTTATATGTTATATCGAAATGAAAACTGTCTAAAATGAAAAAAAAAAACCGTTTTCCAAATATCTTGAACTTATTTTTTCGTATGCAGATAGGTGGGTAATCTAAAGACGATTTCAAAGCGCGAGTCCGTTATCACTCTCACTGTACCATTAGACTGTGACCACCTACACTTACCCTTATAAATTTTCTCTATTTTAACTTTGACGTTCACATTCTAAGCTCAAACAGATGCAGATGTGAATTACTATTTAGAATGTGCAAGGCTTTTCAATCGCTTTTAGAAATAAATAGGATATTCGAAACTGTACGGGACTGTGCCAGGCTGTTAAGGGCGTTATCTGTTTAGTACTATTTTGTTTTGTCGTTATAAACTAGATTGTGGCGGTAGGTAAAGTTTTTATTTTGAAATACGGTGAAAGTTTACAGTTTAGGCTTGCTCTGTAGACGTCCCTTTTTTTTACTGTTGTTAAAAAGTAAAATTGGAAACGTGCCCCGATATGTTGTAAATCATACGAATTTATTTACAATGATGGAGAAATTATGGATTATTCTTTTTTTTCCCTTTTATTTTTAAATCTCCAATTGCCGTCTCGTGAAAAATACCTATATTTTATTGAGTTGATAATAAATTAACCGAACATGGCCCCGTGCATTGATTTCTTTATTATACAATTATGATACTTTTCTATAGGTTTCTGTTATTTATTGCGGAACCAAGCACGAGTTTCGTTTTGCCGAGTGGTGTGTTTTGAATTTACATAAAAACTTAATTATGATAACTCGTATTTTATAAATTGTGAAGTATTCTTATTGTCAAGTACAATATTGATTCAATTTATTCTGATGGAGGATGAGTAGCGCTTGAAATTTTATCAAAAGGTTCATATATCCAGAAATTGATACCTATTTCATTTTTATTTCAAAACTATATATTGTATTCAATACGTACATGATCATCACGGTGGGACTAATTTTCAGTTGCATCAGATGAATTGGAAACTAAACTTGATAAGAAACACTTTTTATTCTCTTTACACCAACGATATTTACACGACGTTTCCTCACTTCGTAGCCCCTTAACAAAATAGTTAAACCTATAGGGAAAGGATAGATCTGAATATTGGATAAAATAAAAAATAATTTCAATGCACAGTTTTCGACCCTTGACGATGGACACACATGGAAACGCGTTCAGTTATTTTAAATTAAGATTTAGCAGGGGATACGAGGGTATCCAAAAGCTCGATAAAGATATATTTAATATTTTATACTATTTTTCATCGTCCCCCGTAGACAATTTCAAAATGAAGATAGTTTTTTTAGGATCAGCGGGGACACAAAAGCGTTTCTAACATCCTCGTAGCTTTCGAAATGAATTTCACGGCGGCGTCTCGCTTTGATTTCCTGAAAGAAAAAGAAATCATAAGCAGCCAAAGTATAAGGTGAATGTTTTCTTAAGTCTTCTTATCCTTCAATAAGACACAAAAGGCAAGTAAATTTCACTGCGCCACTTGGAATTTATCGATCTTCTAAAGTAATGAACATTTACAGAACAAATATCGCTACAATTTTCTCTACGGCGTCGCTTACTTACGTTTGTACATTTAATTTTCTGTGAGGGTTGCTCGTCTGGGAACGTCCCAGAAATCGTATTGAAGAGTGTATCTAAGAACAAATTAAGTAATAATTTCCACCAAAATCCTTTCAAATTTTCCAGTAGAATATTAAATTTATCTAACTCCCATTTCAATAACAACGAGTTAAAAGTGTTAAATTTAACCCACGTTATCCTACCAAGAAAACTTTTCCAAATTTGAAAATACGAATAGATTTAGAATATTAGAAAATACATTGAAAGACGATGTCAATAAGGATCAGTTAATGGCCATCAGCCAAATAAAATTAAACAGCACTCAACGCATGAAAGGTACCAAGATCAAATTAAGGCTGGGAATCTCATTGTCACTAAATTTGGTCTTGTAATTTTTAGTAGATATGACTTACAAGGGGTTGAGGATGACTTCACTAAACAAAAACTTTTCCCACATTTCCACATTCATTATTATTCCCTTATTCCGCTGAACCCACAGCTTCCCGGTTTATATGGGTTTACCTGAGCGCCATGTTAAGACCTATTGTGTCATTCATTTACTCCGGTTTCCCCTTACCATCAAATGGCTTATCTCACACCGTTACAGTTATTTTCAATTTTTATTCATTTTTCAACTATTCCTGTTCGCTAGCTAAAGATATTAACAACTTTCTTTCGATATAGTTAATATTTTATCCTAGTGCCCTTTCAAATAATACCTTGATATCATCACTGACATGTTGACGCTTTCAGCCTTACTTGACTCTGAAACTTTGCTCCGAACAAATAACTATAAATTCAATAACAAAACTTATTCACAAATCACTGGCTTTCCCAAGATCTGAGGGAAGTTGGAAACACTTGGCAAGGATGTGCTTCCACACACCAGTCGTCTAAAGTCTAAATGCTCCACGCATTTTCTTGTTGATACCATGTCGTTTCCCATTTCTTATTTTGCAGACCATCAAGGGACAATTTAGCCAGATAAACATAACGTTCACTTTTGGTTGTTGTAAAATCTTCTTTTGAGACCATGCTTTTAAGCACGAATGGCCGACTCCTGCAGTCTACACGGATTGTCCGCCGACTAAAGACGCAAATTCTGAAACAGTTCAGCTAAAATAACAATAGCAACATGCTTCTGGTCATCAGACATCAGGCAATGCAAAACAGTACCAAAACAGATATAAGGACCTCGTCCTCATACGACATACCACTCTGTCTCGATAACTTGCACAAAACCTTTGGACCAGTGACGTCCTTATATCAGTTAACAATTCGTCTTCGTTTACAACAATCGTCTTACTATCTCTCAAGTTCTCAGTTTTCTTATAGTATTGAATATTCAACGTTTCCCATTCCCATTGAGAGTCAATCGTTAAAAGAAAACTCAAATAATTCTGGGAGAAACGAGGCAGTTAGTTAAAAAGCTAATTTCCAATACTAAGTGTGTTAGAATTAATATACATACGAATGTAAGCTAACATTTTTTATTAAACGTTTTCTTTCAGCGGTCGATTTCGGTCATCAAAGACCATCATCAGGCTTAGCTAAAAAATTCTATTAGTGGAGTGAATTATTATTTTTTTTTAATTAGTAGTAAGGCGTTGACATCTTGGTCATTGGCCTTTTGTCCCATTTCTAATATCGGTGACTTCTAATCCCATCGCCATACAGGGTGTACCAATCTTACGACAAAGTTCGGTATATGGCTTATTTCAAGAGATATCAAAAAATGGATGTCTTTAAGGACCATATTTCTAAATTATGTTGAACTTTACAGGGTGTTGCATAACTCCGTTACAAACCAAACATATGATTTTTTAAATGAGAGCCCTTGCATATTATGCCAAATTCGGATTGCCCACATTTTTTCGAATCTTTTGATATTTTGCTACGTTATACAGAGTCCTTTAAAAGTTATGGACACGTTTATGTTAAAATCGTAGCTAAATCAACGCCCCCTAGCTTACTGCACGTTACAGAAAAAGACAATTTCTTGGCTAATCGAATATGATGTAATATCTCCATGTAAGATATGCATTTGTAACCTTTCCGTTAAGTAGACCACGAATTGAGTATATGTGATGATAAAACCTTCCACTTCCATCAGAAACAAGGCGAACTGTGTCCATATTTGGGGTAAAATTAGCAATGTTGCAGATATTTCTTGATTCCCCTTCCATCTTGGTGTACCATCCGTGAATAAAAGTAGTTGCCTTGCATAAAAAGCATTCTGTACAGAATGGCAAGTACATAAAAATGCGACTAATCTGGTCATGCCTTTTTTCATATTTAATATCTTCTGATTCCAAAAATTCATTTGTATGTAAATGTAATGGGTTAAGTGAATAAGCAGGGACAATAACGTAGGTAGTTTACCTGTTTTTATTTATTTATGTTTCAGTTTCTGTGAAACCTTAGATTATATGTGTGTGTGTACTAAATGGAAGGCGTTTTAGAAGAAATTCAATTTTTGTAATTTCCTTCCCATCGAGAATTAGACGCCTATGTAATTCCCACGTTTAACATTTCAAAGTACTTTCCCCTGACGGTTTGTTATTGAGGAAGTATTAGGTGAATACAAACGACATTTGTGACAATATTTTAATGGCGAACGTACAGTAAAGTTGGTTTAATTCGATTAAGCAAAGTAGACGTCATGTAGGAGAATAATGCATTAAATAGAAATTAAAAGAGACAATGATTATAAATTAAAGGCCGGACACGGTTAGGCTAAGAGTTGACATATCAAGATATAATGCAGAGATAAGATGTGACGAGTGTTAATGGTCGTTTAGTCAACGCTAGCTTTTAGATCCTTAACCGTTTAGCATAAGCAATGAGACAACACCGGACACGGCTGTTGAACAGCCTTCCGGCCTGTAAATTAAACGTTATTAACATAACGTTTAGTTTTGTTAATTGAAGTCATGCCTCTTGAACATCTTTTGTGACAATCACATACACGTGTATCGTACCTACCTTTTATCGACCACCCTCATCAATTTCTTAGAAACGTTAAAGAGCGTAAAGGCGATTTCCTAAAAAATGTCGTTAATTAATTAAGCGATTAATTACTAATTAAAATTGATCTCCCTTGAATATATTAGCATATAGTCCGCTGCCGGTTGATGAGGGGATGTGCTACACACATAGTTTTAAAGATCGATGTAAAGCAACCACGGGCTACCTCGTTACCATGGTGATGTGATGAGATGTCTTCTTCTTTTTAACCTCCTTCGTGTGTCCACCGTAGGTGGGGGCGTATGCAAACCGCGACACCATCGGCCCCACTTATTGCCGCCAGGGGTGCTTGACAATGTCGCGGGGGTACACGATGGGGTTTGCCGCAGAGATGCTCGACGGACTGTTAAGATTTATGCTTAACTCGGACACTAACATTTTTCTTTCTCAAAAACGCCGCACAAAATTAAACATCACCTTAACTTGGCGAATTTTTTTTGTGTTTGATTACAATTTCGAAAAACTCGCACGCAAACATACGTTATATTAGGAAATACTCCAAGGCGATCTAAAAAGTAAACAGAGGAAAATATAATGGCCTTTGGATGTGGACACTTCTCTTATCACCGCACCCCATCCTCGAGTTTGAATACGTTATTTCCCTTTCCATATAGAAGGTGTGCGTATGCAATTACCCTTAGAACCTTAACCGGAAAATTTCTGTCTAACCTTGCCGCTCCTTATACATGAACTGCCGTTTTATGTAGATATAACTGCTAAAGCCCCAGGGTATATGGACGTCTTAGCGTTTTATTCTTTTTCGAGAAAAAATCTAATTTCAAGGTGTCAAAGAAAAGCCATTTTCCATTTTCCTTAGCGTCCAGTCTATATGCATATAGATGTAGCTCAAGTTGACCATCGAAATATTTGGATATTTTATTCCTATGCGTAATCGTTTTTCATTGCGTCGCGTCGTTTACATCCCATACACTTATTACGAGTAACCACTAATGCAAGATGTAATTAAGCTGTTACAATTAGTTAAGCTCGAGTGTGTTCCTCGTCACGTTACAGCCATATCGCAAGTACCTAAACTAAGAAAGGGCCATTACTCATGCCGGGAGCATTTATAAGACAATGATTTAAATTTTTCTCGGAGGCCGAAGGCCCAACTGAGCGAGTGTATCTCATATGATACGGTTATATGTATGGAAATAAGAAACTGATGAAAAGCGAGAAGGATTTATACCACCGCACCGATCTGACCACATTCGGCTTCGTTCATATAATCGTTCAGGTCTATGCAAATATTCTCAAACGAGTAATCAATCATAATTACATTGTAACCACTTATTATGAGCAATTTTGTAATCGTCGATATCGTCTACTTTAATATAGATTATAACCACATTCTTTATTGACACGTTGAATGGCGCTAATATAAATGAGCCAAATTACAACCGACGCCCACTGCCGATTCGATTTCAAATTGAAAATTTTGTGAGCTTTCATATTGGCGTTGATTAAAATGATTTGATGGACAGAAATACGAGGGTTCTTGGGGGTAAAGAATTTTGAGATTTTTAACATCTTATAAAAGCTTCTTATCGTATTCAAGAAAGCTCTGTGAGATTATAATTGAAAATTCGCAGGTAGAGACCGGTAGTGGTTACACCTGCGGGCGTAGGTATACTTAAGTAAAAAAAACTCCGAGCTTTCCAATAACTTTTCGTTTTAAAGCCCTCTTGTAGCGCTAAACTCCTTTTATCTGAAAGGTTACGTTGTTACAAGTATTGTTGGAACCAAGACAAATCAAATTTGGCGTGCGCGAACGACGTAATGCACAAATAATACTGCATTATTTTGGGAATATTTATATAAAATTTTAAGATGTTATACTTTTTTGGATATAATCGGTTGATTTAAGGGCTAATATTATTAAATAATGTAAATACCTTTATTACAATCTCAATATTTCGATCTGTATTAAGATCTTCATCAGGATTACTACAATAATAAAAGTTAAAATATGATGTTATACAACTAAAACTTACTATTGGTAAATTAACAGTTAAAATTAATATAAGGAACAAACATTAAATTTTTTCTGATAGATATAAATTAAAATTTGATGTATGATGTTGTCATAATTATGAGCTAACGTGATATTTATATTTATATTTATATTTATATTTATATTTATATTTATATTTGGGAATATTGCTTAATTACTCTGAAAATATAAATCACACAATGTCTCCCTTTATTAAATTTTCAACAATTTAATCCCAAGTTGGACCGGCACTATCAGCATTTGATACCAAAAAGTTTATTTTGGTGTTAAATTTCGAAAAATACGTCAAAAAAATACTTGTCCTACAATTTTATTAGATTAATCTATACGGAAGTTGAAAATCGGAAAAAGGGTTTTGGTAACAATTAATACCTACACCTAAAAACTTTTGAACACAAAAATGATTGATTTTTCAGTTTGAAGTACACTATACACATGTAATATACGTGGGGAGTTTTTTATGTTGGAATATACTATTGAATTTAACAAAATATTTTGGGAATCACTGGAGATTATGTAGACTCTTGTCAATGTAATATCTACTAAAAAATATATTGGGGCAAAGAATAATGTAGAAATTTGTGTTTGGGAACATGTTCAACGCTTATCCTGTTAAAATATAATATTCTTCTCTAATCGTCTAATCATGTACTATCGGAGTAAAAATGCAAGGCCTCTGACTTTAGAAGCTTCTATCTTAGTAATTAGCAATCATAATTTAATGAAATAAAGTGCATTTAAAAGATCATTTATTCCTACAAAAAGGTGTACAGTTTTAGATTTTTGCAACACATCGTTAATTTTCTGTATTAATTTATGTGCGAAAAAGCGCTAATTATGACTGAAGAACTTTGAAGCTGAATACTAGCTAAACGAAACGTAATTGTATATAGGTAAGTTTAGTTATATCGTCTTATTTTCGAACCAGGAATCTGTGGTTAAGCGATGTCCACGCATTTCAGGGACACCCTGTATAAATGACTCATGTACTGCCCAAAAATGAAGAAATTTCACCCCTCAGTTTTTTCGTTATGACCACTTAAAGTCAGAGGCCTTGCATTTTTACTCCGATAGTAGTCGCATAGTGCAGTTTTAATTATTTTTAATAAAAAACCTATATGGAGAAGGTTTGGTGTTTATTATAATTTTAATCATCGCTTTCTCGTAATGTTCACCATATTTATATGCCTTTCGTATGGAACTCATATATGCATTATAAACCACAAACGAAAGGATCTTCATCTTCAGGGCAGACGATCCTTCTGCTTTAATTTAATTGATATTCCTAAATTGCTATGTGCAGTAGATTCTTGAAGTTATTTAGTATTGTTGTCTTAGGACCATGTTTTGACAGAGTCGGTTTTCTTATATAAAGCGAACCAGAAATGGCTTAGTCTTATTCCTGCAAGAGTGCTGGTCGCAGGAACGACTCTTAATGGATCTGAATAGGTGTGTTTGTCTATTGGTGTACATGGAATTGGTAACTTCAGTTTTTGTCTCGTGTCATAGCTATAATAACGAAGAGGAAACCTTTGTGTATTTTTCAACATAAGAGTAGCAACCGAAAGAAAGGGAACTCCCAGCAGTTGAGAAATATAGAGGTTGAAGGAGCGCCACAGTTGAGGTCGCTGCAGAAACTTGATGACCCGATTGCGAATTAGGATGAGTTGGGATCCGAATCCAATGACGCTTCTACTGCAAAAGGTGGTTATAACTGCCAATTTCACAAGGACTACTGTGGAAAGGTTTCTATGCTTCAGCAGTCTCTTATGGTTGAAATCTTTTTGAAATAATGCTGGACACTTCTCATGATGGTTTTTGACCGACGCTAATATCTTTTGATGGTGCGAGGTGATTGAACGCACCAAGGACAATAGTAATCCCGCCTAAATGTTGTGCGAGCGGCAACCATTCTTGTGAAACGCCTTCACGGAAAGTGCACGTCATGAACCGACCCACTGATGCATGATTACTAAATGGTATGTAGTTACCTCAGGGGAGGATCTTCATCCTGTCCCTTTACTACCTTCGCATGGTTGGCAGTGATCCTTTCAAGATTTCCAGTGCCACCTTGTATTAATACAATAAATAGTAATGGAATAGTAATGGAATAGTAATGTTAATTAGAAATAATGGTGGAGAACCGTACGTGTAAAGAACAAAGAGAAACAATGAAAAAACAATAGAAACGAAAATTGGTACGTGTCAGACTCGCTTCAGAAAGGACTATTGATCATCCAACTGTCTATGATTCCAGATCTTTATTAAATTCTTCAAAATTCGATATTTTCATAGATTTTACGCTAAATGTTTTACTGAACGTGTTACGTACATTAACTAAAACGTAGAGCAGACACAGAATGCCCCACCTCGTTGCCAAAATATGATTTGTTGTACGCGAAGTTTAATATACAGGGTGGGTTATTGAAAACGAAACAGGGCCATTTTCGGATCATTACTGTTATTTTTCGAAAAATTCCTGAAGGAAGTCAATTGTGTATTTGATGGGGACAACTTTTGAGTGTATTTCGAACTTTGTAACTTCAACTCCCTAGCGGTGGTGACACCAATCCCTAAAATCTTAAATGGGAATGGGGGTCGAGTAGCATATCATTTTAAAGATTATTTGAAGCCCATTTAAGATTTTAAGGGTTGGTGTCACCACCGCTAGGGGGTTGAAGTTACAAAGTTCGAAATACACTCAAAAGTTGTCCCCCTCAAATACAAAGTTGACTCGAGTTGACTTGTTTCAGGAATTTTTCGAAAAATAACAGTAATGATCCGAAAATGGCCCTGTTTCGTTTTCAATAACCCACCCTGTATTTTAATCATTAACAGAATCTTTTATGGCAACACATATTTTTTTAATATACTGTAGAAATTATGTAAATTATGTGAACCCCAGTGGTAACATCTTTTTAGACAACTTTGTATAAGTATAAAACAAAGCTCGTAACAACAATCTTCTAGCAACCTCTATCTTCAAATCCTTAAATATACAACATGTAGCATCTACGTTAATAGAGTTCCACACTCTACACATATTTCAGAATCTTAGCTGTGTATTTTTGCATGTTAAATTGTGTTTTTTTCTACTTGGCTATAGCTACAGTTGGTGCTTTGTTGATGTTTGAGTGATCGCGTTTTGGTATACTGTCCCATTTTTGATACATGATTTTGTGCTCTTAGTGTTTGCTGCTTATTTGCAGTTCGCACAACTTCAGTTTCGGATAATACGCCACCTGCACACCTGTTCTGATCTTCCCTAATTACTGATCTTTAGATTGTGTTTATATGACTCTGTGAGGTGTATCGAAGCTTCCCGGCCCTATTCTAAAACATGGTTTGATCATTTTATTAGCTGCCTGCCCAATAAATCTATGATGAAGCTTATTTTTTAGTTACATTCTACTGGCTAGAAGAGTTTAATGAGAGCACTAATCTTATTGTCGCTCTTTTCATTTTCATTAGCGGTTTTATTTCGGAGGCGCGGCGTCTCGTATTTTAGACATACATTTAATTTGTCCGTGTCTTTGGGCCTTGTACTTCCTGCATTTTTTTCCGGAAGGAATAGGCGATTTACATTAACTGAAGCGCCAGTCAGTGGCAGCATATGCAACTACTGTAAGTAGTATACCCTCGCTTCGCATTGCCTTCGACAGTTAAATATCACGCTAAAACGTTAATGTAAACGTTAGTTTGCGTTTCTTACATTGACATTTCTTTTATTTTGTACCTATTATGAGTAGTAATAAGTCTAATGTGAATTTTTGGGTGTATGGATGTCATACAAACAAAGGAAGAGAGCGTCATTTAATAAACACGTTTAATATTAAATGATAGTAATGAACTTGTATTTAACATAAAGACTGACTGTAAAACTAACCGCAAGTCCTACTCTTCATGTGTAATTACATAAACACCATAACTAACTACATAAACACCTCATGGGTATACTACTCTGCGCCGCCACATTGTTGACCACAGTGGCGCCACCAACGGTAATGTAAATCGCCTATACCCTTCTTATCCTCTCGTGCGCTGGTTTCCTCACTTCCTTCACCAAACGTAACCGTCTAGTTCCTGTTTAGTTCAGTGGTTTTGTGCCCTACCTTTTATTTTTGCATTCCCCCAAAGCTGATTTCCAATTGGTTACGTCGCTCACCATCTCAACCATAATGTCCCCGTTTGTTCTTGGCTTTATTTTTATATTTACACTGCGAGTGCACTACACTTATTGACTAGGTACTCCAATAATTAGACGTATTCACTATATGGTCCTTAGCCGTTCCAGAGGTTCTCATTTATTCTGCATTGAGAGGTTTGGACCGGTCATAATTGGAAAATTGAAAATTCTCTTCATTGAACTTTTAAGTAGACACTATTATGCAAAACTGGTGCGAGGAACTAACTAAAGATACTTCTTCCCTTTGCAGGAAAAAAACATCTCCGCATACGGATGATAAGTTAAAGGTTGAACTGCGTATCCGTTCTTAGCTTCTTTGTACTTAAATCAAATATCATAAAGGGCAAAATTAACTCTTGAAACAGTTTGAAGAGACTCTTGAATACGACCTCTCCATGTTACCAACAAATAAACTTCTTATATGGTAACACAAACTACAATTCAATTAGTTACTGCGACGGAGTTTGCAGAGTATTGTATAATTCGTCGCTATTTCAAAATCTGCTTTTTTTTCTAAAATCATCACCTTCACTAGTATTTGTTCTAACTTCACAGTTGGAGCGGTTTCTTTGATTGAAAATGGTATCACATTTAAATAAAACATAAAAGTTAAGGGAACACGATTTTGGCGGTTGTTTTTCTTCATCACAGGCTCGAGTGATAAACTACAAATATTGATACAAGATAAGCGGTTTATGAAATTTCGGACAAAATGTTTGAAATATTCTCCAGCACGTTCGGAAATCAATATAGACGAAGATTCTGTAAACTTGGTCCTTGCCTGTCTTTGAAATCCTTCTATTCAACTATCTAAAGTGGTTTCCTCAATATTTATATACTATAATTTATATTCACCATCTCGGATGAAAAGATTACATACTGTAGTCGAATATAAATTCTGGACTAACATTATAGTGGACTAATACGTCCTCCATATGCAAGTCGTAGTCATTTAAACCGCAACTGTCAAAACATCATTGTAAATCAGCTTTTTCTAGACATCAAATGCTTGACAGAAATTAAACTGATGGTCATTGCTTTATTTGGAAACTGGTGCACGCGAAACAAGTTCTAAAATGAATTAATTTAAAAACAAAAACGTTACAAGAGAAAAATTTAATTAGTCGTTACGTGTTCGCTATTTTGTCTTCGGCTTAATTTCGCCTCCCGTGTAACGTATACGACACGACTTTATTACGTAAAAATTTTATATAAATTTATAAATAAAATTTAAAAGAAAAAAGATTGTATATTACAAGAAAGACGGAATGTTATATAGGGACAGAATTCAGCCTCTGCTATATAAAGTTTTAATACAGACAAGTTAATATAGAGGCTGGATAGAATATTAAAATTGAGCATTTTGTGTCTTCCTTTTTCTCTTAAATCGGTAGCATCCATTGCGGATTTTTTCGTTCGGGCCCTCGGAATTGGCAAATGAGGAAATTTCGGCAAGTGGTAACCGAAAACAAACAACAGAAAGTCATTGGTTGTTTTTCATTTTTGTGAGAGATTAATATTTTTGGACACACTAATGGTGCACGTCACTGACTATATCACTTGTTTCAATCTAGAACTCGTTTTATGTTTCACCCCGTCTCTTGTTGGAGCCACCCCATTCTACACTCCGATATATGTAGTTTTTATGTGCAAAAAGTATGGAATATAATTCACAAAAAAACATGACGTGATTTATACGTAGTTTTCTGCAAAGTGTTTTGTTACAAGTGATTTTTATGACATATAAAACGTCAATCTGTGTTCTTTATCGTTAAAATTTTTACCGAATCAAAATTCGAAAAACGAGTACAAATTGAAAACGTTTTAACTCGCGATGATTAATTACCGATGATCGTCGAAGGCCAATTGAGAAGGAATAACAAAATAAAGCGATTTAAATTAATTACGACTCACGCTGTTTCTGTTATTTTAGCTCCAAGAACGTGGTCTTCAACCCTGTAGGGGGCGCTCGTTCAGATGTCGATATGGAATTAATCACCGCCATCAACTTTATATCCTATCACACTTTCCTTTCTAAACTTTATCAATTAAATTTGTCCTTTTTTCCCATCGTACACCGATGCTCTGTCACGACCCACATTATAATATTTAATTAACATTTGTATTCTGAAAAAGTAAAGGGAAGAAAAGGTAAAACATATGATAGTATAAATTTAAAATCATAAATATATCAAGAATTCTTTAACGCCAGCTGAAATGAACAATAGGGTGATGTTAGAGAATTATAAACATCCCACCTACATTATTTTATTTTTATTCTTAAGACAGTTGAATTATTATTTAAAATTCCGAGACATGTGTCACCAAGAGAAGACACGCTAAACAACTGTTAACCAGGTGTAATTTTAGATCAAAATTAATGAACCTACTCTTAAAAGTGAAATTTGCCTTAATTAAAATTGTTTGATGATAAGTTTTCCGGATGTTATCCTTTCAAATTGTACGGTTACGCTCCCCCATAAAACTAGACATAATGTTCCGAATATCTCTCTGTGTCTCATGGATGGGAAAAGTACGACGTTAAATCGAGCTTTGCATGGCGAGAAGAAGTCGAAATTCAAGGTCCTTCGATTCAATATTCATCATCGTTCTTTTCCTGAAGCTTTAACCTTGAAATCTTAAGTCACGAAATTGAGTTCTAGTGACAAGCTTTTGACAAATCGCTTTTTATTACGATACTAACACAGAATTGCCTTTGTCCCTTGTTAATGATGCCTATCCTTGCATCTCGGCCCAGAGATCTTCACCACGGCATTTGATTAAATGATTATTTTGACCACTTTTTCCAGGTGAAAACACCCTCTTCCACCTGAAATAAACAAAATGTACGTTAGTATATTGTATCTATAATTGAAACTTAAGACTAAAGTAGTATTTGCACCATGAATTAAGAAACATTAATTCTATTACGAAATTGTTATAACCAGCATAGCGTTGCGCATTAGTCATGGCCAAAATCGGTCTTGGTCTTGCAGTCTTGTCTTGGTCTCGCAAGACTTGCGAGACCAAGACCAAGACCAAGATAGCAACACCAATAGCAAGACCAAGACCAAGACTGAAGGTTGCAAGACCAAGACTGGATGCAAGACCAGCTTTGCAAGACATCGGCAAGAACAAGACTATTGCGCATCGTCATGGTTTTACTCACTTCACATCACTAAATATGAAAGATACAATCAGTACCTATTTATAAGTTAAAGCCTTCCACTATTCTTCATTTTCTTAAGTCTTTTTCCTTGTTGAGATCTCCAATACCTTCTACTCCCTTTTTAACTCTATGCATTATTCTCACTTTCTCTTTCTTCTTCTCCTATTATCATGATTCTCTTTCAAACTGAAAGAATTTTGTTAATTTGTCATAGCTTTCAGTAACTGTGAAATTGGTGACCATAACCACCTGCGCTGAAGGTTCCAGAGGAAATTGTAAATGTTTTGAAAATTATTTCGCTTTGCTTTAATTGTATGAATAAATAATATAATCGGACCTTCTAGTGCCCGTCTCCAAAAGTTGGCTTTTGTCTCCAAAAAACGTATAGGTACCAATTTTTAATTTAAAAATTCTTATAAATTAGCCAACAACTTAAATGCATTGTAAACTATAAGAGTTTTCGTTTATAGAATTTATATTTTCTTTTCATGTCATATAAATATTTAGGTACATTGTATCTCGAACGTTTAAGTTGAACATTTTACGCGTTTGTTGCGTAAAATTGTTTGGGCGTCAGATTTCATGCTTCCTTAAACGACATCCTGAGCGTTTCCATCGAATGAACCACATTAGCTTACACACATGAAAATATGCTCTGAAATATAAAAATTTCAAAACTTCAGCCTTATATCCCATATACCTATTTTGGTATTACATTTTTTTACATCGATAATTCTAGGCAATAGTGTTGAGTTTCAGTTTTCAATATTCTGTGCTACCCTATCTTGATTTGAAGAAGGATACGACCTTACTCATACGAAAATCCGAAAAAGAATCATTTTGTTTTCTTACCAAATCCTTCTTCCCCCTTCCTCTTTGCTGATGTTTGCTATGGCATCTCCATTGCAACCAATGATTCAGCATTTTCGTTTTGGAATCTGTACTTTCCAGAAATGGTTGCACACCACGTTTCATTCTGCTGCCGAATCAACGTCTAATTGTGTTTCATTTTGTTCATTTCAGAATTTACCACAGGACAAATAAAGAAATTGCTATTTTTGAATTCCTACTTTGATCTTGAAATGAAAAGAATTGGTACATTAAATATCGTATTTTAGCCACCCTATGGTTCCACAGATGTTGCAAACCAAAATTGATCGTGTAAGGTTCTGTAAGATTTTTGCTTTATTGTTGTCCTCCGATTGACCAAGACTAAATGCATTTTGAATTACTTGTATGGCTTTCAAAATTTTTATAGGAGGCAATATAGCATTCTGTTGCCTGTCTACTCTGACAATATACTAACCTCCAGAGTTGCCACTTCGTGGTTCACAAATATCTCATTTTCCAAAACTGGTGCTTCGTTAATGTCACTACCTATTTTCTATATTTTTCTTTTAAACTTTATAACCTAAGTATGGTTGGGTGGTTTTGGATTATTTAAGTTATTTTTATGAATCACTACTTTAGAAAATGCACAGACAGAAAAAAATAATCCCTTCCTAGTGTATTGCTTCCCAATTTCGAACGCGGAACCACGACTTTTCTAAGTATTTAGAAGTTAGTGAGAATCTGCATTTAACTCGCGAACATTGGGGGTTTGCTTAAGGGAATTACACGACACTAAAAATACCAAAAACCACAATACACATTTCTTAAATTGAACGCTTATGGGGCAAAGATTCGAGCCAAAAAAAATACTTAGGACAGTTGAAATGAACCACATCAGGAAACACCAAGTTGGACAGAAAGGTAAGAAATTCAGATATACAACAATGTGACGTAACCAACATCGCAAAATTCATAAGACAAAGAAGAAGATATTGGAATTAACCTATGACAAAGAGCAGGTTATACCAGACCAGAGACTATAAACCTCAAAAAAGAAGTGTGGGAAGACCACAAAGAAAATGGGATCAACGGGAAAAGATATGAGACACTATATTCATAGGATTTGACCGACTCTAAAAGAGCCTATTCCTTCCCCTTTCTCTCCTTGAATCTCTCTTCATCCTCTTTCCACTTCCCTCAGCTCTTCACATTCTTTTAACATGTTCGTAATACTCTCCCGTCCCGTTCTACATAACCTACATATTTTTTGATCGTCTTCCCACCAATACTTATTTTCCCTTTCCTCGTTCCCGCATTCTTACCACCATCCTCTTCTCAATACTCTTCTTAGGTACTCCGGCACTCTTTCTGCCATAATCTCCTCATACCTCCTATTATACCTTCTTTCCCTGATCTTGCTCCTTTTTTCTTGCCTCTGCACATCTTTATCCCTTTCTCCAATGTCTTTCCTTATGGTCGTTCTCTTCTCGTTCTTACTTCCCCTCTTGCGTAACCCATCCTTTCATAATACCTCTTTCTTTCGTCTTGTCCGTGCCCTATCCTTCCTCCCTTCCTTCCTTCACCTCTCTCCAACACCTCTGCAATATCTTCCCTCCTCTATCGCTATCCATTCCCTCCTCCTATTATACCTTCCTTGTCTGATCTTGCTCCTTTTTTCTTGCCTCTTCACATCTTTATCACTTTCTCCAATGTGTTCCCTTATGCTCACCCCCCATCCTCGTTCTCTCCTCGTTCTTACTTCCTCTCTTACGTAACCCACCCTTTCATATTACCTCTTTTTCGTCTTGTCTCAGTTTTCAAAAGTCAAAATTTGGAGCCTAAGAAAAACTTGCTCTTGCTTCTAATTTGTCGTTATAAGGCGATGTTACTTACGTCGTTTGATACTTTGGTTTAGTTGACGATATTTTCTTTGTTTTAAATTACAAGAGGAATGTAAGAAGTATCTTTATTTTATATAATGGAATTGGTGCTATGCATTCAATGTACTACCTGCGATAATCTCATTATACGTCCACAATCGATGCCTATCGTGGTAAATCCTTACAAGATGTGTTTGGCCCCATGCACTACTGCGAATTTGAACTACTCCGTAGGCAGTATGACTTGAATGTGTGGCAGCGACTTTTAAATTTAATTATTAACGATTTATTTTCCGAAGAGCTGTTTTGACAACTGGAAAGTTAATAACATCTAAATGCATTCACTTCTTTGGAAAAAGTGCTAAACGTATTGCCATAATGCGTGATAACTGTTTTACTGCGTTAGTCATGATTTGCCTTCAGCAGTGTTCACAATCTTGGCGACAGCGATGCCTAATATCTTCATTTACGTACCAATTTCTATGGGAATACAAATCAATGCATTATGGCTATGTTCCATTCTTGGGGACCTGCGCCCCTTTGTCTCCTAAGGTGGTTACTAAAATACAATTTTTGTTTTAAAAATCATTTTTTATGATTAACTTTTTATGCTTGCCTGTACTCGATTCTGTGGTTTTAAAGTAATCTTCAGAGAATTTCTAAACTTTCTATACGTATCGAAAAAATGCGATTAGTTTGTTCAATATTTACGAAGAAAATAATATTTAAACGCATTTCATCAAAAACATGGGAGAATAACAAAATTTATACAAGTTGAACGCCTTCTTTAAACCTTCGCGAATTATAAAATTTATTAGAGTTTATAAGATCTGTGATAGTTTCTTTTTTATGAATCGAGATGTTACCCAAACATTTTTTTAACATAATGTGAGCTGCCGTTAATTTGGCTTTTAAAAAACGTAGATGCTTGAAAGCTTCTTTCTTTACATTTCTTCAACATTTCAACTTATATTGTGCGTCTATCTGCTCAAGAAAATTTGCATAAAAATGTAAAATATCGTTGATAATCGAGATTTTAGAACTACCGCGACGACTAACTGAAGATTTATTTGGGAACAATTTTTGTATCTTACCAGAAATTAACATAACAACGTGTAGGAAATTTTAATTTTCTAATTTCGTTTATATCGTCAAGTTACAAAATTATAATCAAGTTACAAAAGAAGACTAAATTAAATTTTCATATTGGTTCATCTAATTAACAGTTTTATAAGTTACCAGTACTTCAGTACCTTTAGGTACATACCTAATATAAATTTAAATGCATTACAAATTTATACCAGCATCTGTAATTATGATGTCTAATAAATATTTCTTTCTTTTTGCAGGGCTTCTCGTATATAAATTAATGGTAAGTTATGCATGTTTTTACGTTACGCTCTTATTCTTCATTTTTCAAGTTTAAGAGTGAACCCTATTTTAAATACACTCTATAACACAGAATTTGATATGTTCTATGCGTATGGGAATAAATCATGATAACGATTGCGAAAAAGAGCCATTAATTAGTGGCCGTGAATATCGAGATTTCAAATAATAACGAAGTTAACCTTGCAATTCTTCTAAAACCATAAATTATCGAGTTGAAACATTAACAACTATAACGTCATTTAAAAATGCACATTCCCTTTAACGACAGCATATAGAATACCAGAAAATTTGATTAAGAATCTATGCACATCTTAAAAATAAAACCAAAAAATCCTTCAGTCTGTAGTACGTCTATAGATAGCTGACCAATTTGATATTCCATATGAAACATCTCAAAATCTTCACGGGACAAAACCTGACGTTTCTTCTGTACAACTAACATGAGGTTAGCTATAACTTGCCGAGGTTAGGTTTGCAGCATATCGCGAGTTATCTCGCCTTTGTTTACTTGTCAACATAATTTTTGTTGTGAATACATAAACAAAATATTTATATTGTCCCCTCGATTGTTTTTTTTTCGCATGTGCAGACTTAAACTTTTTTATTCCTGGAATTTATTTTTTTAATTCCTGCACAGCTGGAATAAAGCTTAAGTCGTGATTGAGTTATTGTAACTATAATTTAACCACCTGACAAGTATGGGCAAAGAAACAACGGTCTTGTACGTTGAAATCGACATCGTTAATAAAATACGCACATTTTTGGCATTCTTCTCTTAAATTAATCGCGAAGTGTGCTTTAAAATGGTAAAAGTAGGAAAAGTTAACGATGGATTTAAATGAGAAATCCCTTTTTCGGTTCAAAAGAGTAGCATTTTGTGATACAAATGAGAACCTTTGTTTGCTTAATGTAAGGATATTCCGGTCACATTTAAAAATATAATGCATGCAGAGCAATGTTATCGACGTCGAATGTAGCGCCTGCGTTTAAAAGTGAATGTGCGCCCTAAAACGGCGCCCCTTAATATTAGACGCCGATCTTTCTACGTAATTGCCCGTTCATGGAAACGGACCTTTTCCCTTAATTTATATGCAAAATTAAGAAAGAAAAACCGAACGCACATTTCCAATTTGTGCGGAAGATACAATTCTCAGTTTTCACGAGTAGGTATAGGCTTCAGATCTAAATTAAATTTTGAAATTTTGACGATTGTTTTTTTTATATCGTCCCGTGTTTTTTTGATTTAATTATAAATATTGGAAAACGTGTAAAATTGCCGCTAGGTAATCCAATTTCAAGTTACGGTCCACGCCATCAATTACAGAAAAACCAGTCACGTTTTGCAGAGGCGCAATATTTTCTGGTATCGAAAACAAAAGCTCGTATAAGGACGTTTTCCCAGATACATTTTTCATGTAAATGGTGTCTCATATCGCATAAAGCAATCGTTTACAATACATAAATCCGTTGAAATCAAAGCTCACTGGTGTGGGCATCGCTCGTTTAGTTAAGCTCACCTCGCAGGGACCATCTGCCCGTGAAAGCTCAAACGTGAAGAAGCCTTACGTTTTATTTAAATAAATTAAGCTTACTTTGGGGCAATTTTTTTAAGGGAGATTTGTAGAAATATCAACCAATAAAAGTAGGTATATTCTGCGTTTTGCAGACCAGTAGCATGACTGCAATCAAGGGTCGGGATTGGGCGTACAACTTCAAACCAAGATAGAGACTTGTTCTAATTACACAATCAAGGCTTTTCATTGGGGATTTCCCCTTTTCAGGGCGTTCCTTTCCTGCTTTAATTACTGGCCGGTGATATTCTCTTGAAGCCGAGTAGAAAACCTTGGCCAACCCGGTTCGGCCTCATTATGCATTATTAATATTTTTAATCTCGGAATCTTCCCACTTTTTTGTAACGTTCTTATTAGCGGAAGGAAATCGATTTTTTTCTAATTTAACTTTGCACTTATAGAACGTTACTTTGTAATATAAAACGTTATTGTAAACATAGCATTAAACCGTAATGGACGGATTCTGAAACTAACAGATTTAGAGGCAATTAAATGTAGGTAAACGTTTTAATACTGAATAAACAAGAAGTAGACGACACAAAACTGATAAAATTGGCGTGATTCAAACTGAAATATTGCTTTTACGGAGATATGGAATATCCATCCCAACTTTGACAGTTCGTATTTTGTGTCAAGAAGAAAATTTTCAATTAATAGGATTCAACTGGATAAATTTAAATACATGTTTGTTACTAAAATGATTTTTAACACAAATTAATATATTACCTAATTACATAACTCTTTATGGCAATCGTACAAATTTCGATTATTTAATTAGATGATATTTATACAGTCTGCAGAAGGTAAGCAGTAGATACAAATTCTTCCTAGTTTATCCAAAACTTAAAAATTAAGGTCAATATAAAAGATGAAAGTCATAATATTTCGATTAATGGATGAAGGGGATGGTTTTATCGTTTTTTCCTAAGAAAAGAGACGGCTAACATTTTTCGAGCTTTCAAGAACGCAACCCTTATTTCTTCAATTTGTTCATTAATTAAAAACGTTTCCCGAGATTTTAGTAGCTCCAATGAAGAAAAAACTTGTGATTGATCGAATACTAAACATTTTTTCATTTATGATAACGAAAGGGCTTCACAAAAAGAAAACGTCGAGTTATGGTTTGGCGAGGGGGGGGGGGGCGTATCGGGGCACCCCCATCGTAAGCTACTCAAATTTAAAGTCGTAGACGCCAGAAGAGAAAAGCTTTTTAATCGGGGTGAAGAGTTTCTTGCCGATGCCAGAAAATTCGTTGTGGTTTATCTGCCAGATTTAAGTAACTAGTTTTGAGGACAACTACAATTTGTAGAGACAACAATACAATCTGAAAAATCGATATGCGAAACAACTGAAATCATTCTAGAAGATTTCCATTGCGCCAATACTTGTATAGCAGAAGAATGCCATGTGTTACGCCGCTGAATACAACAAACGCCAAAAGCCACCAATAACAATTTATTATATCCGTACGCGTTTCGCCAGATGTTCTCTGATGATGACAGTTGTGTTGCGTTTAACGGCCACAAATGTTCCAGATCTTCCATGGTTGGACCTAGAGTTTCGCGGCAAATTCGTACTCGTTCTGCTTTTTGAAAATCTGTAAGATGATGGGGTACAAATCGACTTACGACTTTTTCCAAATGAAGGTGGTCGTGTATTATTGTTTTCGCAGATGGGGATCCAATTCCCAGTCGAGCCCCTATACGGCGTAACTAGTTCTGTTATCTGCTTCTATAATGTTCTTCACAGCAGAAATGCTACGACTTTCTGGTGATCAACTGTAATTCTTCCACGTTCGAATTCCTTGTACTTTCTGTAAATTTTTGCCAAGGAAGGCGTGTGATCGCCAAATATTGCTTTCAAACTTTCTTCGCAGTCATACACACTTAAAGCTCCCTTAAAGAAAGTCATAATAAATCATTAAGCACTCATGTTCTCGGGTTAACTCCATTTTTTCACTACACTTACAAAACTTAAAACGATCTTTTTCTAGCAAATGGAGAGGCAAAAGTCAAGTAAAGAGTTGCACTTACTGAGACTATATTTTTTGTTTTCCATATGACCTACCTAATTTCCTCATTCGCAATAATAATAATGCCGTGTCCCTCGTATTATATTGAACATCGTAGGTTACACTTTGAATCTCTAATACCTATACCCATCTTTTATTAAATAATTAATTCCATAAAAATATATCAAATAGTTCTTTTGTTATGAATTGGAAAACAATGTTGTTAGGAATTAGTAGACTCTATAGTAAGAAATATACTTGAAATTATGAGCACACAAGTTCTTCATAATACAACCTCAATTTTAGTCTCCAAGATTATAAATTACTTACTTACTCAGAAAGTTATCATAATTTCAATGATATTCAATGAGGGCTTTTTCCTTTATTCGGCCCCAAGGCATCATTTAATAAAACAACGATCATTGAGTTTTGATAAAAGATAGTATCACTTCATCGGGTATCATCGCATCATTAAGTGAACTTTTCTTAAGAAATGTGAGCAGACATTCGAAACAAATTTAGCAATCATTGTTTATGATGACCTTCCACCGAATAGGGAGGTTCGAAAAAAAATAATACATCAATATTTTCTCATAGAATTTAACTAAGGTCACCTTGTAATGAGCCAGTGAAATATTTAAAAAAAGAAACGAATTTGGTAGTTGATAAATTTGTTGTTAGCGCAAACTACAATAAAAGGCTCTGTAATTGCATACCGTGTGTATAACAAAATCATCTATTATAGCGTGTGGAAAAACAAATATTTGCAAATAAGATTTGATGTACATGTTAAAAGATGTTGGGACACTACAATTTGGTGCGATTTAATCGTGTCATTTTGTTTTTATTTATTTATTAAATTTTCTTGTACCGCATCTATCCTAAAAAACGCATTTTATTGTTCGTTCGCTACGTAATGTTGCATGGGGTTGATGCCATTGCACTTTGACCGATTATTAATTAGTTAATGATCAAGTAATTTTACGTATTGAATATCAACTTAGTAGGGGCCAAATACAACAAACACCAAATACCAAAATAATAATAATTTATTAATCGTACCTATGCCTTTGGGCTGGTGGTGTTTCAGTTCTACCAATCTTTTCCCATTTGAATAGTATTAAAGTAAAGTATCGAAACGCACATGTTTAATAAGAATAACTATTATTGTGGTTTCTTGGTAGTTTTTGTGTTGTGTTCAGTAGCCACAAGTGTTCCAGTTCCTCCAATTGAATTCTAATTCGGGAAAAGGGAGGATGTTAGAACAGCTACGAGGGAAACCATTTCAACTGAACATAAACCGAGAGTGAATGATTAGCAGCAGTTTCGTGCATTGTTAGCCGAGGAAAAATTAAACTGGGGGACATTAAATATCTAGACTGTGCCGAATCTTAAAGGGATTTCGTTACATCCTTGATGCATCTTCAGAGGTTCAGAATGATCGTATCTTTAAGTGTCCACAAAAAATAAAACAATCTAATTAAATCCCAACCAGTAACAAAATCAATCTTTTTTAACATTCACACCAAACATTATTAGCAAATTTTCATTTTTTGCTGTAGCTAATTTTGTAAAACAGTGATAAATCGAGTCATGTACTTATGTGACGTAACGCGTTTCTATTACAACCTATCCCAGAGCGTGTTCTACGTCCATATATCCCATCCTTCCTGTATTTTTTTCCTTACATTTATTGAGATGCAAATGCTGTTCAATTTTCATAGTTCAAAAACTGTTGATAGTATCATTGGCGCGAATGGCCATAAACTGCAAGTGCACCTCGGTAGTGAGTAGAGCATAGTGGTTGGATACCAATAATTTTTTACACATAAACCATGAATGGAATAGTAAATGAGCCATTGGAAGTGTAAAGCTCATCATTTGTATAAAGCATAGGTAAGGGATTGAAACACGAACAGAACAGTAGTATGTATAGTATGTCCACATTTCGATGGGATTAAATGCGTAATTCTCTTATCTACCGATTTGTAGTTTCCGCTTTTCTACGCTCGTTTTTGGAGACAAAATCGAGGGGGTCACATTTCGGTTATTATAAAAGATATTTACATTCTGTAAACACATTCTTAAGACACTTTTTTCATAGGAACCACGTGGCATGGCTAGATTTGCACTCCGACGTTTCGGCTCCTAGATAACATCATCAGATCAAAAGAATTAAATGCGGACCTGGTTTTGTTTTTTATTGTTTTTGTTTGTTTTTAGCTATTATAAAAATAGAAAGGCAAAAATTGCGATACTTTTTCGTTTAGCCTGTGAAAAGTCCCTCAAGCATGTTTTTTTTTCCAGTTTATTTTTAATACGCCAAATTGGACAATTTTCGTTTTCGTCCTGTATCTTTAGTCTTTACAACTACAAAAATTTGTTTACGCCGTCGATTTTGTCTCTAAAAACGAGCACAGGAAGGCGGCAATCGTAAGTTGCTAGCACTAATATTACGAGAGTTACTCATTTAATCCCATCGGAATGTGGACACACTGTACAGCGCACGATCTCAATAGTTCCGTATGTGAAAGCCCAAGTGATGCAACTAATAGACATTTTCAGTCTCGGATATCTTAAGTGAAAAATTATTATCCCAACGTAGAAATTAATGTTTATCAAGCTCAAGTACAAACCGAGCTTTAGGATGATCACGATGCTATATTCGACTTAACGCGATTGTTTACTGCAACATTTTTCATCAAATCGGTGAATCGATTTTCGTTAAAGATAAAGTATCCAAAATGAATAGTATAAACTAATTTCTTCGTCCCTTAATTACACATAAAAAATGTTAGCCATTTTCTAGATAAAAGCGGAGAAAGGAAAAAAGTCAAAGTATAATGCAAATAAAATAAATTATGTACAGGCAATTTGATTTTCGATAGAGTATCTATTATCTTTTCGAGATGAATACACAAACCCTGATTTCTTAAGATGTGATAAAAATCTAGGACTTTTTTATTGCTTTCGCATTTTGGTTATTTTTCGGTATGTAGGGAAATGACGGAAATTATGCTTATCATATAATAGATATGACCTAATAAAAACTAAAATTTCGGTTTTGTTTATAAAACAAAATTAAGTCACAGCATCGGCCGAATTGTGAGAAGAAAATGTAACCCTTATGCGTGTTAAGAAAGGGAATAAAGAATATATATCCTCATTCCGGTGCATAGAGGGTGAAGCACCCATTTCCATCTCGGTAGTAAATCCCCTGATATATCGCACCGGTTAAGCAAATGTCCACTCGACTGCCCACTCTACATATGTTATACATACAAATACTTGCTAACCAAATACTATAAATGTACGCATCATTACTGCCGGACATAATCTTCACCCTAACTAATGACAGACGCCATTAGGCAAATACCGACACTTCGTTGTGATTAATTATTCAAAATTGTTACAATTAATTTATTCGTCACATTTGTGATCCCTTGCGAAATTTTAAGCCATACATTTACATTTCAGTAGGTAATTGCATTTTTTCATTTTCCTCAAATGAAAGTGCTACAACATTCCTTAACACAAAGTGCTCAGAAAAATAAGGTTCGCACAGAATAAAATTTCAGTACGGCGCTCATCAATACTAATTTTTTTAAGTTGGTCACTTGAACAAAAAAAGATACAATTTGTTGACTGAAGTACTTAACTAATTTAAATTACCTACTGAAAGTACCTATATGGATAACACCATGACGTCACTGTTCAAATTTTAAATAATCAACGTATTCACTGTGTAGTTTTATTTCAAAGTGAAAACTTGCTGATTTATTAATTATAAAGGATAATTTTACCTACTTCTTCAAGCTTTCCTGAAGTGTGCACTGCATTTCTCTTATTTTCAACCATTCCTGTGTCTACGGCTAGTGCCGAACGATCTTTTTCAAAATTTAAATTCATAAAAACTTATTCAAGAAATGTATGGTACAAGAAAGGTTACGCAACTATTCTATCCATCAAACATTCCATGGTCCGAAATTTGAACTTTGATGATTGCTAAACAGAAAGTCCGAAAAAAGGAATTTTAATAATTAAAATTTTGTACGAAAACAAAAATTGTGATTTCAGTCCAATACGCTCCTTAAATTAAAAGTTACTAGAAAATCAACTAATTATAATGGCGTAGCAAGTTATTAAAATTAAATTTATTAAAAAATAAAAAACTATAACGTTGGTTGAGCTTCTTTACATTGAGGAAGGTGGAAGGCCCTATCCGATGAATTTGCTACGGGCCTCAAACGGTATAGTTGCGCCACTGACCTAGGTACTTACCTACTTTTAAAAAGTAAGCTTAGAATAAAAAAATTCCATTGCACAATCTAACACCCTTGAGTGGCTTCCATATAACTTAAGGGAATTGATACGGGTAGGCACCTCAAAAGCAGCCATTTTGAATTTCTGTTCGTACGACGATATTTGCGTGCAAGAAAGTGACAGATTATAAATCAGCATATAAAGGTACAAAGCATTGTCCATTTAACCAAATCTTCATCTTCGATAATAAGAAAAGTACCTATGCAAGTCCACTCGATCTGGGATACCCTGTATATGGACATTCTCAAAACAGTAAAAACACTATATAGTTCGATTGCAACCAGTCTTGAGTTTACCGGAATTGTCAAGTAAAGGAGATATTACACACTTGCTTTAGATTAGTGTTAAACTTCTCTCTATGAAGATAAGTAACTATACTCAAACAGGAACGACACTTTACATAATGGTTCCTAACTTTTTAGAATTGTGGGTTGAATTGACATGACAAATCCTTTTATATTACTTACACTTAAGAAAGTAACCTTTTAGTATGTCTCTTTACTTATTTGGCCTTATACGTTACCTACCACCGCCACCATATATAAATAATGGAGCAACACAAAAACGCCAGTAACCCCAAATATACCTCCGAGATAAATACAAAGATTAAAAATAGTTTCATGGTTATTGATGTTCCTTCCCTTATTATAAAAATTAGAGCAGTAGAAATGTAACACATACTTCTTTTTTAAAATACATTGATGGGCTGAACCAAATTGTGTGCGTGTGCCACAGTTTTATATGCAACAATAAAGAGAAAAGATGAGACGAACAAACGCTGCTTCCAAGCAACTTAAAAACGCATATAAAAATTAAAAACACTACCTATGTAAAAATGTGTCATTTACAATTTGTTTGTCAATTATTCCACGATGTTTTTCTAACATAACAGAGAGGTGACTTTCCAAAACTCTCCCTACTGATGTAGGTGTAGCAGACCAGGAAGACGTTTTAGAGCGTCATCTGGCCAGGACCAACTGTCTCTACTTATCATATAATAAGTTCATATATTTATACATGACCATTGACCACTGGAGGAGGCAAAGCATTATTTGCATTAGCTAATTGCACATCTTCCCGCGTTTGGTATTTCTGGATGCACCCAAGATCATCCAAAATATTTGTTTTTCATAATTGTACAGTTAAACTTTTTAATACTTTCTGTTCCTGATACTCAAATGGTTACTTTTTATGAAACAATCTTGACAATAGGCTTTATATCAAGCTTGATCCGTGATTCTCTGCCACTACCCCACGAGTATTTTTAATTTTTCTGTTTAGAGTTTAAATATTATTAAACGGAACTGATGATGAACTCTTGATTATTGAGGCAAGTAATGATGCATTCTACAAAGCTTAGATTTGAACCAAACGTTGTAGTTCCGTTTTTAGAGCCGTCAGATACTTGTCTCTTTTGTATAAAAAGTTGTGCAAAACGGTAACTTCTTTTTAATTGTGCTTAATGAAACTTGTGGCAGGAACTTCAATTTTCACATTTGCAGCCTTTCATTTTGTATAATCTCTATACAAAATAATGCACAGTGTCAAACGGCGTAACAAATAGCTGGTTGAATTCTATTTATAGGCATCATTTGGAAATTAAACTTAGTGACACTAGTTTGTGCCCAAAATACTGTTTACTATATCTTTCCAATTATACAGGGTTATTCACGTTAATTCGACACGGAATACTACCGCTAAACTACTTCACTTTAAAAAGGTTTTGGTTTGTGTGCAAATAGGGACCGATTAAAAGTATATTTTGAACATTATTTGCATAATGTCCCAAAAAAGGGAAACGTATCAAAGCTCTATTTTTTTTAATGGAACTTTCATTCTCCATTCTTACGAAAGAAATGAGTGCGAGTTTCATACCTCACTTGAAGCTTACAGTTTTGAAATATTCTGAATTTGGGAAAACACAGTCACGATTGTAATGCGTAAAAGTTCGACGATATTCCCGTGGGACTGCACTAATTGACTTAATTTTTTGGCAAGTGCAGATGTAAAATTTGTTTGTCTATAGAATACATCCCTATACTTAAATGTTCCCGTTTTTATCGAACATGCCAATTTTCGCATTCTAGGCCCAATTTAGCAAATAATAATAATAAACTTTATTGTTCAAAATACCATATCAGTTGGTAATTGTGACAAGTGACGTTGCACAGGTATGTTTCTTTAAAAATCGTTGTTTAATGTCCTGAGTTTTCCATTTTTAGTGTTATCAAAATAATTGCTTAGACAAATGAAGAACGAATCGATATCAATGTTATGCTTGGAGAATGTATACAAAACTGCTTCTGGCATCACGAGCATCAATAATTCTAAATTCATCCCTAAAGTGGGAATTAATGAAAATAATACACAGTCTAATCTCCGCGTTTATTAATTAAAGAAGCTGTGCGCCTTACTCTTTGAGGATGATTCTATTATCACAGAGTCGAAACATATTAGGTATACTTGCTTGTCTAATTAAAAAAGTCGTGGATGAGACTGTGCTTATTTTTTGATTTTTACATTAACTTTAGTCAACCTATTGTCGTATTCGATATTTATATTATAGTAATGCTCGTACCGTTCCGGAAAAATTGGCACATAGTGAGCTACTAAAGCTTTTTTGATTTGTGTATAATAACCTACATTCATTCTGATTGAAACCAAGCCCTTTTTACTATTTTTCACATTATGGACACAAAACATTTTAAAAGCTTTTATAGATGCAGATATGAATAGTACAGAGTGTTTTCCATTCGTTTCGTTCCAGACTTCCAGATTTATTCTATGGTTTTCCTCGGCAACATGAATTTGTGTTGTTTCTTCTTAAACCTTTCTGAAAGAAGGAAAACGTTTTTTGTTTAATTATTTAAAACCCATTCATTTTTCTGATTCACTCGCACATTTGGTATGTTGACGTGAAGGATTATCGAAGAATAATAGAAGATTTGTCATGAGTTTCATACAAAACTGCCTTTTTTACATTGACTTATTGCTTGACTTATTATCAGGTACATTAATATTAAAATATAAAATATTATTCATCGCTCTCAATCTGTTCTAATATACTTAATAGAGCAGTCTATACGTTTACTCTATTGTATTCTTGTTGTCATTAAATACTCAATTAAAAAGTAAGTTCGGGCTGAATATCTGCATAGATGATAAATAAATAATACCCCGTACCTCCACACCCCACTTGACACCAAACATTCCCAGTTC